>OY747128.1:43767945-44967945 GCA_963556465.1 Berberis vulgaris | reverse complement strand
ATATACCCAACTTTTTTGATAACCATCACTGGACAAGGTGTTCGTGGATTTTCACTACTTCTCTCAAGCTCTAACTGTAATAGACATTTTAAAATGTCATTCCTAGCATTTGTTTGAAAGTCTCATCTCGATTGAAGCGGCGAAAGGCTTTAAATAAATATATTACACAATATATTTGTTATTTATTGAATCAAGCTGAAATTTATATACGTTACATTTTCTCCTAATTTCAACTTAAACATAGTAGTGGAAGAGTATAGAGTTGAAAAATATGTTTTGCACAATGGAGTCCACGGACCTGAACTACAGAAATTAGTAGATTGTGTTGTAGAGTGCACATTAGTGAATCAAGGAGTACTTCCTACCATTCCTTATAAGAAAATATAACATTTACTTTACGTACTCCCAACAATATCTGAAAACAAACTTTAAGTAACATCAGAATATCAACAAAGGTCTTAATATGCAAATGCATGTGCATCAATTAGCCCATCTAGTATTGATTGGAAAATGCCCACAGAGTCTCTATCTATATAGTATAAGCTTCGTGAATCTTGCTATAGTGAAACACAAAAACAAAATACTAATTACTATGGATGTTAGTTAATTAATTTGAAAAGTATGAATGTTTTACCAATAGCGCATACCCAACCAGATCTCTTACAGACACAAGCTCTGAACCAATGGCCAATCTATGTTCCTGAATCATTTGCATAGTTGCAGTAAGTATTGCACCAAGCGCAGATGTTATAGCACAAAGGGTGATAGGTGCTGGGAAATCGCCCAAAGTTGCTGCCTATGAAAAAGAAAAAAATCATACTGGTTAGTGTAAATATAAAGAGGTAGAGAAAAATGAAAACAAATTTTAAACCCCTTGTGTGAGGGTAAGACCATTCAACTTGTTTTTAATGTAGGTAGATCTTCACACTCCCACCACTACCATTAAAATGACAACTGAATATGTCAGTCGTTCATAAAAATTTCATCGGGTATATAGTATCAATCAACTCTTATCTTTATTGAAATCATATTGGACATGACTTGGATAATTTAGTTAAAGCAACATGCAATATTTATAACTAAAATTGGATGAGAAGAATTAAACCAACACTAATTACTTTTCTAAGATACAAAAATCTTATGATATTATCATCGCATTTAAATGTTAAGTTTAATTATACCTTTGCTATAAGAAAAATGCACACATCTGCTAGTATCTAATAACTATAAACCTCAATCTCAGAACTGCAAGTTGACGGGAATTGTCTGAGTTTCATTTGATACCAAACTCGGTCACTTTTTTTCTTACTCCATTGCTAATGTTATTTTAGATTCTTCAACATTCTTTGTTTCTTCCTTGTTACCTCGCCCATTGATCCCCAAGTTTTTTTTTTTTTTTTTTTTTCGATCCCATCCTCTCCTTCAATTCAGATTTGGCATCCCCTGTTTTTTCCTTAATAACGCGATCCATTCACGAACTGCCCTTGTTCTCTCCTAAGTATTTTTTTTCTGCACCCGCACACATGAGTAATCATTTTCCCTTACACTCTCTTTGTTCTCCTGATATCGAACCCTATCCATCTAATCTATGTAACATATCATCTACCAATCTGCTCCATATCTCTACCTCTCCACCAAACAGAGTAATTACAACTTTTCTTTTTCGAGTCCATCCCTGTTACCACACTCTAACAATGGACTCATCTCACAACACGCAGCCGCCTCACGATCCATCACACCACCTGACATCAATCTCAACTTATCATCACCACGCTCACCAAATCTAAATCTATCAACAACTCCCATAGACCCAATTTCCAGCCCAATTTCCAGAGATCCCTCAGATCCACCTATATCTCGTCACATCACATTCAATCCCTTACAAACTTTTCATAACTTACCCCCTAAACCCACCAAACCCCCTACTCTCAATCTTTATACTCCATCCATGCAACCCACTACAAATCCAAACACTTCAACTCTCTCTGCAACTCTAAACACTCTTCACCCTCACACCGACCCACTAGCCACCCCCACAACCATGCAAAATCTCATTCCACCTTCTCTTAACTCCTCGTCTGCCCTTGGATCTCTTCCTCCATGCCTGAGCAACAACTCATCCACTACTTAAAACAACTGTCTCTCCATATCTCCATCCCCTCCCCGGCCTTTGCTGTTCGTTATGAGCAAGATGATGATAGCCGTGAGATGTGAGCAATCGTGAAATACCATCACTTTCCTGGATTCTGCCATGAGATGTTCGCCACTAAAATGTCCTCTATATGGAATCTTTCTCAAGATTTCCATGTTCAAAACTTGATCAATATAGAGACACTCGAAACACTTATTACCTTCTCCAATTTCAAACCACAAAGGATAAATACAAAGTCACTCACAATGGCCCCTTGGTCCATGTTCGGCAAACTCATTTCAATCAAAGACTGGCAAAGACATTATTGGAAATCGATTTCAACAATATCCCAGTGTGGATTCGGTTCCATGAGTTTCCGAGTCACAAAATCTCTCTTACTGATTTCAAATTGTTGGCGGATAGCTTCGGGGAATTCATGCAAGTAGATATGCCATTGGTGGAGGATGTGACCATTCCATATATCCGGTTCAAATTATGGATAGATATTTCCAAACCCTTACCAAGTACCATGCACACTGAATTTGGAAATATGAATGGCAGACAGTTCGAGCTTTACTTCGTATACGAAAACATACCGACATTTTGTTTTTGTTGTGGCCTCATCGGCCACTCTTCCGGCCAATCATGTCCAAAATATGTGCAACTTTGGAATTCTCTTCCTCCGTTGCTCTTCAAAGCAATGCAGCTTAACCATGTTTTGCCCTTCAATATTAGCTCAAGGATCACGGTGAACTATGACTCCCAAGATAATATTCAGTGTAGTCGGGGACATGGCAACTCCCAGAGAGAAATCAACAGGCAACAATCGGAGTATAGCTCTCGCCGACCTGCTAGCAAAATGCAAGCCAGTCTCTTTGCAATAGGCGGTCATTCAGCAAGTCCACTCACCCCATTTGCAGAGAGCTTGCGCCGAGCTGAATTGACTCATGGTCTACCCAACCCTGAGTCATCTCCAGACCGAGGCACTGCTCAACCCAGCTCCGACTCAGCTAAGTTCACTCACATTAACCTAGTCCAGATTGAGCGCACTCACCATAACTCAATGATTCAAACCGATCCTATCCTTACTCACCCACCTAGTCAAAACAATGAAGGCACTCACCGACCCAATTCAATACTTGACTTTAATGCGCCCACCCACCAACAAACAACCTTGACTTTAATTCCATCTACTCACAGTCATCCCAATGCTACCACATTTTCACCCGTACAATTAAGCTCCTTACCAATCATTAACTCCCAAACCACCACCTTGTTTTCTCATAACTGATTCACACTCAAACATTCCCCAACAAACTATTGCCAATCACTACGCCTCAATCACTCTTGGAAATGACAGATTGTATGGGTCATCTATCCCCGCAGGTCACAATCAGGGGCTCTTCTGCCCACCTTTCAATCGGGTCAAACGAATGCCCTTTTACCCACCCAAGAACCCTGCCTCTCTCACACGGAACTTACCCAGATGCAAACCCAAACATATCGCATCCTAACAGACACCCCAAATGCATCCTAGCAGCCACCTCAGCTCCACGACTATCTCTCCGAACCGACAGATCATAGTACTGAACATTCAATGCAGCTCACCAATCTTAATGCTCCCTACACAGATGAGAGGCTACCATTTGCTGCTCCGACGATGACACCCCTCTGATGCATCATCCATACTTAAGTCTTGAGCCGTTAGCGGAAAAGTTTCTGAATCAAGATGGATCCCAACTAGCCAATCTTCTACCGACTTCATGTCCACTAGAGCAGTGCCTTTAGCCCACTCTACCAGATTTACTAGAGACTTTCACTAGCGTGGCGCCTTCTTTCCATCCAAGGACAACAACAACTGACTTGAGCTCAGGTATGCTCCACTCGATTCCCTTCCCTGCTTCTCGAGGAATCACGACCTCACAAGATCTTCTGTTTGGGCCACCAGTTTTATACGGAACTCTAGAGCAAGCTAGAATTAATGAAGAAGAATGAAGCTTGTAAAAGAGAAAGAAAATGCCAATTGGGCCATGCACACATGTGCGAAATTGACTTTGTCCCCTGAAAAGCAACACAAAGGCAAGGCTAAACGAGATGATACAACTCAGTTAAACAACCAAATTGGTCGAGAGAAAAAAAGGAAACGAAAATGGGTTGGTATTCAGACAGTGAACTCCTTGCTAGAAGCTAAGCACCACAACTCGGAGGTGGTCCTTTGTACTCCAGTGCTGAATGAAAATTCAGAAGGTGACTCCTCTCCTATTCCTACTCCAAGAATGCCCATTCTACGCGGTCATAGTAGGACCACAATACAGTCATTGGCCCCAGCTCAAACTACAGCCTCATTAGAATCATCGACTCACTTACCCACCGCCCCTGGAGCACTACCTGTGGAAGCAGCGACCACCGATAAAGGGTCGCCGCCAGGATCATGATTCTTGCCTGGAACGCTAGGGGTATAGGGTCCCCCGGTGCAATCCAGAACCTGAAGGCCCTATCCCGTCAATCCAAAGCCGAGATACTTTTTTATTTCTGAGACTAAACCTATTTTTGCCCGAATGGATCGCCGTCAACTTGGATTCAAACATGGTATCACAGTACCTGGGCATGGACTTTTAGGAGGATTAGCTTTATTTTGGAAAGAAGGTATTTCTCTTGTTATTAATTCTTCATGTAAAAACTTTATTTCATGCACTATTGATAACTACTACTCTTCTATTGCTTGGTCTATTATTTTTGCATATGGTGAACCAAACCCGGCTTTACGCCCCTCTTTCTAGAACCTATTGTCTCAAACACTTGATTCACACCACAATCCTGCTATTATCATGGGAGATTTTAATGTAATCCTCAACTATGAGGACAAAATGGGAGGTCGCAAATCAACCCCAGCTCAGATGAAATTGTTACGGGACTTCATTCAATTGCATGAATTCCTTGACTTTCCACTCAATGGGTTGAAATTCACTTGGAACAACAAAAGAAAATATCATAATGGCATCAAAGCTAAGCTCGATCGCATTCTGACCCCCACAGATTGGATTATCCTCTTCTTTTCCGCCATTACCCACTCTATCCACACTTTGTCTTCTGACCATCGAACCATTTCCCTCCAGTTAGTTTCTAATCCCCACTTGGGACCGAAACCGTTTCGCTTTTCCCACATGTGGACCTATGACCCCAAATGCAAGCGTATTATTTCCTCGACCTGGTCTGACCGCCAACATCCTGAGCCTAGTACCAATTTTTACCAAAAAACCAAAAAAACTGAGTCACTCCCTAACTAGATGGAATAAACGGGACTTTCGAAATATTCACAACAACATTAGGGATACTCTGGTCACTTTGGATAAAGCTCAATATGGTTCCCCTTCAGCCAGAAATGTTGAATCCATCGAATGGTTAGAAGACCGTCTAGCTGACCTTTACCACAAAGAAGAGCTTTTCTGGCCTGACAAATCTGGGGAATCCTGGCTTCAAGATGGTAATCGCAACACCAAAATTTTTCATCTGGCCTCTCCCCTTCGCCGTAAATGCAACTTGATTCTTTGTATCCGAGATAAATCCAACTGATGGCGCTCCTCGCCCTCAGAGGTCGGTGAGGTTCTTAATGATTATTTCAAATCAATTTTCAAGACCTCCCACCCAACCATCAACGAAGACATCAATGAGCTTTTCCCTCCCACTATCTCTTAGGTTGACAATGACTTTCTTATAGCCATTCCTAGTGAAGATGAAATCTGGAATACCCTTTTTTCCATGGGTAGCCATAAAGCTTCAGGACCGGATGGTTTTCATGTTTTTTTCTTTCAACATTATTGAACCATGGGTAGTCAACTTCTTCACTAACCGCAAGATGGATCCGAAATTGAATGAAACATTTCTGGCTCTTATCCCAAAAGTCTCTACTCCCAACTCCCCGGACCAATTTCGACCTATAGGGCTTTGCAGTGTTATATACAAAATTATATCCAAGATCTTGGCCAATCGTCTTAAACCTCTCCTGGATAACAATGTGTCTCCCGACCAAGGGGCTTTTCTTAAAGGCCGATCCATCACCGATAACATTGCCCTTACCCACGAGACATTTTTTCATATGAAACACTCTCGAAAGAAAAAGCAATGATGGATGGCCACTAAGATTGACATGGCTAAGGCATATGACAGGGTAGAATGATCATTTCTCCTTCGGATTCTCAAACAACTAGGTTTGCCGGCAAGTGGACCCAACTTATTGAATAATTTGTGTCAACTTCTACTCTTCAGGTTCTGCTCAATGACACCCCCTTTCTGGAATAAAACCCACCCATGGACTTTGCCAAGGCGGTCATCTTTCCCCTACCTCTTCATTATAGTTGCAGAAGCCGTGTCCTGACTACTCTCAACAGCTGAAAGCAAAGCCCTTATCAAAGGTATAAACATCAGATACCAATCCCCTTCCATCAATCATCTGCTTTGTGCAGACGACCTCATGCTATTTTCTCGCGCCTCTCTGACTAAAGCTCATAGCGTGAAAGATATTTTCGCGACTTATTGTGCAGCTTCTGGACAAACAGTCAACTACCACAAATCCTCGGTCTATTACAGCTCAAATGTCCATCCCCGACATGCAAAGATGATTAATAGATTCTTGGGTCTAAAATTTTCAATCCCAGAGAAAAATATCTCGGGTCACCTTTGCTGCTTTCCAAAAAGAAAGTTACGAATTTCCAATTTCTTGTTGATAAAATTGATGTCAAACTCTCGGCTAGGAAATTTAAAGTCTTATCCAAAACTGGTCGCACGGTTATGATTAAAGCAATCATCAACTCAATCCCTATCTACACCATGCAAACCTTCTTGCTCCTGAGTTCTATCACCCCTAAACTGGATCATATTGCTAGAAACTTCTGGTGGAATGGGTAAAGCTAAGCATTTATGCTCTTGGGACCGCATTACCCCTCCCAAACATCCGGGCGGCCTTAATCCGCTTCCAGCCAAGATAAAAAACTATGCATTAATGGCAAAAAACATTTGGCAAGTTCTCTCCATGCCACGCAATCCTCGAACCATCCAGCTCCGCCATATTTACCTACACAACAAAAATATCTTTCAACTCAACAAAACCCCTTCTATTGCCTCATTTGCTTGGAGAGGAAACCTTAAAACACTTGCTAAAATGAAACATTTTATTCAGTGGCAAATCCGCTCGGGAGATAATATTGATATTTGGAAATGTTGCTGGGTCAAGTCGGGATTCATCTTAGCTGAATGTCTTTCATTCACCAACAATAATTGTTCATTGCCCTCCAAAATCTCGGATTTCTGGATTCCCCTCGATAACAATATTTGCTCTTGGAATACATACCTCCTCCATTATTGGTTCCCTTCATTGGTTGTCCATGACATCCTTGAATTTACTATTCGCTCATCCACGGATCCAGATAGACCCATCTGAATTTATGACAAACGCAGAGCCTTCTCTGTTAAAAGTGCCACTAATGCGTTCCTCGCGGAACTTCAGACATCTTCCACCTCTCGGGACTTGAATCCAACCCTCCCGACCAAACTTTTTCGTGAACTATGGCGGATCAAAGCCCCAACCAGCGCCATCTTCCTTCTTTGGAAAATTTTGCAAGACATACTGCCTACATTGACAAATCTTAATAGGGTCCATCAAAGCCCCATTGACAATCTGTGTGTCTCTGCCACAATCACCATGAAGATATTTCTCACATTTTCTTCATGTGCTCGGTTGTCTCCAGACTCTGCCATCTCACCCCACTTCCCATTACTTGGGCTAATATCATGACTCCAACAATCTCTACAACATTCTCCTTTTTGTGGAATACAACGTCCTTTCACACTCTGCCAAAAAGGAAATGGTATCCCAATTCACAACCATTTTCCACAACTTATGGTTTTTGCGCAATGACATCATTTTAAATAAACTCAAATTTAGCATTTCGCACTTCAAGACTTCTTTCTTGAAAACTTGGGAAACTTGGCAAAAACAATGGTTCGACACACTTACAAACAACTCCACTTCCCTAAATTCAATGAACATTTCCTAGGTCCTGGAAATGGCCGTCACCGATTATCCCACAATTCTACAGCCTACAGGTGACATAGCTTAGCCCCAGACAAACCACGAATATCTAACCCACTCCCATCCATCCCCTCACAGACCAAAACCCGAATCCCCATAGCTCCCACCAACTAGCCCTTTTCCAGGCTCAATTACAGGTGGTTAGACACCATCACCTCAACAACTTGGGCACAAGTGTTAGACCTATTCCCCCAACCTTACCCCGGATATGATGCTTGTTTCTTTGCTTCTTCACAGAAAGGTGCAGTTGGAGTCTTAGCGGCAGATGCTACTGGTAGAGTCATCGCAAGGATTTC
Source organism: Berberis vulgaris (assembly GCA_963556465.1). Classification (NCBI taxonomy): domain Eukaryota; kingdom Viridiplantae; phylum Streptophyta; class Magnoliopsida; order Ranunculales; family Berberidaceae; genus Berberis; species Berberis vulgaris. The sequence goes on along the minus strand of OY747128.1, from coordinate 44,959,430 downwards.
ATCTCACATCTCTGGCAAAGTTGCAGATAGCACTATGGCTAAGTTTTTTGCTACAAAGGTGACCCTTTTGTTAATCCACGGTAGACGTTGGGACATAGGTTTTCTGCTCGGTGATTCAGGCACTTTGATATCTCTTTTGCACTCTCAAGATCAGACAAGCCTTACCACGGGATGCTGGATGTGGCAACCGCTTATTAGCAACATTAAGCATTTACTTTCACTTCATAGCCAATGGTTCTGTAACTATATTCCACGTGAGCTTAACGGCGAAGCTCACGAACTTGCTAATATTGCCGGTAAACTTATTTGTAATTTTGCTTTAGTCTAATATATGCATAATGCTTCAACAACCAAAAAAAAAAACTCAATCTCAGAGTATGATGGATGCAATGAATTTGCTCAGTAAACATGATTATCAATCACAAAACACTAAATAACACAATTGATAAAAGGATAATGGAATTATGCGTTACCTGTAAAATAACATTACAAGATAAAATGAGCACAGCAACTAGGAGATATGCAGTACCAATGATCTTGTCTGCGTTGAGGATTAGATCATCTAATGAAAGGCCATTAGAGACTCGTGTAGTTGTTGTGGCATGTAAGAAGCTCATTGTAACAGCCCCAACTATGCATATAAAAGTTCCAGCAATCTTGATTATACTGTATATGCACTTCATGTCTACTTTTTCAAACCTACGGAATGCAAAGTAAAATAGTTATAATGGATAAGCATGATACGACACGATTGTTTCCCATTAAGTTGCACAAGATCATAATGATATTGTAAAAGTAACAAGGAGTTCATGTATTCCTTGCACTGCATATGAGCAATTGATTATTTAATTCAAAGTAGGACTACATCAATTAGAATATTAAAGCCAATCATATGTACATAAAAAGTGAAGAAAGTACAAGATATTCACTTGCTTACCACAACTACCTTAAAAAGTGTCATGGTTAATTTTACTTTTATGTTTTTAAGAATGCACTGCACCAAATGGGCAGTTTTCTAACAGCCCCAAACAATATCACTTTTGTGATGTAACAGTCCACCAAACAATTTCAAGTCAAAACTAAATTTAGGAAAAAGAAATTGAAAAACAGTTTCACAAATAAAGTGATAAAATAAATTGTTTGGTGAACTGTTATATTTTTTGGGTTGTATTACTTAATTTGTGAAACTGTTTGGTGAACTGTTATATTTTTTGGGTTGTTACAAACATGTCAATTTAGTATAGTGATGACATTGTTTCAAAAGCATACATCAAAGGGGAAACTAACTTAATAGCAAATTATAAAGTTGATATATCAATTTGAGGTAGTAGAGAATAATAAAACGAGCTTAAAGACAAAGGAAGTTGTTATGGATTTAGCAGTAATAGAACAAACTGATTAGATAAGAAGAATTATCTTCTATAATAATATATAATTAATCAAACAATATAATATGAGACTCAATTACTTCTGATTAGATAAGAAGAATTATCTTCTATAATAATATATAATTAAGCAAACAATATAATATGAGACTCAATTACTAATGGACACTCAGCCTGTTAGGATCCCAAAATATGCAACTCCACCCTCTTATCAGTCTTAAATCTGTTTATGTGAGTTTATGCCGTATAACCAGCAAAGACCAAAGTGAAGACTTCTTGTTCAATGCATGTGAGTTAAAATATTTCAGTTCACTACGACCATAAGGTTGTGGTGTAATGTTTTGTATTAGTACCTTTTATATTATACATATATAAAAACTTATTAGTATGAGAAACTTTGAAAATAGAAGACAGGAATTCACCAATTTTACTCTCAGAGAATTGGTAATGATCTCCTATCAGATTTTCTACTTGTTATTTTCAATTAATCCCATTTTTTGTTTGAACCAAAGATTACAATCAATTCACTTATCAATTTAAACTAAAAAACTAGTAGTGAGTCCTTCATTAACCATTTGACTCTATCGAAAGACTGTAAGAGATTTGAGATGACAACCAACTGTTTATGGGATATTTTCTTTTTAGCCCCTAAAAATTTATGCTTATTTCTATTTGGGTGCCAAAGTTCCACATAATTACAATTTGAGTCCATTTCAATCGGGGACAAGAGATAATTGACGATGTTCACTGTCATATCCATATTTTAAGACCAAAGTACCCTCCAAATGGGGGGTTAAAGTGTAATTAGTGAAACAGTGGTCAAGCATTTTGGTATTTAAGGAGTGTTTGGATACTTACTTACTCATAATGTTTTTGCATATGACTTCCAAAAACTACCTAAGTAATTTTGGGACCTCCAAAATTTTCAACTTCAAAGGAGTTATTTTTTGGCATAAATCCTGAACACTGCAATATTGTATATGCAGTTAGTGTCATCAATTAGTTTATGCGTGCAACGTACACACCTCACCTTGAGGTTGCTCAAGGCTTCACCGTGAAAGGAATACTATTTGGTAAACATGGGCATTTGTGAGTCAAAACCTACGTTCTCAAGCTAATCTTGTCTCATGGCGAAGCAAGAAACAACCAGTGGTAGGAAGGTCTAACGTGGAAGCTGAGTTTAGGTCCATGGCACATGAAGTTTATGAGCTACTATGTATCCATATTGTGTTAAGAAAGTTGGGTTATCCTACTAAGGGATCGATGAGTTTGTATTGTGACAAGAAGTTGCTACTAGTATTGTTCACAACCCAATCCAATGTGACCGAGCGAAGCACATTGACGTGGATAGGCATTTTATCAATAAGAAGCTTCAATGCGGGTTGATATGTACTTATGTCAATTGCATTGATCAAGTGGTTGATGGATTGACTAAGGGTGTTTGTCACGACCCGATCTACAAAGTCCTATTTGTTCGTTTTGGACCCAAGGCCTGCACGGTTTTAAAATGCGTAGTACTTTGTAGATCCAAACTCGTACATATATAGCACATCACCATCCCGCATCCAGGTGATGTGGGACAATGATCTCCCCTTTGTAGCTTGTCAACCCTCTTGGGATCCATGGGCTCTTGGGCTTCTCTCTTACCCTCCCCCTCAGGTCCGCCCACACAAGGGTATCACAGTCTACCCCCTTGGGAGCCCACCGTCCTCGTTGACACACTTCTGGCTAGGTCAAGGTCTGATACCATTCTATCACGACCCGATCCACATAGTACTATATTGTCCGCTTTGGGCTCAAGGCCTGCACGACTTTAAAACGTGTAGTACTTTGTAGATCCAAACCCGTACATATATAGCACATCACCATCTCGCACCCAGACGATGTGGGACTATGATCTCCCCTTTGTAGCTTGTCAACCCTCTTGGGATCCATGGGCTCTTGGGCTTCTCCCTCACCTTCCCCCTCAGGTCCGCCCACACAAGGGTATCACAGTGTTAGTAAAGCTTGCCAGCAAAACATGTTAGTCAAGTCGAGCATGATTGACATCTTAGCACCAACTTGAGGGGGAGTGTTATGAGGGATATATTTGTTATTAGAGTGTTCTACAGGGACATAGACATAATTACATAAAAATCTCTTAATATATATACACATAAGGTGGTTGTTTTCATCCTTTCTCCATTCCTTCTTTCTTCCTCTTTTTCCATTATCTTTTTTTTCTCCTTTCTTTTTGCTAGATCTAAATACTTAATTCTTAGTTTGAGTCTCTTGTGTTCAACAACTACTTCAAATAAGGGACTTCTAGACTTCATGGTGGCTACACTTGTGGTCGAATCTAATTCCCATATTACTTGTTTTGAATTTTTAGATCATAATTTGCCCATGCCTATGATGCTATGGTTTTGAAATATGAATTTTTAGGATGAATGTCTATTGACTAGACACATCTAAAAACCTTACGCCTCACACATTAAAAGCTTACGCTCCACATCTTGGTCCACTTGAACTCCTCACGTCACACCTCCCATTTAAAAACCTTGATCACACATGACACACACTTTCTTCCAGCCAACTAGATGGTGTTTATTTTTCTCCATAGTTGGTCCCCATATAAATTCCCTTATTCTTCTCTCAATCTTCTTCGCATCTGAAGCTGGAATCACATTCATGGACAACATATAGGTGGAAAGACCAGAAAGAGTCAATTTGATCAAAATTAAATGACCAGTTTTTGTAAGAATCTTGCATTTCTATTTAGTCGGCTATCTATAAGTTTTTCAAGAACTTCATCCTAACATGAATGTTTTATAGCTTTCCTACAAGTTTAGATTGGAACCTTAAAAAAAAAATAGCTAGTCATCATTGATACGCTTTATATGTGTTATTCAAGGTGTTTCTGCTGAAGTGATGACATGGTTGCAAGAGCTTCTAGTTAAGTTGCACATGGGGAAGAATTTGTATCATGATGTAAAAATTCTAACTTGATCTTGTTTCAAAAGTTGGGTAAGAAAAAGTACAACATTCCACTGGATGAATATAAACTTGTGCATCACCTTTATTCACACGCTTATGGAGGATGGGGCTTTATTACTTGAGAAGATCAAATGGGAATCCAGTTGATGTATGGACCAAGGTAAGCACCAATGAAGATGAAGAGATTGAGTTGCATGCACCAAGTGTGGATTGGCACAACGTCCATGTTCCACAAATGAAGCCTTGCAAGAGCTTGTACATTAGCTTCAAGTGGGAGATTTTTATGCAAGTGGGGATTTTATGTTTATCAACCTACACTTGGATTAGCATGGCCCCTTGAACATTGTGGTCAGAATAAATCCGTTTGTTTTTAATTAGACCTTGGAAGTTGGAACCCTTGTTCCCATTTTAACATCCCACACCCTGGAGGAACTCCTTTCGTTTCCCCCGAAACACACACCACACCTTGTTTGTTTTTGCTTCTAAATGGAGTCATAAGTCTTAATAAGAAGTGGATCACCTTGTTTGGAGTGTTTGTTTTTAGTTCTGATTAGAAGTTTTGCTTCTGATTGGAGTAAGCAACAGGGAGGTGCTGATCACTTAGCACTGAGTGCCTAGTAAAAAATTATTTCAATAATAACCTTAAAAAAAAATTGTAATGATAATTGCTGCCCCATCTTCTTAAAAGTAAGTAGGGCTAAATTTTGGCGGCACACCTTCATTATCTTCACCAAACATAGTGGTTCTCATTTCTCTCATTCGTCTTTATTTTATTTCTATGTATTTTCAAGTTTTTCTTCATCTCTCCAAATCTCCATCTCGTGTATATTTTCAAGTTTTTAGCATGCATTTTTGTGTCTTATGTGTATCATAAGATATCAAATCAAATAACCCATGTTTGGATTAATGATTTCATCAAATAACTAATTAAAACGCCTCAGACATATTGCTCAGATTCAACAATAATGCCACAGTCGTATTCGGTATGATTTTAAGCACAATATTTATGTCATAATTTTTTTCAGCTTAGTGGGGTAGAATTGTCAAACAGTTTCCATTCAACACCTAAAAACAAACACCTTTTAATTTTACAGTTTCTAATCAACAGCTCATTTAGAAGTAAAACAAACAAGTTCATTTAGAAGCTTGTTCAGAACTTCTAACTGGAGTTAGAAGTTAGCTTCTAAGCACTTAAAAAAAACAAACGCCCTCTAAGTGCTAAGCACCTCCTTCGTGCTTACTAAATTGTTCTGATTTCAAAACCTTCTAAAAGAACTTTCGATTAGAAGTAAAAACAAACACCGATCAAAGTGGACTACTTGAATGATAGTGAACCATCCCGTTTTCTTATTTGGCAGATTTTTTAATCCTGAACCCAGCCTGTGTAAAAATGGGGTGGTTTTGCTCGTTTGCTAACGAGCTGGGTTAAAGCGAGCTGACATGACATGACATGACCCGTTGACCTATTTACTTGCATGCAACATTATAATTTATTCAATTTTTTGTTATTATTTGGTCGCCTGTCAAAATGATAGGTCACCTGATTTCAAAATTAGCCATATGTAACTTGCTAAATGAAGATTTCTCATATTTGCTCATTGGCACATAACGAAGCAAGCAACTAAATAACAAAATCAAAATAACATCTATAATGCACAACTTCGACATGTCAAAAAGTATTATCACATCACTTTAGAAACTCTTAAAATACTAATATTATTAGTCAACAACTCAAAGCCCAGGGTTGGAGTTGGACTCAGATTGCATGTCTATTCTGATGTTTATAGAGACTTGGATCTTGTAAAGCAAAGCAGTTAAATAAAATTATGGGTTGTCCAGGTTTAGGCATGGTAACACGTCAGGTTCGGTCTGCTTGATTCGGAACCGAACCGAATCGAACCGAACAGTCCTCGAGTACGGTTCGGATCTACCCGCAGGTCCTGTGGATTCGGTTTGAGTTTACCCACCATTCCCTGCTAAAACCACTAGTCCACTTAAACTCTAGGAAGACCCACAAATGTGGAACTTTTAGGAGGTTATTTGTCCTTTTATATAAGTAGAAGTTTCTTTTGTTTTGTTTGTACTCAATGAGAGACTAAAACAATTAGAAAATTTGACGATTTTTAATAATGACATTTCATTTCCATATTTCCTTAGATGTTTTTTAATATACGATTCTTGGTCCGGGTCGATTATGAACACCAAGAACCGTAACCGAACCAGAACCGAGTCAGTTCGGATCTAACCTGAACCATTAGGGTAGAGTCCATATGAATACTGCATCGGCTCAAGTCAAATTGCCATGCCTATTTGGATTGAAATGATTTACCGAGCTTAGCCCCAAACCAACCCTTTAATTAAACGGTTTGGCGGGCTAGCCTGAAACCCATGAGGGCTCATCCCTACAAAAGTTATTTGAACTACCAACATGGGTTATATGTTAGTATATATTATTAACAACTCGCTCGCAACTACATTTTTTTGTTAATTAGACCCAGTGCAACAACCACTCCCAACCAAAAAAAAACCTTGTTGATGAGAAAAGCTGGAGGGTGAAAAATTCATGTCACTCTAAGATGATTTTTTTTTTTTTTTTTTTGCTTTTGAATAGATTCATTACTCATAATAAGAAATGTAACACTTTAAAGAGGGTGTTTGCTTTTTAGTTCTGATTAGAAGTTGAAGTTTTGATTGGAGTAAACACCATGGGAGGTGTTGATCAGTTTGCACTGAATGCTAAATAAAAATTCATTTCAATAATAACCTTACAATAAAATCGTAATGATTGTTGCTACCCATCTCCTCCACTGACCATCCTCTCTTCTCCACCTCTTATTTATCACACGAGTAGTGTCACCACCACTACTCTCACCTCTCCTCTTCCTTTTCTTCCCCCTTTTTCTCTTTTTCTTCCTATCTGTTGGAGATTGTACGAGGAATGGGAAAGTATATAGGGTGATTTATGGTAGTGGAAGGAAATCTCAATGGTGTTTGGAGATAAAGCAAATAGGAAAAAAGATTAATTTGGTGGTTTGTGGTGGAGGACAAAAATGTAAAACAACTTCAAATAAGAACCTAAAAACAAACTTCTTTTATTTTTACAACTTCTAATCAGTAACATCTTCAGAAGCAAAATAAACAGCTCATTAAAAAAAAAACTCGCTCGCAACTACATTTTTTTGTTAATTAGACCCAGTGCAACAACCACTCCCAACCAAAAAAAAAACCTTGTTGATGAGAAAAGCTGGAGGGTGAAAAATTCATGTCACTCTAAGATGATTTTTTTTTTTTTTTTTTTTTTTTGCTTTTGAATAGATTCATTAGTCATAATAAGAAATGGAACACTCTAAAGAGGGTGTTTGCTTTTTAGTTATGATTAGAAGTTGAAGTTTTGATTGGAGTAAACACCATGGGAGGTGTTGATCAGTTTGCACTGAATGCTAAATAAAAATTCATTTCAATAATAACCTTACAATAAAATCGTAATGATTGTTGCTACCCATCTCCTCCACTGACCATCCTCTCTTCTCCACCTCTTATTTATCACACGAGTAGTGTCACCACTACCCTCACCTCCCCTCTTCTTTTTCTTCCCCCTTTTTCTCTTTTTCTTCCTATCTGTTGGAGATTGTACGAGGAATGGAAAAGTATATAGGGTGATTTATGGTAGTGGAAGGAAATCTCAATGGTGTTTGGAGATAAAACAAATAGGAAAAAAGATTAATTTGGTGGTTTGTGGTGGAGGACAAAAATGTAAAACTACTTCAAATAAGAACCTAAAAACAAACTTCTTTTATTTTTACAACTTCTAATCAGTAACATCTTCAGAAGCAAAACAAACAGCTCATTCAAAAGCTTGTTAGAACTTCTAACAACAATTAGAAATTAGCTTCTAAGAAAGAAAGAAAGAAAATCCTAAGTAGTGTCCACTCCTCTAAGTAATTTGGAAATTCTTATGTAGATGATGGATGATAACAATAAAACTTTTATAGCTGAAAAGTATATAAAAAAGATGGAAGAGAACAAACTTTTAAAGGATGTTGATGATTTCCAACTCTCAACCCTTGAAGTTCCATAAATGGTAGTGTTGAACAAGTTGCTTGATTCTCATGTCAAATAAATCAAAGATGCATATAGCAAGGAAGTATGAAACAAATAGATGAGATGCTCCATTTTGAATAATACATCTTTTAAAAAGCTACCTAAGGTTGTAGACAGAGCACATAGTTGTGGTGGTTAAAATATGGTTGTAGACAGATTAATTAGACTCAAACCATATTTTTAGAAATTTGAATTCGAATCTATAAGACATATAGGAAAATCGAATCTGATCGATTTTTATGTTGTAGTATAAATTCAAAGCCTACTCTAGTAAGTTGTGCTCTAATTTGAATACATTCCGATCCAAAATCACTTAAAATTGAATTTTTATTAAAATTCTAAATAAATCAAACAAACATATAATATATCTTAGGATTTGTTTATAGCTAGGTGTTAAAATGACTAAAAACACCTTCATCTTTAATATTATAACTATATAACATTCAAACCAATTTGTAAAAATCTATACTTCGAATTCTTATCGAGTCACACTTATCAAAATCCAATTTCAATTCGATAAGCAATCAACGTTCAATTTTTGCATATAAACCAATCTGATTCCCAAAAATTCAAACACAAATATGATTTTATCGGATAGGATCCAATTGGATTTAGGATAAAACTTGGTAAATTGACACGCCTAGTTAAAACTAACCATATTTACATCTATCAAAACTCTCAACAAGTGCGGAGTTCTCAGTCATAATGTTGTAAACCAAAAATGTTATGTTGATACTAGTTGCCAAAACAATTGTTAAGCTAGCACCATCCTTATCACCACCATTACCATCATCACCATGAACATCACCACTTTACCACCATCCTGGAGATCGTATGTGCTTTGGATAATACTTGCTTCCCCAACTTATTGATTTTAATTAAGAGATCTAGGGCTTTGGATAATATTTTCTTCCCCACTCCCAAGCTTTCCTATGCATATTGCTTTGCATTGTGTTTATGCCAAAACCTAGACGGAGAAAAAGGGAAGAAGGCTTTGATTTGAAGAAGAAAGCATAGGGTTTAGGGTGTGAAGTTGTGAGAAAAAGGGGTTGGGTTTGAGAAAAGTATAAGAACCCACCCACCCCCAACAAAAAAAAAAAAAAAAAAAAAAAAACACCCAATCGTATTGGATTTATTAGGAAATATCAAAAGTTGGCTTTGGGGTTTTTCAAAACAGCAAGTCAAATCTTGGGATTCAAAACAACATACTTTTGAGTCTAAATAAGATTAGCCTTAGTTTTTTCTATCTTTGAAACCACTTTCATCCTCAAGGCTTTTTTTTCATTTTTTCTCATATTCTCACAAACCACCCATTTTTTTGACCTTTGTAAATATATCAACAAAATGACCAAAATTGGATTTTGGCTAGTTGCAATAAGTCAAATCTTAATAATTTTTATGAATACAAGTTGGTAGAAATCTAGCATTTTGTCATTTTGGAAGTGTGGGGTCCCGCAAATGGAGCAACCAAAGAATGATATGGTTTTTCATCATCTCTTCTGACATTGTTTGAGCTACTATTCTCTTACAAAATGATGAAACCAATTAAGAAAACCACGATTTTGTACTTGGATTTACATCAATAATGAATATTTTAGGACAAGAAACTCACTCCCTTCTTCTTCTTTGTGCTCAAAATCTCTTTCAAAAAGTAATTAAAAAAAAATGGTTTTGCAACTGAGATCCCAAAATGAGCAAATTTGCATTCAAATGACAACTATTTTAGGGAAATTTTTGTGCGGAACTTTATGGTTGTTCCCCTAAATTGTGAATGAATTTATGTCTAGAGCATTTTATATGGTGTGGTGTCCAAGTTGCACAAAGTGGAAGTTGTGTGTGTTACAAAGCTATATCTGGTTCTATAGAAATAAAAATAAAAGAAAATTATCATGTTTGATAGAGGTCCTGTCAATTATTGCTTTTCATTTTGACATGTTCATTGATCATCCTTATTCTCTCATACTCATGTTGTGTCCGTAGTTTTGATATTTCTAATGCTTTTTTGATATTTGGAATTCTGGTGTCTTTACTTCTATTTAGGCTCCATTTCTTTCGCGAAAAATAGATAGAAGAAGAAATTTCAAGAATTTTTTTTTTTTCCTAAAACTTTTTTTTTTTTTTTTTTTTTTTGTGATGAATTTAATGTTCTAATGATGAATTATTTGTGGTGTGATAATAGTTGGGTTGACTATGGTTGTAGAAATGATAGTGGTTGGAGTTGTAATGGTAGAAGTAAGTTGTGACATGATAGTTTCGGCGGTGGGTTGTGCCATGGTGGTGGTTGTCATTGTGCTATGATGGTGAACCTTTGGTGGTTGTACTATGGTGGGGTGTTTATAGTGTTTTGTGGTGGATATGCTATGATGGTGGTAATTGATGTCGTTTTGCTACGGTGATAGTAATGGTGGCAGTGGTATTAATACTATTGGTGGTGGATGTGGTGGTTGTGTTATGATGATAGTAATGGTAGCAATGGTTGTGGTATTAGTATTAGTTGTGGTGGTATGATGGCGATAGTGGTGGTTGTATTATGGTGTTGGTAGTAGTGGTGGTCTTGCTATGGTGATGGCAGCGATGGTGGTTGTATTATGGTGGTAATAGTGGTGGTTGTGCTATAATGATGACGGTAGTGGTGGAGACGGTGATGGTGACGTTGGTCCATAGCGGTATGGTGATGGTGTTAGTTGTGACTTGGTGGTGTGGTGGTAGAGTTGAAATGGTGAAAATAAAACAAAGCAAATTCCTGGAAAATCAACATCCCATTAATATTTGCTATGTTGATTTTCCACCTATGAGGCTCTTTGAAATAAACAAATTCCAAAGATTTATAACTTTTCATAAACCAAACAGGGGAAATTTTAAATTACAGAAAATAAGAATTTCGGAAATATTTTCCATTAAACAAACACAACCTTAGTGACTTCTCCATCTATGAGAAGTAAAGCAAGGGTTCAATAGGGATAGTAGTGAAGGCTCTCTGGGCTATTGAGGCTTCCCTCCAACTCATCCTACATGGCTGGTCTCGAAGAAAGATTATGATCACCATGGAAAATAAAGCTTGGAAGCCTTTAATAGATATTACTAAGTTGATGCTTTTGATTCATCAATTGCATATATGGACTGAGAGTTGCCAAAGGTGTGATGGCTCAGTGGTTGAGTAGTGGCGGATGGTATCATTGGATCACAAAATCGAACCAAGTCGGCGACATTGTAATGAACATTTGAGCTCTTTGTAGCTCGTTCTTATATAAGCTAATAACAATAATAATAAATAAATAAATAAAAATAGAGGTCCTATATAAACCCAAGACCACCCCATTAACCATATGATGTGAGATTAAATTCATTAGAACATTGTGCTTCTGGGGCGTTTTATATAAATCAACTACGTAAGTATCAGTATACCAAAGTGAGAACCTGAAAAACGAACCAAAATTTTAGTAGATTGTGTGGTTGTTTAAAATAGGTTAGGGGCACAAAGCGCCATGCAAATTATGTAACCATAGTTTGGTATGTATTCCTAATTCTTTCAGTTAGTACACTTTATGTTAAAGTAAAGAACCCTGAGGAAGGGTTTGTGAAATACCTAAGTAATAAATCAAATATAAAATATGATAACATAGTACAGATATAGTATGTATAATAACATAAATAGGGTACTTACTTGAAAGCCCATGCAATGATGAAGATAAAGCCTGGTGCGAGGTTGGGCATTGCAGAAGCGATTGCTGGAGAAGTTTTTTTTACACCATATAACAATAGCGTTTGAAAGATAGTTACTCTGAAAAAGACAAAGCAAGAATCATCTTATAATAAGATCCTATGCAACATAGGAAATTTTCATTGGTTTTAAATATGTAAAATAAATAAATAAATAAATGAAAACTTTTGAACCAACTTCTCCAATTTCAATGTTTCGGGGATGCTAAATAATAGAGATATGGCCTCTTTAAATACTAACCCCATAAAGGAAAGCAATGTCAACTGACCCAACAACTTTAGATTGAACTCTCGAGGCCATACTTTCCTGTCATGCCAAATACAAAATATTACTTCGCCTTTAGTTCCATCAAGGCACAATTTCACTATAAAGATACTTGTAAGATTGCCAAATAAGAATTTAAAAAACAATAAACAAACCTTTCAAGACAAACGGCAAAAGGTATTAGGAAGATGAAAATGGAAAAGCTACTATAGACAACAAGGAAGAGAGGATGCAGGCCCAAAGTCATCAACTGACCCATGAACACCGCATAAACTGCATAGATAAATTGTGTGCTTAATAGGGCCACAACAATTGCAAACTCCTGTAGTATTTCAATCCTGGATGCGCGAACCATTGCTATAGAAAGTTACGTTATTGCCCAATTTCTATCTCTTTTATCTATCAAATTCATTAGCTAATGTTCATGGCTTCCCTACAAGACTTTTTTCACGTTTATGATTCTACTTTTGTTTAAAAGAAGACAAAGAATCCAAATAACTATATTTGTCCTCGCTTTTTTTTTTTCGCCCTTTTCTTGGCTCTCCTTGTTTTATGGCAAAACTTGTCTAACATTCTTTTTATAGCAAACAATAATCTCATTTTCAGGGATTTATTCTAATTGATAAAAAAAAAAAAAAAAAAAAATGTGAATAAGACTAAAATAGTCAAATCCGATTCGATTTTTGGAGAAAACAAACGACAATAGTTTTGTTCATCAAGCTTTGAACATTGTATGAAATAAGAGTTTCGGAGTAAGTCTAGTCAGCCATGTTAACTAGTTTTTTTTTTACTCATTTTCTTTAAAACACAACCACAAAAAATATCTATAAAAGGGATAAAAACGCAACAAAAAAAAAAAAAACTAGCAAACATGACTAGCTAGAATTATTGACGAAATAACTCACAAAATATTTGACATCTTAGTTGTTAAACACAAACTGGCACTTGGTTAAGAATAGTGTCTAGCTCCAACTTATAAGTTCTTTTTTTTCTTCAGTTTATTCAAGTGTCTTAAAAAAATAATTGATTCAATTTTCATAGGTATAAAATCAGGTTAGTATAATATTACTTCTTCACTTACAATACCATGCATGCTATGTCTTATTATTTAAAATATTATAATAGTGTATGTATTTTTATGTTAATCAGAATTATATGCAACTCATTTCTGTACTTTTGGTTCATCATTTATTTTATTATAATGGTTGGGGATCCTTAAATTAAAATTTACGCTTGCTTAAAAATAAGAATTAAAAAAAAAAAAACACCGGTCTCCTAATCATTAAGCCAAAGTCAGACCATGAAGGAGGCAATTTCTCAGTTTAATAATTGACAAGGTATAATGTCAATTATTTGACATTACTCAAGTCAAATGACTTTACACCTCATTAACGTTTTATTATTACATAGTAGTACAGATTACTGAACATTTGATGCCAGAATCCTAAACTATAAGGAACAGCGCTGTTATATTACATTACATTAGTGAGTTGGGATGCAAAAGCAATTAATACAGAAGATGGTCTTGATAGGGATGGTACTGAGACGAATTTTCACGAATGTTCGTTCTACCATCACGATTGGGACGGTTTTGAATGTGTTTAAATGAATTTTGGGGTGGATATAGATATTCAAACAATATCCATCAAATATTCGAGGCGGATACGGATTCGATCATATTCACCCCACGATATCAGTTTAAGTAGATTAAATTACAAAAATACCCTGATCTTTAAAAAACAATAAAAAAAAAAACCCTTAAGCTCATTCATCCCTTTCACTCTCTCAGCAATCTATCCCCATTTTCCTCCCCAAATCCAGAAACCTCTGCGACTCCTCCCACAATATCTACTCAGAAAACTCAGAGAGGGACGAAGGGTTCATGACAATCCTAAAAGAACTCTCTGAGGGGAAATAGATATGGAAGATCTCATTCAACAACAACTTCATCACACAGAGGTTAAAACCTCTCCACATCAAAGGAGTTTTGATGCAGACCAGTTACTTCAAATTTGATTCTCCTCCTCTATCTCTTCTGCTTCTCGTTCATGTGTTTGGGGCTCCATCCTCCACTGGCACAGATTTCTCTCTTTGTCGCTCTCTTGGTATCCTTTCTAGTTTCTAGTGCATTTCAAAACTACTCTCCAATTTTCATTTTCATGATAATACCACTATAATTAGTTCTTTAATATCATATTAGCTAAATATGAAGATGATCATATTTAATTTTGCTGTTTTGTTTTATTTTGGTAGAAAGATGGTGGAGAAGGTGGAAACAAGGAACTATGAGTCAGCTAGCAAGACCTTCAATTGTGTTTGTCTGAGGAGCAGCAACTGTGCCAGCATTTGCCAGGGCGAGCATTTCTCGGATGGCAAGTGTGAAGGTAATCTGTCATGCACCGATGAATTCATCGCCAAGAACCCATTTCTTCTAAGAAAACTCCTTACAAACGTCTTAAATAAGATATGAAGCCAAAAACCAACACTTCCAAGAAGATCAAATTTGTTGCGACAAAGATGGTGATTGTTGTTCATATTTGATATACTAGAGACGAAGAAAATGAATAAAATAATAGAGGAAGTTTATGTTCTTCAGAAGGATTTAATTAGGAGGATTTGAGTCAAAAAAGAGGACGGAATAAAATATATAATTATATTGAGAGCAAATGAAGCTTCATGTGTGGGAGAAGGAAGAAACACTACAAGAAAATGACAATTTAGCGGCGGTTATTTAGTGACGGTCTCAAAAAACCGCAGCTAAATACTTTATTTAACGACGATTATTCAACCGTCGCAGAATATTGTTGTTTAACGACAGTTATAATTAAGTGCGACGTTTTAAACCGTCGTTATAAATAAAACATCAATTTCTTTAAAGCAAATGTTAAAATTCGCTCGCTCGTCCGGTTCTGACCCCATTCATCCTAATTTCATGTCCCTCCCCCCACCTTCTCAACCCCTTCACCATATCCTCTCCCCTCCCCAAACCCTAACTCCCCACCGATGACGATGAGTGAGATTAGCAGATTTAGCATCAAAGGGGAAAATAAAACTCGTCTCCTCTCTCTCTGGAGCCTTCCAAAGCACTTAACTTGCGGTAGGGGGCGACCCAACTAAGCTCGCTCTTCTCTCCTCCTCACTCCCTCACCAATTTTAGGGGTTTTCAAGGGTTTCGCTAGTTGCAATCCTCAACCAAAAATTCGACCAACAATCAACTTGAAGTTTCGAAGAATTAGATAGACCCAGATTTCAAAGGTGACATCTTTATTTATACTTTTCCAATTTTCTTCCCAATTTCTTCGTAAAAATCTCTGATTTTGATTATCTCATAGGTGAAAGCCATTGTTGGTAGCAATAAATTGAAAAAAAAAAAAAAAAAAAAAAAAAGCCAACTTTTTTGTGATAATCAGCGAAAGATATAAACTTGTTATATGTTATGCATAATAGAACTAGTTAGCCAAGACTTTGTTTTTGGTGGTGGAAGGTTAAACCCCTTTTCGATGGTCGCATTATCTGAATCTACAATTGTTTGAGCAAGCTGCTAAACAGAGTTTACTGTAGAATTATAGTAATGGGTTCTGCTCTATAAGATTTACTAATGCAGTTTGACTAAAGCAGACTTCTCTTGCTCGCTGAGTGCTTCGGTTATCAAGCTGCAATTCCAAATGGTTCGCTCTAATGGTGCAAAACTCATCTGCTTGTTAGCTCGAAGGTCTCTTGTGTCAACTCTTCGTACGGTGCTCCCTATACAGTAAGATATCTTCTTTCTTATTCTTTTCAAAAAATTTCTCTCTTCAATATAGGAATTGATGTATTTATGTAAAAGTTCATTTTTTCTTGCGTTATTGCAGTGGGATACTTCCTTACATTGAGGATTTGTTACTGGAATCTTCAGTAACCATGGAAATTTAAACAATGGTATTTAAAGTTTGTTCAAGACGAGGGATTTTTTTTTTCATTCTGCAGTGACTGATTTTTTGCTTTGTTGGTGATGCTCAGCGAGAATTAGTGGGGCATGGAGTAGAGCTTTACGCGAAAAGTTGGGTTCTTTCAGGTTGATTCACGCAACTGGTATGGGCGTTGTTTATTCTTCACTCCCTTTTGTATATTTTCATAGCCAGGCTAAATCAGTGTTTTCTCTTTTATTGGAAAAGTAATTTTAGTGTCATCATGTTATTTTGTGATTCAGTACTTGTATGCGTTTTGGTGCATGTGTTTTATTCATTGGTTTGATATTGTTTGCTTTAGCCATTTTTGTATATTATTTGGCTCACTTCATGTAGTAACTTTGGATTGGCTCTTTCAGGTTCCAAATCTATGCTATCAAAAGATTATTATGATATTCTTGGAGTAAGCAAAAACGCCAGTCAATCTGAAATCAAGAAAGCCTATTATGGAGTAAGTTCATTTTCACTCTCACAAACACATTTGTAAACGAATTTTGCATGGAAAGATGGTCATAAACACTGTTGCATAATTTATTTTATGTTTCAGTATTGTAATAGTTGTCTATGCTTTATACATGACAGAGTCTGGTTTTGACATTGGTTTTTACTTTAACTCCTTGTAGACCTCTTCACTATCATATTTTTATTCTTCATTTTCTTTTGCTAGCTTGCAAAAAAGCTCCATCCAGATACAAATAAAGATGATGCTGATGCTGAAAGAAAGTTTCAAGAAGTTCAAAAGGCTTATGAGGTTTGTGATTTGTTTTGTTGTGTTGCTTGCACACTAGCTGAGATTTCCTCTTTTCTTGCACGCCTATATTACCTGTATTTTATGATATAAATGCAATATAAAATGTTATTCTTTAGATTTAGCAAGTAGCGACAAAGTAACAAATCCTTCTTTTTGGTTTTGTAGGTTTTAAAAGACGAGGAAAAGCGGGCCATCTACGATCAGGTGCTGCAAAATTAATATTTTTGGCTAATTTTTTTTGTTGGTTATATGGATTCGCAACACCGTCAACGATAAAACCAACTCAATGGAGTTATCCTGGTGGTGGTGTAAATCAGATTCCTGGTGAATGTACAATTTCTGGAAACGTCAGGTTAACTCCTTTCTACAGCATAAAAGATGTGGAGAAGAAGTTACAAGAGTATGTCAATGATATCAATGCAAATATACAGAAGCTAGATACTCGAGGACCAGTCTCTAAATATGTCCTCCCTGGCGAGAATCTTAGAGGAAGACTTTCAATCAGTTATGGAGAGGCACCAATGACTAGAGTTGCTTGTGATCTTGATTCACGTGGCTTCCATGTGTTATGCAAAGCAACTAAAGATGTTGTTGGACATGTGAAGCCGTACTCGATTACTGGGAGTTTACCATTAATTCGAGACTTGCAGAATGAAGGCTTTGATGTTCAAACTACAGGATATGGTCTAATGGCCACATACCATGCAAAGAACGAGTACAGGATACGGTCTAATGGCCACTACAGGATACGGTCTCTGATATGTGCCAAAGTTTCCAAGTATTTGTGAGCATCATCTCTCAGCTGGACAATGACAGCAGTTAAAATCATATTCATGATTGGGCTGAACATCATGAAGCTGCAGTTTCTTGTGCCCGCTTTAATGCTGACTGGTACTTAGTACACACAAGAGAACAAAGACTGGATAAAGTAAGAAGATCAAAGCAATTCTTCTTTAGAAAGAATTGTTTTCTGCATTTCTTTTCCTTTCATAATTTGTGTTTTTTGTGTAAGTATATCATCAAATCCTGTGTGATCAAATCCTACAGTGAGGATGACGTGCATAAAAGCATTAAATATAATGTTTGGTCCAGTACTTCAAATGGAAACAGGAGGCTGGACAGTGCCTATGAAGATGCAAAGCAAATAGCTTCTGGGAAACCAAGAGGCTGCCCTATTTTCTTGTTCTTCTCTGTGAGTATCTTGCTTTTCCAATTGCGTGTAGAAATTTCAGTTATTGACTTTCATGGTCATGTGATATGTTTTGTGTCCTTCAATGTTATGGTAGTAAACAGACAGACTATACTGGCTGTTCTAAGCAGCGTGATCAGATACTGACCTGCTCGTTTTAATGCCCTGCTTTGCATGATGTATTTTTATGTACCACATTTCCCTTTGTGTTTCGTTTGGCTGAAACAGTGTTCTCGGATGCAGGTTAATGCAAGTGGGCAGTTTTGCGGTGTTGCAGAGATGATTGGTCCTGTTGTCTTTCACAAGGATATGGGTTGCTGGCAACATGACAAATGGAATGGTAGCTTCCCTGTCAAGTGACATATACTATGCCCTTTCCATTTGTAATTTTATATCATGTTGGATTACTATCGTGTCTCTTCATACCATTCAATTGTTATTAACAGGGGTAAATGTATTAGCTGGAATGTATAGTACATTATATCCAGTTTTACGCACGTAAATACCAACTGTTGCTGATGTGAGGTTCTTTTTCCTGTTGTTTGACATGGTGGAATGTACAATGGGTGAATTCCAGTTGGATCACAAGGTATATGGATACTGAATGTTGTTTTTACTCCATTTAGCTGCATTTTATTGAACTAGATGATGCACACCCCCTGTCAGTGCCTGAGATGGGCTTACTATACAAAATATCCAAAATGTTCATTGATATGAATATGCAATAGATGCCCCATTGTGATGTCTGACATGGGGAAGCACCTGATCATTTATGAGATGGAAAATTTATGGGCATTTAACTTTCCTTGTTCAAAGTTTAGTTCTTTTATTCATTATTTGTGTTGTTTTGGTGTTATGTTTAATAGTGTGTATCCGTAAGTTGTATACAGTTATGCTAAGCAGTTTATCCTTTTCAAACAGAGTCTGGCTGCCTCCTACCGAGCTTGCCTTCGGATTTAACATTAGACAAAAATTCACAGGTTGCTTTTGTTTGCGACTTGAATGATAATATTGCAGCTCCCTGGCCAACTTCCGATCAATTTTCAGCTTCTTCCTGCAATAGCAGTATGTCACTATGTTTCTTCTATCCTTCTTTGCATAAAATTTTGGAAAGAATAGTTCCAGTGCATATAGTTTTATTTGTGTTATGTTAGTCTGAATTAATTATCATTGCATCTTACGGCTACTTCCTGTTACTGCAGCTATCAAAATGCCAGCACTCCCTGCTGCAGCATCTTCTCAAAATGGTGAGACTGCTAATCACTTCTATGTTTTTATTTCCATGTTGGTTTCACGTTTTTTTTTCCATGTTAGTTTGACACATTTGAAGTGAAGGAATAGTGCTGAAGTATTTTGCATGGACACTAGTACAAATTATTCAAGTCAGACTTGGGTTGTGGATTGTCAAGTTCACAAAATTTTGAAAGTTAAGATTCTTGTTAAATACTGTATTTCCAAAAAGTTAGCAACCATAACAAACTAAACTAGCACTTGTATTATAAGTTAGCAACTAATTGGATTTAACCTATTAACTCACATCATATAGTGTATGATGTTGATCAATCCGATTCATTTCTATACCGAATGCAGGGCACAGAAATGCAGTTAGGTTTGGCTGTTGAGAGTCAAAAGGCTACATTATCTGTGAAGAGGAGGTTGGCAGAACAACTAAGTTATTTTGCCCAGGTTAGTAGTTTTTCGATGTTCTATTTTACGCTCTCCTCTGACAGATCGACAATCACTCTCAGAGTTCATTCTCAATTTCAGGCACATTACTGCTTGTCAGGATGTAATATGGCTCAAAGCCATGCTAAAAAACATTCCTTGTTTCTCAAGTGGAAGTACCTAGAAGCAAAGGTGCCAAAGTGTAGATTTTGCTCTCAATCGCTTTGTTCTATTGATCCATCTGAAGTTTGCACTCGTGAGTTTTAGTGATATTCAATCTTTTTTTTTCTGGTACTAACACCAGGCAGCAACATACTACTACCACGGTCTAATCCTCGACAAGGGTACAGAACCATCCAGTCACGTTAGCGCTGTCAATTGTTTTCTTGCTGTAAACGAACTTCTCGTAAATAGCAAGAAAGCTTGCTTGACCTTTTGCATTGCAAGTCCAGTGACTAGGTTGCAATCAATTTCAGTTCTCTTTTCTCACCCTAACATTCTACTTGAATAGCTTTGGTTGTTATATTGTTTTTGTTAT
This sequence comes from Berberis vulgaris, assembly GCA_963556465.1. NCBI lineage: Eukaryota > Viridiplantae > Streptophyta > Magnoliopsida > Ranunculales > Berberidaceae > Berberis > Berberis vulgaris. The sequence continues at coordinate 44,938,893 of OY747128.1, read as the reverse complement.
GTTCTTTGTTTACTAGTTTTGCAGGGCTGCTCCACTATGGGGTGTTATGAAGCACTTGTATCACAAAATTCCAGACATTGCATCGAAGAAATCTCAGATGTATGGTTTACCTGTTGGAGCAAGAGAAGTAAGCAGACTTTGTTTTCTCCTACTTGAAAGTGCATGGATATTTCATACTGTCGACCAAATTTGACAAGTAATTAGACTCTCAATTGCATGGTTTTCTGCAGGGCTCTCAATTCATTGCCTGACCTCCCAGATTTCGAGTTGTCATTGAGACCTGAGGACTACAATTTGCCAGAAATGGATCTAGCATGGGATGGCGAATAATGGGAAATCAAAGTTCATATACTTAAAGAACACCTCAAAGACGGGGAAGGTGGAACAGAAACAGAGTGAGATCGGGCTGGCTTTGTTGTGATTCTACAATTTTCTCAAGGTCGGTGAGGCCCTGTAGACAACGACCCTGAGACAACCATTGTACAACTTCGGTTTTGGTTGTTAGATGTAAGTATTGACAATTTGTAACAATTTTAATTTGTAATTTTCTTCTGAATCGTGTATAATATTGATTTTGAAATGAAATTAAAGTTCCTCTTAATGTATGATGATGGTATCATATGAGTTTAGTTTAGTGTCGTTTATATTTGATTTTTGATTTGAGTCTAAAAGTTGTAGTGCATATGTTGGATAAATTATCTGCACCGAATGAAAAGAAAACACTACAGGTTGAAAAATGTGATTTTTATATGGTAAAAAAATTTGAATTATCAAAGGGAATTTAGCGGCGGTTGCAAATCGTCGCTAAAAGGCAAAAAGTTGGATTGTTCATCAAATTTTGTCGACGGTTTATAACCGTCGCTAAATTGTATTTAGCGACGGTTATAAACGTCGCTACATTAAACCGTCGCTATATAGTATTTAGCGACGGTTATGCCAGCGGTTGCTTAAAACCATCGCTGAATGACCTAATGACGCCTTTATTAGCGGCGGTTGGCCAAGCGTCTTTGTATTATTTAGCGACGGTCAGAACCGTCGCTAAATACCTTTGGCCACCGTCGCTAAATTACTGTTTTCTTGTAGTGAAAGGTGGTTTCCAAGACAAGAATATGAGACAGCTACTAATTTCTTTTGATACATGTAAAGCAAGGCATTACCAGAGCAACCTCTACTCACTCTCTGACAGCTCAGTGCAAAGCACCAGAGTCATTAAAATAGATGTACTGCAATTATTTAAACCCCTTGATCATATAACAGATGATGACTAATAAAAGGAAATATCTACCTCATCAAAGGCAAGAGGTATAGATGCACAATATTCCAACAACTGATCAATCTTTCTGCAAGAGAAATTGTTGATGCCGATGCATCTGCAGAGACCAATTTCCAAGCATTTTTCCATGCCTGCCCATGTTGTCACCATTTCCAAGTCTTCAAAGGGGTTTGTCTACACAGCGAGGGAGGGGGTGCAGTCGTTCACCCTCTTTGAGATGCGCGCAATGGCTTTGAGATACACACTTTCACGCATCTCAAGGGAGGTTAACGACTTCACCCTCTCCCTCGCTCGTTTCCTCACTCATTTCCTCATCATTTAGAATTTCCCGTCTTCAAAGTCATTCATGGGGTATCACTACATTAAATTGGCATTTTTATAACAATTCAAAAATAGTAACACTTTTGAGCTATAATAATTCACATAGCAATTTTACACATTTTCACAAACAAAGTGATTCAATAATTGCATAACCACAAATAGTATGGGCTTACAAGTGATGCTATTCATGGTGATCTAATTTATTGTATCACTTTTTTATGTAACTATTTTTCATTTTGTTGACTAAATTTAGTTTTAACTTGAAATTGTTTGGTGGATTGTAATAGTTCAAAAGTGTTACTATTTTTTAAATTATTACAAATATGTCAATTTAATGTAGTGTATAGCATTACAAGCCCCTTGCTTGAGTTTTGCAGGCCAACGCACAATATACATGTCCAGATAATCCGTCCTCAAGTTTCTACACAAAACACAAACCCACACATTTATAATGAATAAATCATTCTTGCAAAGCCATTATAAAAATTCTAAAGTATAATATGGAAGTCTCAACCTAAGTATTATCGCGCCTATCACACCATACTTGCAATATTTTTCCAAATTTTCTTCTAGTTGTTCCATGTAGACGAAAACAGGGCCCAAATTCAGGCCCAAACAAATTAGAGTTCGAGTCTAGGCCCGACACGAGTTCTTTCATAAAAAAAATGAATGTTGCACAAAAAAAAAGCCGTAGAGGGGGTTACGCCTCAATCAACGCATCTCCATTAAAAATGAGACTGTTACAAGAAACATCTCATTCCGTTGCGCCTCACATGCTTAAGTTACGTAGAGAGTTATCTACGACCATTATTATAAAAGGAAAATAGGACATTCGACACAGGTATCAAACTTTAACTAAGTTTTTTTCAGATTTACATCTTCCTTCCAATCGAGTTACATCATCGGCAATCTAACAATTGTTTTGTAGGTCAAACTCACAGGAGCACTATTTTTGGACGCATCAGTTTGGCGTCATCCGTGGGGAACGATGAGTTTCCTTTCAAAAAACAAGATTCACAGTAACAAAGCTCAAACAATCCAATAGAAAGTCAATGGAATATTCCACAAATCTTCAATCTGGCAATTAAATATACGACGTGCTGCCCAATACTGGTCCAATGACGATCGTCGAAACAACTGTACCTATTGGAGTAGAGCTCCAACAGGTAACGGTTCAGACATCTTTAACATCATGGGGAATCCCCTCTGATCCCTAAGTAGAGCTGCTTATGGCCCATATGAACCACGTGATCGAGATGTTAGATAGGATCATCCAAGAACTTAAGGGCAGCAGCTTTCGAGAAGAAATCACCCAACTTAAGAGACACCGAACTAACAATAGTTCCAAGTGCAATCAAGGGTCATATGAAAATCTACAACTGAAAAAAGCCCAAATACGGGATAACGTTCTCGACTTTAATAGCGAGTCAGAGCGAGATTGTTGAAGCTATGGCAGGAAGAGAAGATGTCAAATGGTCGTCAAAGATGAGAGATCCAGATAAGCGGAGCAAGAGCAAACACTGCCTCTTCCACAACAATTACAACCATGATACCGAAGATTGTCGCAGTCTGAAGGACGAGATTGAACGTCATATCATAGAAAAATGACTCAGAGAATTCGTCGAACTCGAAGGCGAAACAATCATTTCAAATGAGCAAGCAAAAGAAACAATTTATGTCTTGCATGGCCCGGGTGGGGAAAATGAGCAATCCAAACGATTTCGAAAACGTATAGTCAGAGACTTATGTACAAAGATCAGATTCCAAGAACCATTTGCACAGCGTACAAAAACAATGCAAAGGACTTTAACCTTCTCAAATGAAGATGTTGATGGGGTTAATTTTCCACACAATGATGTTTTAGTGATCTCGATCATGATAGCTAAATGGGAAATCAAAAGAGTATTAGTCGACACCGGCAGGTTAACCAACCTCTTATACCTAACAACTTTCTGAAGGATGCGGTTCACCGCTGAGATACTCTCACCAAGCAAACAATCCATGGTAGGTTTTAGTGGGGAACAATGTCACCCACTGGGAATAATTCAACTACCAGTCGAAGCGGGAGAGCCGAGAAAGCAACGAGTATTAATGACAGACTTTTTTGTCGTCAACACTCCTGCTGCGTACAACATGCTACTTGGGAGACCGTGGATACACAAAATGGGCGTAGTCTCCTCCACTATGCACAAATGTTTGAAGTACTATAACGACAATGGCATCGGAAAGATAAAAGGAGACCAACCAGTGGCCTGGGAGTGTCATTTTGCAGTAATAAAGACTCTTCATAAATAGCAATTACTGCAACGACTGGAAGAGCCTTCACAACAACTTGATCAAACGAGTTTAGACTCTCCGTACAACAATACGGCTCCAACCAGTCCGCGAGATCGACCCAACTCCGGGCAACCAGAAGAAGAAACGGTCGAGGTCTACTTAGACAACAAAGCAGAAAAGGCAGTCTGAATCGGCACAAAGATTCAACCTAAACTCGCCAAGGAACTGATCCAGCTGCTGAAAGATAACCAATATATTTTTGCATGGACGATGAAGGGCATGGTGGGAATAGACTCATCCATCATCTCCCACAAATTGCAAGTGAATTCAGATAAGAAACCGGTTTGATAAAAAAAATACCGGTGGCCTCGGAGCATAATCAAGCGATAAACGAAAAAGTGCACTGACTGCTCAACGCAGGAATGATAAGAGAAGTTCATTACCCGAATTGGTTGGCGAACACGGTACTAGTAAAGAAAAAGAACGGAAATAGAGGGTGTGCGTGGATTACACCGACCTAAATAAAGCCTGCCCCAAAGACAACTTTCCACTAATACGAATAGATCAAATAGTAGATGCAATTGCTGAACACAAAATGTTGAGTTTCATGGATGCGTACTCCGGGTATAATCAGATACAAATGCACCATTTCGACCAAGAAAAACCTCTTTCATAACGAAAAGGGGTACATATTGTTATCGAGTAATGTCGTTCGGATTAAAGAACGCGAAAGCAACGTATCAACCGCTAGTAAATAGGATGTTTAAAGATCAGATCGGCAAAACAATGGAGGTTTACATCGACAATATGCTCGTCAAAAGCTCACGCACAACAGACTATGTCGTGAATCTTGAATAGACTTTCTCCCAGCTTCGAAAGTATAAGATGAAGTTGAACCTGGACAAATGCACATTTGGAGTGGAGTTAGGGAAGTTCCTCGGGTACATGGTCAACCAATGAGGAATTGAAGCCGATCCAAAGCAAATAAAAATGTTTTTCAATATGCAATCGCCAACAAACATAAAAGGTGTTCAAAGTCTTAACGAGAGGATAACAATTCTGAACAGATTTATCTCCAGATCATTAGACAAGTGTCTGCCTTTCTTCAAAATCTTGAAGGGGAACAAGACATTCGAGTGGAATTACGAATGCGAGAGGGCCTTACAAAGCCTTAAGTCATACATGGGAAGCATAAAGCTACTAACAAAACCGAACACAGGAGAAGCATTGTATCTGTATCTATCTGTGTCCAACCACGCTGTAAGTTCAACACTTATAAGAAAAGAAAATGGGGTGCAAAAACCAGTGTACTACATCAGCAAAACACTCGCAGATGCAGAGATCAACTATCTAGCCCTAGAAAAATTGACGGTCGCTATAATCGTATCATCAAGAAAATTGCGACCATACTTCCAAACACACCCAATCACGGTTATGACCGAACAACCGCTTCGATCGATATTACACATATCAGATATGTCGGGAAGAATGGTAAAGTGGGTGATAGAACTCGGACAATTTGACATCAGCTATGCCCCCAGAACCGCTATCAAAGCTCAGGCATTAGCGGATTTCATCGTCGAGTTCACATGAAGAAACAATCAACATGAGGATAAGGAAAGCAGAACAGCTCGAACCACAAGTAAAAGGGGTTTTAATCATCGTACAAGCACTTGTGAAGAGCCACTTGGTTCTTAATGATAAAGGGGAAAAAGACCATAAACAAGGAAGAAACTCATAAACTATTTCCAACCAATTCTCCACTGTCATCCATAAAGAAGAAAAAAGAAAACTGCATGAAAGTATCTGTCATATTTCTTTTTTCTAGTAGTAAAGTGAATCAATACTTTAATCCATCTTCATGGAAGCCATATCCTGCATGTCACGCCCCGATTTTTTTAACAACCTAAATTAATATATTGTACAAAAACCAAGGCAAGTCCGGAACAAATTAAATGGTACAGTCATAAGGCAGAAAACAAATTAATAATCTTCTTCAATATTCTTCCTCTAAAAATGAGGTCCACAAAAAGAAATGAAAATTTCAATAATCAATTCCCCAAATAAATATCTAACAAAACTGAGCATGTATATTGAAACCCTACATCTGATTACCGAATAATAATAATAATATAGATCTAACAAAGAACGTGTTGACTCCTCAGCTATCGCCACGCAGCTAATACCCTTCCTTACGCTCCAATTAACCCTGATAGGTATTTGAGGCTACGCTCATTAAGAATGCATCCAAATTTGTAAAAAAATACAAAATCTGGGTCAGTATATAAATACTTTGCGTCAAACTAAAGAACTCTGCAGCTAGCTGAGATTTCACGGCTTCGGGTACAAACTGACAGTCAAATTTGGACTTGAAAGTTTCCCAAGTCATAACAGTCGTATCCATGCTTTCATCGACCGAATCCCACCAATACCTGGCATTACCATCCAAGTTATGAGCAGCTAATTCTTGTTTCTGCACTTCGGTCATCTGCATCCTATTGAATACGGTTTCACACTTGCGAATCCACTTCTCAGCTGCAATAGGACCAGTTTCTCCATTAAACCTCTGACCGCCTAGATTCCCAAACTCCTTATTTCTCCTGGCAAACGGGTCACCATGACTATCCTGATGGTTGTTCTGCACAACCTGCAAAAGTTGCGTCATCATGGCTCCCACGTCCACCTGAACCAAGTTAGGATTTCCCCTCTGATCATTCGAACCATTTGGGCCATTAGTGTTATTCCACCCGTTATCACTATTCTGTCCATTGGCCCCATTCGATCGAGTATTCGCCATTACCTTCAAGCGAAAATAAATAACCGTTAATACTTAATAATCCAAACGTTCATAATCCCATTTCGACACTTCCGAGGATCACCTAGACCTACCCTAGATCTAGGCTAACCAAATGCTCTGATACCAAAATGTCACGCCCCGATTTTTTTAACAACATAAATTTATATATTGTCAAAAAACCAAGGCACGTCCGGAACAAATTAAATGGTACAGTCATAAGTAGGGGTGGGCACGGGACGGGATGGGACGAGATATACCCATCCCTATCCCATCCCGTTCATACGGGATCGGGACGGGACGGGATCAGCGTGCTAATCTGGAGAATCTCAGTGGGGCAGGTTGCTGCCAAACAGGGTGACATTCGACTTGGTTGACAGCAGGGGGCACCTTTGCAAAGGCAAGAAGGTCCTGAAGTTTCTTTGTTGAGAAGTTGCTGACACCGATTGCTCATGCCTGCCCTGATGCATACAAGCCTTCTTCTTCAATTTGATTTTAACAAATTCATCACTGTTAGCAGAAAAAACTGGCGAAAGTAGGAGAGAAAGGAAAAGAGAGACGACAACTGCCTTGAATTTGGTTCCCATACCAACCTGTTCCTCCACCAACAAAAATTCTTCTTTAAAAATATTACATACAATATATACTGCAAATTAGTACATGCAGATAACTACAGTATCATATATGAACATAAATGTTAACTAGTAGAACAGGGCACATACTTCGCACATGATCAACAGTAGAAAGCATTAACAATAAAAGTTGAAGTATGATTTACAAACAATTATTTGGACAATCTTCAAATAAAATAGCTTCATACTTTATAAGGAACCATTCCTAAAATCTCTAGTTCCATAAAATATGACCCACTAATCCATATTCGTTCAACTTATAAAAGCCTTTTTCATCATTTGGTAATTGAAATCATAAGCGCAACATCTTCTTCATAAAAGGCTCAGCTTAAATTGAAATCTCTGTTATAGATGTTCTCAATGCTGATGTTCAACTAGACTAAATCACCGTTCTACATTCACGCACTACAGGAAATAATTCAAGACTTGCACTCACACGAAAACCACATCAAATTTTCCACATTTTGTTCTCTAAAATCTCTTCTCTCTCTTTTTGAATTTTTTTACACAAATTTCAAAAAAAAAAAAAAAAAAAAAACAGAAATCAGGCCTCCAACATTTCTTAACAGATAAAAGTCCAAATGAAGAATTTTATACAGGAAAGAGAGAGAGAGAGAGAGAAATGAGAACAATTTGTTTTGTTGAAATCGTAGCATGTAATAGATGAATGAAACAGAGAATTCAAGCAAACTCGTACAGACTTAACTACAACACAGATCAAACATGCAAATCTCTAGGGTTTCAACCTCAACGAGTCACAAACATTCAAAGCCTTCGTAAAATTGCATGGAAACAGAAAGATCAAAGTAAAACTTCTTTTGGTTTCAATTCTTTTAAAGCATTACCAACCTGAACCATAAACAAAGTTGCATAAGAAATGTGAATAAGACACTTTTAGATACAAAATTTAGTATTGCAACATGGACATGGAGATATCAAACCTTCTTTTGGTTTCAATTCTTCTTGAAGAGAAAGCAATTTTATTGATTGTACAATGAAGACTCATCATGGGCATCCACAATTCTAAAATAAATAATTAAATAAAAATATTAATAATTAATATTAATAAATTAGTTCGGGACGGGACGAGATTGGCGGGATTGAAAATCTTCATCCCATCCCATCCCATTCTAGATCGGGATCGGGATGAAATTATTCAATCCCATTAAGACCCGGAAAAATCGGGACGGGACGGGACGGGATCGGGATGGGAACGGGATCGCGGGATGGGATGCCCACCCCTAGTCATAAGGCAGAAAACAAATTAATAACCTTCTTCAATATTCTTCCTCTAAAAATGAGGTCCACAAAAAGAAATGAAATTTTCAATAATCAATTCCCCAAATAAATATCTGACAAAACTGAGCATGTATATTGAAACCCTACATCTGATTACCGAATAATAATAATAACAAAGATCTAACAAAGAACGTGTTGACTCCTCAGCTATCGCCACGCAGCTAATACCATTCCTTACGCTCCAATTAACCCTGATAGGTATCTGAGGCTACGCTCATTAAGAACGCACCCAAATTCGTAAAACAATACAAAATCTGGGTCAGTATATAAATTCTGGTGTGAACAACTTACAAAACAAGACAATTAAATATAAAAGAAAAATGCAAATTTACCTTAAGGAAGACAGGTAGTTCTCATTCGAGATTCGAATGAGCTGTTAGTTTCTTCCCTCAAGGCTACCCTAGTACATGCTAAAATGATTCATACACAATTTCATGTTATGATCAATTCAATGGTATTATTTATTTTCCTAATTCTTGGCTTATTTTCCACAATCGCACTCTCCTCTCGTGCCGAACACACCTCACCCAAGTGTGCCTCCCTTGCCATCGAAGCCACTCGAAGCGTACATGACCCAAGTGGGGTGCCACATCGAGTGTCATGTCATCTCACCCGAAGTTCGATACCTGACAACTATTTTTCCTAAATCTACACGTACAACCGAACTCACATGGAACGGTGCACCGATATGCAAGCAAGTCTGCATACCCAAAATAATATCACACGTATATAAGCAAGTTTGTATACAAAATAAATCTTTTTTTTTTTTTTGGAGTTGTGGAAAAACCATTTCTAAGTATTAATTTAAACCGTTGCTTTCTCAAATCAATTAACATTACCTCACGGTCCCACTACAAGAACCATATACAAATAAAATTTTCACAGTCTAGTTCATAACATTTCTAGCTTACAAAAAAAAATATAGATATTATAACATTATAACCATACAGACTAAGTTTAAGTGTTACTAGAGAGAAAAGGAAAACTGATTTGAATCCCCCATTCTCTCTCTTCTTCTTCTTCTTTTCCCTAAACCACCACAAACTGAACTACTGAATTCAACCAATTGAGTTCAACTAATTGAAATCACATCACAGACAAACTCACAATAGATTCCAAACACCTACTTTCATTTGTATATAAATTCACTTAGCTTCCACGTCTCTCATATCATCATTCCATCCATCACATCTCCTTCAACAATATCTTGAACCAATACAATTTTAAATCACCATTCCATCCATCACATCTTCCTCCACAATACAATTTCAAATCATCATTCCATACAAAAACAAAACAGAAAAGAAAACCTTCCATCTTTTTCTCTCTTACACATGTCACATCACACAAAATAAAGAGAAAAAAAATAAACGAAAAAAAAAACTTGCACAACCCCCTTTCTTTTTCTCTTACAGATGTCGCATCACCATAAATAAATAAAAATGAAAAGAAACCCTTCACATCTTTTCTCTCTTCCAGATGTCAGATCACACAAAAAAACGAAAAGAAAGTTCTTCTCTTACAGATGTCACATCACACACAATATGTCTAACCAATCATATTACATGGAAAACATTAAAGAGGATAGAGTTGTACTCACAGATTTTTGCAAAAATCCAAGGTTCCTCTTTCAAAGCACCTCCCACCTTTCAACGCAAGTTTTTTTTTTTTTTTTTCCTTCTCTTTTGTGTGTATGCAAAGAGAGAAAAAAAATTAGGGTTCCTTTTTAAATGATTTTATTTTAGAGTTTCATTAGCTAAATACAACCATCCCTTATCTATTACCCACCACCTGTCTAAACCTAAGTTCGAAATTTAAAAAAAAAACATAAAATATAAATACTTGTAACTATTACCAATTAATAATTACTACCAATAAATAAATATTATTAACTTCTAAAATAATAAAAATATATTGGTAAGTGAATTGGACGGGTATTACACTGCATATCCTGTAGACAGAGTATATCAGTAACAAGTAAACCACTTGTTAAAAACCAAAAGCAAACTAATGTTTCTATAGAATACAGCAATGGAAAGCCCTACAAGCTTTCCAGAATCAAGGTTGAATCTTTCTTCTAGACATACAAAGAGATCAGAAACTACATAAGAAACTAAAAATAAAAAAAATCTGTTGAAAAATCAAATATAATATATTGTCGACATCCTGATTAAGGTGCAGCCAGATCAGAGCAAACTAAATACTCCCAAAGAGGGTATGTCCCCTGCTCAGCCAAAAAATGAGAGTTGTACTCTGCACTCTCCTTGATTTATATGGTGTCTTGTAGCATTTCCCTTGCATGTGGGAAAAGACAATAGCACCTAATGCAATAATGTCAAGGAATACCTTGATAACTGTTACTTATTGTCACTGCTCTTGAAAGAATTGATTCTTGAGTGAAATAACTCGCATCAGTTTCTTACTTGAGATGCATGCTATTATGTCTGACATCTTTCATATAATAAAGTAAACTAGTTCTTTTCTCCTCATAAATGCTAATTTCAGCCTTGTTACTTGTTAAGTCATTCTTGAAAAATGTTAAATTGACTTTTCCTTGTTTAGCTAACAGGTTACACCTAGAGACACACAATCCCATTGTACAACCCATAGCAACAAAGTCTGAATAAGTATGCAGTTTGGAGAGTGCAACAAGAAGAGAGGCATACAAACAAAAGATTGGAAACTTGTAAATGAGGCTTCAATTATACAGAAACTATAAATATATAAATAAATAAAATTGAAAAGTGAGTGGTAGGAATTGTATTTTAGAGAAGATTCGTATTGGAAACATAAATCCAAATACCAACGGATCCAAAAACATCAAAGAAGATGAATGGAAAGATGACGAGGTCACATAACTTGCATAAAAGGAAAAGGAACTTGCGTAACCAATGAAACTCTACTCGGGATAAACATGTTTTCCCAGTCAGCTCACAGCCTCACACAATTGCTCAGTTGACATGTTTCACAAGTTCAATATACAGATAACCTAACTAAAAAGTGCAGTTTTCACGCAGAACCTTCTGCAGCAAAAGCAACACTCAAAATGGAAACTAAATAGAAGTGAACCAACAAGTTTGGTTGGTAGTTGACACTCATAGGTGTGAATGGATCAGAACCAATCTTTTGTGCATGGGACGATCATGTTCATAGTCCGCTTGATGTTTATCAGACTTGAAAATTTTCTTATACTCCTAAATTCTACAATAAAACAGCACAAGGCATGGCCGCCACTGCTAAAACTTTTGATTTTTACATTCAGTTCTGTAAAAGAAATGAAGGGGAAAAAAAGAGAGGGATAACAGTGCAAACATCACGAAACATTTCTTTTTCCATTTCTTCCACTCAATCACAAGATGTTGAAAATGTACATTGAATGGGTGGTAGAGAGCACCCCGTGGCATATACCGTACTCCATTGAAGGGAAACATAAAATTTGAACACACACACATATATCTAGGCGATGGACGGGTGGCGAGCTGGCGCCTAGGCGGTTTTAGGTTTTGTATTATAACTTTAATAATTTACAAAAACTAAGCATAATACCTTATCAATTACATCCAATTTAATGCCAAGATGCATATGTAAAATTATAAACATGAAAAATTAACAATTCTGAACAAAATTTATTAAAACTCAAATGACTGAAGTTGATCATGATGGATATTTTATACAAAGTTGAATTTGTGAACAAATATTCAAACATACTCTTTTATTTTTCTTCAAATTGTATGAATGACCACAATCATGTTTGATAAAATCTACATTACTAAAATTGGTACTGGCATATCATTTGAAAATTCCATTAAGTAATCATCATTTGCTACATTCAGACATATATTGAATAAAAAACAATTAAATTATTTCTTTCCAACAAAGGAAAAAAAATATTAAAATAAGAACACAATTAGCCTTATTCAAATTAGTCTCAGCATCCTCTTTCGTCGGCCTGAGAACAACCAATCTCAACTCCTTGTCACATAAATTTTTGCAACCAAGAAAAAAAAACCCGCCCAGACCGCCCAGAACCCGCCTAGGCGCCTACTCGATTTTTCACCCCGCACTACCATTAATCTGGTAGTAACACATTTTTTCTAGGCCGTTTTTTTTATAACACTGATATCACAACCCTACATCTACTTTCTTTTTTAAGAAATTGCTAAAATCAACATCTTTCAAGAAAAGGACTAGTGCCAAACAAAAAACTACTACAACATCTTGATTTGCACAAGGCAAACTAGGGTTTAAACCTTACCTTTGATTTCTAGGGTTTTCAACTTGTTTTTCCCCAAGGTTTCTCCTGTAAACCTTGGATGTGAAAACCCTACCTAGAAATGAGAAAACACAAGTCATGAGAAAACCTTTGACATATACTGAGAAAACACACAATAACTGATGATGAAGCAACACATTCAACCAATACAGCTTCAACAGTTCAAGATCAAGAAATACCTAGAAACCAAATTGGTCAAGAAACACAAATTTCAACAGATTTTTCGCTCACAAACGTCGAGAATCGCACTCAATCGACCGAACATATGAGTCATTGCATTATGAAAATTTTAGTCTTGCAAATTTTAGTTGGAGACCTTGAAAACATATGTAATAGACATCCTAAAACTGTTGAAATATGGCAGATATCAAAATAATTAAGTGATACTTTTTTTTTAAATGCACAAATGGAATATCTAAAATTTTAGAATAATTATTATATACATCATATCATTTGTCATACAACCATCCAAATAGGGAAAACAACAAAAAACAGTGGGATGTAAGTATGTTTAGTTGTATGGTATTTTCAGTAATCTATGTATGTAAGGAGAATAAAAACTCCGATGCCCTGCTTTGGTTTGGTTTTGAATGAAATGCTTGATTTAACAAACAAAAGAACAAGAAAAAAAAACAATTCTATTTGTATGAATATGGACCTTAGCATTTGTATATATTATACTTTTATCATCAACATCTATTAGAAACAAACAAACAAATAAAAAATACTAATTCTTGGCATATCCCATTGGCTTATAACAACATCCAACAATAATAGCACTTCTTCTCCTTTTTGGGGATTCAGCTAATCTTATCAAGCTGCTCCATAAAGTTAATGCTGAAAATAAACGGTCTGTAATTCCTCAACTTATTTACTAGTAGGAAGGGTGTCCTCACAAATTTTTAATGACACTTTTTTCGAGCACCATAGTAAACATAGCTTCACTACTTTCCAAACCTGATCCACTATGATGTATAATACCATGAAACAATTCACTTATGCGATATTCTTCAAGCAAACTGATAAAAAACTTTGTAGGCAACAGTCACCCACTTTTTTGATACTCATCAATCACCCAAGTACTTATGTATGTAGAACCCTGTATGAATCCATACTTGTGGCGATATTCATCAAGCAAGTCAGTCACCAAACGAGCATCAGAGATAGCAAGTTTATAGTCATGGTCATACATAGAATAAGTATCAGCCATATTTGGTTCATAGTAATCATTGTCATCCAAAAAATAAGTATCAGTGCAAGAACATGTTACTGATATTGTAGCGACAAGAATAAGAACTAGATGTGGATCTATACTTCTCTTGTTCATGATCATGGCAGATTTCAGAAGTCCAAAATCAGAATTCAAGAAAGTTTCGAGTTTCAGAGCCTGATTGATCCAGGGCCTATTTTATAGAGAAGTAAAAAAAAACATAAACATACTTGAACTAAAACAAAGACTTGAGTTCCTAGACTGAAAAGGAACACTTTCCTGACTGTAAAAATTTCATAGATGCTAAAAAAAATTCATAGTTGCTAAAAAAAATTGGAGTGCCCTTTTTTCAGTCCCTAAAGAATTTAGAATTGGAATCACACAACTTACTGAAGCTATTGAACCCCATGAGCTTCTATTTATGACATAATAGGAACCCCTAGGATGCAGCTATGAACCAACACTTTGTTGATGGCAACCATGAGATGAATGAATCTCTTTGAACCATTACCTTTGTTTCAAACTTTCATCTTCTGTCTTTGCACAAGAGTTTGCCTCTTTCGTTGTCAAGGTCCTCTCAAGAGATTCACTAGTCTGAAAAATATAATTTATCTATGATTGTTAGCTTAGAAATTAACAAAAACAAGTGTAAAGCAAAGGCGCCTCTAAAGGTTACAACATTCATCCAAGAGAGGCAAGAATTGTAGGTGCAAAGCAAAGGCGCCTCTATCATCTTACATAAAAAAAAAATTCACCCAGTTTAAGATGAACATTATACCTACCAAATTTGCAAAAGTAAATCACTGTGTCACATGCCTGAAATCGAAATCGAAAGCTTACCGACAAAGTCTTTAAATGAGTCTTTGAAATATCATAATAACATCTGAATCGGTCTGGCTGGCCTAGTTAATGTCAAATCTGAGAGCAAGCACAAGCATTGTATAGCAAATGCAATTAACATTCAAGGCAAGAATGAAAAAGATGAAAGAAAATTAATGAAGAACAGAATGTATGTGATACAAACACTAATTTGCGAATAACAGTATCTAAAACACCACCAGTTGGGGCATATGTCCACAAAATACTGCAACTAGTAGACAAACTGAAACAGCCTTCAAGCTTTATTGTGGCGATACTCATTTCTAATTCTACACCACCATAGGGAAGTAAAATAACTGCATTCATGATAAAGAATTATAACACCGTAGGTGCTACACTAATAACACAAACCTGAGAGATTTCTAGGCAAAAGACTGCCAATGTGCCATTCAAGAAAATAAGGCACACATCTCTAATCGGCTCTTGATTGGCCAGCACGAGATGACAAAATGATACCAACAATGAGACCATACAGAGCAAGTGCTTCAGCAAAAACAAGGATGAGGATAATACCAAAAATGAGGATGAGGATCATACCAACATCTGAGTCTTCAAATTTACTTGCTCCTCCAGATGCTTGGTTTCTCCTGCGAAAAGCGGTGAGTTGGGAATTCCTTGATCACCACTGACAGCTCCTTGACAAGAGTTAGTTAGATAATGAGATTCAGAGCCCTCTTATGTAAAGCAATGTCTTTATAATGGTAAGGAGATCTGTGATATCTGCGTTTTTCAAAAAAAAAAAAAAAAAAAAAAAAAAAAAAATTGGGCGGGGTGTACTCAGTAGAGGTGGTGGGGGCACATAGCCACTCGCCCCTTGAGAGAAAACGACCTCCCCCCGTTTTTCTTCTTTCTTTTTTTGTTCGTTCCAGTGAGCGAGGCGTCGGGAGGTTCGTTCCTCCAACGATTTTTTTTAGTGGTTTTGTGATTTTTTCTTCCCCAATCTCACCTCCTCCTCCTCAGTTCGTCCTCTCCTCTTTCCCCTCTTCACTTCTCTGTTGATTTTTTTTCTCGAAAAAAAAAAAATTAGTTTTTATTTGGGTTTGGTGTTGGGTTGTTTAATTGGTTTCCATAGCTCCGATCAGCCGTGGAGGGGCCTTGGTGGTGTCCTTGGGAGCCCTTAGAACCGACATGCAAGGTTGTTTTGGGTTGGCTGAAATTTTTTTAAAAATCAGGGTGCATGTTTGTTTGGAGGGTTCCTCGGAGTGAATCCGGGCTTTGGGTGCGTGGGTGAGCCTCGCATTCGTGGCTCTGAGGGTTCTTAGACCCATTTCCGGCCTGTTGTGCAGTTGGAGGCGATCAGACCGGAGTAGGGAGGGTTTCGGCGCGTTTTCGCCAAACTTTGGGTTTCGGCGGGGTGGTTGCCGAATTCCTATTGCATGTAAGTTTTTCTTTCAGTCGCGCGCCGATTGTATTTATTTATTTATTCTAGTTTTCGGCTAGTTTACTCATTTTCGAGTCCGCCTTGCAGTTTTAGAATTTTCGTGGTCCCGCATTGGTGGTTTTGCGTGTTTGGAGCTTCGACCGGTAGGAATTGGGTTTTGAAAATCCATTCCGCCCAGGTGAGTGGAACTATAATTTTTATTTTAAGGAATAATTATTTGAAATCCTGAATTTAAGTTTTACATCATACCGTCAATTGTGTATAATTGAATCCAAATCCGAAATTCGGGGTTTTCAGATATTTTGAGGATTGTGTTAGTTATTTGTGAATGAATTTTGGGTGTGATTAGGCTTTGGTGTAATGACCTTGGAGTTGTATGCTTCGTTTTCGAGTTTGCATAGTATGTCATGTTTTGTCGTGGATTGCCGAGTCTTGAGCATGTATGATAATTGATTCGAATAAATTTATCGTGGTAAATTGGGCCATGTTGGGACCCTGGCATAGTCGTGATTGTATAAAAATTGCCGAATTGTTTATGATTGCACGTCTGTACCTTTGGTTATGTACAGACTTGTCATATGTGCATGTGGATGTTAGTATAAGTGTCTTTACCCCGCTATAATGCCTGTTGTGCCGATGCTTAGGAGCTTGCTCGCATCGTGAGTTGGATGGTGCTTGAGATGACTCGCACCTGACATTGTGGACGCTATTGCATGTGGCAAGCTTGCTGAGGTGCGGTGAGCTCCCGCACGCACTTGCCACTATAGAGTGCAGTAGGACGGGTCCTGGAGGACGTGCTTTGGAGATTACTCGCTTTCCCTCCCAGCGCGCTTGATTTTGATTATGTTAGGTTGGCCGTGTTAGGCCAGTCGTTCGGGATGTTTGAGTTTGTATCATGGCAGATGGCACCCCATTAGGATACAAACAAGCCCGAAGTGGTACATGGTGCACATTGTGGGATGTGTCTGGGTGAGACACATTCGTAGGGTATGCGGATACCTACGATATGAGACACTTATACAGACTTATACAGAATTTTACAGGATTTTTGGTTTCAACTTGATTGCTATACCTAGGAGACTAGGAAGAATTATGAGATTGTCTTTATTTCCATCGCTTGATATTTACCATGTTTGAATCACGTGTACTGATCGGCATATATCGTAGACTTGTAGTTATTGTTGAATCTGAAATGTTTGTGTTGTTGCTTGAACTTAGAAACATTATCCTTAGAGACACGGTGTGATTTAGACTTTAGAACTTGTTGCTTATTCATTGTTGTGTGGCATGAATTTTCCTTGTTTATTATTCTATTATTTGTATTTAGTTCGCTCGCACCAGCTAGCTTTGTTTGCTGACCCCGCAAGGGGTGTGCTTCTATTGGAGTGCAGGCAGTGTTGGAGTTCCTGCTGATCGTGGCGCGTAGGCCCCGATTTTCGTTGTAGGCGCGTTTTGTGCTTTTTGGTTGTGTCCACCCTGTACGGGTATGTTTTGCTTCCTCTGTGTTTCAGATGTACTATATGGTTATACTAGATGTTTGTATACTGGTTTTGTCGCTATGACTCTGGTGGGGCGAATCAAATATATTTATTTTGTTGAAATTTTATCGTAGTTTTTATTTTCGTTTCATTCTCGTATCAAGAATGTGTTATATTATGATGTTGTGGCCGGTTACGATCCGCATGTGTACATGTTAGTTCACGCATCGGCACGCTGCGATTCTCGTGGCGGGTCGGGGCGTGACAAGATCGAAGCTAACTCTGCTGTTTGGGATGGAGAGGGAGAGGAAGAGAGGCGAGCAAGAGTAGAGGGAGAGGAAGAGAGGTTGAGCTTCAGGGGAGAGAGAAATTGTTAGCTATTGTGAAATTTTGGGGAGAGGAGAGATGAAGTCGAGTGAAATTTTATTTTTTTGGTGGGGGGTGGGGCGCCAAAAAGACCGCCCACCGTTTACAACGTTTTTCTTTTTAAAGCCTATTAAAAATTGGTTTTTGATAGCATAATTGTAAATAGTGTTATTGGGAAATGTTATCAATGAGGATGTATGGTGTAGTGCTTGCAATAAAAGACACTAAATGTCTTTATTAATTCCAAGCTAGTGGTCAATCAACTAAATGGTGAGTTCCAAGTAAAAGACACTCAAATGAAAGCCTACCACCGTAAAACCATATAGCTAATAGAAGGCTTTCGAAATTCTACCATTCAACGATGCATGCGAGCAGAAAACAAAAGAGCCAATGAACTAGCAAAAAAAGCCTCAATGACGAAGGATAGTGACAACTCACTCGTCATGACACAAGGAAGCTCCATACTAGAAAATCAATCGGAAGAAGCATGTGCCGTAAACCAAGAAACCAACTGGAAAACTTCAATCCTGGTATATATATTAAACGAAGAACTCCCAATATATAAGATGAAAGCCAGAAAACTACTAAATTGGGTAGCAAAATATACAATGATCAATGAAAAACTGTACAGGAGGTCTACCACAAGCCCATTACTGAGGTGCCTTGCACTAGGAGATGTCGAATACATCCAGCGAGAAATACACCATGGCACATACGAAAATCATTCAAGATGAGAATATTGGCCCACAAAGCTCTCACATTAGGTTATTATTAGCCAACAATGCAAGCGGATGCTCAAAAGCTAGTTCGTAAATGCGACAAGTACCAGAGATTCACCCCATACACCCACATGTCGGGACAAAAATCCGATCCCAATGAGCAACCCCTAGCAGTTCGCACAATGGGGAATGGACATCGTAGGATCACTCCCAGCGCCGATAAAAATTAGTTTCTCCTTGTCGTAGTAGACTACTTTTCCAAATCGATAGAAGTAGAACCCTTCACAAAGATAGGGAAGCACAAGTTGAGAAATTTCTTTGGAGAGACATCACATGCAGATTCGGGATCCCAAGAGTAATCATCACGGACAATGGGAGGAAATTTGAAGGCAAAAAGTTTGAGAATCCAAATATCTAGCAACATTTCACCGCACTAGCTCATCCGCAAACAAACGGACAAGTCGAGGTCACTAACAGGACAATCTTGGAAGCAATCAAAAGAGGATTCGAGGCAGTAAAAGGGCTATGGACATCCAAATTTCCTGGCATCTTTTGGACGTACAGAGCAACAAAACAAACTCGAATAAGAGAAACACCTTTTGCCCTAGCATATGGGTCAAAAGCAATGATACCCGTGGATATCGGAATGTTGAGGACAACGTCGAAGCATAAGAGTCGGGTTGGATCTCCTCGAAGAAAAGCAAGAAGCAACCTCCATTAAAACAACAACCTACTAACAGTGCATGGCAGGGTATTACAATAAGAAGGTGCAAATCTGAACTTTTAACGTCAGAGACTGGGTGTTACAAAAAATCCAGCTAAACACGAAAGAGCCTGGAGCGAGCAAGTTGAACACGAACTGGGAAGGACCATACCAAGTAACAAAAATCAACATATCAGAAACATACTGGTTGGAAGACAAAGAGGGCGAAATGATACCTCGGTCATGGATTGTAGAGCACATGAAAAGATATTATCAATAAAATCTTTTGCTTTCAATTTTGAAACAACAAAAATTTAATCACGAAAAAAAGTCTGATTAAAAAACCAACTCGAGAACATACTCAGCACGGCTAGAGTATCAAGCAAAAATAAATACATGTATTGGGCGAACGAGTCAAACATAAAACAATAACTCTTGGCCTGATCAACCACGAAGTAATAAAGTACCAGGACATAAAAGTCGAACTTTTTTGTCGACTGTAATGTGCGACATCATAATCTGAATGTGAAACAGGATTATGTAAAATATAGCTTATATACAACTAGAACGTCAAGCATCGAAGCCATCCATAAAAATTCAGACAAACAAATTAGAAATCTCCCAGAAATGTCATAAATAAAAGCTAACAAGCTAGACTTACGGGACACAAAAATGCGAAGTAAAAAATTTCCATTTATCTTCTAAAAAATGAGATTATAGAAAAGAATAAGAAAACAACATCTAAAAAGGAGAATAAGTGTCGTGGGTAGTGTCTCAGAGCAGCATAGGATCAGAAGGCTCATCAACATCCGGATCACCCATTGAATCCGAAACAACTTCTTCGACATCATCAAATTTCTGCTCAGCAAAGCAACGGTATGGGGTCATGTCCAAATCTTGCGACTCCAGGAAATCATGGCGACCCTCGACCACTCTCTTAAAATCCACGGTTTCCCCTGACTTCAGCCTCTCAGTAACAGTTGACAGCTCAGCTCGGGTTGATGCTAACTCTCTGTCAATTTCCGCA
This sequence comes from Berberis vulgaris, assembly GCA_963556465.1. Classification (NCBI taxonomy): domain Eukaryota; kingdom Viridiplantae; phylum Streptophyta; class Magnoliopsida; order Ranunculales; family Berberidaceae; genus Berberis; species Berberis vulgaris. The sequence goes on along the minus strand of OY747128.1, from coordinate 44,918,261 downwards.
ACTTTAGCAGAGAATGCTGATTTGGTCTCTACAAACTCGAAGTTCAGCTGAGCGATGCGAACAGTAGAAGCCTTGAGCTTGGCAGAACAACCTCGTCACATTTAGCCTTTCGGTCGGACAACTCCTTCTCAGCAACATCCAGACGAGAACACAACTAGCCCAATTCCACCTCGGATATCTCGAGGTCAGAAGCGAACGCATTATGCATAGCCTCTAGTTCCCTCCACGACACAGTGCAAAATCCGCAACCCTTTCATGCACCGTGCACTGCGTCTTCAACAAATCCAATTCACGGAGAACATGGGAAAGGATCATAATGTGTCTTGATAGTGTCCGCTCGACGTGTGCAGCCTGGTCACGAAACGCCTTACAATCTGACCCCACACGACCGCATAAGTAGGATGTGTCATCCTTTCCATAAGATGTTGGAGGCTATCATCAATATGACAACGTGGTTGTCGCACGGGCATATGAGCTCTATTAGCCAACCACCCATGACAGCCGCCAATGAGGTTGTGAGAACTGTCATGCACATCTGCCTTGAAAGGCCAGAAGGTCTCACCAAGGATAGTATGAGCAGAGCGAGACGCAAAAGGAATAGCAGGTGATCCCGAAGTCCCAGCCACAACAGAAGAAACAATGAGCTTGAGATCTCGAGCCCGAGTAGGAATTTGATCCTCTACTGGCGGATCGTACTCAAAATCATCCAAGGTCTTAGTACCCTTCAGATTCTTCAACGGCCAAACACCTAGCTGAAGCATTTTGTTCTAAATAACACGTGAATCATCAATCAAAAGGCTGGCAGAGTCCGACAAGCCATAACAAACAACAAGTTTTTCTCATGGCCATCCAGAGGACGAAAAACTTCCTTCTTACTTATCTCGAGAGCTCAATTTACCTCCACATCCTCATGGGCAGAAGAATCATCCCCTGAACCACGACCTCCTTTCCGGAGAGAAGCAAGAGGAGAGGAGGTCCTAGCGCATTCAACGACGGAGGAAGCAAACTTTTTCTTTTTCTTCTTCGAGACGCAACCATAACTGATAGATGATATTTTGGAGGGGCTATGAGGCCTAGGAACTTTCCTTTTCTTAACAACTAAACCAGTATTTCTAGGGTCTCGGGCAGAGATCAAAACAGTGACTCCTACATCACCAGCGCACAACAGTAACCTCTGAAGCAAGACATGCTCTACCTGGTGAAAGCAAACCACCACGGATAATGGAATCCGTAGTGAGAAACTCTTCCGTTGATACTTGAAGAAGATCACAAAACCGACGGCATAACTCCTGCTTTTCCAAAAACAGTGACAACTCGATCTTCTTAGGCTCCAAGAATGATCGCAGAATCTAATTCCCAAGGAACCTAAAATGATTAGAAGAAAAAGAGGCATAAAACCAGGACCTCGACCAGCTCGCATACTCCTCTCGCAGGTCCTCAAAACAAGGAGGAGAACGCAGACAACAGGTGTGATTGGGATTCTCGTTGAACCCTACCAGAAAATGCAAAACCCTAATATTCATAGGGATACGAGTTGAGGCAGCCCTTGCTAAGGTTGAAATCATTATTTTTCCAACCATTAGGGACCAGTTGAGCCGGAGCAATACCAACCAAATCCAAGTACTCCCAGATAATCGTAAAAGCCGGAAGCCTGAAACTAGAGTGGAACATTTCAGGATACAAAGCAATGTACCCATGCTTAGGATGACAAGGACTATCGCCCTCTCCTGGAAGAACAATTTCCAGATCAGTTGGCAACGAGTAGTCGTGATGAATGTTTTCCAGAGTTGAGTGTGTTGCCCGCTTGGGCATAAAAAAAGCTTCGCAAGCATCAAGAACATCGCTGCCCAAAACCCTGAAGTTAAACATGACTACAGAACGAATGCAAGGAATCAAAGAGTTAACAATCAGAAAATGAGGAAGTGTAGAAGCAGGGCATACACGAACTTCTCATTTTATAGGGTCGGGCGATGAAAGGACCGTTCTTGGGAGAACATGCAAGGTATGACAATCAGATGAAATCCTAGAAATCGCGCCAAAATGAACAGGCAGATGAAATACCGCAGAGACAACAACAACAACAGATAGCAAAAACACTAAATGTGTTGTAATGCTGCAATCAAAAGCAAAACTGCCACACAATTAGTGGATACAAGAACACACCCACTAACTAAGGTGGGAGTAGCTGATGATACATCAAAATAGACCGATCAACACGATCGTACAGGTGGCATAGAGACCCATCACGAGAATACAATGGCCAATCTATTGGGTTAGCTCGTAAAGCCCAGAAAAAATAAAGCCAATTGTAGAGGCCCAGATGAGGCCCACCAAAGAGGAAACGAAAATAGAGCCCGAATGAAGGCCCAAACAAATCAGAACCCAAGTCCAGAGCCGACATGAGTTCTCTCATAAAGAAGAGGAACGTTGCACCAAAAAAATCCATGGAGGAGGTTACGCCTCTTCGTAAACCATTTTGCCTATATATGGGTTGCCTATTCTGCGTTCAAGCACTGCAATGCAAATATTAGAGCATGTTAACCAAATGCTTCTTACCAGAGAGTTTGTTTTGGGTTTTCCAAAGGCTGAAGGAAGATTTTTTCCATTGGAGTCTTCGAATGTTCTGACATTTGCGCCGATGAGTCTTGATAAGACTTGATGTTATGCGGTGCCGCCTGATCTGGGCGGGTACTGGATTGATCTCATGAGATCTTGTAACATCTTCTTATATTGCGAAAAAGAGTTACAGACTTCCTCTCGAGGGTCGGGTCTGTCTTCTATTCTTCGGTGCTCAAGGACTCTCTCATCCGTTTACTGCTGTCGAGGGATGGTCCTCGCTGCTAGTTTATGGTTGATGGGAGCATTGGAGGTCGTGACTCTCATCCCTGGGGTGGAACCTCTACCCCACTTCAGGCAGTACGCACTTGAGAGGTGTCTCCATTTGGCATCATTGCGAAACTTTGATGATTTCGTTGCTCTGGGACATTTTCGTCAGGTTTTTTTCACTTCCTTATGTTCCTCTTCATCAGGCAAACTGGCGAAATGAAGAACTGAGGGAGTGTTTGCAGCCCTTTTCCTGTATTTTGTTTGCCACATCCGAATCGTCTTCTTGGGGTGATTCAATGGAGCAATTAATTGAGCGCACTTTTTCGTCATCTATCGTAGACGATTTACTCTTTCCACCTTCTCATCTGAAAGTAGAGTAGCAAATCAAAGTCTCTACCCTTGTTTCAGCGGATAGATGCTTGCATCGGACTTAGATACTCGTAGTTTATAAACTGATGTACTAGTTGATCGGCAAGCTTTGTAATAGCTCTCATTGCAATCAATAAAATTTGTTTTATTTCTGGAATGTGTCCTGTACGAACAACTCTTCTATACTGAAATGAAAAATTGAAAACAAGAAACGAAATCAAAGCAACAAATAATTTAACTCCGAGAGGATCCGGCCCTGAAGGAGGCGCAAATGGTCCTGGCTCGGATTGCGTGGTATATCTAGCGAAGTTTTTTTTTGTAAAAGCTAATGAAGTTACTGAATAGTGGAATTCGTGCTGGCAGGCAATTCCTTGCTAATTAATAGCTTTTGGAGTTTGTGCCCATTTGCTGCAGTGTTTTTACTTAGCTCTTTGTTAGTTTGGATTGTCTCGCTAGTTTTGACTTCTAGATCTCTGCATAGTTGTTCCTTGATTATTTGGGCTCATCTGCCTTCATAGAGTAATCCACCTTTTTTTGCTTTAGCCCGATGCTTGACATGTTGGTTCTGTGGGCCTGAGCTGTAACTGTCAACAATTTAGCGGTTTCAGAGCTGCATAATGGCAGTCTCTTGCTGCTAGCTGATCTCCTCGGATAGTCCCTTGAGCATGGTTGGTTGTACATTTCATGCATTGGTGCAGGGTGGATACCACTGCCTCCCTATGATTTAACTAGGACATTCTCAGAATGATGTTGTAGGTGGACGGGGCGTCAACTACCATGAACTCTTGCACAAGGTACTTCCGTAGCTATGACTCTCCTGCCACCGCCATTAGATTGATCTTCTTGATGGGGAAGCATTTCTCTCCACTGAATCGGACCATAGGGTGGCTGGCGAGCGTTAGGTCCTTCTTTTGTAGTTGCATGTTACGGAATGCACTGAGGAATAAGACATTTATTTCTAGTGTCCACCAAAGCTCTCTTTACCTCCTACTTAGCGATAAGGATGGAGATTACCAGGACGTCATTGTGAGGAAAATGTACCCCCTGGAGATCCCTCTCCGTAAACGTCAGTGATGGGATAAGGCTGTGAACTCGTGCGTGCTGCACTTGTCAGTCCTCATATTGAGATTGTGTCCGCATCTCGATCAGTTTCCTCTTACGAGGCCTTTTTGAATGCTTTCCCTTGGGACCGACCCCGTGGAGGATGTAGATGACATCAGGAGCTTCCTTCTCGATCTTCTTGACAACGTCCGTTATTTACTTTGCTCAGCTCTGCCTCCTGTATGAGCCTAGGAAATCCTTGAATTTTCCTTTCCTTATCCAGTACTCGACTTCTCCTCTGAGGTTTCTGTAATCCTCAGTATCATGTCCGCCTTCCTTGTAATAGGCACAAAATTTGTTTTTGTCGCACCTAGCAGGGTCTCCTCACTGCTTAGGCAGCCACTTCAGCTCTTTCCAATCTTTGATGGAATCAAGAATGTCAAACAGACTGGTGTTGAGAGGGGTGACAGATATGGACCCGATGCAATTCGAGGCCTTGTCCTGCCTAGGGCGGCTCGAATCGCTCCTGTTGTTTGTGTGGTTCCTCTTGTTACTGTCGTCGTCCTCTTTCTTCTTCCTCTCTTTCCTATCCTTCAGACAGAGGGTTTCTTGAATAATTCTACCTCTCTCTTGGCGGCCAACATTTCGTTTAGAGTGATGTACCTCTGGGCATCTCTGAGCAAGTCTGTCATATTGGCTAGGCGGTTCAGGGTGAGGAAGTCATAAAACTTGCCTCTACTCAGACCCAAAGTAAAATTCATGACGACGATGTCATCACTAAAGTCGTCGATGAGGGTCAGCTCATCATTAAAATGAGTGACATTGTAACGACCCGCTCCCACATGACACCATATTGTCCGCTTTGGGCTACCAACCGGCCCGCACGGCTTTAAAACGCGTGTTATCATGTAGAGCGACCTCGCACACTTAAAGCACATCCCCCTCCCGCACCCAGGCGATATGGGACTATGATCCCCCTTGTAGCTCGTCCAACCCTTCTTGGCCTATTGGGCCTGTTGGGCCCTCTACCCTCACCCTCACCCTCACCTCAGGTCCGCCCACTTAGGGTCTCACAGACATACTCCCTTAACGTCTCGTTCTATTTTAGTTTTAGGGTCAGCATATAATGTGGGCATGTCCTGATCCTTTGGCTGCCCACGAAGCGTGTAAGGAACAACAATGCCAACGATCGGAATGAATCAATGGATTTTAGAGGAAGGATGTGGAACCATGACAGTGCTGACGTCTTCAAGTTTGCTGGGAATTATTGGCACAATATTGCATTAGACCCTTCTTTGAGCACCATAATGTGTTGGAAGTGGCGCAGGTGATCGGTCGGGTCTCCTGTCCCGTCATAAAACTCCAATTCTGGTGGGGTATATTTCTTGGGCAGCGGTTATGGTCCATGAATGGAGGGACCGTGAAACTGAAAATCACATATGGGTTTGTGGCCCTGTTGTGAAGGGGGTTGTGCGAGACGTGGCTATCGGTTCTAGGCGTTGGGTCTTTGTTGGCCGCGTCTCCGCCTCTTGTCCATTGAGAAGTTGTTGGGGTCGCGCTATTCTCCTGAACATGCTCTTTAAAAATTTCTGGGGAATGAGCCCTTCGTTGTTCACGGTCTCTCTCTGTAGGTGGAGGATTTTGTTGTTTGAGAGCCTCGAGTGTCTTTGCAATCCGCTGCGTCTGTGTTGAGAGTATGTCCACCCTCAGGTCTGCTGTGGTCGCCATCGGCATGGGGCTCTGAGGAGGTTCCTCCCGTGGCGGTGGTGGAACTGGCGGCGCTCTGCCGGTTTGAGCACTCGAAGACTCGACAACATCTCCATTGTTGTGAGACCTTGTCGTCACCATCTCGCTGATTCTCTGGAAAGGTGGTACTACTATTCTTTTTTAGGAACTCTGTCGTTCCCCATGGATGGTGCCAAACTGATGTAGTCGATTTCTGTTATCCTTTCTTGTTGCTTGCCTAGACCTACACAGGTAGCAAACATGAGCAAGAACCACCGTACGGTGGCCGATGGCATTTTGATGTTTAAGTTAGATAAGGCTTAAGAGAGGCTTAAAATTGGGTTATATTGCATACATTTAGTTCATCGACCTTATCTCCCTTTTAGAGTGAATGAGTCTTCATTCTGCTAGGCCTTTGGTGGCGTAGTTTAGGGAAAGTGATCTTGTTGTGAAAATCATTTCCTGATTGGGAGTTTTCCATATGGGATAATTTCCCTACACGACTTGTGCTCCTAGGTCTATGGGAGAGATTTCACTTTCTGAATGTTGTCCATGCAAGGAAATTTCCTTCCCCAACTTATACTCTAATATTTCCTAGTCGGAACCAATGTATTGCTAGTCTGCCTGTCTTGTGTAGATCTCTCAAATACTTGCCTTAGAGGTCTTACGAGTATTTTGTCTGACCACGTGACGTGTGGGCTTACTGGCTCATTGCAACTCGGACCCAAATGTCTGGATTTTGTCAATGATTGGTTGCTACTGTTTGGGCCTCGCTGGATTGAGCGTGCAAACTAGCCTGCTTCGTCCTATTGACGAGATTATCAAGACACGTGTATGGTGCTGATCAGAGGACGGTTCAATGTATCATCAACTACTCCCCCCAAGTTAGTGGGTCGTCTTATCAATCCACTAGGTCATTTCATGAAGCAGTTGTGCAGTCATGATGATTGAGTCTGAGAGATTTCCCCGAGCAGTGAATTGCATTAATTAGGCGTTGGCCAGCTTGAAAGCGGGAAAGGCGAGAGCTCAAATTTTTATATAGATATCCTGTTTGTGGAGTATAACTCCTTTACTATTTCGATATCTGAGATTCTACTTTTCTGTATTGTCTGTTGTGCCTTTGACTTTGATCAACCTTCGAATTTGAAAGCTTGTATTTTCATGGCGGGCCAGGATCAGCTTTCTGATGAATTGTTCGCCAGGGGCCATAAGTTTTTTTAGGAGAGATTGCTCTTTGAATCTGATATGAAAATCCTGCATAAGACATTCGGGATTCCTGATGATCTGGTACTCTACACTTTGGGCGTCGATTTGACACCATTGTACCCTCCAGAGGGGTTTATCTGCCTTCATCGAGGTATGTTGCAATTGGGTGTCCATTTTACTGTCACCAAGGAGATCTGGGAGTTCCTGGCGTACCTCAATATTGCATTGGATCAACTTGTGCCAAATGGGTATAGGACTTTGATTGCCATTCTGATTAGGGCTAAGGACGCTGGTGTCCGAGTGTCTTCGAGGGCCATGCAATTGCTTATTTTTCTTTGGATAAACGAGCACGCTGTGTGTGTGCTGACATCGTCGGACTGCTTCAGCAAATTGCCTGATGATTTTAAATTGTGGCAGAAGTATTGTTTCATGGCTCCTAAGGACTCCCCGTACTTTGAGCTTGCTAGTCGTCCGGTCGAGCGTGAATTTAGACCATTGAGTAAGTGATTCCTTCACCAGTCTTACTTGTGTCGATTTCATATTAGATTGACCTGTTGTGTTTTTTGCAGGGAGATTATCTACATCGCTTCTTTCTACTGAAGATAAAGCAACTTTGGATGCGTTTCGCGACATGCCTAGTTTGGTGGTAGAAGATGTAATCAAGTCTTCTAATGTTGAACGTAGCAGTATGTGGGCTAATTAACACTTGGCTCCTACTGTGTATCGGGTGAAAAAGCCAAAGCCTGAAGGAACGTTTGTTTCATGGAAGATAAAACTTACCAATCTCAAGGTTCTAAACCCTTCAAGGAATGTAGAAATAGATGAGGTGCTTCCTTCTCCTGTGCATCAGAAGAAATCTCGTGCTTTGTCTAGGTCCGCCCACAGGCGTCTAGCCTTGTCTGAAGGACATGATGCTGTCGAGCAAGAGCCCGGTGAGACTATTGTTTCTGAGGGGCATGATGCTAAAGTCGTGGCCTCTATCTATCTTTCTGACCCGGAGAGAGAATATCTGCAATTGATGGGCATGGAGGATGTTACCAAGCTGAGCACCAAGCAGGCGGAGTTTATGATTAGGATGCTGATGTAGGCATGAATGAAAGTTTTGAACGGTCATCCTTTTCCAATAAAGGATTTCGAGCTTCGTCTATCTCTGGATCACAAAATTGTTAAAGAGTCATTCGATCGTCGGCGTCATGGTGAAGGTTCTCCTTCTTGTCACCCCGTATTGTGTTCCATCTCGTTCTCGTCCTCATATTCAACAGACGATGGGCCCGAGGAATAACTCGCTTCCATCTTTCCCTGAAGCTGGAATTGGACGTGAGAGAAAGTCGGTTGTTGCGGGCAAAGGGAAAGTTGTTGATGAGGGCCTTGATGCAGTAAAACAGCTAAGGGCAGTGCTGGAGTGATTTCGATTCCGAATGATCTTCATCCGGATGCGTGGATCAGTCTGTTTGCTTTAGATGTAATAAGGATGTGAAACCAAGCTTGGAATTAGGAGGTTGACATCTTTTACGCTGTAAGAAAGCATATCAGCAGGTGGAATAACTGGTTGGCGAATTGTGCTCCGGAGAAAGTAGGAAAGACGTCGGGAGAACGTTTAGATAAATAACATAAATATCTTGTGCTGAGGATGTTATATCTGAATCAAGTGGTCGTGTCTGGAATTGAAGTCTAGGTCGCTCGTGAGAGGGTGTATACCATAGAGCGAGTCTTCGCAAATCTATAGAAGTTATACTCCGATGCTCTTCACGAAATTGAGTCGTTGAGGAAGCAACTTGAAGCTTTCTCAAATACTGGAGTAGAGTCCAGGTCCATTGGGTCGGAGGCTCAGAAGGGTCGCTTGGAAGAGTTTGAGTTCGACTTGGCGGGGCAGTGTCCGCGAGGGATCGGTTCGAGAATGAATTGAACCTTGTCCGTCGTGACTTGCGGCTTGCCCGTGATTCTGTTGATGAATTGCAGGCTGAACTGCAGGCTTTGCATGTTGAGAGGATTAAGGAGTCCGAGTGGACTGTCTGTTGTCAGCAGTTGGAGGCTTGTGCCAAGTTTCATGTCGAGAGTGCGGACCGCTGGAGAGTAGTTCCAATTGGCATAGAGTGAGCTGAATATCGCCAATGATAAGCTGGAAGTTGAACAGTCCAAAATTGAGATCCTATCGGATGAGTTGGAGCACATGAAGCAGGAGCTCGCCGAGTCAAAAGGGGGCTAATAGAAGCTTCTCAAGGCCCAGGGCACATTTGAATTCAGCAGAGTCATGCATGGAAGATTGGAACTGTTGCATTTGATGGAGAAGGAGCACTCCGACTGGGATCTCTTCTATTATAATGATATTGCATATGCAGATTTTGGAACAGTGACCTTCGAAGGCAGCTCTGATGAAGGGGGTCGAGAGGCAACACCAACAAATATGACTCCTGTTTGTTCCCCTGCTAAGTCTGGTTCTGTTGTATCTGACTATCCTCCTAATGAGGGGTAAATCATGTACTTGAGTTTGCAAATGAATAGTACTTATCATATTTTTTTGTCTTCATTTTCTTTCCTGTTAGCTTGTACATGCTTTGTCTTATTTCAACATTAGTTGTCAGACAAGGAACTTTGCTGGGCTAGGTAGCGCATGTTTGATTTGCTATTGGGAGCTCTAACTTCTTATGCCGCAGTAGTTGGTGCAGTTCTAGTCAGATTCCTTTGTAGAAATCGGGGAGAGTAATACACCCTTTGTATGGTGGCTTGGCTGTTTGTTGGACCAACAGTTGATGTCGCTGTTACAAGCGTATTAGTCAGATTGTGGTCCTAGCGCTTTCACCCTTGTAGATTATTGGATAGTAGTCTTTGCGAGTCGTCGGGGTCGAGCTTTCATAACTCTAACCGGGCGTTTGACTCGTCTTTATTTGCTATTCGTAGAAAAGGCTTAACTGGACCAAGGATTGTTATTGTCAATTATGACTGACTAAACCCGGGTCAGGTTTTGGAGACCGTGATGGTCCCTGACAAGTCATCTTCCCTAGGCTACATGAGCACTAAGTAAGCTCCCACTTTCCAACCCATCTTGATCCGTTCGTGGAGGACTAGGAATTGGAGCGAGCCAACAAATATCATCATCAGTCGTTCTAACAAAAATTTTGGTGGGGGTTTGGCGATCATTGTCTATAGTCAGCCAATGATCCTTGGCAAGTCGTCTTCACCAGGCTACATGAGCACTGACTAAGCTCCCACTTTCTAGGCCGTCAGAATTTGCACACAACGAACTAGGCTTCAAACATACCAAAACCATCGTCATCAGCGGCCACTGACTTAGCTTTGGTATTCGGCGATCACTGTATGCGTACGAGTAGTGGCCCCTGGCAAGCCATCTTAATCAGAAGTCGAAAGTGCTGACTAGACTCCCACTTTCTAAGCCGACAGAATCTGTTATGTGCAGACTAGCTTCGAGCAAACCAGAAGCTATTGTTGTTGGTCGTTACTGACTAAGTTTTGGTTAGATTTGGTCTTTATCGTTCATGTTTGGACAGTGATCCCTGACAAGCCATCTCGATCAGGCATCATAGTGTTGACTAAGCTAAAACTCTCTAAAACGTTGACACCCATTCAATTTAACAGACTGGGCGTTAGAGCATACCAGAAGCTGTTGTCATAGGTCAAACCGACTAAGCTTTGGTTAGAATAAGATTTTGGGTGTAAGTCTAACTTGGGGGTTCTTACTTACTTGACTCGCCTGTGAGATTCTGGGCGTGTAGGTCTGACTTGGGGGTCCTGACTTACTTAGCTCGCATATAAGATTTCGGGCGTGAAGTTTGACTCAGGGGTCCTGATTTACTTAACTCGCCTATAAGATTTCAGGTGTGTAAGTCTGACTTGGGGGGTCCTGACTTACTGAACTCGCCTGTGAGATTCTAGGCGTGTAAGTTTGACTAGGGGGTCATGACTTACTTAACTCGCCTGGCGATCTGATTCCAATGTCAGATCGATTGATCGAACTAATAATAGATTGACTGGCTTTAATGAAAAACAGCGGAATATTAGTGGAGTTGATGCCTTCGGTTCAATAATAATACTATGTAGGCACGTTCCTTATTTTGTGGGCGCTCAGGACCTTTTCCTTTTATTCTTTTGAGTGTGTTGGGTAAGATCTGGCAGGGCATAAACCTGGGCCCATCAGTTGAGGGGCCCATTTAGAAAAAATCTTTGTGGATCAGTGTGCTAGGGATACGGCGCATTCTGCGAGACAGTTCAGTATCGATTACTCCCCCCAGTTAATGGGGCTGCCTGCATGGTCATTAATTCAAAAGATTTGGACTTTTGTGCAGTTGCTATTAGAACCGTCATTTTCCTGATTTCATGTATGGTATTTACTTCCACCACCTTCTCTTTTGGAGGCGGAATAACAAATCAGAGTTTCTACTTTATTTCATCGGACTTAGATACTTGTAGTGTATAAACTGATGTACTAGTTGGTTGGAAAGCTTTGTAATAACTCTCATTGCAATCAATAAAATATGTTTTATTTATGGAATGTGTCTTGTACGAACAATTCATATACTAAGCTAATCTAGCCTTGAAGGAGGCGCAAATGGTCCTGGCTCGGATTTTGTAAAAACTAACGAAACTGAATAGTGGACTTCGTGCTGGCGAGCAGTTCCTTGTTGATCAAAAGCTCTTGGAGTTGGTGACCATTTTATGAAGTATTGTTACTTAGCTCTTTGTTAGTCTGGATGGTCTCGCTAGCTTTGACTTCTGGATCTCCGCATAGCTGTTCCTCAGTTATTTGGGCACCTCCGCTTTCGTAGAGTAATCCACCTTTTTTTATCTAGGCCCAATGCTTGGCATGTTGGTTATGTGGGCCTGAGCTCTGACTGGCAACATTTCAACTACTTCAAAGCTACATTATAGCAGTCTCTTGCTGCTGACTGATCTCCTTGTATAGTCCCTTGAGCATGGTTGGTTGTATATTTTATGCATTGGTGCAGGTTGAATACCACTGCCTCCATATGATGCAGCCAAAGCCTTCCCCAAAATGATGTTGTAGGTGGACGGAGCATCAACTATACACTACACCACAAATCGTCATTTATAGCATTGCAAAACCGCTATTATAGGATAAGATAGTGTTATCAGACACGCTGTGTCAGCCCACACTATTAAAAGTGTCACTCTTTTATAGCGTTTTCGAAACGCTATTAAAAGTGTACCTTTAATAGTGTTTCTAGAATGCTATTAAAAGTGTATGTTTAATAGCATTTTTGGAACACTATTAAAAGTGTACATTTAATAGCATTTTCGACAAAAAAATTTATGCTCATTTGTTTTAGCTTTACGTATCATTTGCAATCTATACCTGCTGCTTATATACAATCCAACTTTATAAAATTGCAATAGTAAATAGAACCCAACTATATAAAAATCACATCAACATTATTGTAATCCAACTATGTATAAAAAAATGCAACTGTCAATACATGGTTTTTACAAAATAATTAAGTCTCATCAATACAATACATAGAATCCAAAATAAGTCAATACATGGTTCTTCCAAAATAAGTACACAGTACATATAATCTAACCATGTACGTAGGATGATAGCAATTGCACCGCAATGTTACCATCTTCAAAAGGCTGAGAACATGTATCGACAAACTCTATCTTCACGCCTGAAAAATATATCAAAAAGACAATAAATAAGACATCCACATATTAGACATACTAGAAATAAGAATAAGACATCAATGTAGGAATGTCCTCATTTGCAAGGACCAGAAAGACTACTTTCCATGGAGCTTCTTATAGGATAGGAAGGATAGTAGATAAGACTTAACTTATTTGTTACAGAGCTTATTTGTTACTATAGTTATCAGGTAATCATACATATATGTATGATTATCATCAATGCTTAAATTTTGTTTTCTTTTCATACATATATGTCACAAGAATCATTAGATAAGAAAATAGCAAGGATTTAGCATGCAACATATCGTAGTCCATACTGCAATCTTGGAGGCAACCAAATTTTGTGGCAAGTTAAGTGTTAACTGCAAGTCTGTTTTGTCCCCAAACATTTTGTAACCCGTTACAGCAACTCCGACATACATTTTCGTAATGATAGCGAAGCTGTACCAAAGGTTTAGTTGACAAGATTATAGATGATAGTCTAATGAAATTTAAAAGTTTAAATCAACTATTTTTAACTACTTGGTTCAAGCTAGTAGGAACTTGTGCAAATTGAAGATCAACTTTGTACCTTGTTAGGAGAGCTGATGGGTACTGGTTTGGTTTTGGTTTTGCCATTGAAGTGTAGATGTTTGGGAAGACTGTATCCCAAGTAGCAGTACCCATATAATCCAATGGCTACTGAAAGGGTTGTAAGGTTAATTGTCGTCTCTTTACTCGGGAGTTCAACATGATCCACCAATCCAGCCTAAAACAAGCAAGCGACCACTAATACAGATGCAAGAACTCCTCCAGCTGAAAAAAATCCATAGCACAGTAGTAATAATTACCATTTGACTTTGCTCAACAAAAATTTCCAAATTACAAACACTAGTAAAAAATGTTACTGACTTTGAAATCTAATGAAGATTATCAAATTCAACACTATGGTTTCTAATGCTGATTTTGACGGCCAACCATTCATGTCAAACAAAACAGTTTCACTATAAAAACATTAGACTAATAAAGTCTTTGGATGTTACCTTGATGATTTGGAGAAGAAGAAACAAAACCCATACTGTCAATAACACCAAAATCCTTTTCCAACACAGGTTAAACCGTAATATTTCCTGAAGTAAAGGTACATGAGGAAGATTGCGTTATGCTTAATTTCAATGGTTAAGAGAGATAATATATAATTATATTTTAAGTCATTAAGTAAATTGATGAAAGCTTTTTCTTATGTTTCTCGTATAATTCCACATTGGCAGAAAATTTCCTTACATAAACAGACAAGCAAAATAGGATTATAATATATTGAAGCTGATTAAAACATCAAGATTATCAACTGATCATCTACAATTAAACATCGACTGTTTAATCCACCTTTGTCCTTTCAACGTTGTTTTTCTTACTATCACTTGACAATGTATTTAATTAATTTAATTACTTTTATATTTACAAGTGAAGCCAAGAATGAAACAACCCAAGGGAAAATATTTGTAGCCTCAACAACACAATTATGAATACTGATAAAACTTATCCAAGTAACAAAAACAAAAATAACAGATAGCCCCCTAGTATTGCAGTTAGTACCAATTCACAAACCAACATGCATCTCACCAATCCAAACTTCTCCTCCAGTAGGCTTGGCAGTGCGTAGTCTACATCAACACGAACTACAAAACAAATACAAACAAACATATTTCATGATGAACAAAAAAATATACATATAGTTATTTATTTCTGTAATTCAATCTTTCTGTCTGACTCTTACCATCACCATTAGAATTGCACAGTCCCACTTGTTGCTTCTCTATTTCATTCTGTTTCAACATCAATGAAATGAATTACTAGAAAAAACATGATCATTCACTCATTCGTACGTTTCACTATTTCAATTGTCATTGTCATACATACATTGAAAATGGTCTCTGGTTTCCACATTTCCATTCCTTTGACAAATGACCTAGATGAAGTACCTGGTTGATTGAGATTTATAAGTCAACGGGTAATAATAGGAATTAGTCTGTTAGTAGAGAGGAGTTGAACTAAAACTGACCCATGAAGATGATAATTATGAGAATGGTTATGATCCAGAAAGGAAAGATGACACTCGGAGCAACACCCATGGTGATACCAAACATGAGCATGGGCTGGAAGAGCAGAGCAAGGTCATAGTCTAAGATGGGGCCCCTTTTATATGGATGGGGCACTCTTTAATTGTACCAAACAAAAGTTATTGACTCCCCCATGATCATACATTCACAATCAATAATCAAAAGATCACAGTCTGTTTTGAATAATCAAAAGAAAATTGAGATCTTAGAGAAAATTGAAATGTTACCTGTTTTGATTTCTCCAGACCAGTCTGTAGAGCAAAGCAGAGTGACAGTGCCAAGAGAAAAAATATCTCGGAGAATGATTTTCCAACTGAAATCATCATTCATCAATGAAGAAACCCATTAGCACAAAATTGAAAAACAACTCAAAAGAGAAAATGAGAAGGTTTCGGTTTGTATTACCTTCAATTTGTGTGAGCGAAATACAGAGCTTTGCAATGGAAACAACAAATCTTGTATGCTAATTTCAGAACTTGGAAACAGCTCAACACACCCCAATGTGAACCCAAATCTTGGATGATGAAGTAACCCTTACAAAGAAAATCAAACAAAGATATGAAAGAAGCCATAAAATCAGTGTAAATACCCCAAAGAAATCGAAACCATACAAATCAAAGGAAACCTCCACCCTAGGAATCAAATCCAGCAGAGAGAGCGAGAGTGAGGTGAGCAGAAAGCGATTAGAGAGGCGAGTACAATCACACACAGGGGAAGAGATAGGCGAGCAGCAGAAGGAGATGCGGCGAGTAGCAGAAGAGAAGGCGAGTAGCAAAGGAGAAAGGAGTGAGGCGAGTAACAGAGGCGGCGAGTAGTAGAGAAGAAGGGACTAGCAGAGGGAGAGGCTGCAAAAAAGGGATAAGGGAGTAGCAGATGGAGAGGCGAGTACAGAAGAAGGGAGAAGTGAGTAGGGAGAGACTGAGTTGTGTTTTTAGGTTTAACTTTAATTTGGGTTTCTAAGGGGAGGGAGAATCACGCGCTATCTCAAACATTTTGGCGTTTTAAAATCCCGCCTAAGTTTTACACAGCATATTTAGATTTTAATAGTAATTAAAATAATACTTTTCATAGCATAGTTGAAAGAAATGTTGTTATAAAATTCTATCAAAGACGACTTGTGGTGTAGTGATACTATGGACTCTTGGATAAGGTAATTCTGTAGCTGTGGCTCTCCTGCCACCACTATTAGATTGATCTTCTCGATGGGGAAGCATTTCTTTCCGTTGGCGGGCATTAGGTCTTCTCTTGTAGCTGCATGTTGCAGAATGCACCGAGGAACATGACATTTAGCGAGCTTCCAGTGTCCACCAAAGCTCTATTTACCTTTCTCTTAGCGATAAGGACGTAGATGACCAGAGCGTCATTGTGAGGAGAATGTACTCCCTGAAGATCCCTCTCCGTAAACGTCAGTGATGGGATCGGGTTGTGAACTCGTGCGTGCTATACTTGTCGGTCCTCATACTGAGATGGTATCCGCATCTCGGTCAGTGTCCTCTTACGAGATCTGTTTGAATGCTCTCCCTCGGGATCGACCCCGTTGAGGACGTAGATGACCCTAGGAGCTTCTTTTCAATCTCCTTGACAACGTCCTCTATTTCCTTTGCTTGGCCCTGTCTCCTGTCCAAGCCTAAGAACTCCTTTAGTTTGTCTTTCCTTATCCAGTACTTGACTTCTCCTATGAGGTTTCTACAATCCTTAGTATCATGCCCGCCTTCATTGTGGTAGGCGCAATATTTGTTGTTGTCGCACCTAGCAGGGTCTCCTTGTTTCTTAGGCGACTACTTCGGTTCTTCCCAATCCTTGATGTAATCGAGGATGTCGGACAGACTGCTGTTGAGAGGGGTTACAAATATGGACCTGATGTAGTTTGAGCCCTTGTTCTGCCCGGGGTGGGTTGAATCGATCTTGCTGTCTGTGCACTTCCTCTTGTTATTATCGCCGTCTGATTTCTTCTTCCCCCTTTTCCTATCCTTCGAGATAGAGTGATGTATCCTGGGCATCTCTTAGCAAGTTCGTTATATTAGCTGGGGGGGTTCAGGGTGAGGAAGTCACACAACTTGTTTTTTCTCAGACCCAAAGTGAAAGCCAGACAACGGTGTCATCACTACAACCGTCGATGAGGGTCAGCTCATCATTAAAACGAGTGACATACTCTCTTAACATCTCGTTCTATTTCTGTTTTAGTGTCAACATATAATGCAGGCCCCTCCTGATCCTTTGGCTGCCCACGAAGTGTGTAAGGAACGTTAATGCCAACTACCGAAATGAATCAATGGATTTCGGAGGAAGGCTATGGAACCATGTCAGTGTTGACGTCTTCAGGCTTGCAGGGAATGATCGACACATTATTGCATCGGTCCCTTCTTTGAGCGCCATAATGTGCTGGAAGTGGCGCAGATGATCGGACGGGTCTCCCGTCCCGTCATAAAACTCCAACTTCGGTAGGGTAATTTTCTTGGGCAACGGTTCATCCATGAAATGGTCCATGAACGGAGGGACCATTAGATTGAACAACACATCTGGGTTTGTGGCCCTGTTGCGGAGGGGGTTGTGTGAGACGTGCATGTCGGCTCCGGGCGCTAGGTCTCTATTGGTTGTGTTTTCGCCTCTTGTCCATTGAGAAGTTGTTGAGGCCATGCAGCTCTCCTGAACATGTTTTCTTGAACTTTCTGGGCAACGAGCCCTTTGCTGCTCACGGTCTCCCTTTGCAAGTGAGGGATTCCGCTGTTTGAGAGCCTCAAGTGTTTTTGCGATCTGTTGCATCTGTGTCGAGAGTAGGTCCACCCACGGGTCTACTGCGGCCGCCACTAGCGCGGGGGTCTGAGGAGGTTCCTCTTGTGGCGGTGGTTGAACTGGCAACACTATGCCGGTTTGAGCGTTCAAAGACTCAACAACATCTCCATTGTTGCGAGACCTTGTCATCACCATCTCGTTGATTATCTGAAAAAGGTGGAACTATAGTTCTTGTTGAGGAACTCTGTCATTCCCTACAGACGGCGCCAATTTGATGTAGTCGATTTCTGTTTTCTTTCCTTGCTGCTTACCTAGACCTGCACAGGTAGCAAATGTGAGCCAAGGACCACCATGTGGTAGCCGATGACACTCCGATTCTTAAGTTAGATAAGGCTTAAGAGAGACTTAAAACTGTAAACTGGGTTATATTGTGTACTTCTAGTTCATTGACCTTATCTCCCTTTTATATTGAAGGAGTTATCATTCGGCTAGGCTTTTGGTGGCATAGTTTAGGGAAGATGATCTTGTTGTGGAGATCCTTTCCTGATTAGGAGCTGTTCATGTGGGATAGTTTCCCTACACGATTTGTGCTCCTAGATTTGCAGGAAATTGTTTCCTTTCTGAGTGTTGTCCATGCAAGGAAATTTTCTCGACTTATACTCTAATATATGTTTCCTAGTTGGATCCAATGTGTTGTTGGTCTGCCTATCTTAGGTAGATTGTTCAAATACTTGCCTTAAAGATCTTACAAGTATTGGGCCTGACCGCGTGACGTGTGAGCTTACTGGCGTATTGCAACTCAGACCCGACTGTCTGAATTCTACTAATGATGGGCTTGTTGTTGTTTGGGCCTCGCTTGATTGAGCATGCAATCGGGGCTGCTTCATTTTGTTGACGAGATTATCATGACGCGTGTACAGTGTTGATCAGAAGACGGTTTGATGTATCATTAGTTACTATTTATTTTTCATAGTTACCTAAATTAGCAAGGGAACGACTATTTATTTTTCATTTAATCTAACTTATAAGCAAGGGAACTGATGATTAAGAAAATCGAACCAAACCCGAACCGATTTTAATATATGTAAATCGTAAACCGAATCGACTAACAATTTTAAATATATTATATTATTTTTATATAAAATATTTATTATATATATTCGGTCGGTCCGGTTTTGTAGGTTAAAATCACATAAAAATCGAAAATCGAACCGACAATATCGATTTTGAATTTTTCAAAACCGAAACTGAACCAAACAGAATCGAACTTAAACCGAACCGATCGGTTTAGTCATTTTTTGTTCAACCATAGAAAAAATATTATGAATTCCACCTTGAGTTCTAAACTCATTTACCTATATATATCATAAGACATTATAGTACCAAATACCAGCCATTATTGCTGCCACTATTATTTTTACAATAATAGCTACACTTGACTTATGCATATAACAGTCTCATGGAATTGAGGTTTATGGGCAAGCAGGTGCTATAATGTTTTTGGTATAGCAATTAGATTTTGTGTCATCGTTTTCACAGAATTCGTTGCAATGCACCCATTCTTAGGTACACTTATTATGTTATTGTACCAAATTGCTACTATAATTGTGACCATTCTTTGTATAATAGTTCACTACACTATAAAAGGTTTTTTTTTTACTACTCTTACACGTTGCTAAAATTGATTATAACAATTTTGTTGCCATACCAAATGAGGTGATCCTAATATTTGTATCATCAGTCAACCCATACTAATGGCATAATTGCATCATGATGCAGCTATTACTACAAAACATTGGTTTCATCACATCTCATACTGAATTTTATATAGTAACATACGCTAGCTAATACAAATTTCAAATGAAGCTAATACTCCATTTCGCTTTGTATCATGTAAAAACTATAGCTAATTTAAAACATTTTCCAAATTAAAAAAACTGAAAATGTTAGTGCCTCACTTGGCAAATCCCAAACTAAGACAAAATAGGGAGGCTCTCGTAATGCGTATGTTTCAACGCCGAGGCTCATTGCCTATTTGGCAATATTCAACAAACACATTCTTTAACGTTAAATGGAGAGATCACGAAGAATAGTTAAAGACAATTTTGTGAACAAATAAGTAGCTCAAGACATCCACACTGAAATCACAATATACATGTGATTTTGAAGGACTATAATGCCAAGAATATAAATTAATGTGATAATCCGACTTATAAATAACATATTACAACATTTTATTCAAGGATAATTGATTAGCATTTTCTGTACACGATGAAAAAGAAGAGAACTAGTGACCCACTAGTCGCATTTCCTCAACAAGATTGTACATTTCTTCAACAAGCAATGATAAGTCATATTTGTAAACAACCCTTGCTTTCATCAGTGCTTCTGTCACGCCCTGTCAACACATAAAAGGTCATTAATAACTACTTAATTACCCAAGAAGAATCTATATTATTTTATATATATACAAAACAATATGGTGTTTGAGGTGGGAGATAAAAGACGGCTGAGATTTACCCAATTATAAGAATCTAACGGATCACATAGAACTCAAAACACCAAGAGTGCACGGGTTCGATTCCCATACCCAACATTTTAATATTTATTTATTTTTCTTTAATTGTTGGTGGCGGTGATTAGACATCTAAGTTTGAAGAATGAAAACTTAAGGGTGATCATGTTTTGACAATTTTAAAAAATTTTATCGTGCCAATGGCACGGGGAAATACCCTAGTTATATATACAAAACATGATGGTGTTTGGGGTGGGAGATAAAAAATAACTGAGATTTAACCAAATATATGAATCTGACGGATCACATGGAACTCAAATCACCAAGAGTGCATGGGTTCGATTCCCATACCCAACATTTTTTTTACATTTATTTATTTTTCTTCAATTGTTGATGATGGTGGTGTTGAAAACTCAATGATCATCATATTTTGACAAGTTTTAAACTTTTATCATGCCAACAACACGGGAAATACCCTAGTTATATATACAAAACAGGATGATGTTTGGGGTGGAAGATAAAAAACGGTTGAGATTTACTCAAATATAAGAATCTAACGGATCACATAAAACTTAAAGCACCAAGAGTGCATGGTTCAATTCCCATATCCAACATTTTTATATTTATTTATTTTTCTCATATTTCAATATCTCTTACATTCTTTCAATTTCTTTTAACCCTCACTTACACTCTTTCATCTCTCCCGCTTTCAATTACTCATCTTTTAAGTATAAGTTTATTATTTTTTATACTAAATTTATTTTGTTGTACACATAAATTTATAATTGGGCGTGTTTTAATATTTATCATTGTGTACAATTTCAAATTTGTTGGGAAACTATGAAATACATTATATATTGTGAAATGAGTGGCTTTGTATTGTAACTTTTATGTTTTCCAATTGATTTTTGGGGCAAAGTGATCAGTGTGTTCATTTCGTGCCAACACGGGAACACTAGTTATATATACAAAACAGGATGGTGTTTGGGGTGAGAGATAAAAGACGACTGAGATTTAACCAGATATATGAATCTAACGAATCACATAGAGTGCATGAGTTTGATTCTCATACCCAACATTTTTTTTTTATATTTATTTATTTTTCCTTCGATTGTTGATGGTGGTGATTAGGCATGTAAGTATAAAGAATGAAAACTCAAGGGTGATCATATTTTGACAAGTTTTAAACTTTTATCGTGCCAACGACACGGGGAGTACCCTAGTCTATATTACAGAACAATGTGTTTGAGGTTGGAGATAAAAGACAACTGAGATTTACCCAAATATAAGAATCTAACGGATCACATAGAACTCAGAGCACCAAGAATGCATGGGTTCGATTCCCATACTCAACATTTTTTATATTTATTTATTTTTCTTCAATTGTTGATAATGGTGGTGTTGAAAACTCAAGGGTGATCATATTTTGACAAGTTATAAACTTTTATCATGCCAATGGCACAGGAAATACCCTAGTAATAAATACATTGCAACTCTCATTCATCTAAACTGTTATAACCATAAAGCTCCTAAATGAATAGGAATCATGTATTCAACCTGATTTTCAGGTTTCAAAAATGCCCTCAACAAAAATCAAAAGTTGGGTAAAGAGTGACAGGGGTGTTTAGTTCATTCAAATTAAAATACTATTACACATTATTACCATTTTACCCTCACAAATTAAATTATTTAAAATCAAAACCAACCCCCTGTAACATTAATTAATGATAACTAAGCCCCTATTGTAAAAATGCCCTTATATCTAGATTTTGGATTTCTCATTTTGCCTCCACATTTCATACTTTTACAATCAAAACCAACCCTCAAACATTAATTAATTATACTTATGCACTTAACATAATTTATTAGAAGCAATTTATTTATTTATAAATCATACATAGGTCCTTGAAGTTATAAATAATTATTTTGTTTATAAATTTAATAATAACTTTTTCTTATTGAAATAAAATTTTAAAAATATTGAATATCCTGGCACGTATAGCATTTCGACATCCAAGTCATCTAAAAGTACCAATATAAATTAGAAAGACAAACAATTTGAATTTCGAAGATTAGCTGAAATCAACATGGTATCTGGCATATTTTCGATCAAGGTCGTACACGAACACACACTTCACACTAAATTCGGATAACCAATCCAGTCACTAAAGCCCAAAGAGGCATTTAACGACGGACCCCGACCAAAGTTAATGGCCAAGATCTTAGGCCCAATGAATCTCCTCTCAGAGGATAGAGACGTTACAAAAGAGACAAGTCATTGCGGGAATTTCTCCCCCAAAGACGTATCTCAATGAAGGAATAGACTGTTGTGAGTAACGTCCCCCTTCATTGCGCCATGCATGCTTAAGTCACACACAAAATTAATTACTCGCATTATATAAGGTAAACGAGATAAATTTATCAAAGGTATGCAAACACAACACAACTATATTCTGTCCAAGTTCATTTTCTCCTACAGTTAGCTGACTTAAGCATTAAAGTGCCTTCGGCCACCAAACATATGGTGTTTGGAAATCTAACCTTGTTTTGCAGGTCAGATTTTTTGAAGAGAATGAATTTGAATGCATCAGTTTGGTGACGTTCGTGAGAAAGGACAGGTTCCTTAAAAAAGAAAAGCATACTTGATAATTTCCTTAGAACGAACCAACAACAAAAGATACAGTGCAGATAGAACCCTCTACAAACTCTCAGCTTAGCAACAATAAAAAAAATCCTTACATTGGCGAAACTCAACTGCCAAGTGGATACACCTCTAATCTAGCTTCGGGGGGACCAGTTGCGCAAAGTAGTGAATTACCACCGCGGAGATATGGTGGCCCACACTACTCAACAGGAATAACACAAGCCTCTGCTGTTTGGGGGAATGATAATGGACCCTCGTGTGGATCAACTTTTGATTACTATGGCCCAACTCACCAAAGTGATCGAAAATCTCACACAAGAATGCGCTCCACCTGTCAACCCTGTCAGAGATCCACCACAGTAGAACTCTGCCAATCATTTTCAGGAGAATCAAGAAGCTCCTGCAGAACTCCGCCAAGTAAACCAAGAACAGAATGAACTTCAAGATGATGGATCCAGAACTCGTAGGCTTCCTCCACAAGTCCCATTTAGAATTGAGTCACGAATCCAAACATGATGTATGAACTTGTCATGTCGCCCTTCTTTGAAAAAATCACGAACACCCCTCCGCCCAAAAAGTTTGT
Source organism: Berberis vulgaris (assembly GCA_963556465.1). Taxonomy (NCBI): domain Eukaryota; kingdom Viridiplantae; phylum Streptophyta; class Magnoliopsida; order Ranunculales; family Berberidaceae; genus Berberis; species Berberis vulgaris. Next base: position 44,894,862 of record OY747128.1, on the reverse strand, counting down.
CCCACCAAAGTTTGAATCTTATGATGACTCTACTCACCCATTTGATCACCTGTGCCACTTTCACCATATAATGGCGCTGAAAGAGAACTCAGATTTTACCATGTATAGGACCTTCCCAACTAGCCTCACATCCACGATGGTAAATTGATTTAACAGCCTTCTGCCATGATTGATAGACTCATTCTAGGCACTGGCTACAATCTTCATCACGAGATTCATTGGCAGTCAGCGGATCAGAAAGGCTCCTCACTATTTGCTTCATATCAAGCAAAGACCTGACATGTTACATGTTTCACTGACGAGTTGACCATAATTGACAGATGCAGTGACAACACGGCTGTGACCACCTTCACCTCCAACTCAAGGGAGAACAACTATATAACTTCCTAACTCTAGAGCTCCCAAAGAGCATGACATCATTGTTAAAAAGTGCGCAAAAATATATCACTCTTGAAGAGATGTAGGCTGTCAAGAAGAACAACAAGTTCGATAAAAGGTCTTTCCCAATGAACCAGGAAATGAGGGAAAATAGAAGGCGAGAAGACAAACCGCGGGAGGACAACGACCAACCCAAAAGGCATTGAACCAGCAGTAGGTTCGAAAATGGCAGACATGAGTTCGGTAAGTTGCAATTGGATGGAGTAAAGCCCGAACGATCAACTCATTCAGTCCAGAGGGAATAAGAATAAATATTGTTCTTTCCACAAAGACCATGGACATGACACCAAGGATTGCCATAACCTGAGAAATGAAATCGAGTACTGGGTCCAGAGTGGAAGACTAGGTGAGTTCGTTGGAGTGAAAGAAAATAGTCCACAGGAAAAGAAAATGCGGACTCCACTGTAGGACTAGATGAACAAGCTGGAGGATTGATATACATCTTGCATGGCACGGCCGGAGATCGGGAGCAATCCAACTGATCGCTCTGTCAGAGATTTGCAGACAATAATACGTCATCCAGATCTTCCTGCTCAACGCGCCAGAATAGACCGCCAAACTATGGATTTTTCAGAAATGATGCGCAGGGTGTTCATTTAACCTATCATGATGCCCTAGTGATATCAGTGTCAGTAGCCAATCGAAAGTTAGAAGAGTGCTCATCAACACAGGTAGTTCCGCCAACCTCTTGTACTTGACAGTGTTCTTCCAAATGCAGTCAGCTCCGCTCTGATACGCAAGGTGAATGGAATACAAAAGTAAGTCTACTACGGTTAGCAAGACATTTGCGGACGCAAAAACCAACTTTCCAGCCTTGAAGAAATTAGCACTAGCATTGATCGTATATTCCAGAAAGTTGCGTCCCTACTTTCAATCCCACTTCATGTTCGTAATGACCGAACATCCACTTTGGTTAGTATTACACAAACCAGAATTGTCCGGTAGAATGGTGAAGTGGGCAATAGAGCTTAGCCAGTTTGACATTAACTATCCTCTCAAGCCAACAATAAAAGTTCTAAGCATTGTCGGACTTAATCATTGAATTTTACATGCAGTAGCAAGTATCAACCAGACTGATATGGAGCAAGAAACCATTGAGACCTGAATTACAGCGGGCTCTGAGCAAAAAACCATTGAGACCTGAATTACAGCAGGCTCTATTTGCTACTTATCATTTTCGTTTCTCCGAATTACAACAGGCTCGTAGGTACAATAGAGTACTCGTTGCGACCTCCTCATCATCCCACCAGGTAACCCCTCTCTTCCTATGTTTCTTTCTAGTCCCCTATCTTAGAGTACAAAATGCACTTTCTTCGTTTTAGAGAAGAAACCCCAATCTTTATATGCCCAATTTACCGAGTAGGTTTTCAAGCAATCCCTAAATTTGTTTCTCAAATTAGAACTCTTTAGGTGATACAACTTACTCTTTATATGCCCAACTTACTCATATTTTCTATTTCCGACATGGATTATTTGAGTGTTTGTTATTTGTTTTCTGCCCCTTCGTAATTTTTCTCTTTACTTGTGTTATGCATCAGAACTTCCAAATGGTTGGTTCAGAATTTTTTTTTAACATTGTTCATTGTTGCATTGAATGCAGACGAGAAGAAAAGAAAGAAAATACAAAGAAGAAAAGAAAATGCAGAAAAGAACAATGTTCAAGTTTGGGGATTCCAATCTCAATCCATTTGTTGATTCCACCAGTCGGCCCCACGTCTCCCCAAGCATTATTATGTAAGTTTTCATGAAATCTTGTCTCTTTGTTTTGTTGTTGGATTTACAGTTAATAGATATATCCTAAAAATATTTAATAACCATGGAAGATAATCTATAAAGACAAACACACAAATTTTAATGTGATTATCCCTGGAAAATTTATAAAAATTGATGTAAAGATAAGTATAGAAATTAAGTTTTAATTCCTTCCCCAGTAAGAACAAAATCATACACAATAATGACATGAAATCTACTTGGTCACAATGTTACCATGATTATGATTCATCCTTTGCCATATTTGCACAAAGATGCTTCTCTCTGTTAATATAAAATTTGAAAGTTATCCATTGATATACAATGAGGACAAATGCTATCAGAACTTATCCAGTTATATGCACCATTTACTAAAACTTACCAATTAATACACAATATCCATTCCTAACAGTTTTGAGTGAATTGGGAACCATGAATACACTTTATGATTGTGAAGGTATGGTGATGTTATGCTCTGTTCTGAATGTATTCTCTGTTTACTTGTAACTTTTCAGAAAATATCATGTAGTATACAAACAGGTCCTATGCGTCCAATGATCTAGAGTCAAGACACCATTGAGCAATAGTTTACAACGCAGTGGATGGAGTGGTCCAAATTAGAGAGCATGTATCATCTTCAGGCAAAGGATATTATCGATTAGGCTTTATATGTCTTGGTATATCAAGTACTCATCCCTGTTTGTATCCATCTTTATTGTCGCGGCTGTATGTCATGGTATTTCAAAATCAGTTCAGTAGTTGCTATTTTCCCTTGTATACACAAATATTCCTTACCTTCTAATCCCGATGTTGTTCAGGTATCTTTTGTCTCTTCATTTCTAATCCCGATCCATACTTCTAAAATATCAAAATCAGTTCATTAGTTGCTATTTTCCCTTGTTTATTTCACACTCTGTATCTGTGATATCTTTTGATAAATCAGTTGCCTTTGCACAGTATTGGTTTCATGTCCCAGATATATTTAGGTTTCACTGATATTCTGTTATATGTAACTAGCTAGATACCTTGTATTTTTGCCCAGTAATGATTTTTCTTTTCCCTTTCTCAATCATTGTTGATTTTTAAGTAGCAGTAACTTGATATCGTATTTTTCTTGGATTCTACCCTTTTTGTTCAACATAGTGAAATAACATTTGTAGTTTCCTTTTACATCAATACCTTATTCTTAGAAAAATAAATTTTAGTAACATTTATACTTGTTAATGTTGAATGCAGGCGTTTTTGGCGACTACAATGCAAGGTCGTACCAACAGTGTTTCCTCCCACCACGATCCAAACAGTTCTAATGGTGGTGTACATTTGATCCTTATTTTGATGAGCTTGGTGACCATGATGGTGATGAAGAATGATTTAAGGAGGTTGTAGGTATGAATAGATGTTGATGAGTTAAGGAGCTTAGTGTTACTAGAGTAGACTCAGTTATGTTTTGGACATCAACATGGTGCAACTTGACATCATTATTAAACTTTTGGTAGACTTATTTAAGGATGATATATATATTATATACGGTTATGTGAGTTCGCATATGCAATATTTTTTTATGAATGAAAATTGTACTATTTTAATTTTAGATTGTGCATTGCACAAAAAATTTAGGCGGTGCTATTTAAGAATATGTGCTAGTAAACAGTTACAATAAATGGGCAAAAAATGAATTATCACAAATATAAGGAAAGTGTGAGGAAAAATTCGTCACATGTAGATAATTTTAATGTATGAAATCACTACCGTGGCAAACTGTTCATGACGTATAAATTACATAAGTGAAGAATGATTCGTCACAGAAAATCACCACATGTGACGCCAGCTTTTCATCACACATAACACTCTACAGTGATGAAATTGTCGTCACCCATGTTGTAATTGTGTACCCGTGTGCTTATGCGAGGAACCATTCCCCACGTACGTGGACTGTCCGTAACGAGTAAGAAATTCGTCACACAATACTTTCCTTAATGCCCCTTATGTGATGAATGCTGTGACGACTGAAATTCCTCACCGTTGCTGAATGGTGACGAATTATCATGTTTCAGTGAGGAACAATGTTATTGACCTTAGCCCAATTTTCTTGTAGTGATCAAACACTTATTATGGAAGGAGATAATATGCAAATTCGAAATCCCCATAACAATTGACCGACAATGGGTCCCAATTCGTAGGCAAAAAGGTCAAAAAGTTTTGCGAGAACTTGAGCATCAATCATCACTTTTCAGCACCAGCTCATCCGCAAGCTAACAGACAAACAAAAGTAACCAACCGAACAATCCTAAAATCCATCAAGAAAAAACTTGAAGCAGAAAAAGGACTATGGGTAGCTGAATTGCTAGACATTTTCTAGGCTTGCAAGGCAACAAAAATAACTCAAACCAGAGAAACACCATTCGCCCTAACTTACGGGTCTGAGGCAATGGTACCAGATGATACATCAAATAAGACCGACATTTCAGTTGTAGACGTGACAGACAGCATCCATCACGAGGATTAAGTATCCCAAGACCAAGCCAATTCATAAAGCCCAACAAAGACGAATTCAGTCATAAAAGCCCAAACATGGCCTGTCAGAATAAATCATAATCAGATGCCCAAAACTAGGCTCGATAAAATTATCCCTTAAGGGGGAGGAACATTACATAGAAAAAGAATCATGAAGGGAGTTACGCCTACGAGGACGTATCTTCATAAAAGAGGAGACTGTTACAGAGAACGTCTCCCCTCATTGCGCTTCACATGCTTAAGCCATGTAGGGAATTAACAACGATCATTATAATAGGTAAAGGGAACATTCGACAAAGGTATACAATTTTAATTGAGTTCTGTCCAGTTTTATCTCCATCTCCAACTGAGTTACTGACTTAAGCATCAGAGTGCCTTCGGTCACAAAAAAGGTGGTATTTGGCAATCTAACATTTTTTTGCAGATTTTACTTATTGGAGACTAGATTTTGGACGCATCAGTTTGACACCGTTCGTGGGGAATGACAGTTTCCATTCTAAAAGTCAGTCTGTAGTAGAAAACTTATTTGGTTTTGATCAGTAATAAAAAAGCTCTCAAAATAGGTGGAACACTCCACAGACTCTCAACCTAGCAACAATCAAAGCAATCCACTCGCTAGAGAAGCTGCACTACCGATAACGCACACCTTAGACCCAACGAAGAACATCGGGCCGAATATGCCCAACAATAAAGAGCCACAACATAAGGTGGCTCAAACATCCCAGATGTCTAGAGACACCGCCATGGACCCTCGTCTAGACTTACTCATGGACCGGATGATCAAAATGGTGGAAAAGCTCACCTAAGAGCGAGCTCAATCCGTCGACCCTATTTAAAGTGCCACCCCAACAAAAATGGTCAACGAAGTTCCTGTAGAACCTCAACAGGTGAATACCAAAAGTAGCGAACCATTTCAAGATGGGACCCTCTAGAGCTATGAGACCCCTGCTAAAATCCCATTCATAATCGGAGTCACAAATCTTAGTGTGTTGTATGAACTGGCTAGACCACCATTCTCCGACGCACTCCTGGTGACTCCCATACCAACGAAGTTCACCCCACCGAAGTTTAAGGCATACGATGGCATCACTGACTCGACAGACCATTTGTGACACTTTCACCAAATGATGGCATTGAAAGAAAGCATATAGTTCATCTTATGCAGAATGTTTCCGACCAGTCTCACTTCTACAACAATGAGTTGGTTCAACAGCTTCCCACCAAGATCAATAAACTCCTTTTAGGCATTGGCCACAACCTTCATCACGAGGTTCATCGGTAGTCAACAGATGAGGAAGGGGTCACACTACTTGCTCCACATCAAACAAAAGCCCGATGAGACAATAAGGGAATATGTTACACGTTTCACTAACGTGTTAACAATGATCAACGAATGCAGTGACGACACAACCACTACTACTTTCACCGTCGAACTGAAAAGATGCCCCTTTTTTTATGTTCTCAACCTGGATCCCCCAAAAAACATGGTGATTCTATTGAAAATCGCTCAAAAACACATCACCCTCGAGGAGATGATAACAGCTTGGAAGAGAGATGAATCAAAGAAGCGTTTCATCAGACCGAGAAAGACGAAAGAACGACAAGCCCAGATAAGAAAATAGCCAACCAAAAAGACATCGAACTTGAGGTGATTTTGAGTTCGATCAATGAAGGCTTGGAAGACTACAACCCGGATGATCCAAACACGAGCAATCAATGGGAAAATTGTTCACGACTTTGAAAATGAGTCGAGCTGAGGTCCTCAAGACTATAGCGAACTGGGAAGACGTTAGATGGCCGCCCAAAATGAGAGGATATCAGACAGGCAAAGTAAAAACATATTTTGTTCCTTCCATGATGAATGCGGGCATGATACAGAGGATTGCCACAACTTAAAAGAAAAAATCGAGCTACACATCCAAAAGAGGCGACTTGGAGAGTTTATTAAGCTGAGAGAGTCCAACAAAAGAAAAACTGCGACAGAAGGGCAATCAAGGGAGAGAGTTATCCAATCGATCTCGAAAGCGATCAATCCGCGATTTACGAGCAAAGATTAGATACCAGGAGCCTTCTGCACGACGAGCCAGAATGACGCAAAGAACTCTGACATTATCCAACAAGGACGCATAAGGAGTTAATTTCCTACATAATGACGGTTTAGTAATCTCAAAATTATAGCCAAATGGGAAATCAAAAGAGTACTAGTCAATACTGGCAGCTCGGCTAACCTTCTGTACTTAACGACATTCCGCAAGATGCGATTCAACGAGGAAATGCTCTCACCCAACAATAAACCAATGGTGGGTTTCAGCGGAGAACAATGTTGGCCAATCAGAATGATCCAACTACTAGTGGAAGCAAGAGAACCAGGGAGACAACGAGTCTTGTTGACAAATTTTCTTGTAATCGACGTTCCATCTGCATACAATATGCTTCTCGAAAGGCCTTGGATACATAAAATGGGCGCGGTATCCTCTACCATGCATCAATGCTTGAAGTACCACACTAACAATGGCGTCGGAACAATCAAAGGAGATTCGCCAGCTGCGCGCGAATGCATTATGCAACAATTAAAGTTTCACAAAAATAGAAATTACTGCAATGACCAGAGGAGTGGCTGCCACAATTTGGTCAAACAGACCCCGACCTCATGGATGATAATACAGCCCCAACCAGTGCAAGGGATCGACCAAACATTGGACAACCAGAATAAGACACAACAATGGTATACTTGAATGACGGAGGAGACAAACTAGTTCAGATTGGCACCAAAATTCATCCAAAACTTGCCATAAAGCTGGTTCAATTGCTGAAGGATAACCAGGATGTTTTCGCCTGGACGATGAAAGACATGGTGAGAATAGACCCATCTATCATTACTCACGAATTGCAAGTAATCCAGACAAAAAGTCGGTCCGACAAAAAAGAAGACCAGTAGCCCTTGAATGCAACCAAGCAATAAATGAGGAAGTGCACCGTCTGATAAATCCAGGAATGATTAGAAAATCTCACTACCCGGACTTGCTAGCTAACATGGTGTTGTTAAAGAAGAAAAACGGCAAGTGGAGAAAATGTGTGGATTACACTGATCTGATCAAATCATGCCTGAAAGATAGTTTCCCGCTCTCGTGCATAGACCATATAGTGGAAAATCCACTCGTCACCATGTAGAAAAGTTCCATATTAGAAAATCAAATACAAGAGGCATGCGCCATAGATCAGGAAAGCAATTGAATGACCCCGATTCTAGCTTAATAACAAACATGGAACTTCCATCGAATAAGATGGAGGTCCGAAAACTGCGAAACCAAGCGGCACGATACACAATGATCAATGACGAACTCTATAGGAGGTCCACCACCAGTCCGCTGTTAAGATGTCTCTCACCCAACGATACTGATAATGTTCTACGGGAGATCCACCATGGTACGTGTGGAAATCACCCAGGAGGAAGAACGCTAGCCCACAAAGCAATGACTCTGGGATACTATTGGCCCTCAATACAAGCGAACGCAAATAAAATCATTCACACTTGTGAAAAGTGCCAGAGATTTGCCCCATACACTCACATGTCGGGCCAGAATCTAATCCCGATAAGCAGCCTCTGATCATTTGCACAATGGGGAATGGACATCGTGGGACAAATCCCTGTGTCCAATGGAAAGAAATTCCTCCTCGTAGTAGTAGATTACTTCACTAATTGGGTGGAAGTTGAACCGCTAGCAAAAATATAAGAAGCCCAAGTCGAAAAATTCCTTTGGAAAGACATAATATGCAGATTCAGAATCCCTAAAGTAATTGTCACCGACAACGATAAGCAGTTTGAAGACAACGTGAAAACTTGAACATCCAACAATCTTCTCAGCACCCGCCCATCCACAGGCAAATGGGCAAGCCGAGGTTACCAACAGAACGATCCTAGAAGCAATCAAAAGGAGGCTCGAAGCATCAAAGGGATTATGGATGACCGAACTGCCTAGCATCCTTTGGGCATACATAACAACGAAAAGAACTCCAACATGAGAGACTCCTTTTTCCCTCGTGTACAGATCTGAAGCGATGATACCTGTAGAATTGGCATGCCAACATTCAAAATCGAATAATTATGTGTAGAGGACAATAACGAAGCACTAAAAGTCGGATTAGACCTCCTCGAGGAAAAACTAGAAATGACTTCTATCATAGCAGCAGCCTACCAACAAAGTATGACCAACTACTAAAACAAAACGGTAAAGCCCTGTGCTTTCTATATCGGCGACTGGGTGTTCCGAAAAGTCCAACTCAACACAAAGGAACCGAGCTCAGGCAAACTAAATCTGAATTGGGAAGGCCCATACAAAGTAATAAAAATCAACAAACCAGGGACGTACTTGTTAGAAAATACGAAGGGGGAATAGCTACCACGACCGTAGAATGTAGAGCACCTAAAAAGTTGCTATCTATAAAACTCCTTTACATCCCCCATTTTGCGTTCAATTGACAAAATTCTAATCGGGACAAAAAAGTCAGACTAAAAGTTGTACTCGAGAAAGAACAAAGCACGACTAAAGTATCGAGCTACGAGTAAAACCTAGATACATGCATTAGGAAAAACAAGTCGAGCATGAACATAAAGCTTTTGGTCTAATCAACCATGAAGTAATAAAGTACCAGGACATATGAGCCGAACTTTTTCTTATCAACTATAACGCACGTCATCAAAATCAGACGCAAAAGGTAGGATTTCATAAGAAGCTTCTACATGACTAACATATCGAACATCGAAACACATTTGTAAAAATTCGGTCGAACAAGTCAGGATTCTACCAGGAATGTCGAAAGCAAAAAGCTAAGTCTAACAAGTTAGATGGAAAGACATACTGTGTACAAACAATAAAAGAAAAAGAAATTCTCATTGATATTTTATAAAAAAATTACATGAAGTATTCAAGAAGCGACATTTATGTCAGCAACGATGTCACTCAATGGCACATGCTCGGGGGGGGGGGGGGAGGGGGTGAGAAGCTGTCTGTTCCTCAACAACAGGGTCACTTGGCGGATTTGGAACGGATACCTCTTCATCTTTGAATACTTGCTCAACGTACCAATGATACGCAGATAAATCCAAGCCTCACGACACAATAAAGTCTAAGAAGTCATGGCGACCATCGACTATTCTTTTCCAATCCACTGCTTTTGTATCCTTTAACCTATCGTTAACTGACGAAAGCTCAGCTCGAGTCGACATGAATTCACTATCAATGGCGACATGCCTGGTAGAAGTTGACGACTTGGCAGTAGTAAACTCGGAGTTCAGCTGGGCAACTCGCGCCACAGAGGCCTTCAGATCAGCAGAATACTCTGCAACAAAACGCTTGGCTTCGTCACGCTCAGCTACTTGATCAGACAACTCCTTCTCAACAAGACTCAGCGAATAACGCAACTTTTTCAGCATCACCTCGGAAGTCTCGAGGTCAGAAGAAAACTTGTCCCGAATGACCTTGGCTTCCTTCAGCGAAGTCCGCGCGGCCTCAGCAACATTTGCATACTCGGCGCACTGAGCTTTCAGCGGATCAAACTCAAGGAGAACATGAGAAAGAACCAAGGCTTGCCCAACCAGCTTCCATTCAACAAGCCCCACCTAACCGCGGGCAACCCTATAATCCAACCCCATCACGACCGCATAAGTGAGATGACTCATTCCTTCCATCAGATGCTTAAGGCCTTCATCGAGATGGTTGCGTGGTTGACGCAAAGGCATGGGAGTCCTGTTAGCCAACCGCCCATGACAACCAACAATGAGATTATGAACACTATCTTGCACATCAATCTTTGAAGACTAGTAGAACTTCTCAGGAACAACCGCGATAGAAGGAAAAGAAGAGGAGATATCAGGGAATCTTGAGATACCCGCAATAGTAGAGTACACAAGGGGTTTCGAGCTCTGACCTCAAGCAGCAACTCGATCTTCCAACAGAGGATCAAACTCGAAGTCGTCTAGAGTCTTTGTGCTTTTAGGATTCTTGGACAACTCAATACCAAGCTGAAGCATCTTGTTGTCGATGACATGGGGATCATCAACTAAAAGATTGACAAAAACAAACAAGCCGTATGAAGAGAAAAAATTCTTCTCACGAGCATCCAAAGGACGAGAAACCTTCTTTTTGCTCACCTCGAAAGCCCGATCCATCTCCTCAACTTTCTAAGCAGCAGGATCACCGATATCACGACCACCATTCCTGAAAGATATCGGAAGAGGGGGAGCCATAGTAGAACCATGAACTGAAGTAGCAAGTTTCTTTTTCTTCGATACACGACCAGGACTAATCGCCGGTAGCTTAGAAGGACTAGGAGGCCTCGATAATTTCCTCTTCTTGATCCTCGAGCCAGCGTCACCAGGGTCTTTGGGGATAACAGAAGCAACATGGCCCACAAAATCCCTAATAGAGCTCGCCTCCCGACCTACGTCTGCATCACCAACGCTAACCGGAGGAGGATGCCCATACCCCTTGCTAGATACGACGACTTTACTAGCACACGCGTCGGTAACTCTTGAAGCGCGAGCCGCTATAAGCTCTGCATGATTCGCCTTACTTAAGGTATATAGAACACTACGAGTAATAGCATCTGTAGCAAGGAAATCCTCCACAGTGACTCGAGGCAGCTTATTAAACTTGTCACAAAGCTTATGCTCCTCCAATGACAATAATGGTTCATTCCTCTTTGGCTCTCGAAACGATCGTAAAATTTGGTGATTGCGCAACCTAAAATAGTCGGAAGCAATGGATGCGTAAAACCAGGGCCTCGACAAGCCCCCATACTCATCCTACAAATTCTTGAAGCAAGATGGAGGATGGAGATAACAAGTACAATTAGCGTTTACTCCGAACCTCACCAAAGAGTGCAAAACCCTGACATTCATAGGAATCTCGGATAAAATGACCCTTGCTAATGTTGCGATCAACACCCTCCAGCCATTAGGAACCATCTGAGCAGGAGCAATGCTCACAAAATATAAATATTCCCAAATGATATCGGGAACTGGAAGCCTGAAACAAGAGTGAAACATGCCAGGATACAAAGCAATATATCCAGTCTTTGGACAACAAGGACTATCGCCCTCTTCAGAAGGATGATCTTGAGATCGATTGGCAGAGAATAGTCATGACTAATGCTATCCAAAGTTGTCCACGTTGCTCGCTTGGGTAAGTAGTAAGCTTTGCAAACATCATGCATATCGCCGCTCAAAATCCTGAAACTTGACATCGTTATGAGATGAAAACAAAATAAGAAGAAATAAACAACTGTAAACGAAGGGAACGTAAAAGAAAGGATATTGTATCAACTTTATCCTTTTAAAAGGATAAAAATGAAAGGCCCACTCATGAAAAAATGTATGAGATATGGCGGCCGCACAAAATCCCAAAAATCATGCCAAAACGAACAGGCGGACGAGACATCGGAGGGACATAAACACTAACAGTTGGTAACCACATTAAATGTGCCGTGATAGTGGAATTAAAAATCCAACTGTCATATAGTTAGTAGCCACTTGAACATACCAACTAACTAAGTCGGGAGTAGCTAATGATACATCAAATAAGACCGACATCTCAATTGTACATGTGGCAGAGATCATCCATCACGAGGATCAAATATCCCAAGACCAGACCAATTCATAAAGCCCAAAGAAGACGAATTCAGTCTTGAAAGCCCAAACAGGGCCCTTCATAATAAATCATAATCAGAAGGCCAAAACCAGGCTCGATAAAGTTCACCCTTAAAGGGAGGAACGTTACATAAAAAAAGAGTCGTGGAGGGAGTTACGCCTCCGAGGACGTATCTTCATAAAGGAGGAGACTGTTAAAGAGAACATCTCCCCTCGTTGCGCCTCACATGCTTAAGTCACGTAGGGAATTAACAGCGACCATTATAAAAGGTAAAGGGAACATTCAACAAAAGTATGCAATTTTAACTGAGTTATGTCCAGTTTTATCTCCATATCTAATTGAGTTACTAACTTAAGCATCAGAGTGCCTTTGGCCACCAAAAAGGTGGTGTTTGGCAATCTAACATTTGTTTTGTAGGTTTTACTTATTGGAGAATGTATTTTGGACGCATCAGTACCAATCGAGATTGGCATGCGAACCTTCAAAATTGAATAGTTCTGAATAGAAGACAACAATGAAGCACCACGTGGGACTAGATCTTCTCGATAAAAATGGGATAGAGTTTCAATCAAAATGATGGACTATCGACAGAAAATGACCAGCTACTTACAATAAACAACAGTCAAACCCCGCACATTCAAAATAGGTGATTGGATACTAAAAAAAGATCCAGCTGAACACAAAAGAACTAGGTGCGGGGAAGTTAAACCCAAATTGGTAAGGGCCATAATGGTGGTGAAAATCAATAGACTAGGAAAATTATGGTTAGAAAATTCAGAAGGAGAGCAACTCAAGAGGCCATGAAATGTAGAACACTTGAAAATGTATTATCACTAAACTATCACATTCCAATAAACTTCCGACTCTCCAGTAATCTTAGCTTGTCAAGACATCCTAGTCAGATAAGAAAATAATTTATAAATCTTCTTGTCCAATCACCATGTCGTACAAAGAGTTGTATTAAGCTAGTGAGGACTTCCGAGTCGGACGAGAAATTTTTTTATAAATATTTTTGTCTGATTACCATGTCGGACAACGAAGTGTATTAAGCTAGTCACGACATCCAAGTTAGACTAGGATGCTACTCATAAACCTTATTGTCTGATCAACATGTCAGACAACGAAGTGTATTAAGCTAGTCAGGACATTCGAGCCAGACTAGAAAAATATTTATAAATCTTCTTGTCCGATCACCATGTAGGACAATGAAGTGTATTAAGCTAGTTAGGACATCCGAGTCAGACTAAAAAACTACTCATAAATCTTCTTGTCTGATCACCATGTGGGACAACAAAATGTATTAACCTAGTCAGGACATCAGAGTCATACTAGAAAATTATTTGTAAATCTTTTTGTCCGATCACCATGTCGGACAATGGAGTGTATTAAGTTAGTCAGAACATCCGAGTGAGACTAGAAAGATACTCATAAATCTTCTTGTCTGATCAACATGTCGAACAATGAAGTGTATTAGGCTAGTTAGGACATCTAAGTCAGACTAGAAAATTATTTATAAATCTTTTTGTCAGATCACCATGTGGGACAACGAAGTGTATTAAGCTAGTCAAGACATCCGAGTCAGTCTAGAAAGCTACACATAAATCTTCTTGTCCGATCAACATGTTCGACAATGAAGTGTATTAAGCTAGTCAAGACATTCAAGCCAGACTAGAAAATTATTTATAAATATGTTTGTCCAATCACCATGTGGAACAACGAAGTGTATTAAGCTAGTCAGGACATTCGAGTCAGACTAGATAATTATTTATAAATCTTCTTGTCCAACCACCATGTGGGAATACAAGTGTATTAAGCTAGTAAGGACATCTGAGTCGGACTAGAAAGCTACTCATAAATCATTTTGTCCAATCAACATGTCGGACAACGAAGTGTATCAAGCTAGTTAGGACATTCGAGTTAGACTAAAAAAATATTTATAAATCTTCTTGTCCGATCACCATGTGGGACAATGAAGTGTATTAAGCTAGTATGGACATCCAAGTCATTGGAAAACTACTCATTAGTTTTTTTTCTTCTGATCACCATGTTGGACAAAAAAGTATATTAAGCTAGTCAGGACAACTATTCAAAACATTTCTTGTCTGATCACCATATCGGACAAAGGAGTGTATCTCACTAAACAGGACAACTAAGCCAGACATCTCAGAGAAATCTTCTTGTCCGATCACTAAGTCAGATAACGGAGTACAAAGTCAGACTAAATGTTTAAGTTAAAAAAACTTTTTGTCCGACCACCAAGTCAGACAGTGAAGTGTATTTAGCTAGTCTAACATCTGAGTCAGACTAGATATTCTTCTTCTACAATTCAAGAACTATGTCGAACAACGACGTGTGTTCCGCTAGGCAGGACTATTAGGTCAGCCCTTGCAAAATTCTCTAAGTCTAAACTACTTGGTTAGACAAGAACATCTATGAATCATGGATATCGACGTCAGATTATGTTTATTATTTTATCTAAATCTACACTACCGAGTTAAACTACAATATCTATGAAGCCCGAACATCAAAGTCAGGCTACATCTACTATATCTTCTAAGTCTAAAATACCATGTTAGCCCAGAATATTTATGAAAAAAACCTCCAAGTCAGACAACACTTATTACGAACGAGGAAGATAGAACAACAAGAGACATACAAATATAGAAAATAAAATCTTCATTGACAATTCAGTCAATTACATCGGGGGAAAAGGTTACAAAAGGAATAATTGAAGGAGAAGAATTTTTTTTTTCTTATTAGGATCAGCCGGAAGACACAAAGCTTTGTTTTTGTCGATAGGATCAATCGGAGGAGAAGTTTAGTCTTCATCAACAAGGTCATTCGGAGGAGTTGGAGTAGGATGTTCTTCATCCTCGGAAGAAGTAGAAACTTCCTCAAAGACATTGTCACTATAACACGATACTTGGACATGATCGGCCCTCCTCCGTTTCAATATACTCAATGATTTCAATTTTGCCAGCAATAATCTTACTAAACTCTACTGCATCTGCAGTAGACTTAGCCTGCTCTACAAGTACAAACAATTGTTGCTTGGTCCGAACGAGCTCTTTTTCAACTCCAGTAAGCTACTGAGATGCTTGCTCCTTATTACTTCTCTCCTCAACAAGTTGTTCCTTAGCAGAAGCAAGCTCCACAACAAGTTGTTCCACTTGCTCCTCAGTGGTCTCACGAAGAGTAGATCGCGAACCAAGAATCCCTAATGCTTGATCAAAAGTTTCCTTCTCCATAGACAATTCACTCTCAGTGGCGGATAACCTCTCACGTAGGCAATCCATTTCCTTCTCCGCAAAAGCCAACTCAGAAGCATATTGACCCCTGATAGCCTTATCTTCCTTTAGAGTAGTTTAAGAAGCGTTAATCATCTTCTCATGATCAACTTATCTACCTGAGCCAGAGCATTAGAAAATTACAACAGCTGGTCCGTGTGCTTCTTCTCCAAGGCATACACATGATCACGGGTAGCTTGATAATCAGACCCCATCATCCCAACATAAGTGAGATGGGACATCCTCTGCTCGAAGTAAAGAAAAAAGTCAAAAAATAAAATAAAATAAAGGGTGAACTCTTTACCTCCATTATTTGATTTACACCTTTGTCAAGGTGTTCTCTAGCAAAACGAATAGGCGTCGGGACATTATCCATCAACCATGTATGCAACGAGGTGAGGTGATTATGTGCAATCTCCTGCATGTCAACTTCTGTGTAGTAGTTGAATTCACCATCTGTGTTGATACAAATAGCCCCAGGAATAGGCTCCCTCCAACTAACTTGTGGATGGAGCACAAAAGGGTCAGGAATGACTAAAGCTTCACTATTGGTCACTTGTTTGACAATCGAAACACTGGTGATGACGAACACACCGCCTTTCCCCTTCTTGTTGGGAAAAATATAAGAAGACTTTGGACGAAAAGGAGAAGAATAAAACAACTCCTTCAAGCTCGGATCAGCAGAAGGAGGAGGAGACTTGGAGCTCTGACCCCGATCAACAATAAAATGACACAAGCTTCCTCATCTGAACCCTTGCTGAGGTTAGTCACACCAGCAATAACAAGGAGGTCCTTCTCGTACTCACTCAACGGAGCACGAGGACTTGAAACTTCCACCTTAATCCTCTCCATAGCCTGCTTCAATTCCTCATCTTCTTGAGTAGCAAGGCGAGAGTCGTCCTCATGACTCTTCCCAGAAACAACAAATGGAATAGAAGTCAAAACAACTCTCACAGCAGAACTCGAACCAATAGGCCTCCTCCGCTTTGAAGGACGAGCAGAATCAACCAAACTACTCACGACTTGCCTCTTGGAAGGGCTAGCAGGCCTTAGAGCTCTCATCTTATTCATGGTAGGACCTACACCACCAATGCTAATAGGAGTCCTCTCATTGGTAGTAAGTTCAACATCACCAACGCTAGCAGGAGCATCAAGATCCATAAATTTCTTAGAGGAACTCATTTTGCCATCAACGCTAGCAGGAGTGACACTCTTTTTCGTCCCACCAGAGCCCAAAAGAGAAGTAGTTTAGGCAACAATGACACTAAAATCACGGTCATAAAGAACCAATGATCTCTCCTGAGCATTAAGGTCGTAGAGACCACTCTGTTCAATGACATTCCACTTTAACACTTCTCCGAGAGCTGGCCAAGGAATATCAATGAATCGACACTTTGTATCATCCTCCTCTAAAGATAGTTGCAAGTTGTTTAGACTTCTGGGGCCCTGAACGACCTCAGAGTCGATTTTCAATCAAGGTTGAAAAACCAAGACTCCATTGAAGCATAGAACCAGGTCCTCTGCTAGAATCGAAAATCATCTTATTGAATACACCAAACAACCAGGTGAAAGCAGATCGAAGACATCGTTCTTATTGAACTTAACCGTCACCAGAAAATGCAACACATTCTCTTTCAGGCGAATATCAGCCCGCAGACCCTTCACCAAAGTGCCAATCAAAACCCTTAAGCCATTGAGACCCATTTGGCAAGGAGAAATATCGATCAGATCTAAATAAACCCAGATGACCTTAGGAACTGAAAAACGGAAATCAGCTCTGAACATTCCAGGGTCAAGAGCTATGTAACTAGTCTTTGGCTTGATAGGGCTATTACCTTCTCTTGGGAACACAAGTTCCAACTCGGATAGAATAGAAAACGTCCTACGAAGGTAGTCCAAAGTGCCCTGAGTTGCTTGCATATAGTAAAAAAAGGTCACACAACGAGCCAAATAGTCGTCACTTAGAGATCTCTTGGAAGACATTACAAAGAGTTTTGATAACTTTGAAAATAAGAAGAATAACAAAACAAGCTTTGAAAAATGGAGATAGCGTAAAAAAAGAAAACGCAAATCCCCAATGCCCTTTATAGGGTTGGGGCAACGAAAAGACAACCAATGGGAGACCGTGCAGGAAATGATGATTGCACGAAACCCTAAAATCACGCAAAAACGAGATGATTGATGACGTAGTGGAATAGAAACTGAATAGTGGCTACTGAGCTGATAGTTGTTAATGACATTTAATGTTGTACAGAGAGAGAAACAATGATGAACCTAGAGAGCCAACCACCAAACAATTTGTGGCCACGCAAGCGAACCCACTAACTAGGGGTGTAGCTGATGATACATCAAATAGTCTTTCGATCACGGTCGTACAGTGGCAAAGATCATCCATCACGCGGAAAAAACACTTCACACTAAATATGGATAATATGTCCAGTCACTAAAGCCGAAAGAGGCATTTAACGACGGACCACGACCAAAGTTAAAGGCCCAATGAATCTCTCATCTCAGAGGATATACGAAGGAGACAAGTCATGACAGAAATCTTTCCCCCTAAAAACGTATCTCAATGAAGGAGAAACCCGTTGTGAATAACATCCCCCTTCATTGTGCTATGCATGCTTAAATCACGCACATAGTTAATTATTCCAATTATATAAGGTAAAGGAGATAGATTGATCAAAGGTATGCAAACACAACACAACTATACTTTGTCCACGTTCATTATCTTCATACATTTAATTGACTTAAGCATCGGAGTGTCTTCGGCTACCAAACAAGTGGCCTTTGGCAATCTAACTTATTTTCCAGGTCAGATCTTGAGGAGAATGAATTTAGACACATCAGATATACATATAATATGCCACATTTGTATCTTTGACACTAAACTTCACGAATCATGCATATCATTTTAACACCTTCCAGTTGGAAAAGCATCAGAAAAAGAATATATATATATATAGTACGAGAATTGGCATCGGGGTGTGTGTGTGTCCATGTATTATGGAATTCCTAAAATGCCCATTTGCCCTTTATATTCATAGTTTTTTGTTTATATAACCATGTACTGGTGAATTGCAAATCCATATAGCTATCTTTCCATGTCATCTAATAGTTTTCTGTCACAATATAATATTCCAAAACTAATCAAATATTATGAAATTTGTTAAATCTTTAGCCAAACCATGAAACACTACAAATAGGGGGCAAATTTATTAATTGTTGTACCTAATTTGGTCTTTTTAAATGTTATTTTAAATTTGAAATAAAAAATAAACTTGGAAATGATTTTCAAATCATATAATTGAATTCTGTGTTGCTTTTGTGAATTTAAGTTCTATGAATATTAAGGAATATCATAAAACACCAACAATTTATCCCTTTAGTAATGATAACTATTTTCAAATAATTTCAGATTTTTATCTAATCAAACAATACACATAAATTTTATTGTTAGAGATATGGAGTCGATGTGTGTGTGTCTGTGTACAAAAATTTCCAAAATTCCTCCTCTCCATTCAACAAATCCGACATCGCGCCTCCCACCCCCCATTTGCTAAATTATAACAATGCCCTTCCCTCTACAAATTATGACACTGCCCCTGCCCATTCAAACAATTTCGAACTTACACCTCCTCATTCACCAAATCCCAAAAATGCCTTCCATCCCATTCTCAAAATTACTAAAATGTCTATCCATCGATAAACTATGATACTGCCCCTACCAATTCGCAAAATTCTGAAATTACCCCTCCTCCATTTACAAAATCCCAAAAATGCCCCTCCCATCCCCATTATCCTAACTGCAAAATGCCCCTCTTCAAGACTTTGGTTTTTCAAGAATGCCCTTTTTTTTTTATAAGGCCAGTTCAACTTAATCTTACATATGGGCAAAATTTTAGGCTTACAAGCCTACAGATTAGACCCAATGAAAGCAATCAAAATTTTGAGTTTGAATATCTTAGTAAATCAAAGTAAGCATTTTTTTGATCCTCTAGAAATAACATGCTTTATTGAGCTGGGGTAGTTAGGATAGTCAAATTGACAGGGAGCCAAGCCCCAACAAAGAGAATGTGAAAGTAGTATATTATAATGATGATGAGTATAAATCTACATCTATAGTATATAATGAGAAATCCCCTTAGGAACAGTGAACCCATGGGTCTTCGTCCTGATTCTTGAAATACCCAAAATATCCTCCCAACTCTATTATATTTACAATAAAAACTAATAGGTAGGTCAACAGTGACCAGGGGTATTTTTGTAATTTAAATTTAAAACTTTTATATACCATTTTACCCTTTCAAATTTAGATTACTTACGATCAAAACCTGCCTCTCTCAAATTTTGTTATTTATAGATAAGCCCCTAACATAATTTATTTAAAACCCTTCAATTTTTTTTAAATTATAAAAAGACCCTTTCATCCAATTTTTTGATTTTTCATCAAAACTAGCCCCTGTAAACATTCATTAATTACACCTAAGCCTAATATATAATTTATTTGACGCCCTCAAATTATCTAGAAATTATAAAAGGCCCTTACATCTAACTTTGTGATTTTCCATTTTGCCCTTAACATTTCATGCTTTTACAATCAAAATCAGCCCCTCTCAAACATTGAATAATTATACCTATGCCCCTAATCTAAATTATTTGAAGCCCATTATTTATTTATAAACTATACATAGGCCCTTAAAATTATATGTAATTATTTTGTTTAGAAATTCAATAATAAATTTTTCTTATTATTGAATTGTTGTAATAAAATAAAAAATATTGCATATCCGAGCATGTAGTGTGCGTCGACACCCTAGTAAATTATAATAGTAGATTGCTGAGAATGAAAAAAATGTAAAACTAATCAATGTTTTGATAAGCAATAATTTGTTTTCATATTTGGTTATTTAGTGATCTATTTGAGGAGTGTCGAAGGCACGACCAAAGGACCAGAGTGTCATGCCGACTATATCCGTGCCAATGGCATGGCTGGTACACTATATATATGAACCACATCCACATGATCATTCAAGTGTAAGAGGGTGTGTACATTAGGGTCACGGACTGCATCTTAAGTGAATCATCAAAGATGTAAAACAAACATCCCTGACATAGGGATAACTCCAACGTCCTTTATGTCTTGAGCAACAACAACATCGGATATCAGACCATTCTCCATAAAGCGAAGCTGGAAAGCCTCGAGCTTCTCTCTAGGAGAAACAATACAGAATTGAAGGTCATAGTAATCTGGTTAGAACTTCTCAAATGATTAATAATGAATCTAATCCAAAATATGTTGTGAATATTTTACAACGTAACCATGTTAACTACATGAGACAAATAAATAAATAAATAACCTAAACAATTAATTAATTAATTAATTTTCACAACTATAGATGTTATAATCATCATGATTGAACATGTTCAATCAGAAGTCACAAAAACAACGATCCTACAAAATACACATTCAGGAGTTATTTATACCCTAAATTAGATATGGTCATTAGAATCTTGATGGAACCCAAACAAAATAGCCTAAGTTCAACGGTACGTCAAGTTTTCTAACACATATTTGAAAACCTTAGTTGTAGTCTCATCAAATCTGCATGTTTTCATCCAAATATATAAATAAATAAAGCTTACAGATGTAAGGCTACAGTTTATATGCATACCTTCTTCCACAAAAAACTGTAGCTTGATTTTATCCCAACCTAACAAAAGACAGTCGTACGATATATGAATGGTTAGCATGAGTACTGCATCCAAAACTAATTACTTAAAGATGGTCATCACTGAGAGCCAATGCATTTGAATGGATTGATATCAGGCATACCTTGTATCCAAGAACAAAATGAACTGGCCATGTCGATGAAGTAAAATAAACCAATAAGAATTGAAGATTTAATCATGGCAAGGAACAAGATTTCGCAAAATCTTGATTAAAATTTTGTCTTTTTATTTTATTTTATTAAACTACGAAAAAAGGGCGTAAGAAAAAATAACATTTTTTAGAAACATTTCGTGGTTTTTTCATTAATTTCGAAAATTTCGTTTTTCTTAAAAATACAAAAATCAACAACCAAAAATTACTTTTTTTAAGGGTTGTTTTTGAAAAATTTCGGGGTTTAGCTTTTTGATTTTCTAATTATCAATTCTTCTACTTATATATTGATTTTTGAAACCAGTCCCTGATTTTCTAATTATATGTTGATTTCATGTTTGTTTTATTTCTTGGTATTTAGGATTCATTAATATGTTTAAGAGATTTATTTACTTGCATCTTATTTATTTTTTCACATATTTTCTACCCTCAAAATTCATTATATATATTTTATGTATCTTCGAAATCTTTACATTTTTTTTTCTACACACCGAAATATTTATTAATACCAAGAGACCTAAATTAACTCAAAAAATGAAAGCACAATCTTTAAAGCATGGTAATTGTAGAACCTCGCAAAAAATGTCTTTTTTTTTTTTTTTTCCTTCTTCTTCTTATTCATTTCCTTCTTATTTTTCTTCTTCTTCTTCATCTTCTTTTGTTTTGTCATATAGACCCACTCTATCAATTTCAGATATTTCACAGTGTTGCTTGCAATTCTGCAAATCAAGTGCCAGTCTTCCTTAAGTTTTGGTTTATCAATTATATATTTCATGTCATTTTTTATGAGACATCAATCAGTCATACGATCATAGCCGTGCACGTGGCATGGGCTAAACCACACCCGGGAAAGGCTTCAGCGCAGTCCAAAGCAAACCCATGCACAAACTATTGTTCAGGTCGTAAATCAGGTGCCCAAGCCCAAGTTACGCCAGCCCAAACGACACGGATCTTTGGGCTTGGCTAAGAACAATAAGGCCCGAACACAAATCTCAGATCCGTCATAGGCTCGAGATCCACTCGCACGAATATGCTCTTAGCCCAATCAAGCATTGGGTTCTAAATAGAGCCAGCTGCTGAAGAGTCTCATTCATGCACAGGTAAGATCTTATGCGAGATCTCATCCCTCCATCACGCCATCTATCGCAAGGATAGTTGGGGAGGGAACACTCACTATACGAGATGATGAAAGGAAGAAGAGAGGTACGCATACACATTGCAATTTACATACAATCTTCACTCTTCCTTGCATCAGAGTGCCTTTAGCCACAAGAATGGTGGTCATTGGCTTAACCATTGCTTATTTTGCAGGTTTGAGATCAACAAGGACAGATCTGAACACATTAGTTTGGCGTCGTCCGTGGAGAAACACGATAAGTTTTCCCTGAAATGAACTGATGTAATAATTTACTAGCACACAACTTAATACCCTGCTTTGTAGTCGTAGTAAAGAATAAGTAGAAATCATTCTAGACCGGGGATTAGAGAGCTTGCTAACTAACACTAAGGGTAACTAAAAGACAACTACCAAACTAAATAAAAGAATGTTGGGGGATTAGTTTTTCTAATTTTAAACTAAAAAAATTACTGTAAGACTAATAAAAACTTGAGAGAAGTAGAAAATGAAAAATTTGCTAAGTGTTTTATCTCCACACACCAAACATATGCTCATGAACTAAACTCCAATAATTTTTTTACTAACTTGTGAATAACAATTCTTAACGTTAACCATGACCGCACTGCATTAACCTTATTATTTTTCCAAATTCGTATAATTAAATTCAACGTCGCTTTCAAACTATTCTTTTCATGTTATCTAATCAGGAATCACAAGTTAGTTAAACAATCCAAGATCAATAAGTTTTATGAAAAGTATGAGCACTAACTAGGCAATTATAAGTATGAACAACATCTTGTTCTAAACCTAAATTTTTACTTAATATATACTCTAGCCCCAGATCCTTGCATACTTATTAAGTTGGCCACCTTAACAAACATATAAAGATAAGTTCTCTATAAAGCAATTAATCAAAATACAATTACTAATTAGCAATGAAATATTGAATCTAATTAATCCATAAACACATGTTCGGGGCTTCAAATTCGTCCCTACCTAAAAAGGAGATTATCTAGACGTAGTAATCATATTTGGACAACAATCCATAATCAAATATCAAACTAAAATAAGAGAAGACGGGTTAAGTGAAAACATTGTTGTCGTCTGCTGCGTGATGGTGAGAATAATGTTAAGAAGAGAATACTTCTTGTTCTTCACGATCTTTGCTCTATTCCTGCTGGGTGTGACTGAAGAAGAAGGGATCGACTGGTGGAAGAGACTGCGCAGAGGTAAGAGAGAAGGCGACAATGGCGATGGGCTTTCTGATTGGTGATGAACAGAGATATGAAGATGAGATAGAGTGGCGATGAATAAAGATATGATGGTGAGATAGAGTGGCGATGGGCTTTCTGATTGGCGACGAACAGAGAGATGAAGGTAAGATAGAGTGGCGATGTGGTTGACGATTGGTTGTGTGATTGTGGCTGTCCAAGAGAAAGCGATGATGTCGTGGAAGGGTCTGGCTTGATGTCTGGTGTGTGCTATGGAAGTGGATTGCTGGCTTGTGAAGGCGATTGGGTTAGGGATGATGGATTGTGTGTTGGTGGCCATGGATCTGTTGGAGAGATGGAGAAAAAGATGGTTTGTGGCGGGTGGTGACGATCAATGCTGACGGCTATGAATGGTTGAGTCGCATACGACTGTGAGATTACGAGCGTGCTGATTTCTCGAAAGTAGGTATTGTCCCCTTTATAAATGTTTTATCTGGATTTCCTTGTTTGTGCAGTTTCCTTTTGGAATAAGTCTTCCTAATTCAAACCAATTTGCACCTTTTAGCTTCTATTTTGGAATTCTGCTATTGAAACCTACACAAACACAAAAACATAAGTTACTTCAAAAAATAGCACACACTAGCTAAGAAAATATAGAGAAATACAACAATAAAAATGCATTAATATGTTCTTATAAAATTCCACCACACTTATCTTTTGCTAGTCCTTGGGCAAATCAAAGAAACAAAAATAAAATACTCAATGACTCAACCTAAGCTTTCCAACATTTGTCTCAGAGATTGTCAACAGATTATGACATGATAAGATTCAATACAAACACAAGATTAAATCCACATCAAACTAATACATGTACATAGCAATAATATAAAAACACACAATTAAATCAACTCATGCAACGAGTGAAACTCATACCCATGCCAAATTGATTTAACCCAAAAATCTCACTGGATGCATTTTTTCCCTGATTGTTTGGTCACTATTTCCTATTCTAGTTATATGTGAGAGGATTGATGTAAAAGGGAAACAGATTGCTCACATATGATATAACAAATAAATGCATTTTCAGACATTTTTTAAGATATTCTCATGGAATGAATGCTACTACTTGAATGAAAGAACTAGTAACACCATATGCTCATACTTCATTCGAATCTTCACATAGTGACGTTGCACATCACAATTAATAAAAAGGTCTTGATTCATGTTGTAATGGGGCCAAGGGGTCAAGGAAATCAAAGAACAGATAGCAAAATTACAATGGGATTAAGGAAATTGAGAAAGCATGCAATAAGATTAGAGACAATAACAAGGAACCACATGGTTTGGAACAAATACATCAGCCCATGTAGGAAAGGGAAGAGGTGGTCAACTGATAATGAAAAGTTTCCAGTCATTATTTTGTATTTGCTAAAAATGAATGGAACTGAACTATTTTTATAGTACTAAAATACTAAATGAGTATCCCTTTTGTAACTTTTTACCATTTTTTTTTTCTATTTTTTTTCATTTTTTTTTCAAAACTTTTATTATTTGGCAACTCTTTTCTCTTTGAATTGTCTACCTTAGGGCATTCCCCCATACTTGTTTTTCACATACCCTAAACCACAATAAAGTTTACAAATCAAATTGTGCTTCACTCTTTTAATTAGGTTTTGTATGAAAAATGAGGTTAAGAAACAAAAAGACTTCATGACATGCTTATTTGGCAATGGTGAAAACTAGGTGTCTTTATCATGTCAAACATGTCGTGTAATTCAATATAATGTTTTGAACAAAATTAGTACAAGTTCTAATATTTAGTTCTAAATTATGGATGCAATCCAAGTAACAACCAAGGCAAAAAAGAAAAAAAATGAGATCATGCAGTGAATAATAATGGACAAAAAAAATGAAAGATGAACTAACTAAAAATCCTCATAATCATGGAACAATTGCTCAAAACTCACGAAAGGATTATATTGAGTTAAATTTAATTAAGCATGCTATGAGTACCAATTACTCAGTTGATTACATGTGAATTCGCATATATAACCATGAATAAGCATTAATCAGAGAATAATGTCATCTCAAATTATGCTTATAAATCACTTTAAAGTCATGCAATTAAATATCAAATCTCATCATTGTGTTGGAAAGTATCCTAAGACTAAAAAAAACAATGAAAATTTCTTTTTAACTATCAATAATACCAACGAAAAAAAAAATGGCTGACATTTTTTTCATTTTTTTGAAAACATATACAATGTTGTACCCCCACACTAAAACCTAACATTGTCCTCAATGTTGACTAATTAGAGCACATGCAATAAAAATTTAAAAGAAAAGAAAAAACAACAAACAAACAAAAATAACGAAAATGAAATACTGGGATAGAGAAAACAAATATGATTGGGTTGTCTCCCAAGAAGCACTTGTTTTAATCTCGTGCAGCCTGACCAGATCTCCAATTAATCCTCAAAATAAGTGGGAACACGGATTGATACGTCCACCACATCATGCTCCACAAATGACTCATAATAGGTCTTAAGTAGAATCCCATTCACCTTGAACTCCTTACCAGTTATGACATTTTTCACCTGTATACCTCCATGGGGAAAAACATTAGTAACGATGAAAGGACCAACCCATCTAGAACGTAACTTACAAGGGAAAATTTGAAGACGTGACTACAAAAATAAGACTTTCTGTCCAAAAACAAAAATTCTTTCCACGGATCATGCGATCATGTAAAGCTTTGGTTTTCTCTTTGTAAATCCTGAAACTCTCATATGCTTCATTCCTCATGGACTAACCCAAGCACGTAAAAGGCTTCAGTGGAGTTCCAAGCGAACCCATGCGCAAGATTACTATTCAGCCCGTAAGTTAGGTGTCCAGGCACAAGACACGCGAGCCCCAATGACACGGGTCTTAGGGCTTGGCCCGAGACAGTAAGGCCTAGATGATGCTTCTCAGAGCTGTCCCAGGTATGAGATCCATTCACACAAAATCAGCATTAGTGCAATCAAACATTAGGTCCTAAACAGAGCCAAGTGCCAAAGAACTCAGTCATGTACAATTAAGATATTATGCGAGATCTCATTCCTCCATCATGGCCTCGATCACAGGGACAGTTGGGGAGATAACACTCACTATAAGATTCGGTGAAATGAGAAAGAAAGGTACGCCAGTATACACACTGCAATTTACATACAGTATTCACTCTTTCTCGAATCGATATGTGACTTAAGCATCGAAGTGTTTTTGGCCACCACAATAGTGGTCCTGGGCTTAACTGTTGTTCATTTTTGTAGGTTGGATATCATTGGGATCGATGGGGATAGATCTAACGCATTAGTTGTTCATCGTCCGTGGGGAAGACGACAATATTTTTTTCCCTGAAACTAATATTCAAAGTTCTATCTAAACTGAACAAAGCATTGAGAAATGGTCGCCAATACCAGATCTTGAGCATTCAACAATGCTGAACCAGAGTACCTTCCTACTAGAGATGCCCCTCGCCCTGTAGGGTCGAATTATTCCACTGAAAGAGGCAGAGCAGTCGCACAACTCAGCCGCCGCGACAACCACGACTGATCCCCGCATAAACGAGATCCTGGTTCATATGGATCATCTGGCATGGGTGGTAGAGAGGCTCGCTCAGGATCGACAATAGCCACACGAGGGCGGTGGAGATCAGGGGAGATCCCACACGAGTGCCTCCAAGAAAGTGAAAAACTCCTCAGTGGGGATCAAAGAACTGACGTGCATTAGAGCCTAAGGAACGACGAAGAACATGGGGACCACGCCCTAAAACAAACCACACCACGATCACGAACTTGCTCTGACTGGGGGCAACCAATTCGAACGTCTTTTACATCTCACCATCCCTTCGTTCTTGGAGGAGATCATGAGTACCCCGCTTCCAAAGAAATTCGTCTCGCCGAAGCTCGAGTTCTATGACAGAACATCAGATTCGTCAGACCATATACGCCATTACGATCACGTGATGGCGCTTGAAGAAAGTTTAGAGGTCTCATGTGCCGAACTTTTCCCACCAGCCTGAAGAAGGTTGCACTGACCTGGTTCCACAGTCTTCAGCCAAGATCCGATTCGTTCCAGATCTTAACGAAAGCATTTATCACAAGATTTGTGGAGAGCCAACGAATCAAAAAATGGCCTCACTACTTGCTGAGTCTCAAGCAGAAGCATGGCGAGACCCTAGAGAGTATGTCACTCGTTTCAATGACGAGCTGACCATGATCAGCAGTTGCAGCAACGACACATCGGTAACGACCTTCTCTGGCCTTCAGAGAGGTCAATTCTTCAACTTCTTCACCTTGAAACCTCTGAGGGATATGGTGGACTCTGGAGGAGATGTTGGCTACCAAGAAAGGAGACAAAAATGAGGCTAAGCAGCCCCCAGGGCCCGAGACAGAAGGGGAAAAGAGGTGCAAAGAAAAAGACGTAAAAAATGAGGAAGAGCAACAACAAGACTGGGTCAGACAAGGAAAAAATTGTCAGGGCCACCAACTACATTGGCGCAAGGTTCATTGAATACGCTCCGATCAACTTCAGTTTGGCCAAAATCATTTCCGCCATAAAAACTGGGAGGACATCAAATGGCCCCCTAAATAAAAAACGGTCATTCCAGTAGCGATAAAAGCAAATCATGTGCCCAGTGTTCTAAAAAATAGTAGGCGGTAGGTGGGCAACAAATAGAAGACTAGCACCCAGAGGACTAGGCGGGGGCCTAGGCGGTTATTTATTTATTTATTTATTATAATTTATAATTTATAAAAGTTAAACATAATAACATCTAAAATACTTCCAATTCAATGCAAAGATACATATGCAAAATGTATAAAAAAAAAGTTTTAATTTTTTTTATTTTTTTGAACTGGAAAAAGAAGTTTTTTTTTTTAAATCTGCCGAGGCGGTCGCCTAGCCCACCTTGGCGGCTCCCAGCCGCCTAGACCAATTTTTAGAACACTGCATGTGCCTATCACAAAGATCACCGCCACATCACCCAGGACTACCAAAGTATCAAGAACGAGATAGAATACTGGATTCGAAGGGAAAGACTTGAAGAATTTGTAAATTCTGACGAGAAACAACCCCATGAAAAAAAAGAAGCGACCCCGGAGGCTGAAGAAAAGGTTGTAGACGCCATCTACATCCTACACAGTGCAAACAACAGATCGGGAAAATCTAATCGATCAAGGAAACGACAATCCAAGAGATGCGTACAGGTCCCCACAGTGGAGACCACCCAGTCCAACGCGCCTGGGTGGAACACCAAACCCCAGACCTGACGTTCACAAGGCAGAATATGCAAGGGGTCTACTCCCCCACACAACGACGCCCTGTTTATCGCAATTTCCATATCAAAATGGGGCATCAAAAGGTCGTTGGTGGATGTCGGGAGCTCAACCCATATCTTATTCTTAGAATCATTCCACAGGATGCGGCTGAGAGAAGAGGAACTGAAGACGAACAACCAGGTGATGGTTGTTTTCAACGGTGCCCGAACTCAGTCGGGAGCATTAGCTTACACGTGGGAGTAGGTGAACTAGTGAAACTCATCATGATCGAGTTCATCGTAGTGGACGCTCTCTCCGAATATAATATAATCCTGGGAAGACCTTGGCTCTACCAAATGGGGGCAGTGGTCTTGACATGGCACCAGTGCCTCAAATATCTTGTCAACAGAGAAACGGGAACTATCCAGGGAGATCAGTCTTTCGCTGGAGAATGCCATTACATGGCGATGAAACTATTGGGTAAGTAACCATAATCGGCTCAAGCCCCCTAAGAAAGATGGACCAACAAGCCCAGGGCTTACTGGTAAGGAGCAGCGGGGGCGGCATGTAGCACTTTTTGAAGAAGGCGAATAAAGGTAATCTCCTTTAAAATGACTTTACTCCACGCTTTACTCCTTTTATATGGGAAGACTCGATCCTTATACGGAGGCCAAAATGGTGCACAAGCGTCCGAGCCTAGCCCCATTGAGACAACGATGGCTCATCGCATAAGTAACCTAGTCCGCCAAAGGAGCTGATAAATGATACGACAGGTCAAGCTCAGTCCCTGGACAACTCACCACCCATCAAACCTAATCCTAACACGTGGACCAAAATGGTGCACAAACGGCCAAGCCTAGTTCTATTTAGGATGACAGCTTGCCGCATAAGTGGCCTAGTTCGCCTTAGGAGCCAAGGCAGCTTGAATGCAGTCTGGACCCAGTCCATGGACAGTTCACCGCAAGCGGGCAAGTCCAGTCCACGGATAACTCAACGCTCCTAAGATAACCTAGTCCAACCTCAGGACCATGATGGCACACATGCGGTCCGGACCCAGTCTACCGCAGGCGAACGAACCCAGTCCCAGGATAGTTCTCTACAAGTGGGCAAGTGCAGTCCCCGGACAACTCACCACTT
The DNA here is from genome assembly GCA_963556465.1 of Berberis vulgaris. NCBI lineage: Eukaryota > Viridiplantae > Streptophyta > Magnoliopsida > Ranunculales > Berberidaceae > Berberis > Berberis vulgaris. The sequence continues at coordinate 44,864,576 of OY747128.1, read as the reverse complement.
CTAACATAACCTGGTTTGACTACGGGGATTGAAATGGCGCACAAACGGTCGAGCCTTACTAAAAGCCACGGTAACTTGCCTTACAAGTGACCTAGTCTGCCAAGGAGCCAAGTATGACGCATCGGGTGGAGCCTAGTCCATGGAAAACTCACTACTCAAATAGAGTCTAGCCTAGACAGGCATAACAAACTCCTTCCCAACACAGGTCCTCTTTAGGACTGAGCTAGAGGAATACAGGGGCCTAGCTCGTTCTGGTGGAGAATGTTTCTCAACAAGTCAACTCCTATTCAGAATTGTGGTATATTATGAAGTCTAGCCTAGACAGACATAATAGACTCCTAGCGTTGGTCCTCTGTAGGACTGAGTAAGAGGAGTACAGGAGCATAGCCTATTCGGGCAGAGACGGTTCCTTAACAATTCAACTCCTATTCAGGATTGAAGTATATTATGAAGTCTAGCCTATACAGGCATAATAGACTCCTTCCTAGTGCAGGTCCTCTTCAAGACTAAAAGCCAGAGGAATACAAGGGCCTAGCCCATTCGGGCAAAAACGGTTCCTCAACAACTCAAATCCTATTCAGGATTGAGGCATATTATGAAGTCTAGCGTAGACGTACATAACAGACTTATTCTTAGCGTAGGTCCTCTTCAGGACTGAGCCAAAGGAATGTATGGACCTAACTCGTTTTGGCAGAGACGGTTCCTCAACAACTTAACTCGTATTCAGGATTGAGGTATATTATGAAGTATAGCCTAGACAGGTGTAATAGATTCCTTCCCAGTGCAAGTTTTCTTCAAGACTGAGCCAGAGGAATACATGAGCCTTACTCATTCGGGAAAAAATGGTTCATCGACAACTCAATTCCTGTTCAAGATTGAGGTATATTATAAAGGCCAAACAGGCCTAAAGACTTATCCCACCCCAGGTCCTCTCAAGGACTGAACCTGAGGAATACATGAGCCTAGCCCTTTCAGGCGAAGATGGTTACCCGACAGCTCCACTCCTGTCCAGGATTGAGGTATAATAAAAAGTACAGCCTATACAAATGTGAAGGACTTCTACTAGCTCAAGTTCTCTCAGGGACTGAGGTTGAGGAGTAAATGAGCTTAGCCCGTTTAGGCAAAGACGGTTCTTCGGCAGCTCAGCTCTTGTTCACGATTGTGTCGTATTATGAAGTCTAACCCTACTAAGGATTGATGAAGATATGCACAAGAGCCGAGCCTGTTCAAGCAAAGAAGGTCCATCCGCAACCCAACTCTTATTTAGGATTGAGCTCAAAATAGAAGGCCTAGCTCTAATGGGTGGAGACTACTTCTCAGCTCAAGATATCTCAAGGGTTGAGCTAGATAAATAGAGTCTAGTTCGTTCGGGCGAAGACAATTCCTCAACAGCCTAAATCCTACCAAGGGGTGGGGCAGATTATGGGAGCCCGGACTAGAAAGGCAGAGGCGACCCCACTTAAATTCAGAGTCCTCAAGACAAATAAGGCTGCTAGTATACGATACCAAACCTCAGTCTAATAAGAGGTAAATCAGGCAACCTAATCTCTTTGAAGGTCAAAGATCAGCAAGCAGGTGCAGTCTTCAGCACAAGGACAACTCCTACGCAAAATCAACTACTAAGGGATACAATAATCACGTCACCAAGGGAGCCCGACCTGCACAAACAAAGGTGACTATCCTACAACTTAACTCTCATAACAGATTAAGCTATTACAATGGTGACTATCCTACAACTTAACTCTCACAACAGATTAAGCTATTACTATTCACAGAATATGCTTAAACAAGCAAATAAAGGGTTTCAGTCTAGAATTGGAAATGGCAAGTACAATCACTACATGCACAAATATAAAGAAATATAAAGAAGAAGAAATTTTCTCATTGATAAAATTTTCCTTTTATGACAAAAAACCGCTCATTCAGCGGGAACAGAGTCAGAAGCAGCTTTATGGGCAGCAGCACAATATGAAGCAGGATCTGGAACAACAGGATGGGCAGTCGTCTCCGCGACACCTAAACTGGCTTCGGGGCCACCTCGCGGGCCTGAGGAGCGATCATCTGCTTCATTGAACCGTGCATAAGCAAGAACCCGGTAAATTGAGAGATCTGAATCTCTATGGTGCTTCTGGATATAATCTAATAGGGTCAGTCTCTGATCAGCAACATCACGAGCTCGAGCTTTATCAACAACCTCACAAAGTTCCTTCTCTCTAGCTCCCCATTTTGCCTTAGAGCTATTCAGCTCCCTAACTATATCGGCCAGGCTCTTTTTAGAAACCACGAGATTGCAAACTACCTTGTCTCGACAAGCACGCTCTTGAGCAAGATCAGAAAGTTGTGTCCAAAGGGCCTCCTCAAGCCTCTTAGGCAAACTTCCACAACGCTCTCACTGACTAACGCACTCTGTGAGTCAGTAATAGACTTCTCAACATTCAACATGCGCTTAGCAAACGTCGCGTGCTCATCTATCGTTTTGTCTCGTCATTCCCGAGGATTCTTTAGTTCAGACAACAACTCAGCTTGGGCATCTTGGACTTCATCCAGACTTCTTTAGACCCCTTTCAGCTGGGATTCCAAAGATGAATGAACAACAAGAGCGTTGTTCATACCCCTCCGGACTTCAGCAACCTGAGCATCCTGATCGACCTGAGTGGCCAACTGCTCAGTCAAGGAGTCTACTTTTTTGTAGGTGTCAGCAAGTTGGGCCTTCTGGTTGGCAAACTTCATCTCAAAGGCAAAAAACTTATCCGTATAAACTCCACCTCACTACCCGCAATGCCAGCATGAGTCAGGTAGGCCATCCCTGATTAGAAAACAACACGCAGGTACAAACAATAAAGCACAAAGAAAAACTAAGTGGCAAAACAACCAAGTTTTCAATTTACTAGCATCAGAAACTGCAGTCCACGGGTAATGAGTGCCTCCGCGACCGCCTTCTTCAATACTAGCTAGTTAGACAACCAAGAAAAGTTCTTCTTCATCTGATCAATAGTGGCAGTCCTATGATCCACTTCAGTATATACCAGGGTGTGGGAACTAACCCTGGCCTAAGTATGAAGAGCCTCGAGACCAGGGGCCAATCCAAGTCTCTTTCCCCGCACCTCCTATGGGAGAGGACTCAACAACCTGCTTTCCTTTAGCCACAACAATGGAATGAGGCTCAAACAAAACTTCAACTCCCGGACCCTGGAAGGGTCACATGCATTACTTTCAAGAGCAAATTGTCCTTCCTCAAAAGACGGGTCAGGAGCAAAACTTTCGACGACGGTTGCTCCGTTTCCATCTCAGAACAAGCAGGGCCCTCAGTGACTCCTCGTCAATGGTCAAGTCCACAACATCCCTCTCCGCTCGAGGGAGCAACAGGAGGAGTAGACCCCAACTTAAGCCTCTTAGAGTGACAGGAGGTAGTAAGCAATCCCTCCAGGGCTTTTTTTCTCCAAAGGATTAGACATCTTTGGCACCTTTTCCTTTTGAGACCCAAGTGTCGGCGCCTCTGCACTCAAAGAAGAACTGGTAGGCACAGATAGGGCATGCCCCATGTCACTGTCTCACCAGGAAACAATCAACTATGCCTAAAATTATCTTGATGGATAACTTCCAGAATATGCATCAGTGGCAGGGCAAATAAGTTGGCTTTCATCTTCTTCTCTTTAGAAGAAAGGACGGTAGAGTCGAGCACCCCTAGTTAGAGATAATGAATGAGTCAGACACTGAAAATTTTAATATAAAGGCAAAAACGAACTTACGGTAGTCCCCAAAGCAACGAATGACTTTCAAACCTTCAAAGAAGAAGTATTAAGACTTCACAGAGGTGAAAAAGTAGTAGATCAGCCAATCTTTCGGACCCTCAAACTGACCGGTCAGACAACATGGCCTCCACACCCAACATACACCCTGGTTATTCATCTAGATGGAAACCAAATAATGGAGCAACCTCGTCGACATATGGACTCTTTCATCTTTCGCCTAATCAGAATAGCAACCAGTACGCCCTACCTGCCCAACATTATATGAGTCGGACAATAAGAATAGAAGTAGCGCCAAATCACGCTAGGAACAAAAAAGCGCAGGCCAAACTCGAACATGGCCTTGTACAGGCAGATGCGCCCCTCTGACGGAAAAAGTTGACACTCCCTTTTCATAAGAAGCGACACTCCCTTTCCATAAGAAGTGACACTCCCAGATCATTGGGAAGTTTGCATTGCCTACAGAGAGTAGCCAAGTCCTCCTCGGACAACAATGACTTTCTGAAGAAGCTCAACCAGACCAGGAAATACAGTATAGAATGAAGAGAAGCTTTGAGAAGGTAAAAGTGAAAACTCCCTCCAAAACAGGCTTATCTAGGTTTGGCGTGAAGGGGAGATGTTTGTATAAACATTAATGGGGCGCGACAGCCAAAAAGGGGCGGAAAATATCCCATCATGGCATACCACGAACCCTCACACGTTGTCAGTTAGTGTCCTAGCGCGCATACCCACTAACTAGGGGGAAGTAGCTAATGAGGTATCAAACAGTCACTCAATCACAATCGTACACGTGGCATGGGCTAACCCTAGTACATAAAAGCTCATATGTAAGGCGTCTAGGTCCAAGACACGCCAGCCCCAAAGGCATGGGTCTTAGGGCTTGACCCAAGACAATAAGGCCCGAACAACGAATCTCAGAGTTGTCACAGGCTCGAGATCTACTCGCACAAAATTAGCTCTAGGCCAATCAAGCATTTGGCCCTAAACAGAGCCAAGTGCCAAAGAACTCAGTCATGCACATGTAAGATCTTATGCAGAATCTTCTCCCTCCATCATGCCCTCGATCAGGGACAGTTGGGGAAGAAATGTACGCAAGTCTACACATTGCAATTTACATACATTATTCACTCTTTCTCGAACCGATATCTAACTTAAGCATCGGAGTGCCTTCGACCCCCACAATGGTGGTCCTGGGCTTAACCGCTGCTCATTTTTGCAGGTTGGATATCATAAGGATTAGCGAGGACAAATCTGGACACATCAATTTCGAATCTCTTCAATCTCATTCAGCTGCAATTTCCTATGAAGGTCGGCATCATTAATGTTCATATTAAAGTCTTGATTGCACAATGAACTCTATGTTTTAGCGCAACTGGTAGATGACACGACTACCTATATGCAATCTGACATCCCTATAGGTGTCTTATATTTTGTCTTATACGCCTATAAAGCATTATCAAGCCGCATGCTCTAGTCTCTGCAGGTGGATTTTACTGTCTTATCAAGGATTCCCTTGATTTCACGATTTGAAACTTCGGCTTGTCCACTTGTCTTGGGATGATGGTGCGAAACCTTATGTGACATTGTACTTCTTAAGCAAAACTTCAATTGTATGGTTGGTAAAATGGGAACCTCCATCATTTATAATCACTTGCGGCATTCCAAACCTTGAAAAAATGTTAGAACAATTCAACTCTGCAACAACCATGGAATCATCAATCTGGGTGGTTTTTGCTTCCACCCATTTCGAAACATAATTAGCGGCAAGCAATATTTAAATAAAACATTAGAAGAAGGGAATGGGCCCACAAAATCTATGCCCCATACTTCCACATTATATATAAGATGTTCTGGCATTTGATCCCTAAAGCTAAGTTACTTATCCCTTGGCACCAGTCACAAGTCATGCAAAATAATCAAGCATCTTAAATAAAGTAGGATAATAAAATCCACACTCTAAAACCTTACGGATTGTTTTTTGAGTTCCAAAATGTCATCCACAATCATAAGAATTACAATACGTCAATATTAAATTAGTTTTAGAATCGGGCACGCATCTTCTAATCAATTGATCGGCACAATGCTTCCACAGATAGGGATCATCCCATACAAACTATTTTGTCACTTTCTTGACACCTTTTGAACTCGAGTCATGGTGTTCGAAATCTGTTTGGATACAAGGTAATTCACAATATCGGCATACCATGGTTCAGTTACCTCAACCAAAAGTAGTTGCTAATCGAAACAATTCTCTAGAAATGGCAAGGGCTTTTCATTGTCCACCAGGCGGCTTAAATGGTCGGCCACTATGTTTTCACTCCCTTATCCTTGATCTCCACATCAAGATCTTGCAGAAGAAGCATCCAACGGATAAGTTTCGGTTTTGCCTATTTCTTCGTAACAAGTACTTTGAAGCTGCATGATCAGAGAAAAATAATAACTTTAGTTCCAATTAAATAAGACCAAAATTTCTCTAAAGCAAATACAATAGCTAAAAGTTCTTTTTCGATCGTGGAATAATTCAATTGAGCACATTCAAAATCTTAGAGGTGCAGTAGATGACGTGGAGGCGTTTGTCCCTCCGTTGGCCGAGAACTACTCCTAAGGCATAAGCTGATGCGTCACACATAAGCTCAAATGGAAGACTCCAATCCGGTGGTGCAATGATAGGTGTCGATGTCAACAACTCCTTAAGCTTGTCAAACGCCTTTTGATAGTCCTCATTGAACTCAAATGGCACATTTTTTATAGGAGTCGACATAGTGGTCCAGAAATCTTAGAAAAATCTTTGATAAATCGCCGATAGAATCTTGCATGTCGAAAAAAAGAATGAACTCTCTCGTTGAAGTAGGAGAGGGTAAGTAACACACAATATCTATTTTATCTTTATCAACCTCATTACCCCCAACTAAAACTACATGGCCTAAAACAATACCTTGATTAACCATAAAGTGAATTTTTCCCAATTTAATACAAGGTTAACATCAATGCATCGCTTCATAATCAAGGCAAGATTATTCAGACAATAGTCAAAAGAATCACCAAAAACACTAAAGTCATCCATATAAACCTCAATGATTTTTTCAATAAAATCTGAAAATATATTTACCATGCACCTCTGGAAGGTAGCTGAGGCATTACACAAGCCGAATGACATTCTTCTTTATGTGAAAGTGTCGAATGGACATGTGAAGGTTGTCTTCTCTTGATCCTCTGGGACGATGACGATCTGATTATATCCTGAATATCCATGAAGAAAACAATAAAAAACACAACCGGCTAACCTTTCAAGCAATTGATCAATGAAGGGAAGAGGAAAATGATTTTTCCTGGTTGTTGCATTCAGTTTTCTTCAGTCAATACAAACCCATTTTCCAGTAGGAACCAACTCATTTTCCTCGTTCTTTACCACAGTGATGCCGAACTTCTTCGACACTACTTGCACTAGTCAAACCCATTGGCTATCTGAAATAGGGCAGATCATGCCACAGTCAAGGAGTTTATTGATTTTTTTCTTCACGAATTCCATCATAGGGGGTTTAGGCGGCGCTAAGCTTCTCTAGTGGGTCTCGCCCCTTCCTCAAGAAGTATGTGGTGCATACAAGTGGCAAGGCTAATTGATATTCACATAATTATTAAATAAAATATCTTCTAATTTATATTTGTTTGTATTTCGAATATCATATTTTATTCTAATTATTTCATTTTTATGTTTTTGTAGGAATTGGAGCTTAAATGATGAAATTACATTAGCACGACGAGTTTGGAAGAACAAGCCCGAAGTGGCACGAACGATGAAGTCAATAACAAAGCTCAAACCCAAAAATTAACCAAAAAATCCATGTGAATCAAACCTAAACCTAAGCCCAAGCCCAATCCCGACCAAAACCTATTTATTCTTATTTCAGCCACACACAAAGCTCGCTCTCTCCCTTCTCACCCCTCTCTCATTTTCACGTCCCTTTCTTTCTCCTTTTTTTTTTGAGCCACCAACTCCATCTCAATCCCTTCTTCATCCTCTCTTGGTAGAGACATAGAGACTTTCATCTATCGCTATCACACCACCACATCGTCACTACTTCCCTGCTCAATCACATTTTTGCCCCCTCTTATCTCGACAACAACTAGCCAATCACTCAATTTCTCTCTCCCTACTCCATCACGATCTCTCTTATTTCGCTTCGTTCCTTTTTCTCCTCCATCTCTTCACTATCTGTCTCATAGTCACATCCCTAATCTTCTTCCTCCCAGACCTCACCCCTTGTTTTTTTCTTCATCAGACAATCCGTCTCGACTTCCTCTTCTTATATTATTCCTCCTCCTTTTTAGACGACCATGCAGCCACATCACGTCCAGACGAACTAGCCACCTCGTCATTGCATCACAATAAAACAGACAAAGATCACACAATACATCTGGCAGAGATGATCTCGCATTTCATCTTCTTTCGTTTGCATCCCTATTTCAGCCACCCTGCCATCATCTCACCATCTCATCTTGCCTTTATCTCTTTCATTCTCTCCCTGATCTCTCTCAATCGCAACAGGTTGTACAATGAAGAAGCAGTGAAGAAGAACGTGTGAATAAAAAAGAGAAATAGGAGGGAACCAATTGTATTTTTTAAATGTGTCACTATTTGCACCCCAATATTTAATCTGTACCACCATAGAGTAGCGGTTCGTTAAGGAAGAGATGTTCGCGTACACAACCGTCATGACCACCACCACCATGATCTTCTAAAATCTATGCTAAAGTGTAGATGATTCCTCAGGCTTAGTAGAATTTACTTTCATTTTTTTTTCCGATACATTGTGTGATTTGACATTGGGTTGATTTGTAAACAAACGCATATTACTTTCATTGTATATGTCATGCATCCATGGTAGTTGATATTATTTTTTGTTTATGTTCAAGCATGTTTTATTTGTACTAGTTAAACATGTGATTAGTTGTACCTTAAACAGACAATTAATTTTACGATTTACATCGTTGCTAAAATCAATCCACTACATTGCTAGTTAAACCTGTGATTAGTTATACCTTAAATAGACAATTAATGCTAGGGATTTGCATCACTGATCAATCCACTACATTGCTAGGAGGCAATAATTGACATTAGTATAATTTTATGAACCTGATGGATGATTCGAATGCCTAAGCATCTCTCTTTGATTTTCAAACACAAATTCCAGTTGTTTTTTTTTTTTACTTTCCATTAGTTTTGAAATTTCTGATTGCGGTAACCTCCTGTCAAATTAATTTAAATAGATTATTTTTTCGATTGTGTCTTCAATCATCATGGGATCGACCCGTATTTGCCACTGTCTACCAGCTACACAATCATGCATTTATGATATAACAATCAAGTTGAATTAGCCTATTATTTATGTTGGTAAAATTTGCATCAATTTTTGGCGCAGGTGTCAGGGATTGTAACGGTTCAATCGAAATCTAGGGTTTATTTTCACTACTTTATAAATTAGGCATAATTTTTTTTTGTTTAGGAACACTGTTACGAGTTGATTGCTTATTTGTTTTATTTTTAATAGTTTGAGTTTTATTTTATTTTTTGCATTTATTTGGTAGGCCATCATACACATAAGAACTCAAGTGGGAACGAAGTGAAAAGTAGACGCCGTTAAACACAAGTAGAAAGGAAAGCAAAGCAAAGAAACACAATTTATATATATATATATATATATTGCATTGTAATTTTCCATTTCGGGTTGCGAGCTCACTTGGACACTCTCAGAAGTCGGCGAGCTGTTAGGTGGACAATGCTTCTTATCGACAACAACTGGACTTCTAGTCAACATCAAAGTAACTCAAAAGAGGTTCACGCCAGAGGTAACTTTTCCTCATCGCATTTGCAAGCGATTTTTTTGCCGATTGTGATCCCGTGTTTTTTGGTTGTTTTAGGGAGTATTGCATGAAAACTTGAATGGTGGCAGGATTGATTTGCAACTTCTGTACCCTCTCTCACAGATATGTTAACCATCATTTATTTAGGGTTAGGAATCTAAGCCTTCACTGTTTAAAATTTGTAGCAAGATAATTTTCTAGGATAGGTTTGACGCTCATAGAGTCCCTATTTGGAAGTTCGAAAGCTTAAAGTAGCCAAGTGAATGAACATATCCTATTTGGGAATAGTTCTTGTAATGGCATTTCATTTTGAGCTAGAAAGTGAGAAAGAGGTACGAGCAATTCTATAGTGGTGGATTGATAGGAAATTATCGTGACTCTTCCCACGGTTAGGTAAATTAAATTGAATTTCAGCCCTGCATTAGTAGCAAAACTCTAGGGTCATCTGCCATTCATCTTGTTTGCACATCATTTAGGTGTCGTTTAGGGTTTCGTTGTTTTTAACTTTTTAGAGTTCAATCATCTTCATATAGAGGTTAGGCTTGCATTTAAAAAAAAATAGTTTGAAACCAAAGAGATGGCTAAGGAGAAGGTCTTTAAGGACTACTCCCTTCTTTTCAACAGTGCTTCGTCTTACATTGTCTTACATGAGACAACTGCAAATAACTTTGATCTCAAACCATCCATTATTCATTTTTTGCTTTCCTTCTATGGTTTGAGAAAGAAGTTCCATTCTTCATGTCAAAGAATTTCTTGACATTTGTGCTACTTTTAAGTACCAAATTTTTTTAGATGATTTGATCCATCTTAGGTTGTTTCCATTTTCTCTGAAAGATAAGACGAAGTCGTGGTTAAATTCGATAGAGACAAGATCCATTACAACTTGGGAACCTATCAAGAATTTGTAGCGTGAAATGTAATTAGCCCAATTTCTTGAGGGAGCAATATTATTAATAACATTAATTTATGGTTAGTTTGATTGAACCAACAAAATGAATTATCCAGGCTCCGTTCAGAAAATACTCAATTGTATGCGTCGTCAAGAAAGTTTTTGTCAAAGTATTTTCCCATTCATAAAATGAATCCCTTCCAACGAGATATGTCTAATTTTCAATAAAAAGATGGCGAACATTTCTATGAATATCGGGAAAGGTTCAAAACACTCATTGTTAAGTGTCCTCATCACTAATTTGAGAAGTGGCATCTAGTTCAATACTTCCAAGACGGTTTAATCCCTCAAAACCATCGTATGATTGATGGCACTAGTGGTGGGTCACTAATGAAGATGAACATTAATGAGATTTGGGAGTTCTTTGAAACACTTTTCAAAAATTCTCAGCAATGGGATTATTCACGTAAGGATTTTGGTAGGCATAAGGGTGGTACATATGAAGTTAAAGATACATACACCCACTCCCCTTCTGCCTCTAAGCTTGAAGCAGTTGTTATGACTATGGCACAGAAAATGATGCAATTTTGAATATGACTCAACCTACACCTCCCAAGAATGTTTCATCTGAGGTTTATGATGCATGTTCGAGTCCTAGTCATTCCATAGTTGATTGTGCTTTGCAAAATGATTATCCTGCATATTATGTTGAGCAAGTCAATTTCTTTAATGTTATGCGGCGACTTGGTAATAATTCACAACCTTACTATTACAATTCAGTGTTCACCAAGCATCCAAATCTCTCCTTGGCCCATGGCCCACACCAAGGGGGATTTGTTGTTGTCTCCTAGGCTCCTCAAGCCCCTAGCCCTGTTAAGCCTCAATTTAACCAAGTTCCTCCATCCAACACATCCAGCTTAGAGGAAACGGTTAATCATTTTATTCAGCGCACAAAATGTATACTTGAGCAGAATTTTCAAGATATATCAGAGTTTAAAGCAACAAATCAACACCAATCTCAAGCCATCAATAAACTTGAGATAGCTATGAGTAAGATTACTCAGTCATTCTCAGAGAGAGAGCTAGTAAGATTTCCTAGTCAACCTATTCAAAACCCAAAGGGTCAATTAACAGTTGGTAGTACATCTGATTCATGCTATGAAGATGTTCAATCTATTACTACCCTTAGGATAGGAAAATAGGTTGACAATCGGGTCCCGATTTGAGTAATGTTGCCTCCCCGTTTGAGTCAAAGCATGTTGCATTTCCATCTGACAAGGAGGTTGATAAAGCTTCACTTCTAAAGATGTTCCTCTTGACTTTGACCCCACTCAGGCATCTTATTTGCCTAGGGCACCGTTTCCATCACAGTTAGCTCCGACAAAAAAAGGAACAAATGCTAACAATGTAATAAAAGTTCACATTAATATCCCATTGCTCGATCATTAAACAAGTTCCTACCTATGCCAAGTTTCTGAAGGATTTTTGCACATAGAAGCGAAAGATACATATGCAAAAGAGAGCCTTCCTCATCGAGCAAGTCAGCTCAATTATTCAACACAAAACCCCGCCTAAATATAGGGATCACAGGTGCCCGACCATTTCTTGCGTTATTGGTGATCATATGATTGATAAGGCATTGTTGGATTTAGGGGCGAGTGTTAATTTATTGTCATATTTCGTTTATGAGTAGTTAGGTCTTGGCAAGTTAAGACCGACTAAAGTAACACTACAATTGGCAGATAGGTCAATCAAAGTTCCTCGTGGTGTTATAGAGGATGTGATCACTAGGGTTGAAAATTTTTATTTTCTAGTGGACTTCATAGTTTTTTATACACAACATGTTCACAATCCGTCCAGTCACATTCTAGTTATTTTGGGTCTTCCATTTCTTACAACATCTAATACTATTATTAACTGTAGGAATGGAATAATGAAATTGTTGTTTGGTAACATGACCGTCGAACTCAATGTAATAATGTAAGCCAACAACCTCCTGAGTTTGAGGATGTTTGTAAGGTTAAAATGATTGAGAGTTTGGTGGAGAATTCCTTTCTGTAGTTTGCGTAGATGAACCTTTAGCAGCCTATTTGACTCATTTCGGTTTAGACTTCGATATTGATAATTCCATTAGGGAAGTGGATGTTTTGCTTGATTCAACCCTTATTATGGATCATAGTTATACATGGAAGCCTAAAGTGGAACCCCTTCCACTCAACGAGTCAAAACCAACCCATTATGTTGATACTATTTTGCTTCCTGGCCCATTCTCCTCCTCACATTTTCATGTTGACTCGTTCGACGTGTGCCTTCCTAGTGACTCATGCATGAAGTATGATTCTCAGTATTCTTTGGAGTCTTGCATCGACTATTTTCACGATACCGATGACCCCATAATTCAAGAAATAGTTAGGGTGTTATCTGAAGACGCATTTAATGAGAGACTACATGCCATAGGTAGTGCTAATTCCAGCTTTAGGGATGTTGTTGAATTGTCTAGCCCATCATCTTTGTGTAATTCATTTTGTTATGATGAGCTTGTACCAGCCGATATGTTTATAGACATACCTTTTTGCATCCCTTTCACATTGATTGACTTTACTTATGCGGATCCATTGTTTTTAAGGGATGATTTTAGTTTCGACTATCTTAATGTGAAACATATTCAATCTTTTGATTTGACACCTAACTCAGGATGTCCATTTTTAGGAGTAGGTAATCATTGGCTAGATATCATTGTTTATGACCCATTAAGTGGACATCTCAATAGAATTTTAGTGGAAAGAATAAACTAATGCAAAACATGAAATAACTTAAACTATTCTCTATCTTGATTTCAGTGCTAATGCAAAACATAGACATCTCAATAGAATAAACTAAGTGGTTGTTGAAATAACTTAACATATTCTCTCACAGCAAGAGTTTTTTTTTTTAATTTCAATCACCAAAAGTTTCTCTCAAAACATGTGTTGATAATCATACCCCAAGGTTGTGGCACTAATCACACCCCAAGGTTGTGTCACTAATCTACCTTACTATACCTTACATGCCTAATCACCACAATCAACTTTTGAAGAAAAATAAATAAATAAATAAAATGTTAGGTATGGGAATCGATCCCATGCACTCTTATTGGGGATAAATCTTCATAAAGGCTAACTTTAAGTCCCAACCATTAAATCTTCATGTTTTGATAAATCCCAGCCGTCTTTTATCTTTCAAAAATAAATAAATAAATAAATAAATATCATATGTTGGGCATGGGAATCGAATAAATAAATAACTTTAAGTTCTATAAGATCCGTTAGATTCAAATCTCAGCCATCTTTTATCTCCCACCCCAAACATCATCATGTCTTGTATATATAATAATATCAATATCACACAACTAATAACTTATGAAAATATAACAATAGTAAATTGAATATTTCTTATCTTAAATATTCTTTATAGAATGTGCCAAAATGAATTAATCACATTTTGGCTTCTATGTTCTTATCTTTTTGCATGAATATTAAATCTAAATTACTTATCTATATTGAATCCACATTAATTATTTTGAGCAATTATTTTTTTTGGTAGTTGCTAGGAAGATGACAATCAATTTATTGAAAATTTGAAAAATGCAAGCTTTAATACCTATTATTAGATTTTTTTTTTTTTTTTTCCTTTTTATGTATGTTAGGAGTTTAATCTTTTGGTAATTGTGCTTTTTTTTTTAGAAGAAATTAAAAATATTGATGGAATTGAAATACATAATTAAATTTGGGAGTTGCTACGTGTACCCGACTATTTGGCTCGGTTGCACCAACTCTTTGTTGCACCGATAGTTTGGGATATTTCGACCTTGTTGCACCAACTTAATGTATGTAACACTGACTTATCATTTTTTTACAATAAAAAATCATTTGGTCAGAAATTTTTTGTTTAAGAGCGTTAATTAGTTATTGAAAAGAACAATAGTAACCATCATCTATAAACTACAAAACTAAAATTCAGTACGCATTCGTTAAATTTCGATGTGTTCACTAACCATAAGCGGTTGACAAAATCAATACGTATTAAAAATAAAAAATATAAATCAAAAAATAATTTTCAAAATTGCTGCAACCATTATATCAAATTTCAATAAATGCATTCAAAACCTTACAAAATCTGATATCCAAATAATTACATTAGGAACCGTTTATATGAAGTCCCCAATCAACAATATGAGTAACATATTTTTTTACGTTTTAAAAGCTAAATCTTAAAAGTAAAATTGGGGGCATCGAGCCAATCAATTTATGAGTAACATATTTTTTAAAAGCTAACAATTTATGAGTAACATATTTTTTTTACCCAATCAAGCAAAATTTGGTTGGGTACACCAAGTAATTTTTAAAAGCTAAATCTTAAAAGTAAAGTTGGGGGCATCGAGCCAAACAGTCAGGCACACATAGCAACTCTCTTCAATTTATTTGATTGGATCAATTTTGTTTGAAGCTCTTGCATTTAGAACAAACACTTAGAGGGTGTTTGTTTTTGCTTCTGAGTAGAGTAGAAGTCTTAATAAGAAGTGGGACAACTAAACAAGGGTGTTTGTTTTTAGTTCTAATCAGAAGTTGAATTTCTGGTTGGAGTAAGCAGTAGAGGGTGTTGATCACTTAACACTAAATGCTTACTGAAAAATTATTCCAATAGTAACCTTAAGATAAATTTGTAATGACAATTGTTGCCCCATCTTTTAAAAAATAAGTAAGGCTAATTTTTTTAAGTCAAACCTTTATTTTCTTGACCAAGCATTGCCATTTTACCTACCTTCACAAGAAACTTATCATGTTTCTCACGTTCATCATTGTTTTATTTCTATGTATTTTTCAGGCTTTTCTTCATCTCTCCAACTCTCTTTCTCTCTGTATTTTCCAAGATTTTTTTATCTCTGTATTTTTAGTATTCTTGTAATGAAAGATATTGTAACATTCTCTAGGATTTGGATAATTATTGGGTATGATTTTAAGCACAATAATTATTTAGTTAATTGGGGCAAAATTGTCAAACAGTTTCCATTCAGCAACTAAAAACAAACATCTTTTAAATTTATATCTTCTAATCAACAGCCCATTCAGAAGCAAAATATACAGTTCATTCAGAAGCTTGTTCAGAACTTCTAACTCCAGTTAAAAGTTAACTTCTAAGCACTTATAAAAAAACAAATGCCACCTTAGTTAACTAACACAACTTATGTGGGCAAATGGGCAACCCGAACACTACGATGTCAAGATTAGGTTGTTCATGGGCACATGGAGGCCAACCGAGGTTTGGATTGGGTTGGGAATGGGTAAAACATCGAAACAATGGGTTGGTCATGGACAATGTTTTCAACCCGCCCACTTTCAACCCTAACTAAGCATCAAGGCAAGCATGACATGGTTAAATAGATATATAGGAGGCATACATTGTATCTGAAATCAACAAGAAATTGGCACATTAATGCAGTAAAAGAAAAAACGTGCGTTTGATTTTTAGAAAACTTTTCATGGAAAATAAAGGTTTTCTATGGAAATTGTGGTAAAGTTTTTCCACTATTTGATTTTTGAAAAAAAAAAAAAATCATAATTTTCCTTTGTTTGATTGCGGAATTTTTTTCAATGATGAATTTGTTTTAGTTCTAAGTTATTATATCAAATAAATTGAACACGCGCCATATAAACATAGTAGAAACATATATCCTATATTACACATTAAAACAAAAAAACACAAAAATCATTAAACATATGAACCAAGACAGATTATCCAAATGTATTACATATTAAAATGCAAGTCAACTAAAAACATACCTAAATTGTATACTTTTTAAATAATTGTACTGAATTCTCTTAATAACCAAGTTTCCTCACTAACCACTATTCTTTTTCTTCAAGGTTTAAGGATACGAAAGTGTGAATCAAAGTCGGTTTCTCCCCAAACTAGCCTAGAGCAGCTAAGACCCTCATCCTTGAGATGTTTGGAGCAACTATTAAACTTGAAGTCAATCGATCCCAATCGTCTCCCTCCAACGAGTTAGCAACCTCCTTGACTGCCTCCACCAAGATATCTATTTTGGAATTGAACTCTTCATCATATGACAACCTCTTAAGTTTCTCAGAAGATACGAGACGATTCATGGATGAAGATCCAGAAGTGCGGGATGCAAGGTCATCCAAATCCATCACATTGTCATCACTAACATCATTCGTTAGGTAACAAATAAATATTTAGCATTATTTGTCACATAACACAATTTTGTCAACAATAAGTAAAAACCAAACAACAATGAAGATTTAATAGCATATGCAATTTTAGATGGTTAGTGGATGCAACATTCGAAATACATATTACTAGAAAAGTTTGATTTTTCCAAATATTACAAATCCTAATTTGGAAAACATGCACGAAGACCAAATATAACCTGTAGGTGGATAGATGTCGTGTACTTCTATAGCATTATCTCCAGTAGCACGATCATTACCAATTACAACCTCCCATTTTTATAATGGGGAAAAGGCTTTTGTAGGCAACTCTCTAGTCTTCTTATTAATCTCATTCGCAACACAACCTAGTGCATCTGACTTCCACCCATTGTCATACTTTTTTGCAGCTTTGATTGCTTCATATAATGTATTTACCATAGCAACATCTTTAAATACATTCCAACGAAATTGTTTTCTACTTGAGATGTCATCCTAAATTTGAACAATATAATACGTGCACAAATGTTAGTAATCAATAACTAGTAGCATACAGTAATCAACAACATGACATTTGAAGAACATAGATTCAAGTATGAAAAATTAACAATGAAAATTTTAATCAACATAGAATTAAATGAAGTCTTCATTTTAATAAAAGATTAAAAAAAGGCACATAGACAAAGTTTCATACGATAAAACCATTAGTTAAACTTGTTTACATAAGAACAAACTAAAATAATACAAAATCCATAATCCAAAATAAAACTGGGCTAATGTAAATAATATAACTAAAGATGATTTATGTTTAAATACATCTCTAGTGTCATCCAATCTCTTGATGATGTCCATGTAGGTGAGGAAGCAATAGCAGTGTTATCATCATCTTCATCCTCTTCAAAGTCATCGCCCTCACGCACATCATTATGATCTCCATCCCTCAAGAAGTTGTGTAAGGCATGACATGCAATAACTATTTTTGCTTGCGTTTCCACGCTATGGAATGAAGTATTTCTGAGGTATGCAAATCTTTTTGTCAGCAACCTGATGCTCCTCTCAACGATAGTATGTAATGATTAATGTCGAAAGTTGAATAATTCCTTTGAGGTATCAAATTGGCGATTACCATAATCACGAAGATGGTATCATGTCCCTAGGTATGGTATAAGGATCCCAAGAACCAATGAAAAACCAGGATTGGCAAGATAGTATTTACCTAATTTCAACTTAAACTTTGTGCTATATTGCATTGATTAACAAAAACTAATTTTAATAATAAATCAAACTAACATATACCTTTCGGAGTAGTTAACCCATGTCCCACTTGAGTAATTGCGTCCCTTAAAAAACGTTCATCATGAGCAAGCCTTTTTCCAACCCGCAACACATAGGTGAATTTCATATCAAATGTGCAGGCAACTAACACATTTTGACTAATTATGTATTTTTTATTGCCATATCTAACATGCTCTTCTACTGGGACATATGTTGTAATATATGTACCATCAATAACACCAACAACATCATATGGATATATACCTTATTAGCATCAATCATATTAATATAAACTAACACTAGTGAAATCCAACAGAAAAGATGAAAGCTAACCTTAAAATAAGTGTGACAATTTTAAACTTTGCCACTGTCTGCGGAGGGCACTAGTGGCAGGATTTAACATTTTTATAAAAATAAGTATTGATGACAATACTCTATGAAAAGATGCATGTATTGTTTTACCTGACCACAAGAAATCAACTTTTGTTTTTCAATTACGTAGGTCATGACCAATAGTGTGCGAGAATATGGGTACTTGTTCTTCAACCTTCACATGTTTGCCATCAACAAGCCCATAACTCTTCAATCAATTACATAATTGTTGACATACTTTTTTCCATCCGTAGTTGTTCATGACAGTAAATATCACTCTCCATATCCAAACGTCATAGAAAAATTTTCTTTCTTGTTCTTTATTTATAATAGGAGCCTAACCTGATAAATGTCTTTTATAAAGTAGAATAACTGCAATGATTTGTGCGATTATCATTACCAATCACGAAGCTGCTCGTTTGCGTTCTTCTAAGCTCATCATTATAGACCTTTATTCAAAAAAAAGTTCTTAAAATTTTTGTGCGGGTGGAATCTCTACTACGAGCTAAAACAAACCATTCATTCAAATTATAATTAGCAAATAGTATTGATGAGACATCAATAAGTCTTACGATTACAGCCGTACACGTGGCATGGGTCCACCCTAACACTAAAAAGGGCTCAACATGGTCCCTAGCGAACCCAGTCATAAATTATTGTTCAGCCCATAAGTCAGGCGCCCAAGCCCAAGTCACGCCAGCCCAATAAGTTCGTGTCTTGGGGCTTCTCCCAGGACAACAAGGCTCGAACACAAATCTCTGAGCTGCCACAGGCCCGAATTCTTCTCACACAAATCAACTCTTGGCCCAATCAAACATTAGGTCCTAAACAAAGCCAACTGCCAAAGAGACTCAGTCATGCACAAGTAAAATCATGGGCGAGATCTCCTCCCTTCATCGTGCCCTCGATAGGAAGGATAGTTGAGGAGGGAACACTCGCTATGAAAAGTTGATCAAAGGGAAGAAGAAAGGTAAGCATACACTTAGTTGTTTACATCTAGTATTTACTCTTCCTTGCATCGTTACCTGACTTAAACTTCGGAGTGCCTTTAGCCACTACAACGATGGTCCCTGGCTAACCGTTGGTCAATTTTGCAAGCTTGAGATCAGTAAAGATCAATAATGACAAATTTGGACACAACAACTATCACTCATAATTGAAAAATGCATCAAGTCCAAATAATAAGATAAGGATGCATGTATCATGCTAATTCTACATTTACTATATATGATTAGGATTAATGGGAAAGTAAAATCATAATGAGATCAAGGCAAGTGTTGTTTCAAACAACTTGTGAAATTGCTGACAACTTTAACAAAAAGAATATCAATAGAATGATACTACTAACTCAGCACCTATAGTATGATAAAAATTAAAAATAAATAAATAAAAATAAAATTGAGTTCAAAAGCTCCAAGCTCAAGAAAACAAAGAATTGTGTGGAATAGTTCAATTAGATGACTAGCTCCATTTCAAGCTTATATTGACACACTGCATGTTATATTTTCAGCTTGATTGATGACTAGCAATTAGATGTAAACATTTCTAGTGGGAATATGGGAACATGGAAAACACTAGTTTCAAGCCTCTACAGAACTGCTCATTATAATCCACATCAAGTAAAGGAAAAAAGTGCAGAACAAAAGATATTGAGCATGCAACAATGCAGTTTACGCTAACTTCCAAAGCTAATTACTCGTTTAAAAACCACAACCCTCGTACTTTGGTTACCGGTGCTTAGAGGCTAGAGCAATCAACTGCTATATATAGAATCATTGAATAAAGGTAATCAATGGAAAATAAAAAGAAGTACAAAATGACTTACGGATTCAGCTCTCCACCCATTCAAACTTTCAACAAATGATAATACTAAATACCAACAATGGATTTGTCCTCTATACATTATATATCGAACAATGTCCAAAATTTGACAAGCAAACAAGGAATAAAACCCAAATGATGGATAATTGACCCAATGATACGGAAGATCTTGATCTCAAAACGAATCTTTCATCGGATTTTGCAATTTGGTACTCCATTTTTTTCATTTTAGCTCAGGCAATGCTGTGTATATATTTTAACATTACTAAGTCAAATTGTGGTAAGTTAATACTTTATACTCAGTATTTGTATCTAGACATTGTTCTAAGATGAACACTCCTATCGATGTTTTAACAAATAAATAAAACTCACACAGAGAGCCCTTCAAATCACTGGAAAAAAAAAACATCTACATCCAAAGGGGCGAAAAAGGGTGCTCTTGGAGTGACACTCAGAGTTGTTTTTCCTTGTAAATCGAATGGCCAACGAAAACCCTAGGAACTGAACCTGAACACACTAACCATTCAAAAAGTGAAACAGAACACAACTGAACATAACATAAACCCACCCCTCAAAGTAAAAGAAATGGAGTACCTTGAGAAGGCAAGGTTTCTAAAGCTTTGATGGGTTGTTTCTGTTTGTGTTGTTGTTGTTTCAATGAATGGTGGGATTTCACCGAGAAATTTATCTTTTTTTTGGTGAGGCTGAAGCGAAGCTCTCTTTTTGAAGCCCACACACGAGTGGAAGGATTTAGATAAGAGAAAGTGAAAAGAAAAAGAGGAGATCGCATAGATGAGAGAGAATAAAAAAGACATCTAAGAGAGTAAATATCCGAGAACCAGTGGAGAGACGTGAAAGGTGATGAATTTTTTTTTAGTGAACCCTTAGCAAAGTTTTCCCACATGAAGTGGATAAAATTTTCTTAAGAGAACTTTTTTTCCTTTTTAAACCTGATAATGTTCAGATTTGTCCTTGCATATCTCTAACCTGCAAAATGAGCATCGGTTAAGCTAGGGACCACCGTTGTGGTGGTTGAAAGCACTCTGATGCTTAAGTCAGATATCGATGCAAGGAAGAGTGGAGACTGTATGTAAATTTCAATGTGTATGCGTATATTTCTTCCTCCTTTCACCATCTCTTATAGCGAGTGTTCCCTCCCCAATTGTCCCTGCGATCGAGGGCATGATGGAGGGAGAAGATCTTGCCTAAGATCTCACATGTGTATGATTGAGTCTCTTCGGCACTTGGCTCTGTTTAGGACCCAATACTTGATAGGGCTAAGAACTAATTTCGTGCGAGTGGATCTCGAGCCAGTGACAGCTCTGAGATTTGTTGCTCGGGCCTTATTGTCCTAGGCCAAGCCATAAGACTCGTGCCTCTTGGGCTGAGATGTTTTGCGCCTGGACACCTGACTTACGGGCTGAACAACAGTTTGTGCATGAGTTCTCTTTGAAGCCTTTTACGTGTTAGGGTTAGCCCATGCCATGTGTATGGTTGCGATCGAGTGACTAATTGATGTCTCATCAAAACATTAAAATAAATATAGTTCCACATTGAGTCGAAGCAGTAAAAGGCCAAATTAAAACCATTCCTCAACAAATAGAATTAAAAATTTCATAAACTCTCAAAACCCCAAATCACATGCATATTTCTACTAGGGGAATGGGTGGAGAAGAGGCGGCAACGTGAGACAAAATAGAGAAAAAGGAATGCTTCCAAGGTATTCAAGAATTTAACAAAGCAACCGCTAAAAACTGATGTTGCCTAGCCCTAATACCTAATTCAATTCCCAATGACAGAAAATCACTTTTTCAATTGAGATTAAACAAAATAATGAGAAAAGAAGGAAGAAAAAGAATACATACCGTACACGGAGTTGTTGCGTTCACGATGAGAAACCTCGTTGCAACTCATATTTTTTGTTAAAACAATTGATCACTCCAGATTCTATGCCTATATCCAAATCTTAACAATATCATAAGTAAACTTATGAAAAAAAAAACTATTTTTCTTCATTGAAGACAATAAATTTTAGGCACTTGAGTGTTAAAAAAAAAACCTAAGATGAAACAAACCCATAGATAAAATTATATCTCATGCATGACTTTTATCACCATAGAAACCTAAGAATATTCGATTGCAAAAAAGGGGTTCGCCATTGTTTTTCACTACTCCATTTAAGTCGTAAAGTCAATGCCTTTTTTTTCGACTTGTATTAAACATTATTCAACCATGTGCTTGTTATTTTTAAATTTTTATGAACTTTCCCAATTTATTCAAAAGATTCTATTCTTGCATTTGGATATGTTTTCACCAATTAAAATAGAAGAACCTTCTTTGAGCATAGCTTTGGTAGTAACCTATTTACCTACTTAACCTTTCACCTTCGTAAGTACAATGTTTTAACTCGGGAGTTGCTATGTGCACTCAACCATTTGGCTCGGTTGCACCAACTTCAGTTTACATATTTAACTTATAAAAGTTACTTAGTGTACCCAATCACTATGTGTTAACCCTAAAACAACAATACTTAATTATTGGGAGTAAGAGAAACAACTCCCAACCTCCTCCCCATCTTCTATGTTCATTGGCTTGGTAGTTATTCTTTCGAGCAACCATACAATGGATTCACAACTCCAATTATTGAAATAGAAAATGTCACTGAAATAAAAAAATTAGATGTCATTTTAACTTCTAAGAGCATTGCAATGGTTGTGACTAAAAAATCTCCAAATCTAGCACATATTAAATGTACAGTATGAACCCAATTTCAAATGTCATTGATTTTTTATTTTTTGCTCAAATATAATAAGACACCCAATAAAATTGTTTTCATAAAAAAGGTAAGTTGGTGTTACAAATTTTTATTTGGTGCAACAAAGCGAACATCCCAAAAATCGGTGTAACCAAAGAGTTGGTGCAACAAAACAAAATAGTCGGGTACACGTAGCAACTCCTTTTAACTCACATGCAAACTCAATTAAAGACAATAATAAATCTCAAGTGAAGAGATTCTAAAGAGAAAGGTGGAAAGGGGGTGCTATAAGTGTAGGACAGTTAGAGGCCTATGTCTACAAATAAACAAGTATATTACACGCCAATAACATTTTCTCCCAAATGTAATAAGCTTTCATGTATTGGCTATTAAGAACTTTTTGGCTGCCACAATTTAGTATCATATAAACAAAACCTTTTAGAAATAATAGCAATATACATTTTGAGGCTCAACTTAATGTAAAATCACAAAACTAAGCATATATACCATGTGTCGTAAATGTCAATTAATTATGCAAAAGGTATTGTTTAACAATAAAAAAAAATTGTGAAAAAATAACCCTAAAAATCATGAAATGCAAGGCCAAACTGAAGATTGAACTCAAATCTCAGTGACTTTGAATGAGAAGAGGTAGAGTAATGCCTTCCTTGTTCAACTAATTAATGAGCATTGTTTGCTGACCTCTTTTGAGCATTTTTCTTAACTTTTTACACTTTTTACCCTTCCTTTTTAAAACACAACCACAAACACCAATTATGGAAGGGGTAGAATTGTAAAAAAGCCAAGAAAAGACCCAAAAAAGACCAGCAAACAAGACTAGCTAGAATTGTTGCAAAAAAAAAAACTTCAATAACTTAATCAAAAGGAGATGCTTGAACCTATCCTAAAAAAGTTTGGATCTGTTAGTTACCTAATTTGCACTTACAAAGGTGGTTGTGCATCCAACAAACAAAACTTATCAAACTAAAGTTGAAACGGAATTTCAAGAAAGCACATACCTAGTAGTAGAAGAAGTCAGCTACAATAAATGTAATTATTTTGGTAGTGGGGAGGATAGAATAATTTACACTAAAGCCCAGTGCAAACTTTCTTATAAAAACCTTGCTTGCCTTTCAAAAAAAAAAAAAAATTCTTATATAGCCTTTCAAATAAACATTGGAAAGCAAAAAACAAACAGAGATCTAGGATACAAAGTTACTTTATGATTGACAAAAAGATTTAGCAAGTATTATTTCTTCTTCAAATCTATGAGCAACCAGAGTAGCCTCCTAAATATCTCTTCCTAATTGGCCTTTCAAATTTAGGAGGCCAAAGGTCCCACAATAGCCTTCTATCAAGGAGGCTATAAAAGGGTTTTCCAAATAAATGTGTTGCAATTTTAATAAAAAAATTTGAAAAACACGTGAATTTATAGGTAGCGCCATTCAAGAGGGCTGTTTTTTTTTTTTTTTACTTTTCCTTAGGTCGCTCTTCTTGACGTATCGCATATTATTATTATTATTATTATTATTATTATTATTATTATTATTATTATTATTATTATTATTATTATTATTATTATTATTATTATTATTATTATATTTTTACATAATGCACCTGAAGGGCCCGACCTTGCCAAAAGTAAAAAAACAATATGGTTGGTGGATTCCAATTATCTACAATGGCTAGTCTTCTAAATTCCAATTATATACTTTGAGCTTGATGATCATCCGATCTAGCGTGAATTTATAGGGATGGCAACAGGGCGGACTTGGACAAATGCATCCCCGCCCCGTCAGGAATTGTGGATTCCCGAATCCACCCCGAATATCCGTTTATATATTTTGTTAAAAACCATCCACTCCCCGAATGGATTGGCGGATATCCGCCCCGCTCCAATTAACCATTTAATTTATTAAAAAAAATATTGAATGAAATAGAACAGGGCAAGGTACGCATACATATATACATACAAATTGATTTCAATTCTCTAACCATTTACACATGTTTCTGAGATCAATTAACCATTTACACATGTTTCTGAGATCCATCAATTCTCTAACCATTTTCTGAGATCAATTCTCTAACCATTTACAAATTGATTTCAATTCTCTAACCATACATACAAAATAAATTAACGAAGCAAAAATTGAGTGAAGAAGAAAAATCGATTGAAGAAAAAACATGTTAGGTTGCAAAATCGATATCAGATCTGGCTAATCCATGCAAATCGACCCACCTATTTAAATCATATTTGGCTAATCCTAGCAACACCGATCTACCTATTTGTTTCGACCCCTGCAAAATCGATTTCCATATGGATGTTAGCTTCCCTGATAATCGCAGCTTCTTCAGATCTGTCTACAGAAATAACGAACACCTCTCCTCCATTTTTAGGGTTTTAAGTGAATCTTCGTCGAATCTTACTATTCGACTGAGATTTTGCCCAAAGATTAGAAACCAAAGCAAAGATTAGAGTAAATATCTGCTCTGCTGCGGCCTTTGGGGTTTTGTATGGGAGAGGTTGGAAGATATTAAGTGGAGAAGAAGAAGAAGAAGAAGATGATGATGATCATGATGATGATAAAGATGATGATGATGAAAAAGAGTGGAAGAAGATGAAGACGAAAAAAAGAGGGAGGTGAAGAGGGAGATGAAGAGAGCAAAGTGCAGAGAGTAGGGATCTCACTAGACAGGTTTGGATCTCACCAGAGAGCAGAGTGCAAAGTGGAGTAGGGAACTCATCAGAAGAAGAAAACGAAAAGAAGAGGGAGGTGAAGAGGCGAAATGAAGAGAGCAGAGTGCAGAGAGTAGGGATCTCACCAGACAGGTTTGAATCTCACCAGAGAGTAGGGCCGGATTTCACCAAAGAGCAGAGTGCAGAGTGCAGAGTGGAGTAGGGATCTCACCAGAAGAAGAAGATGAAAAGAATAGGGAGGTGAAGAGGCGAGCTGAGATCGCAGAGAGCCCTGAGAGGCGAGATCAGAGAGCAGAGAGGCTGAGGCTGAGATCTGTGTAAAAATTGTTTAGGGTTAGGGTTTTGTTAAAGGCTTAAGGCTATTTTAGTAAAATACTTATATAAACGAATATCCGTGGGACGGATATGACCAAATTCATATCCGCCCCAAAAAAATAAACGGATACAGTTTGGATATCCGTATCCACCCCGACCTTCATTTAGCCTTAACCAAATCCGCCCCAAATGGGGCGAGTGGGGCGAATATCCGTGAAAATCCGCCACACTGCCATCCCTATGAATTTTGACCACTGAGTAAGTTGATTATTTCTCTAGTCTTACTTGTGTCAATTTCATATTAGATTGACCAGTTTTGATTTTTGCAGGGAGATTCTCTATTTCGCTTCTTTCTGTTGAAGATAAAGCAATTTTGGATGCGTTCCGAGATATGCCTCGTCTGGAGGTAGAAGATGTAGTCAAGTCTTCTAATGTTGAGTGCAGTGGTCTATGGGCTCATTGGCACGTGCTCCCACTGAGTATCAGGTGAAGAAGCCAAAGCCTGAATGAGCGTCTGTTTCGCGGAAGAGAAAGCTTCCCAAGCTCAAGGTTCCAAACCCTTCAAGGAGGGCATAAATAGATGAAGTTCTTTCTTCTCCTATGCATAAAAGGAGATCTCGTGTTTTATCTAGGTCCGTCTGCAGGCATCTGGCCTCATCTGAAAGACGAGATGCTACAGGCGAGAGCCTGGTGAGACTATTGGTTTTGAGGGGAGTGTTGCTCAAGTCGTGGCCCCTATCTCTCTTCTTGACCTGGATAGAAAATATCTGCAAATGGTAAGTGTGGAGGATGTTACCAAGCTGAGCACCAAGCAAGTGAAGTTTATGAGTAAGATGTTGTTGCAGGAGGGCATGGAAGCTTCAAACGGTCGCCCTTTTCAATAAAGGACTTCGAGCTCCTCCTTTTTTTTATCATGAGCTTGTTGAAGAGTCGTCTGATCATCGGCATCATGGCGAATGTTCTTCTTCTTGTCACCCGTGCCATGCTCCATCTCGTTACCGTCTTCATATTCAACTGACGATGGGTCTGAGGAATAACTTGCTTCCATCATTCCCTGAAGCTGAGATAACACGTGAGAGAGAGCCGGCTGCCACGAGCAAAGGGAAAGTTGTTGATGAAGGCCGTGATGCAGTGAAAATGGCTAAGGGCGGCGCTGGAGTGATTTCGGCTCCGAATGATCTTCATCCGAATGGATGTATCAGTCGGTTTGCTCCAGAGGTAATAAGAATGGGGAACCAAGCTTGGCATCAAGAGGTTGACATCGCTTACGCTGCAAGGAAGCATATCGGTAGGTGGAATGACTGGCCGACAAATTGTGTTTCAGAGCCAGTGGGAGAGACGTTGGGAGAGCGTTTAGATAAAGGGCAGAAACGCCTTGTGCTGGGGATGTTATATCCGAATCAAGTGGCCGAGTCTGGAATTGAAGTCGAGGCCATTCGTGAGAGGGTGTATACCATGGAATGAGTCTTCACAAATCTGGGGAAGTCATACTCCAATGCTCTTAACGAGATTGAGTCGTTGAGGAAGTAACTTGAAGCTTTCTGAAATACCGGAGCGGAGTCCAAGTCCATTGAGCCGGAGGCTCAGAAGGCTTGCTTGGAAATGCTTGAGTCTGACTTGGCAGGGGTAGTGTTCGCGAGGGATCGGTTCAAGAATGAACTGAACCTTGTCCATCGTGACTTGCAGCTTTCCCATGAATCTGTTGATGGATTGCAAACTGAATTGCAGGTTATGCATGCTGAGAGGATCAAGGAGTCTGAGTGGACTAGTTGATGTCAGCAGCCGAAGGCTAGTGCTGTGTTTCATGTCGATAGTGCATGGACCACTAGAGAGTTGTTCAAGTTAGCGCTAAATATCGCCAATGATAAGCTAGATGCTGAGCAGTCCAAGACTGAGATTCTGTCGGGCGAGTTGGAGCAACTTAAGCAAAAGCTTGCAGAGTCAAGACGTAACGAAGAGAAACTTCTCAAGGCTCGGGGCACATTTGAATTCAGCAGAGTCGTGCATGGAAGGCTGGAGCTGTTGCGTTTGATGGAGGATGAACACCCGACTAGGATCTCTCCTATTATAAGATATTGCATATGCAGAGTTTGGAGCAACCTCCGATTCGTCTGAAGAAAAAGAGGCCCTGATGAGGGGGTCGAGAGGCAGTACCAACAGATGTGTCTCTTTTTTCTTTCCCTGCTAAGTCTGGTTTTGTTGTATCTAACTCTCCTCCTGAAGAGGGGTGAATCTTGCACTTGAGTTTGGAAATGAATAGTACTTTGCACTTTTTTGTCTTCATTTGCTTTCCTACTAGCTTGTCCCTGCTTTGTTTTATTTCGACATTGTTGGGCTAGGTAGTTTATGTTTGATTCGCTGTTGAGAGCTCTGACTTCTTATGATTTAGTAGTTGGTGCAGCTCTTGTTAGATTCCTTTTTAGAAATCGGGGAGTGTAATACACCCTATGTCTGGTGGCTTGGCTGTCTGTTGGACCAACAGTTGTTGTCGTTGTTATAAGCGTATTAGTCAGACTGTGGTCCTAGTGTTTACACCCTTATAGATTATTGGACAGTAGTCTTTGCAAGTTGTCTGGGTCGAGCTTTCAGAACTCTAACCGGACGTTTGACTCGTTTTTATTTGTTATTCGTAGAATAGGCTTAATTAGGCTGGTGGTTGTTATTGCCAGTAATGAATAACTAAATCGAGGTCAGGTTTCGACAACCATGGTGGCCCCTGGAAAGATGTTTTCACGAGGCTGCATGAGCACTAACTATGCTCCCACTTTCCAACCATGGCAGACTAGGAATTGGAGCAAGCCAGCAATTATCATCGTCAGTCGTTTTAACTAAACTTTTGGTGGGGATTCAGCGATCAATGTTTGTAATTGGCCAATGATCCCTGGCAAGCCGTCTTCATCAGGCTACATGAGCACTGACTAAACTCTCACTTTCAAGGCCGTCCAATCCGTGCACAGCGAACTAGGCTTCGAGCAGATCAAAACCATTGTCATCAGCGGCCACTGACTAAGCTTTGGTCAGGGTGATCACAATCTGCGTACCAGTAGAGACCCCTGACAAGCCATCTTAATCAGGCGTTGAGAGCGCTGACTAGACTCCCACTTTCTAAGCCATCGGAATCCATTATGTGTGAACTAAGCTTTGAGCAGATCAGAAGTTGTCTTCGTCAGTCATCACCGACTAAGCTTTGGTCAGGTTTGATATCTATCGTCCATGTTTGGACAATGATCCTTGGCAAGCCGTCTCGATCAGGTATCAGAGCGCTGACTAAGTTGCCACTTCTAAACCATTGACACCCATTTAATTTAACGGTCTGGGCGTTAGAGCGTAACAGAAGTTGTTGTCATAAGTCGAAACCGACTAAGCTTTGGTTAGAATAAGATTTTGGTGCATAAGTATGACTTGGGGGGGCTGACTTACTTGACTCGCTCGTAAGATTTTGGGCGTGCAAGTCTGACTTGGGGGTCCTGACTTACTTGACTCACATGTGAGATTTCGGACGTGTAAGTCGAACTTGGGGTCTTGACTTACTTACTCGCCTATGAGATTTCGGGCGTGTAAGTCTGACATGGGGGTCGTTACTTACTTAACTCGCCGGTGAAATTATGGGTGTATAAGTCTGACTTGAGAGGTCCTAACATACTTAACTCGACTGACGATCTGATTCCAGTGCCGGATCGATTGATCAGACTAATAATAGGTTGACCGTCTTTAATGAACAACAACGAATAATAGTAAAGTTGTAGCCTTCGATTTAATAATAATACTCTGGAAGCGTGCTTCTTATTCTGGGGATGCTTAGGGCCTTTGTTGTTTGTTATTTTGAGTGTGCTGGGCCGGATCTGGCAAGGCATAAGCTTGGGCCCATTAGTTGAGGGGACCATTTAGAAAAAATTGTGGATCAGCGTGCTAGGATACAACGCATTCTGCGAGACAGTTCAATATTGATTACTCCCCCCATTTAATGGGGGTGCCTGCAGGGTCATTCATTCAAGAGATGTGGACTTGTGCAATTGCAATTGGAACCGTCGTTTTCTCGATTTACCGTACGACATTTAATGTTGAAGTAACTGCTTGTTGATTCCTCTTCGTAAACCATTTCACCTATATAAGGGCTGGCTATTCTGCGTTCAAGCGCTGCAATGCAAATAGTAGAGCATGTTAATCAAATGCATTTTACAAGAGAGTTTGATTTGGGTTTTCCAAAGGCTGAAGTAAGATCTCCTCCACTGGATTCTTCGAATGTTCTAACATTTTCGACGATGAGACTTGATAAGACTTGTTATACGGTGCCGCATGATCTAGGTGAGCACTGGATAGATCTCATGAGATCGTGTAATATCTTTTTATATTTCATAGAAGAATTACGAATTGTTCCTCAGGGGACAGGTCAATCTTCCATCTTTTGTGGCTCCTGAGTTCTCACTCGCCATTGCTATTGGGTGATAATACATGAGTTTCACGCGTGATGCCCCAACTAAAAGGCAGGTTGGCGTAGCAGGGTTCTGATGAATGCGACCTTATTTGTAGTGATGTTGACTTAACCGCATTTCAGACGCTTCTGCCTGGAAAGTCATCTTCCTCTTGCCTCATTTTGTACCAGTTTCTGTCCCTTTCTATAGGTAGTCCACCGGGTTGAAGACGTATGCATTTTGTTTCGAGGTTCATGTTGGCACCTTTGAATCTCGCAAGGCGATTTGTTGGAGTGATGAATTGAGTGCTTTCGTTTGTCTCCTGCTGTGGACGTTTCACTCTTTCCACCTTCTCTTCTGGAGACGGAATAGCAAATCAGAGTTTCTACCCTTGTTTCAGAGGATAGATGCTTGCATCGGACTTAGATACTTGTAGTGTATAAACTGATGTACTAGTTGGTCGGTAAGCTTTGTAATAACTCTCATTGCAATCAATAAAATCTGTTTTATTTCTGGAATGTGTCCTATACGAACAACTCTTCTACAGTGAAATAAAAAATATAAAACAAGAAACAAAATCAAAGCAACAAATAATTTAACTCCGAAAGGAGACTAAGCAAATTTTTAAAAAAAAAGCTAACGAAGTTACTGAATAGTGGACTTCAGGCTGGCGGGCAATTCCCTGCTAATGAACAATTTTTGGAGTCGAAGCCCGTTTGCTGAAGTATTGTTACTTAGCTCTTTGTTAGCTTGGATTGCCTCGCTAGCTTTGACTTCTGGATCTTCGCATAGCTGCTTCTTGGTTATTTGGGCTCATCTGCCTTCATAGAGTAGTTCACCTTTTTTGTCTTAGCATGATGCCTGACATGTTGGCTCTATGTGCCCGGGCTATAACTGGCAACAGTTTAGCTGCTTCAGGGCTGCATAGTGACAGTCTCTTGCTGCTGGCTGATCTCCTCGGATAGTCCCTTGAGCATGGTTGGTTGTATATTTTTTGCATTGGTGCAGGGTGAAAACCACTGCCTCCATATGATATAGTCAAGACCTTCCAAGAATGATGTTCTAGGTGATGGAGCGTCAACTGCCATGAACTCTTGAACAAATTACTTCCATATATAGCTGTGGCTCTCCCACCACCACCATTAAATTTATCTTCCCTGATGATACAGCAAAACGACATATCTTCTGCATCGTACACGTTTCATGATGATCTCGAAAACTAACAGGCCCAAGCATCAACCCTACACTGATCCAGCAAAAGCAGTTTCAAGCCCGCTCAATGTAGTCCACCAGATGTACCCAAATCATTACAGCCTGCTAGGCCCACGTGACAACTATCCGCAATACCCGTAAGCCCTATAAAGGCAAGTATCTCGGGATAAGCTTCGGACAGGCAAGACAACAACACTTTGCTTCCAACTAGAACACAATACCAGAGTATGCGGCGCACATGAAAACTTATATCTATAGACAACACTCTGATTGAGAACTATCTCCCGCATATCTAGGAGCACAAGTCTAATAGGGAAACTTCCTTTCATAGCACAACTCCTAATTAGAAAATGATCTTCATAAAGATCTTCTTCCCTAAACTACGCCACCGATGGCTAGGTTGAACCAGGACTCCAGCATTATAAATAAGACATGAGGTTGGTAATCTAAGGTACACTACAAATTATTTGTTTACAACATTACGCCTTCCTCAGATCTTTGTCTGACTTTAGCATCGGAATGCCATCGGCCCCCACAATGGTGGTCCGTGGCTCACGTACGTTCCTTGTGCAAGTCAGCAGGTCAAGGTTAAAGCAGTGAGCGAAAATCGACTGCATCAGTTTGGCATTGTATGTGGGGACGACAAAGCTCCTAACTAATCACTAACATCATCTTTTTTCAGAAAACAAGAAGATGGTGACCACTGGATCACGCAACAATGAAGAACAAGGGGACACGTCAAATGCTTAGACTGGCATTATACTATCGATCCTAGTAGTGCCATGACACATGGGCAGCAGGCTCACACCCCCGTTCCAGCAACAGCAACGACAGACCCCATGATGGATTTTCTGTCGTCACAATACATCAAATCGCTAAAGCAGTGGAGATTCTCATACAACAGAACCTTCCACCCACCAATAGATATTAGAAGCAGCACATGCCCCAATCTCCAGAGAGTAGGCACAGGAGAGTCAAGCCCCTGCTAGTTATCATTGGACTAGATGTGGCGACGCGGTCAACGCAGACCCGACCTTCAGGGTAGATAGGCTCGCCCGGCAGAACCCCCCCCCCCCCCCCCCCGCAGGTCTAAGAGAGAGAAACTTTTACAAATTCCTCACCTTGGAACCCCCTTGATCTGGCAGAGCTCTTGAAGGGCCCCTATAGGTACACACCTTGGAAGAGATAAGAACGACAAAGAAGGAAACTAAAGTAGAGAAGAAACCCTCCGTTTCTAGGGACAGAAAGAATGGGAAAAGGCGAGAAGACAAATAAAGGAACAAGTGAAAGCGTGGAGAAAGCTTCTATCTATGTTGGTTTCAGATCCATGACCCCTTTCAATTCTAGCTTATCAGACGTCCTTAATTCCATGAAAAACTGGGAAGATCGTAAGTGGCCCCCAAAGCAGCGTGGAGACTTCTCCAAACGTGACAACAACGAGTATTACTCATACCACAAGGAAGGTGGCCACGGCACCAATGACTGCAATAGTCTAAGGTATGAGATCGAATACTGGATTCGCAAAGGCAAGCTAAAGAAACTCATGGGTTCAGAGAAATGACAAGACAAAACCAATGAAAGGGGAGAGACTGTCAAAGAGATTGAGAAGGAGACTCCAGGCATAATATATGTCTTTCACGGAGTCGAGATAGAATTAGACCAATCGAACAGTAGGACTCTACTGGAGATGTGGACACAGCCCGCAAATGAGGACAGACACGTATACTACTCGAGGGAGCAGAGCTCCATCCCCACCTTGACCTTCACGGACAAGGATCTCGAAGGAGTCTGCACACCGCTGATATTCACATAATTATTACATAATATATCCCTTAATTTATACATGTTAGTGTTTTGATTATTATATTTTATAGTAATTATTTCATTTTCATGTCTTTGTAGGAATTTGAGCGTGAACGATGAAATCATATTAAGGCGACAATTTAAGGAATGACAATTGGTCGATTCTAGCGGTGGTATAAAGCAGATGGTCACAAACCTAAACCCAAAACCTACCCATAACCCCAAAGCAGAATATTCTCTCATTTATACCTTGATGAATGTTCCCTTTATTTCATCCCTATTCACTTTGATCATTCTCTATAAATATAAGAGAATATGGTGAGAAAAGGGGAGGAAGAGAAGGGAAGAAAAAAATCATTAGAAAATCAAATCCTTTTCCTTCACAAAAGGGGAGGAAGAGAAGGGAAAAGAAGAATTGCATAAAATTAAACCCTCTTCCTCCCAAAGTGATTCTCATCACCATCACCACTCATCCATCTCTCACTCACTCAGCAATCACCACCTCGCCACCACCATCAACCGAGAACCACCACCACCACCACCTCCGGACAGCACAACCGCCACCACCGTGAAACAGGGGCGTGACAACCCTGTTTCACGTCAAATCTTCACCATCACCGCACTGTTCCTCTCCCTGTCCATCATCCTCCATCCACCATCAACCACCATATGTCCTTCCGCCACCACTTAACAACCACTGACCACCGTGACGAAACAGAGCCGCCACCATCACCACCGAGAAACAGGGGCGTGACAACCCTGTTTCACATCAAATTTCCACCTCGCGACCCAGACAGACCGTCCACACCACCGAGTTCCGCCATCACCGCCCTCTCTTCTTCTCTGCCTCCCTCTCTTCGCCACCGTCCAGCCACCAAACCACCGCGAAACAGAGCCGCCATCACCGCGACTTTGTTCTGCCTCGCGACAGAGCCAGGCAAGCCGTCCTCCCCGCCATTTCGGCCTCTCTTTGTCTCCATCTCCTTCCTGTATCCATCTCTCACAGCCACCATCACATAGCAGCTCGTCCGCGGCGCACAACCACCGCGACAGCGGAAACAGGGGAGTCCTCTCCCGATTTCTCTTTGTTTTTTTTCGCATCTCTCTCTCGATTGTTTCCTCACATTCTCTCTCTTTTTCAGGTTTCAGAATCATTTGGAAGACGAGGACCCTCGCGAGGAGCACGGAGGAAGGCGGAGTAGCACCGCGAGCGGCGCTGTCGCGCTGGAGACGAAGGACACTGTTCCTCTGGCTGGAGACTGAGTCAATTGATTTTTGGCTATTCACACCCCAGATCTTCTCTGTACCACCACAGAGCGTTTTGGGAACATTTTCACGGGATTTGTGTTCGGACCACCTGCTGATCTGCTGAGTACCACCACATCGAGTTTGCGACAAACCAAAGGGATTGCACAATTCATTTTGATTTATTTTACTGAATTGTGTGCTTAATTGTTAATTACAATTTATTTCTGAATTTTTGATAAATTGCTTTCACCCTTCATTTTCGAGAAATTAATCTTGATATGTTTGGTAGCTAGAATTGCCCTTTTTCAATATTCAAAGCATGTGCTAAAAATATTAAGCTCAAACTTTGATTAAGTGTGCCCTAAAAAGACACTTAATACTTGGTAAGAACGTATTTGCTTGAAATAATTTGTTAATGTTTGATAGAAACATGATATAAGTTGAATTGGATTGTAACGATCACATATTCGGTGTAAGCAAGGGATTCTCATCCCTAAAGCTTCTCGTTTAAATTTTCAGTAATTTAGATTTAAAATATTTTTGCTAACTCATTGGTGAGTCCAAGCCCACAAAATCCATCTTTTCTTTTATTTTATTTTTCTCATTTTTTTAATTTATTTTTAGTTTAGTTTTAAAAACACTGTAACCCCATTTTTCTCTCAATTAGTTTAGATAATTTCTAAAATTCAATTGCACCCACATTCCTCGTGGGATTGACCCGTACTTGCCGTTGTCTACCAGTTAGGCACCGTGCACTTGCGGTTATTACAAGTGGGTTAAATTAGCCTATTAATTTAGGTTAGTTAAACTCGCAACAAGTTTTTGGCGCCGTTGCCGGGGAAGGTAGCGGTGTAATTGAATTTAAGATTTATTTTCACTAATTTAAAAAAATTCAAAAAAAAAAAATTCAAAATTTTTTATTTTTATTAAGTTCTTTTTATACTCATTTTGTGTTTGATTTTGCAGATTACACGCTTCTCAAGGAAATTGGACGATCCTGCAAAACATCAAGCAAAGTTTTTTTTATTTTTTATTTTGAATAGAGTTTTAATTTTGTTTTCACCTCGTTTTACGAGTGTGTGGTGTAATAATTTTTAAACTCTAATATTTTCATTTTGTTTAATCACAAAAAAAAAATTAAAAAAAAAAAAAAAACCCCCAAAATTTTCTAAGTCAAAAGAAATTCTTGGGAAACAATTTTAATTGTACCCAATAATTTCTTGTGATTTAGAAATCCGACTTCTAAGACCAAGACCAGTAAATTTATTTGCATGTGCTTGTGTGTTGAGTGAAACGGATAAAAAGAAGTCGGACATTTTTTTTTTGAATTGTGCTAACTTTTTGTGCAGAACGAAATACGCACACTGTAAGTATTTCTATCACACGCAACGTATTAGCGACCCGGGTGCTTTGTGTAATTGTTTGAAATTGTGTGATTGGTTGTTTAATTTTTGTAATTGTGGATGCTAAACTTTAGTAATTCATAATAAGCAGACCCAGCTTCTAAATAGAAACCGGTGTGACTTGATATCCCCACCTTATCACTCCATCTGTGTGCAACCAATAGCCTAACATAATTAAAATCAATTAGCAAGTTAGATAAAGCATCTTTTAGGTACGGTGTTCATAAGACAACCAAGACCAAGGTGAATCCAATAATTTTTGTGTTGACCGCTGCTAAAAGTGACGATGAGTTTAATCATTCAATGAACTCCGAGAGGCCACTGCCACAACGGTAATTTACCCGGTACGCCGAGTCATAAGTAAGCTACGATCCACAAGATGGATTGGTGTAACTAACAGTTTTGGGTTAGGAACACAAGCCTCAAGTGTACATTTAACATCACATCGTTCTCACATCTATTGGCTTACAGAGCGGTAGCACAAGGAAGTACTTAATTGGACCATTGTGATTTCCTTCTCTTGTGCAATAATCCGATTTCTTTGAAACAAAACTCTAGCCTACTGATTTTGAACTTTGCGGTGTAAAGTGTACACTCTTAGGATCAACTTGTAGCACCCATTGCTTTGTCATAAAGATTACATAAGAAATAATTGTCCCCCAAAGATAAAAAGATAATTGAGCTCAAAAACGTTGATTGCTTAGGGATGCATGTTTCTTGTGCATTTATTGGTTGCTGATTGTGTGTGAGCCTGTGTATATTTTTAGAGTTAGTGCTTTCAAAAAAAAAATGAACACAAGGGATTATCCAATCTATTTTTCCGAGCAAGTCAATTCATTTTATGACATGCGACGACCTGATTATGATCCATATTTTGATTATTACAACCCAGGTTTAGCCTATCATCCTGACTTCTCATGGGCTCATGGTCGGTACCATGAAGGCCCTCTAGACACTCCTCAGACTCCTCAAGCTTTCATTCCTGATAATGAGTTAGAGGATATCATGAACATTTTTATAGAGCGAACAGGAGAAATACTTGAGCAAAATTTTCAGGATATCACAGAATTGACAGCTATTTATCAACAAAACTCCCAAGCTATCCGGAAACTTGAGATGACTGTCAGTCAGATAGCTGAGTCACTTCCTGAGATAGAGTCAAAAAAAATCCCTAATCAACCTATTTTTAATCAAAAGAATCAATTCGAAATTAGTGGCACATCTGAGCCAGATGATGAAGATGTTCAATGCATTACTACCCTTAAAAATGAAAAACTGGTTGACAATCAGGTAGGAATGCCTGATATAAGTGTTATTATATCCTCACCCAAATTTTCACAGGTTGCATCCTCCTCTCATAAGAAGGCGGATAAAGCCTTATTTATTGATGAACCTGAAGAGTCTGAGACACTACAAACATCTCCTTCCCATGTTGACTCATTAGACATATGCCTTCCTAGTGACTCATGCATAGAATCAAACTGTGAACATTCTTTAGAGTCTCCACTTGACTCTTTTCATGATACACATGACCATTTAGAGGCTTGTTTGACTCATTTTAGTTTAGACTTTGTTGTTGATGATTCCATTAGGGAAGTCAATGATTTGCTTTACTCAGTCCCCATTGTGGATCCTAGTTATAAATGGAAGTCTAAAGTGAATCATCTTCCACTCAGTGAGTCAAAACTAGTCCCATCAGTTGAGCCACCTGAGCTTGACCTTAAACAATTACCTGACACCCTCAGGTATGCATTTTCAGGTGATGAGTTGTCTAGACCAATATCTCTATGTCATTCATGTGATGAGCCTGTACCACCTAATATATCCATCGTCTCATCTACTTGCATCACATTCCCATTTACTAAGGCTACTTTCACTGATCCTTTGTGCTGTAGTGAGGATTTCAGTTTTCACCATCCTGTTGTGAAAATTATTCAATCTTCTGATTTGGAACAAAACATAGGATGTTCCCTTTTTGGAGCACGCAGGGATCATCTGTTGTGTATGACTACTGGTCACTTTTGGAATGTCCTAGTGTATTTGGTGCCCCATGTGATTGCTATATTTTGGTGGACTGATCCTCAATTGTTCAGGTTGTTGATATACGACCATGGACTAAGTGTTTGAAAATAATGAGATCAAAAGTTAGTCTGGATTGATTTTCGAGTACCCTATTTAGTTGTGTTTCACTCATACTCGTTAGCTCCATAACAGTTTTTGACTTACAACTTGCTTTTTTTTTTTTTTAGTTTTCTTTGTTAGTGTCGAGTCTGCATTTTATCGATTTCTAATGAAAACTCCATGATTCTTATGTTTGTGAGCCTCATTGATGGATGACTTCTTGGAAATTGGTAAAATCTTCACCGCGGTAATACTGTTCGAACCTCCTCTCATGTACTTATTTCATTCATTTGTCAGAATTATTTTGTTAAACATTGAGGACAATGATTGGATTAGGTTTGGGGGTAGGGTTCATGAGTCGGTGAATTTTTCGTAGTGTTTTCTTTTCTTATTCTTTAAAAAAATGCTTTTCTTTCAAGAAAACTTGGTCTTTTGCGATTATGAAAATGGATTTTAAATGTTTTATGCTCAAGAAAATGCAAACCAACTTGACATATTGGTATATTGATAAAGACTAAAAGTTTAGTAAGATCCTTAAGTCAGATCTAGTTCATGAGATTTTTCAACTCGATTATCTTGCACCATGAGCCATGTTAGCATAACTTGAAGTTGATGAGTGAAATATATACTATAAAACCTTAGAATAATAGTGGAGACTTAACCCTGAAAGTTTTGAGCCATTCTATTTTTCTGAGGGTTATACATAAATTCTGATTTTTCTTGAGTCCACATTATCTC
This sequence comes from Berberis vulgaris, assembly GCA_963556465.1. Taxonomy (NCBI): domain Eukaryota; kingdom Viridiplantae; phylum Streptophyta; class Magnoliopsida; order Ranunculales; family Berberidaceae; genus Berberis; species Berberis vulgaris. Next base: position 44,825,694 of record OY747128.1, on the reverse strand, counting down.
GTTGATGATCTCATTATTTTCATTCTTTTGATCAATTGCTTTGGGAATGACATCAAAATTGAATTATTACACTAGAACTTTTTGGCTTATTCAATTGAGATGTCATAATACTGACCCGAACTTAGGAAATGATCTAGGCATTTTTTTCTTTAGACCATTAACTAGCCTTTTAACTTACCCATAACATTAACCTTTTTTGTAGCCTTTTGAGCCTTAGAATAACTTTTATTTGTTAACCCATTAACCTTTACCCAACTTTTCTGGGAATGTGTATGGATGGATATACTTGGTGTCAAAAGGGCATGAAGAGCAAAATATGAGATATTTCATAAATCCTCTATGAAAAGAAGAAAAAAAATTAGAAAAAAATAGAAAAAAAATGATTCTTCAATGAGGATAAAGATGTGAGAATGAAGAAAAAATTGATGGTGCGCAACATTGGTTTATTCTTGATAGCCCTAATTGTTCGTTTAATGGGTGTATACATTCCTAGAAATTTTTCTTAGAATCCTTTGACATTCCTTATTAACCATTACCCAAGCCCCGTTACAATCCAACAAAGTCCTAGTTGATCTTAGGTAAAGGTTGGTTCCGTAGATGTGGAGATTTAATAACCAAGACCTATGGTGTTTGATTCAACATTCCCAAAAGTAATTGATATTCCTGTCCATGAGATCATATTCATTCCATTCTTGAAAAATCCGTTCTTCATATTACTATATGTGAGATGATTGTTTTCCATTATTTACTCTTTCCTCACATATAAACTTAGTGAAATACCAAATCTCTGAGTGTTTTATTGTGAGCGACATGAGAGGTTTGAAGTCAAAACAAACTTTCTACAGGAGATTTAGTCATTATTTTACTCTGAAATAAAAAGTTATGTTGATAGTGCTATCCACACACACACATTGAGTTGAGGATGATTGTGAATTTTTTCTAATCTTTGGAGAATATTAAATTATTTGGAAATTTGTTGATACACTAAAATGACACTGTTAGTTTCTTGCATATCTTGAAGTTTTAAAATGAACACTGTTTGACCAAGTTTTTTTTGAGTCAGTAATGTTTGTGGGTAACATTTCTGGAAACCCTCACGAGACTATAACTCGTCCACTAGAGGTAATCTTGGGGTTCAAAGCCTTGTTGCACGTTTAAGGTAAGTGCAACTGATGATTCCTGCGAAAGTGAGTTAGAATTTTATTTTTATTGTTTTGCTCGAGGACTAGCAAAATATAGGTTTGGGGGTATTTGATATTCACATAATTATTACATAATATATCCCTTAATTTATACATGTTAGTGTTTCGATTATTATATTTTATAGTAATTATTTCATTTTCATGTCTTTGTAGGAATTTGAGCGTGAACGATGAAATCGTCTTAAGGCGACAATTTAAGGAATGACAATTGGTCGATTCTAGCGGTGGTACAAAGCAGATGGTCACAAACCTAAACCCAAAACCTACCCATAACCCCAAACCCAATCCTACCCCTAGAGAATATTCTCTCATTTATACCTTGATGAATGTTCCCTTTATTTCATCCCTATTCACTTTGATCATTCTCTATAAATATAAGAGAATATGGTGAGAAAATGGGAGGAAGAGAAGGGAAGAAAAAAATCATTATCTCGTTGATGATCTCATTATTTTCATTCTTTTGATCAATTGCTTTGGGAATGACATCAAAATTGAATTATTACACTAGAACTTTTTGGCTTATTCATTTGAGATGTCATAATACTGACCCGAACTTAGGAAATGATCTAGACATTTTTTTTCTTTAGACCATTAACTAGCCTTTTAACTTACCCATAACATTAACCTTTTTTGTAGCCTTTTGAGCCTTAGAATAACTTTTATTTGTTAACCCATTAACCTTTACCCAACTTTTCTGGGAATGTGTATGGATGGATATACTTGATGTCAAAAGGGCATGAAGAGCAAAATATGAGATATTTCATAAATCCTCTATGAAAAGAAGAAAAAAAAATTAGAAAAAAATAGAAAAAAAATGATTCTTCAATGAGGATAAAGATGTGAGAATGAAGAAAAAATTGATGGTGCGCAACATTGGTTTATTCTTGATAGCCCTAATTGTTCGTTTAATGGGTGTATACATTCCTAGAAATTTTTCTTAGAATCCTTTGACATTCCTTATTAACCATTACCCAAGCCCCGTTACAATCCAACAAAGTCCTAGTTGATCTTAGGTAAAGGTTGGTTCCGTAGATGTGGAGATTTAATAACCAAGACCTATGGTGTTTGATTCAACATTCCCAAAAGTAATTGATATTCCTGTCCATGAGATCATATTCATTCCATTCTTGAAAAATCCGTTCTTCATATTACTATATGTGAGATGATTGTTTTCCATTATTTACTCTTTCCTCACATATAAACTGAGTGAAATACCAAATCTTTGAGTGTTTTATTGTGAGCGACATGAGAGGTTTGAAGTCAAAACAAACTTTCTACAGGAGATTTAGTCATTATTTTACTCTGAAATAAAAAGTTATGTTAATAGTGCTATCCACACACACACATTGAGTTGAGGATGATTGTGAATTTTTTCTAATCTTTGGAGAATATTAAATTATTTGGAAATTTGTTGATACACTAAAATGACACTGTTAGTTTCTTGCATATCTTGAAGTTTTAAAATGAACACTGTTTGACCAAGTTTTTTTTGAGTCAGTAATGTTTGTGGGTAACATTTCTGGAAACCCTCACGAGACTATAACTCGTCCACTAGAGGTAATCTAGGGGTTCAAAGCCTTGTTGCACGTTTAAGGTAAGTGCAACTGATGATTCCTGCGAAAGTGAGTTAGAATTTTATTTTTATTGTTTTGCTCGAGGACTAGCAAAATATAGGTTTGGGGGTATTTGATATTCACATAATTATTACATAATATATCCCTTAATTTATACATGTTAGTGTTTCGATTATTATATTTTATAGTAATTATTTTGTTTTCATGTCTTTGTAGGAATTTGAGCGTGAACAATGAAATCGTATTAAGGCGACAATTTAAGGAATGACAATTGGTCGATTCTAGCGGTGGTACAAAGCAGATGGTCACAAACCTAAACCCAAAACCTACCCATAACCCCAAACCCAATCCTACCCCTAGAGAATATTCTCTCATTTATACCTTGATGAATGTTCCCTTTATTTCATCCATATTCACTTTGATCATTCTCTATAAATATAAGAGAATATGGTGAGAAAATGGGAGGAAGAGAAGGGAAGAAAAAAATCATTAGAAAATCAAATCCTCTTTCTTCACAAAAGGGGGGAGGAAGAGAAGGGAAAAGAAGAATTGCATAAAATTAAACCTTCTTCTTCCCAAAGTGATTCTCATCACCATCACCACTCATCCATCTCTCACTCACTCAGCAATCACCACCTCGCCACCACCATCACCCGAGCACCACCACCACCTCCGGACAGCACAACCGCCACCACCGTGAAACAGGGGCGTGACAACCCTGTTTCACGTCAAATCTTCACCATCACCGCACCGTTCCTCTCCCTGTCCATCATCCTCCATCCACCATCAACCACCATCTGTCCTTCCGCCACCACCTAACAACCACTGACCACCGTGACGAAACAGAGCCGCCACCATCACCACCGTGAAACAGGGGCGTGACAACCCTGTTTCACATCAAATTTGCCCTCGCGACCCAGACAGACCGTCCACACCACCGAGTTCCGCCATCACCGCCTTCTCTTATTCTCTGCCTCCCTCTCTTCGCCACCGTCCATCCACCACAACCACCGCTAAACAGAGCCGCCATCACCGCGACTCTGTTTCGTCTCGCGATAGAGCCAGGCAGGCCGTCCTCCCCGCCATTTCGGCCTCTCTTTGTCTCCATCTCTCACAGCCACCATCACAGAGCGGCTCGTCCGCGGCGTACAAGCACCGCGACAGCGGAAACAGGGGAGTCCCCTCCCAATTTTTGTTTTTTTCGCATCTCTCTCTCAATTGTTTCCTCACCTTCTCTCTCTTTTTCAGGTTTCAGAATCATTTGGAGGACGAGGACCCTCGCGAGGAGCACGGAGGAAGGCGGAGTAGCACCGCGAGCGGCGCTGTCGCGCTGGAGACGAAGGACACTGTTCCTCTGGCGGGAGATTGAGTCAATTGATTTTTGGCTATTCACATCCCCGAATCTGCTCTGTACCACCACAGAGCGTTTTGGGAACATTTTCACGGGATTTGTGTTCCGACCACCTGCTGATCTGTTGAGTACCACCACATCGAGTTTGCGACAAACCAAAGGGATTGCACAATTCATTTTGATTTATTTTACTGAATTGTGTGCTTAATTGTTAATTACAATTTATTTCTGAATTTTTGATAAATTGCTTTTACCCTTCATTTTCGAGAAATTAATCTTGATATGTTTGGTAGTTAGAATTACCCTTTTTCAATATTCAAAGCATGTGCTAAAAATAATAAGCTCAAACTTTGATTAAGTGTGCCCTAAAAAGACACTTAATACTTGGTAAGAACGTATTTGCTTGAAATAATTTGTTAATGTTTGATAGAAACATGATATAAGTTGAATTGGATTGTAACGATCACATATTCGGTGTAAGCAAGGGATTCTCATCCCTAAAGCTTCTCGTTTAAATTTTCAGTAATTTAGATTTAAAATATTTTTGTTAACTCATTGGTGAGTCCAAGCCCACAAAATCCATCTTTTATTTTATTTTTCTCATATTTTTAATTTATTTTTAGTTTAGTTTTAAAAACATTGTAACCCCATTTTTCTCTAAATTAGTTTAGATAATTTCTAAAATTCAATTGCACTCACTTTCCTCGTGGGATCGACCCGTACTTGCCGTTGTCTACCAGTTAGGCACCGTGCACTTGCGGTTATTACAAGTGGGTTAAATTAGCCTATTAATTTAGGTAAGTTAAACTCGCAACAACCGCACAATGAAGCTTTTGTCATTTCGGTCTCTATCGCAAAGTGGGAAGTGAAACGGGCCCTGGTTGACACAGGAAGCTCCCTCAACGTCCAATTCTACAATGTATTCCGCAGTATGGACCTCAAAGATGAGAACCTGATATCCTCCGATTACCCACTGATTAGATTCAGTGGAAAGAAATGTTTTCTCATCAGGAAGATAATATTAGCAGTGGTGGCAGGAGAGCCACAACTAAGATGGAAGCAGTGATTGGATTTAGCGGATAGAAATGTTTTCATGGTAGTAGACGCACCGTGGCTTCACCAGATGGAAGCAGTAGTTTCCACCCTCACCAGTGCATCAAGTATACCGCTAACCAATCGGAGGGAACAATTCGCTGGGACCGACTAACGGCACGTGGCTGCCATTACGCTTCACTAAAACATATAGAATGTTCCCAGATCCAGCTGGAGCCCACAGGGCAAGTTGAACAAAAGCCAGACACACAAAATGTGAAAAAGTCACTCCACCTACACAGAGACAAAATCTCAACAGCAGTGGCTCAACTTAGCAGTAGAGAACATTCCAGCATTGCAGGAGCAATTCGCTCTTCAACCTGACAAAGCAGATAGGTCATTGCAGACGGGAACACGACCCCACAACTATCAGTGGGCATGGAAAGAACCTCCCATGCAAGGTTTACTCTTCAGTAACCTCAACGGCGTTAGCTAAACTTGGCAGTTCGTTGAAGGTATTCACGATCCAAGCAAGGGCCATGCGAATTCATTTCAGGGCCGGGTCGACCTCTCTCCGCCAATAGTCAGTCTATTCAGTTGTTTAGTTTTCTTTCCATAATCAATGTAGAATTTTAATTCTTAGGAGCTTATGTGATTTGCAATCATTTAATAAATAAAAGAGAATTACGCAAACAGACTCTATTGATTACTAGAAAGATGTAACAACAATCGCCCAGAAGCGGGTACAAAGACTACAAACTACAAGCATCTGAATCTGATAAGACATACAGTAAAGACTCACTTAAACAGTCTGACTCCAGAAGAAGACTCAGAAGAGACAGCAAGGGTACCCAAAGTAGACTCTGCCTAGCGACTTCTTCGAAGAAGATGTTCCACGAGCAAGAGCAGGATGAAACAGTGAATTCAATTCAATGCCTCTACGGACACGCCCCTCAAATATGGCCTGAGGTGGTACAAAATCTGCAACTGAAGGCCCCGCGAAACGCTAGTTGAAGCTACGACAACTCCGACAGGCCTTGTCCAACTCCACTTTGCCCCGTAATCCCGAAATCAGCGCAGCGCAGCATGACGGGGCTAGCTGAGAAGGGAGGGAAGCAACCACTCCAAGGTTGGTTGCTGGTATTATCTCTGAAACTAGGCAGTTCAAAGAACCAATAGGGCACTGGCACGTAAACAACAGACTCATCCCTTGGGAGAAAGTCTATACTTATTCTACGCAATACAAGAATAAATTACAAGTTCTCAGCGAACCAAATGGGTGCTCACCCATAACAGGTGACCACGTATAACAACAAGTCTTATCATGACTCATCGGTGCAAATGTCAGAACATTCGAAGACTTCAGCTTCAGAGTTTTCCCTTCAGCCTGTGGAAAACCCAAAGCATATTCTTTGAGTAAAAGCATCAGAAGAGGTGCACTCTGTAAATGATAATGTCTACAACGATGAAGAAACACCATTATATAAACGTAGTGGTTTACCAAACAGGCGCTTCAACATTAACTATCAGCATTGAATACCGTATGGGAAACGAGGAGACCATGGTTCCCAAGGAAACTGCACAGGATCACATTCATTTAATTAATGATGTTGCACACAACCCCATTAATTGGGGGGAGTAACCGATACTCAACCGTCTCGTGATTTATGTCGTACGCGTGTCACCATGCAATCTATGTTGTACACGTAGCGTCTTGATCCTTAGACAGGGCCTAGCTCTTCTTTTACATGCCCATGGGCTCTGCCCACTATTCGAGCGATATTCTACCATGTGCGTTGACACGAGCAGTAGAAATCCTAATCACTTTTGACACATGGATTACACCTGCATATCAGCAGCTGATTTAAGGTACTTCATTCTTTTCAAAAGGAAATGAATCTGCATGATGCACTCCGCCTGTGGAAGTAGGCTCGCATGCCTGTAATAGGTAGAGTCTCGACCTAACCACACAAGCTTATTCATATTCGAGTGATGATGACGACTTCTGATTCATCCCGACGCCTAGTTTGCCACGCGCAAATGTCGAGGGCTTACGAAGTGGGAGTCTAACCAACGTTCTTATGCTTGGTGATGACTCACCAGGGACCCTTGCCCCCTTCGTGAACAACGATTGTCGACCCGATCAGGTAAGCCTAGCCAGTGACAATTGACAACGATAACTTCTGGTCAAAGCCCAGACCTGTAGTTCGCTGCGCACAGGTGTAGAGGGTTTGGAAGGTGGGAGCCTACTCGATTTCGACTGATGTGGACGGTTAGCCACAGGACCGCTACGCACAAGTGTAGATGGTTTGGAAGGTGGGAGCCAACAAACCATGATCGCCAAATTCTCACATCCCAAACCTGTAATCTGCTCCGTGCAGGTGTAGATGGTTCGGAAGGTGGGAGCCCAGTCAACCCCGACTGATGTCAATGGCTCGCCACGCGACTACAACTCCTTTTCAAGACAGTGGTCGCCGAAGTAAATTACAGCTCAAGCAACATCTTTACGCTCACAAAAACTGACATTCTATTATAAGCAATGGCCACTCGAGCCAACTCAAAAATCATCCCGCTGACAGGCAGACAAATGCTACACATGATGTCTGCCTGAGCTTACGAAACCTGACTCGGAACGAGTGCTCTAGCTCATATACAACTCCTGTGCTCGGCTGCCACAGTTCACTCATGCCAGCAACCGCAACCGATAGTCAGATACACAACTTAAGTCTCTAATGGCTTACCTTGAGGATGAGCTACGGTCTAGGTAGCATAACCCACTGCCAAACCATCTGTAGAACGCCCACTAGACGCAACCGAGCGGTAGTGACTATGAGACCTCACAGAAGAACATGTTAAAATAATTCACAACATAAATAGTCAAACTCTCAACAGCGGAAAGACCACTCAGCTTCCTGCTAACCCAACCAGACCTGCGTCAAAGTAAATTGACAAGGCAAAATGGAAAGCGCGTGACAGGGAGACCGAACATAATGTGGGTACAAAGCATACTCAAAATAAACATGTTTTTATTATCAGTTGAAATGAAAAAGAGAAGTGTTCAAAATCTACTTCTCATCATAAGGGGGTACAGATACGGGATAACTAAGCTTAACAAGGGAAGAAGCAAGAGTTGCATCCGTACGCGCCTCAATCTGAGCGCCATGATCCAGATCACCATCTTTTTTTGATGATGCATAGACCATTCCGAAGTATGTGTAAGACATCTTCTTATAATAAGCAAGGTCCCATTCCGGATGCTCTTCCTTCATCAGCGTCAACAGCGTCAACAGCTATAATTTCTCATGCACGACCCAGTGGAATTCACACTTGCCATGCACTTGAGAAGTTCTTCCTTAGGCGCCTTTGTTTCAGCAAGTTCACGCTCCAACAGCTCCAGCTTGTCGGTTAGCGCATCAACCTGAGATTGATTTGTAGCTAGGCTACTCTTAACTGCGCTAAGCTCATGTTGCTCCAGGAGAAGTTGGTACCCAACTTTCCTCATTTCCCTAGCATTGAATTCCACATCGGCCTTTAGTTGTTGTCTCTGGGCAACCCATTCAGTCTCCTTCATGGTGATCTCCTCAGCAAAAGACCGCAACTAAAAGCGCATTTTAGCCTTAGCTTCCTGTGCAACTTCCAGATCATAGCAGGCCAGGTCCAACTCTTGCCTGAATTTGTCCCTCGCGGACACCACCTCTACTAAATCAAACTCAAGAGCTTCTAGACGAACCCTCAGAGTCTCGGCAACAACGGCTGACTGTTCCGGCCTCCTCTCCTCAATCTGCTTCCTCAGCAACTCAATCTCGAAAAGTGCATCAGAATACAACTTATGCATAGTCAATAAGACACCCTCCATGGTGTACACCCTCTCACGAGCTGCCTCAACTTTTGTCCCAGCAACGCCACCTGGCTCAAATGGGACATCCCCAGCATAAGGTGTTTCAAACCCTTATCCATTCACTTTTCCAACGTATCCTTCTTGGGTTTCGGAGCATGGTCCATCAACCAGATGTAACGACAGCTTATGTGTTTCCTTGAAGCATAGTCAACGTCAACCTCATGGTTCCTGGCCTGGTTGCTCATCTTCACTACGTCCGGAGCAAACAAACTTATTCGTTCATTCGGATGGAGCTCTCCCAGATGCGAAATCACACCAGCGTCGCCTTTTGTAGTCGCCACCGCACCTAGGCCCTCATCCACGACCTTCCCTTTGTCACCAGCAACCGACCTTTTATTGCGAGTCGGCTCAGCGAAACCCATAAGAAGAGAAGGAAGCGAGTTGTCCAACGGACCCTCCATCACTTTGATATGCGGTCTAGAGCGATATGGGGAACAATGCGGATTACAAAAGGGATGGCCCACGCTACCACGACCATTGTCTGACGATCCACCAGTGGATCAATTGAACTGTGAGACCTCAGGCGAATCCTCATCAGAACCTTCCAGTAAAACGGTTCTAAATTGGTCAGCACCCGTAAAAGCTGCCATAGCAGATAGCATCAACTTCTCGCTTAAAGTTTTTGCCTGCTCGATACTCAGCTTTGAAGCATCGTGAACCCTTGCTAATCAAAGGTGGTCAATCTCCCAACCAGATACTTCGACTTCTGTCCTGGCAGGCTGGTCAGGTACACGCTCCTTCCTTATTAGAGTAGACTATTTGGGTATCGACTTGGCCGCAGTACAAGACCTTTTTGAACTTATAAAGGAGGCAAGTGTCTCAGAAAAGCCTCTCTTTGTCAGGCAAGGCAGGAGCCTTAACTTTGGAAACTTTCCTCTTTCTGGAAGGGGCTCCTCCTTTAAACTTAACCTTCAGCGTTCTGTAGAGAGTGAGGGTCGCGTGTTAGTTGGCCCATAGTCCACTGCAACTGAAGTTAGTAGTACAGACAACGTCCTCCACTCTCATCCATGGCATGTCACGGAATGCCTTCATAGTGACTTGCTCTTTTAGAGAAAGACGAGTAGTGGGGAACCTCCCTACAAAAAAATGCATGCGATGATCAACATGCAATCAACACAACAAAATCAAAGGGTGAAACAATACTTACGAAGTGGCTTGAACTCCCGGTCAAGCGGACGACCCTTGAACTTGAAATACTTCAAATTCGAATGAGCCAAGAAGCAGTATTTCTACCAGAATTTGAAGTCATCCGGCAACTTCTCGAAGCAAGCCGGCGACGTCGTCTTGCAAATGACGTGATCATTCAGTTGAGGGGAAGTCAGCAACTGGATCACCCTCGAAGTCACGCGGACGCCAGCATCCTTTGCCCTAATCAATATGAGAAGGATAATCTTGTACCCATTTTGTACCAACTGGGTAGGAGGGATTCCAAGAAAATCCAAGAAGCCCCAAACCTCATCAAGAACAAGAAAATTGACTCCAGTTTGAAGTATCCCGCGGTACAAACAGATCAACCATTCCAAAGGAAACATCGGCGTCTGGTCATCACTCAGAGTATAGAATGGCAGGTCCTTAGGGACCCTGAATGTCTTTCGGATATCAGCAAGGCCTGATTTAGAAACCGACCTATCTTCAAAGAACTGGAGGCCTTTGGCTAGAAGTTCATCATCAAGATGATTTTAGCGAGCCATGAAAAAGGTGAATAACCTTTCAATCAAAAGACGAACAGGACAAAGTCTCTAAAAGCAAAGAAATGAAAGAGACAATCTCTATAGAAAGGGAGATCTAAATAGGGATTGGTTTCCAGCATCTTTTCCTCTGAGCCGACGCACACTTAATTAATGAAGCGCGCGGCTCATGCAATGATTCAGACTCAATCATCATGAGCGGTGTATCTTTTCAAGAAGTTAGTGAATTGGTGCGATGACCCACTAACTCGGGGGGAGTAGCTAATGATACACCAAAGCGACCTCTCTTCTACACCGTACACGTGTTCTGATGATCTCAAGAAAGAACATGCCCAAACGTCAGCCCTACTAATCCGGCCCAAGCGGTTTCAAGCCCGACGGACCCAAATCATTACAGCCTGCTAGGCCCACATGTCTCACGGCTATCCTCAATACCCGTAAGCCCTATTAAGGAAAGTATCTCAGGGATCAGTTTCGGATAGGAAAGACAACAACACTTTGCTTCCAACTAGGAAGCAAATACCAGATTATACGTCGCACATGGAAACTTCTATCTGTACACAACACTCTGATTGGGAACTATCTTCTGCATATCTAGAAACATGGGTCTAATAGGGAAAATTTCATTCATAGCACAACTCCTAATTAGAGAAGAATCTCCACGAAGATCTTTTTCCCTAAACTACGCCACTGATGGCCTGGTCGAACCAGGAGTCCAACACTATAAATAAGACACGAGGTTTGTAAGCTAAAGTACGTTACAAATTTCTTGTTTACAACATTATGCCTTTCTTATATCTCTGTCTGACTTTAGCAGAAGAGTGCCATTGGCCACGACAACGGTGGTCAGTGGCTCACGTGTGTTCCTTGTGTAGGTCAGCAGGTCAAGGTCAAAGCAGGGAGTGATAATCGACTGCATCATTCCCAATGGGGAAGTATTTTTCTCCACAGAATTCGACCATTGGGTGACTGGCAGGCGTTAGGTCCTTCTCTTATAGCAGCAGCATGTTGCGGAATGCACTAAGGAACGTGACATTTAATGACCTTATAGTGTCCTTCAAATCTCTCTTTACCTCCCACTTAGCAATAAGGACGGAGATGAACAGAGCGTCATTGTGAAGAGAATGTACCCCCTGGAGATCTCTTTCCGTAAACGTCAATTATGGGATCAGGCTATGAACTCGTGCGTGCTGTACTTGTCGGTCCTCATACAGAAATGGCATCCACATCTCGGTTAGTGTGCTCTTGCAGGATTTGTTTGACTGCTCTCCCTAGGAATCGACCCCGTGGAGGACATAGATGACGCCATGAGCTTTTTTTCGATCTCCTTGACAGTGTTCGCTTTTTCCTTTGCTCGGCCCCACCTACGGTCCAAGCCTAGGAACTCCTTGAGTTTGTCTTTCCTTATCCAGTACTCGACTTCTCCTCTAAGATTTTTGCAGTCCTTAGTATCATGTCCGCCTTCTTGTGGTAGGCACAATATTTGCCGTTGTCACTCCTAGCAGGGTCTCCTCGCTGCTTTGGCGACCTCTTCATCTCTTCCCAATCCTTGATGGAATCATAGATGTCGGATAGACTAGTGTTGAGAGGGTGACATATCTAGACTCGACATAATTCAAGACCTTGTTTTGCCAGGGGCGGCCCGAATCGGTTTTGTTGTATGTGCGCTTCCTCTTGTTACTGTCGTTGTCTTCTTTCTTCTTCCCCGTTTTTCCTATCCTTCAGGACAAAGGGTTTCTTGTCTGACTTCGTCTCTCTCTTAGTGTCCAACATTTCATCCATAGTGATGTATCTTTGGGCATCTCTAAGCAAGTCTGTCATATTGGGTGGGGGTCAAAGAGAGGAAGCCATAAAACTTTCCTTTTCTCAAATCCAAAGTGAAAGTCGTGACGGCGGTGTCATCACTACACCCGTCGATGAGGGTCAACACATCATTAAAACGAGTGATGTATTCCATTAACATCTCGTTTTATTTTTGCTACGGGCCCCTCCTGAGCCTTTGGCTATCCACGAAGCATGTAAGGAACGCCAATGCCATCAACCGGAATAAATCAATGGATTTTGGAAGAAGGCTGTGGAATCACGTCAGTGCTGACGTTTTCAGACTTGCAGGGAATGATTGGCACATTATTGCATTGGACCCTTCTTTGAGCGCCATAACATGCTGGAAGTGGCGCAGGTGATCGGTCAGGTCTCTCGTCCCGTTATAAAACTCCAACTTCGGTGGGGTGTATTTCTTGGGCAGCGGTTCGTCCATGATATGGTCCATGAATGGAGGGACCGTGAAACTGAACATCACATTTGGGTTTGTGGCCCCGTTGCAGAGAGAGTTGTGCGAGACGTGTCTGTCGGCTCTGGGCACTAGGCCTTTATTAGTCGTGCCTCCGCCTCTTGTCCATTGAGAAGTTGGTGGGGTCACGCGGCTCTCCTAAACATGCTCTCTAGAACTTTCTAGGGAATGAGCTAGTTACTACTTACGGTATCTTTCTACAGGTGGAGGATTTTGTTGTTTGAGAACCTCAAGTGTCTCTGTGATCTGCTGCATCTGTGTTGAAAGTAGGTCCACCCTTGGGTCTGCTGCAGCTGCCACCAGCACAAGAGTCTGAGGAGGTTCCTCCCGTGGCGGTGGTTGAACTGGCAGCGCTCTGTTGGTTTGAGCGTTCGAAGGCTCGACATCATCTCCATTATTGCGAGATCTTGTCGTCACCATCTCACTGATTCTCTGGAAAAAGTGGAACTACAGTTCTTTTTGAGGAACTTCGTTGTTCCCCACGGACGGCGCCGAATTGATGTAGTCAATTTTTGCTCTCCTTCCTCACTGCTTACCTAAACCTGCACAAGTAGCAAATGTGAGCCAAGGACCACCTTATGGTGGCCGATGGCATTGGGATGCTTAAGTTAGAAAAGGCTTAGAAGAGGCTTAAAGCTGTAAACTGGGTTATATTGCGTACCTCTAGTTTATCGACCTTATCTACATTTTATAGTGAAATAGTCCTCGTTCGGCTAGGTCTTTTGTGGTATAGTTTAGGAAAGTGAGCTTGTTGTGGAGATCATTTCTTGATTCAGAGCTGTCCATGTGAGATAGTTTCCCTACACGACTTGTGCTCCTAGATCTAGGGAAGAGATTTCCATTTCTGATAGTTTCCATACATGACTTGTGTCATAACTGGTCAACACACCATAAACTGATAAACATGTTGCCGGCTTAGTTCGAACCATGACCTAGTGGTACCATCCGCCAAGCTCTAACCATTGAGTTGTCATGCCATTGGCATCTCTCAGATACTTGCTTTAGAGGTCTTACGAGTATTGGGCATGACCGCGTGACGTGTGGGCTTACTCACTCATTGCAACTCAGACTCGACTGTCTAGATTCTACAAGGATGGGCTTGCTGCTGTTTGGGCTTCACTGGATTGAGTGTGCAATCGGTTCTGTTGACGAGATTATCATGACATGTGTACGGTGTTGATCAGAGGACGGTTTGATGTATTATCAATAATAATAATAATAATAATAATAATAATAATAATAATAATAATAATAATAATAATAATAATAATAATAATAATAATAATAATAATAAATTATAAGGGTTTAGGAACCTACTTTGGATGTGCCTTCAATTGATGGAAACAAAAATACCCCTTTCATCGAACCTCTGATATTATTGTAATGAAACAATAAAATTAATGTAATTGGGATTATTTTAGTAATAGTATATTATTTATTTTGTAATATGACCTATTTAGTAACCGTCTAACTAGGACATTAAGTTCATGTTAGGTTTAGGATTTATTTCTTGTTAGAGAAGTTATGTAGTTATAAATAAGAGTATATATTAGTCATTGTTATTAGGTTTTGGTTGAATAAAGATTTTATTTCGCTTATGAGTTTATTTACAAGTTCAATTCTATCAATTGTTTTTAAAGTCGAACAATTCTTATTGTTTTGTTTGATTTAAAAAAACAGAGTTCAAACGAAGATTATAGAAGAAGACTAAGGCAATACAATAAAGAAGATGTAGAACATAGAACAAAGGATGGATGTGATGATAGAAATGAAGGACAACTTCCCGTCATGCAATACAAGAGCCAAGAGACAAACCCAAACAACAGCACTGTCACCTGCAGTGCCATAGCAACCCACACCCAACACCGTCGATAAAGACACCAAAGGTTAACTACCCCTTTTCGATGTCGACCGCCTCCCCCACAACGCTCGAAGGTGATACAGACACATACCCTCAACCCTCACAGTAACGAGCGACACAGGCCATTGTCCAACCAAATCAATTACATCACTCCCACTTTCACCGCCAATCAAGAGCTTCCCCACCTTCCGATCATCCATTCAACCCTGTTCCAGGTCGATCGCTCAACACAACTTGTCTCTTTCAATTGACCACCAACTCAGCATCATTTCAACTTCGATTGAATCTCTACCTCAGTCGATCGTTCTTCTCACAACACTACCCCTCGCCTCCCTGTTCTTTCCTTCTCAGTCGACGCATAGCCCATTGCACAACTAGATCGACAATCCTCACACCAATCATTCCATGCGATGAATGAGATCTTTTAGACCACCATATCAGTCGGTAGAGACTCTCCCCGTCAATCGTCCTGTCTGACCCCCACAAACCAATCAGCCTCCATCGAAACCCCCTCCTCCCTCCATAATAGCCCCTCATTCAATCGATCGCAATCTATCGAGTTCCCCCACACTTTCTCTCTATTTCAATCGATCGGGGGAGGAAGAAGTTCAATTTTTGACTCAGGTCCCTATTCCAATTTTTCATCTAGTCCATGCATCTATTTTGTACTAAGTCGTTGTCCCTTATAGCTATGTGCACCCCAACAACAGTCTGTACCACCACATGCTAAGGATCATGATACTTGCAGCCAACTTACTGGACTTGTCTTGCCACAAGCTACTGGTCCTAATGACCAACTTATTCACCACCACGAGATGGATCATGTCACAGCTTATGATCTAATTTTGGTCAATTTTATGGCATAGTTTGGAGACAAGTTTGCGCGCAGTATTCAATTTATGAAGTGGATTTCATTTGCGACGTTCGAACATTATTTTTTGCAGTGAAGTTTTGGTTTCATTGTTCATGATGCAAGCTCTTACAAAGGAAAAAGTTTGGGATCGTCTTCTACTCGGGCACTTAACATTGTGTTCTCGTAGTAGTTGTTTTTGTTGGACTTTTTCAACTTCAAACTTGACGACGAGCTTCTTCGACCTGGGGAGGTTGATGTAATTGGGTTTATTTTAGAAATAGTATTTTATATTTTAATAAGGCCTCTTTAGCAATTAGGAACAATATAATTAGGACATTAGTTTTCTGTTAAGTTTAGGGTTTGTTTCTTGTTAGAGAAGTTATGTTAGTTATAAATAGGAACATAGGTTGTTCATTGTTATTAGGTTTTGATTGAACAAAGATTATGTTTCGTTTATCATTTTTATCATCAATTTACTTGTTTTTCAATTATCAATTGTTTCGAGTTTGTTTATTTACAAGTTCAATTCTATCGAAAACACTAAATAGAACTTAATTAAGGAAGGAAGAAGAAAATAAACAGAGAAGAGTGGAGAAAATTTGTTTTCGATTATCGATTCAAAGATGCCCCCTTTCTTCAAAAATACTGACAACATAAACGTTTGCTAACAAAACCCACATATTATGTGCGTTGGATTCATTTGATGGATCTTAAAAATGTGGATTTTTGTTACAGGTTTTGTGAGACAAGCGAAAGTTGCTAGCAGACTGACTTCTTCTCGGACAATGGATTTCATAATTGAGTTCAACACAGTTTCGTTGGAATGCAAATTTGAACAGATGAAAAAGAATACAATACAGGTGAACTGAGACAAGGGGAATATTGAGTTAGCTTGAATCAAAAGTTGAAATGCATAGAAAATCTAGAATAAATGAAAATCCAATAAAATATCAAAATACTCATGGTGTTTGTCTTCGGTTCCAAATAGATTTTGTAGTCTTGTGGGGGACACTCGTTACAGGGTGTTTGATTTTTTTAGTTCTGATTTAAAGTAACTTCTAATTAGAGTAAGCCCCATGGGATGATGATCACTTAACATTGAGTGCTAAATGAAATTCATTCTAATAATAACCTCACAATAAATTTATAATGACTAATGTTACCCCTTTTCTCTACCAGCAATCCCTTTTTTCAGCTCCTCTATATCACGCAACTGCTTCCACCATCGCCACCACCACCACTCTTCCTTCCTGTTCTCCCCCTTTCTTTTTCTCTACTTTCTGTTGGAGATTTATAAGGAAAACAAAGGGATATGGGTGGTTTCTAGTTGTGGTGGAAGGGGATCTCAATGGTATTTATTGGAGAGAAAATAGGTGGAGGAAGGGGCTAATGTTGGGGTTTGTGGTGGGCAAAGTTGTTTGACAGAACCTAAAGTAAACACATTTTTTCACTTTTACAACTTCTAATCAACATCCCATACAGAAGTAAAACAAACAACTTATTCAAAAACTCGCTCCAACTCCAGTTAGAAGTTAGCTTCAAAACCCTTAAAAAAAAAAAGCCACCCCTTTTTGCATTGTTTCTTCAACCAGCTGAAGGTTTTAAAGACACCAACAATGGGAATTACTTATTTTTTAAAAGAAACAATGGGTTGTTGATTTGGTATATAAATGATTTTCATTCTTTCATTGCAGGAAAGTGACTGCAAAACCTATAGAAATGAAATAAACCCATTCTTTCGAAGCATCGACTTATTGCACCTCTTCATCAAGAAGATTTTCCCATTTGGTGAGATTATCCCTGATTTTCACATAATTATTATATAATATATCCCTTAATTTATATATGTTAGTGTTTCGATTATTATATTTTATTCTTATTATTTCATTTTCATGTATTTGTAGGAATTTGAGCGTGAACGATGAAATTGCATTAAGGTGACAATTTAATGAATGTTCAATTGGTTGATTATAGCGGTGGTACAAAGTAGATAGTCACATATCTAAACCTAACCCAAATAAACCTAGGTCTACCTAATTTAACCTAAGCCCAAACCCAAAATGCTAACCTAAAAACCCAAGCCCAACGCCTTTTGGAGAACCCAAGCCCAAGAAAATAGGAGAAATCTATTTAGCTCTCCCCTTCCTCTCCTTCCACGTTGCTTTTCTCTTCCTCTATTTTCCAGCCACCATGCCAATCCACCCTGCCGGCAATCCTTGCTCGATAGGAGAACCGGCAGTGCGATCATTCCGCCATCACCACCTCCCCCTCGTCCTCCACCATCAGCCGTCACCTCGCCTTCCTCCCTCACCCGCTCTTCCTCGCTCGCTAGGGAGACGCACCACCCTATCCATCATAGACATCATCAACTCACTGTTTCGCACAACCACGCACAACCACCACCCCTGTCCCTGTCGCAAACAACCGTAACAACACCGCCCACGACCCCCTTGTTCCTCTCTTCTTCTCCTATTTTCGTGTCTCTCTCTTCACCTCGCCACCGTCCAGCATCCACACCGTCGAGCACCACCATCAGACGCCACCACCTCCTCTTTCCTGTTTCTCTCTTTCTCAGTCACCGTCGTGTTCCACCGCGCGACAGAGCTCCATCGCCCTGTCTCCCTCCTCCATTCTCGCCCTCTTCGATCTCTCTCTGTTAATCCTTCTCCCGGCCCTCTCTCTCTCTTGCAAAGATCGAAGCTCGTCGGAGGAACAAAGAGCTCGCGAGGAGTAGAGCCTCCCTGTTCCTCTTCCTCCTTCGCGTATTTTTCTCCCTTGTTGATTCCTCACTCTCTCTCTGTCTTCTTGCAGGTACCGGAGCCGTTCAGAGGGAGAAAGAGCTCGCGAGGAGTGCGAATCGCTGGAGACGAATGCGTAGAGGACGCGCGATTTTTCTGGCAGGAACCAACTGCTTTTCAAATAGTTGGTTATTTGCACCCCGGTATTTGCTCTGAGCTACCACAATCCATCAACAGCCTTTTCTCATGATTCGTGTTAGTGCAGAAATGGATTCCACCTCCATTGATGCTGTGACCACCACCATCACGATCTTCTAGACCCCGCGCCGAGGCTAAGATGAAACCACAGGGTTTCCTAGAGTTTGTTGTATTTAAATTTATTATTTTATTTATACTTGAACGTTAAACACATTTGATTTCTGAGTCTCAATATTTTACTTTCACCGATTATATCCGAATTAATTATCTAGACTAGTCGGTAGTTAGAAGTACACTTTATTGATATTCAAAGCATGCTTTTATCAATTAAAATAAACATGTGATTCTGTGTGTCGTAAGAAGACACGCAATCCTAGGGGTTTATACCTTTGCTGAAATCAGTTGCGAACTTATATTAATCTTTAGGCTAATCATGTTAATTCTTGAAAACAATAATTTGGATTACACAAATCTCGAAGAACCTGTAGTGGATTTGATGTCTCGGTCCCCTCTCTTATCATCCTATCAGTTTAATTTTAGTTTTCAATTTAGTCTCTTAATTATAGTAATTTACATCTGCTGTAACCCCCAACTCTAAATTAGTTCAAATAAATCTTAGAATTCGACTGTCTCGTCAATCCTTGTGGGATCGACCCGTATTTGTCACTGTCTACTAGTTAGACAGCCGTGCACTTGCGGTATTACAAGTAGGGTTTATTAACTTATTAATTTAGGTTAATAAAAACTCCATCAAGTTTTTGGCGCCGTTGCCGGGGATCGTAACGGTACAATCGAAATCTAGGGTTGTTTTTGCTAGTTTATAAATTAGGTTTAATTTTCTTTTTTTAGGAACAGTGTTACGAGTCATTTTCTTATTTGTTTTATTTGCTTGAGTTTGAATTGTTTTTTTTTTGCATTTATTTTGTAGCGGTCACACACATAGGAGCTCAAGTGGGAACGAAGTGAAATATTGCAATTTGTGAAGAAACTCTCAGAAATCGACTTCTACCCGGCGTCGCAAGTAACCCAAAGAGGTTCACGCCGGAGGTAACTTCTACACACCGCATCTGCACGCGGTTTCTGTGTGATCACTTGTTTTTAGCTTGTTCTAAGTAGTATTGCATGCAAATTTGAATAGTGGCAGGATTGAGTTGAAACTTCTGTGCCCTCTCCCACGGATAGGTTAATCACCATCTATTTTAGGGTTAGGAGCCTAGGCCTTCACTGTTTAAAATTTGTAGCAAGATAATTATCTAGGACTAGTGTGACGCTCATAGGAACCCTCTTTGGACGTTTGATAGCTTAAAGTGGTCGAGTGAAGGAACATATCCCATCTGGGAACAGTTCTTGAACTGACATTTCACTTTGAGCTAGAGAGTGGAAAAAGAAGTAAGAGCAATTCTGTAGTGGCGGATTGATAGGAAATTATCGTGCCTCTCCTACGATTAGGTGAATTGAATTGAATTTCAGCCCTGCATTATTAAAGAAAAGCTCTAGGGTCGTCTGTCATTCATTTGTTTGTGCATCATTTAGGGTTTCGTTGTTTTTATTTTATTTTTAGTCAGGTCATCTTCATATAGCAGTTAAGCTTGCATTTAAAAAAATTATAAAAAAAATAAAAAATAAAAAATTGAGACCAAGGAAATGGCTGAGGATAAAGACTTTAAGGATTACTTCTCCCCTTCTACCTCGAAGCTCGAAACAGTTCTTATGACGATGACTCAGAAATTAGATGCACTTATGAATTTGACTCAACCCCTACCTCCCACTAATGTTTCATTTGAGGGTTGTGTTGCATGTTCGAGTCCTAGTCATTCTACAGTTGATTGTGATTTGCAATATGATTATCCTGAATATTTCGCTGAGCAAATCCATTCTTTTAACGCTAATTGACGACCTAGATATAATTCAAAGTCCAACTATTACAGCCCTGGTTTTGCCAATAATCAAAATCTCTCCTAGGCTCATAACTCACACCAAGGGGGACATAGTTTCTCTCAGGCTCCTCAATACCCTCATCATGTTATGCCTCAATTTAACCAAGCTCCTCCATCCAACACATCAAGCTTAGAGGAAACGATTAACCGTTTTATGCAGCGCACAGAACGACTGCTTGAACATGATTCTCAGGCTATGTTAAAGTCAAAAGCCATGATTCAACACCAATCTCAATCCATCAATAGACTTGAGATAGTTGTGGATCATATTACTGAGGCATTATCTAAAAGTGAGTTAGGAAGAGTCCCTAGTCACTCTGTTCAAAATTTAGAGGGTCAATTCATAACTAGTAGCACATTGAAACCCGAGTCAAATGATGTTTTTTAGGATAATGTGATCGAAACTACTTTGCTTCATGACCCATTCCCTTCCCCAGATTTTCATAATGACCCACTCGACATATGTCTTCCTAGTGACTCTTGCATGAAATCTAATTCTCAATGTTCTTTGGAGTCAAGCATCGACTATTTTCACGATACAAATGACCCCATAGTTCAAGAAATAGTCAAGTCGTTACCGAAGGACGCATCTAATGAGAGACTACATGCCATAGGTAGTGCTAATTCTAGGTTTGGGGGTGTTGTTGCGTTGTCTAACTCATCATCTTGGTGTAGTTCATTTTGTTATGATGAACTTGTACCACCCGATATATCTATAAACATACCTCTTTCCATCCCTTTCATATTGACTTATGCTACCTATGTGGATCCATTGTTTGTAAGAGATGATTTCAGTTTTGACCACCCTATTGTTACATATTCAATCTTCTGATTTGCAACCTGACTTAGGATGTCCTTTTTTAGGAGTAGGTAAGAGTCATTTGCTGGATATCATTGTTTGTGACCCCTTTCTGCTCAAGGTTCCCATGGATTTTCTAAGAATGCAAGTTTATTTGCATTTGCTCTATGATTCTGCATGGCGCATTCGTAGCTTTTGGGATGTGTTAGTATACGTTGTGTCGCATGTGGTTGCTACTATTTGTTGGACGGATCCTCAACATTTTAGGTTGTTGCTATATGATTCCTTGCCCCTTTTTTAGGAGAGTGTTTGCTATGTTCTTCCTCTTCACTTTATGGTACATCATTTGTGAGGAAGAATATATGTCGGGCTGACGACGTTAAACCAAGCGCTCCAAAGAGGCAGCCTAGCTTCAGTTGTGTCATTATGGTTAGTCTGGATTGATTTTCGAGTTCTTTCTAGTTGCATCTCACTCATACTCGTTAGCTCCGTAACAATTTTGACTTACAACTGATACATGTAATTTTTTTATTTTTTATTTTGTTCATTTGTGTCCTGTATTGTTTTTATCAATTTATCATGATGAGTCCACAGTTCTTATGTCTCTGAGCGTTTATTGGTGGACGATTTCGTCGACATTGGTAAAAACTTTCCCATGGTAATATCACTCTAACTCTCATCTTTTCTTTTTCCTGCATTTGTCATGATCATCATTTTATACATTGAGCACAATGTTTGGTTTAGGTTTGGGGGTGAGGTTTAAGAGTTTTTTCTGCATTCTTCGAAAATTTTGAAAAGAAATGTATTTTACAATTGACAATTGTATTCTACTCAATCTCCATTGAATACATAGTTAATTATGACTGTGTGAAAATTTTCGATTTGAAAATGCATTCAAAATCTAAGTTTCTTTCCAATGAAGAGGATGTTCTTTCAAGTATGCCTTTAAATTTGAGGAATACATGCTTTCACTTGTCACTTTTATATATCAATAGGAAAACATAAGGTTTGATATTATCTTTAAGTTAAATATATTTCATGATATTTTCGACTCGACCATTCTTGCACTATAAGTCAAGTTAGCATGATTTGAAGTTAATCAGTAAGATATTAACTAGAAAACCTTAGACTAATAGTGGAGACTTAACCCTTGTGAGTTTTGAGACATTCTATTTTTCTTGAGGGTTATTAAATAAACTCTGACTTTTCTTCAGTCCGCATTTTCTCGTTGATGATCTCATTGTTCTTGTTTCTTTTATTAATTTCTTTGAGAATGTCATTAAAATTGAATTATTACACTAGAACTTCTTGTTTTATTTAGTTAAGATGTCATAATATCGACTAGAGCTTAAGAAGTGATATAGGCATTTTTTTTCTTTGAACCGTTCTTTAGCCTTTTAGCCTACCTAATGATAAATATCTGTTTGCAGCCCTTTGAGCCTTTAAATAGACTTTTTCTTTGCTAACCCCATCTCCAGTACCTAATCCAGTTAGGGAGTAAGATCCCATACTTTTTTTTATCCTTACCCAATCTCTCTGAGAATGTGTATGGTTGATATATTTTTGGAATGAGAAAATAAAAAGAGCTGAAACTAAATATTCCATGAATCCCCGGGACTGAAATTTTTTATTGTGCAGAATGGGAAAACATGTCAAAAAAAACAAAAAAAAAAGGATAAATGAAAAAAAAGAAGGGATAAATGAAAAAATAAAAAAACATAAAAAATTGATGCTTCGAAGAAAAAGGAAAAAAATATATATGAAGAAGAATTTCGAAGGAAGAAAAATTAATGGTGTACAACATTGGTTTATTCTTCAGAGCCCAACGTGCTTATTAAAGGGTGTATCCATTCTCAGAGAATTTTCTCGTATCCTTTTCCATTCTTGTTAGCCAAAATCTTAGCCTCATTACAACCTAATAAAGACCTAATTGATCTTAAGTAAAAGTTTGGTTCATAGACGTGGAGATTAAATAAACAAGAACTATGGCGTGTGATTCAACATTCTCAAAGTAATTGATTTCTGTCCATCAGATCATATTCATTTCATTATTTGAAAAGTCTATTTTTTCATGATTATTATATGTGAGATGTTTGTGTTTCCATAATTTATTCTCTTTCTCACATATAAACTGAGTGATAACTAACTAATCTCTGAGTGATTCATTTCTGAGTGACAAGAGAGATTTGTAGTCGAAGCATACAATTCAAAGGTTATCTAGTCGTATCTTTGCTGAGAAAAATAAAGTTAAGTTGATAAGGCCATGCACACACACACACACACTTCGAGTTGGGAATAATTGATGAAAGTTATTTAACCTTTGGATACTATTAAACCATTGTTAGACTCGTTGATATATTTTTCTGACATTGTTAGTTGTTTTCTGAAAATTTTGGCAATTAGATGATTACTCTGAGGATAATAGATAGAGTGACTACGTTACCATGTTTTGGAAATTTATGAGTCATAATGTTTGTGGGTAACATTTCTGGAAACCCTCACGAGACTATAACTCGTCCACTAGAGGTAATCTAGAGGTTTAAAAGCCTTGTTGCACGTTTAAGGTAAGTGCAACCGATGATTCCAGCGAAAGTGAGTTAGAATTTTATTTCTATTGTTTTGCTCGAGGACTAGCAAAATATAGGTTTGGGGGTATTTGATATTCACATAATTATTACATAATATATCCCTTAATTTATATATGTTAGTGTTTCGATTATTATATTTTATTCTTATTATTTCATTTTCATGTATTTGTAGGAATTTGAGCGTGAACGATGAAATCGCATTAAGGCGACAATTTAATGAATGTTCAATTGGTTGATTATAGCGGTGGTACAAAGTAGATGGTCACATATCTAAACCTAACCCAAATAAACCCAGGTCTACCTAATTTAACCTAAGCCCAAACCCAAAATGCTAACCTAAAAACCCAAACCCAACGCCTTTTGGAAAACCCAAGCCCAATAAAATAAGAAAACCCTATTTAGCTCTCCCCATTTTGGAGAAGAGCTCTCCCACTCCTTCCACGTTGCTTTTCTCTTCCTCTATTTTCCATCCACCACGCCAATCCACCCTACCGGCAATCCTCGCTCAATAGGAGAACCGGCAGTGCGATCATTCCGCCATCACCACCTCCCCCTCATCCTCCACCATCAGACGTCACCTCACCTTCCTCCCTCACCCGCTCTTCCTCGCTCGCTAGGGAGATGCACCACCCTGTCCATCGTAGACATCATCAACTCACTGTTTCGCACAACTACGCACAACCACCACCCCTATCCCTGTCGCAAACCACCATAACAACACCGCCCACGACCCCCTTGTTCCTCTCTTCTTCCCTTGTTTTTGTGTCTCTCTTCACCTCGCCACCGTCCAACATCCACACCGCCGAGCACCACCATCAGACGCCACCACCTCCTCCTTCATGTTTCTTTCTTTCTCAGGCACCGCCCTGTTCCACCGCGCGACAGAGCTCCACCGCCATGTCTCCCTCTTCCATTCTTGCCCTCTTCGGTCTCTCTCTTTGTTAATCCTTCTATCGGCCCTTTCTCTCTCTTGCAAACACCGGAGCTCGTCGGAGAAACAAAAAGCTCGCGAGGAGCAGCGGAAATAGGGAGCGCCTCCCTGTTTCACCGTCCCTGTTCCTCTTCCTCCTTCGCGTATTTTTCTCTCTTGTTGATTCCTCACCCTCTCTCTGTCTTCTTACAGGTACCACAGCCGTTTGGAGGGAGAAAGAGCTCGCGAAGAGCGAAGACGAAGCTCGCGAGGAGCGCGGCTCGCTGGAGACGAAGGCGCAGAGGACGCGCGATTTTTCTGGCGGGAACCAACTGTTTTTCAAACAATTGGTTATTTGCACTCCGATGTTTGCTCTGAGCTACCACAGTCCATCAGCAGCCTTTTCTCGGGATTCGTGTTCATGCAGAAATGGATTCCACCTCCATTGATGCTGTGACCACCACCATCATGATCTTCTAGACCCTGCGCTGAGGCGAAGATGAAACCATAGGATTTCCTAGAGTTTGTTGTATTTAAATTTATTGTTTTCTTTATACTTGAACGTTAAACACATTTGAGTTCTGAGTCTAAATAATTTGCTTTCACCGATTATATCCGGATTAATTATCTAGACTAGTCGGTAGTTAGAAGTACACTTTATTGATATTTAAAGCATGCTTTAATCAATTAAAATAAACCTGTGATTGTGTGTGCCGTAAGAAGACACGCAGAGCTAGGGGTTTATACCTTTGCTGAAATCAGTTGCGAACTTAGATTAATCTTTAGGTTAGTCATGTTAATTCTTGAAAACAATAATTTGGATTACACAAATCTCGAAGAACCTGTGGTGGATTCGATGTCTCGGTCCCCTCTCTTATCATTCTATCAGTTTAATTTTAGTTGTCATTTTAGTCTCTTAATTTTAGTAATTTACATCTGCTGTAACCCCCAACTCTAAATTAGTTCAAATAAATCTTAGAATTCGACTGTCTCGTCAATCCTTGTGGGATCGACCCGTATTTGTCACTGTCTACTAGTTAGGGTCATGAGGAAAAGAAAACAAACTAGACAAAGAACTCCAGTATAACGAGGTTCACCTATGCGGAAGTTTGATTGGCTATGACCAGTTACTTCATCGGTGGAAAGGGTTCGAAAGCCTCAAGTTTTTATTATTTGATAAAATGATAACTCCACACTCAATCAACTTTCCACAACCTTGCAAAGTCTAATTGTCACACTCTTATGAGACTTACCTATATAAATCAAGTGTTTTTTGCTTAATGAGCCTTACAAACACCTTGGCGGTCACCAATGGGATGCACCACAAGCAAGTCTTAAGGACGTGTGCTTGGGATACTGGAGATACAAATTTGATTTTATGTTCTGCTTTGCGAGACTTATCGAATAACCAAGGATCACCCCTCATGGCACAATCAAGGCTTACCACCTACATGAGATCGTTGGGGTCACACTTATTCGTAAGAATCCACTCCATGTATTCAAGAACCCACGGGGTGAAGGTGAGTTTAGGCAACGCTAACACTCAAGGGTTTCTATCTTCTAGTGATACTCGTTTGTCGGATAGAGAGGATTAAAAGGTCTCTTACATTTACTCCATTATGCAATGGAAGATGGAATGTTCACTTAATAATGAGATAAAGTGGTTGAAGGCTCAACAACTCTTCAAAAGAGGCATAAACCAATACAAAACATTCTTCAACTCTTCTTCCTCACTTTTTCTGCTCACTTCTTTTTAGATAACCAAATAGCTCATGAAGAAAGGAAGAGTTTCTTCCTAAAAACCATGGATCTTTCACAAGGGATATAGGTTTTGAGTGGATGAATGGATCTCTCAAAAGAAAGTCCAAAAGGGAAAGTCTTCAGCAAGATGAAAACATGAGAGGTTCTTGAGTAATTATCCTAAGAGATGGATCTTGGTTTCTTTTTATATAACTAGTATGTATGGACTTAGTGAAGTCGACTTCGTTGTCTTTGCAAGAGCGGCTCTCTGCTAAAAATGACTTGTCAAGGGGTTTTTGCCTGCCTCAAACCACTTTTTTGAAAACAAAAGCTTATCCTTGGTCACATATCTTTGTACTTGACATAAAGATCTCCTTTTGGCACATAGGAATGTCTCTAAAGAGAATATTCATTGTCATGTGAGAGGATAACCCAAATTCGAACTATTGAAATTTTGCCCTTAGATTCTTTCCTTTAAATAGCTTTTAGCACTTCATTTGTATTAGCTATTTTTTGCTTGTCTTGATCTTTGTAGCTTTGACTTGTCTTCATGAGTTGACTTTATTCTTGTCCCTTGACAATAGTCCCTATGAGTTAACCTTGAAATGATCTTTGTAAAACATATACCTAATCCCAATCACTCAATATACGATTTATATTCCATCATTTTATATTATTTTGGCATAATTCGCAAATACATTCATAGGATGCGAAAAATCGTCCCCCTATCATCTACGTAATAATATATATAGATAGATAAATGCGTCAAAGTAAAGGCAATATTTGAAGTTTTTTTGTTAGCCTCTAAATCTCATGGCTAGGGTTGTGGTGATGAAGTTATACAACCAAAGTTGCTAACAAAACCCACTTAATAAATTTTTTTAAGAGTACTTCATATGAATATTGATGATACATCAAAATAAACCGATCATCACGGTCGTACACGTAGCATAAAGATCCATCACGAGAATACAACGCCTAATCTATTGGGCCAACTCATAAAGCCCAGGAAGAATAAAGCCAACTGTAGAGGCCCGGATGAGGCCCGCCAATGAGGAAGAACAAACAAGACCTAAATCCAGGCCCAACGAATCAGAGCACGGATCCAGGCCCGACACGAGTTCTCTCATAAAAAATAGGAACGTTGCACCGAAAATAGCCGTGGAGGGAGTTACACCTCCTCGAACGCATCTCCATGGGGGAGATTGTTATAAGAAACATCTCCTTCCATTGCGCCTCACATGCTTATGTCATGCAGAGAGTTAACCACGACCATTATAAAAGGTAAAGGGAACATTTGACAAATGTATGAAACTTTAACTGAGTTTTGTCCAGATTTACATCATTATTCCAACAAAGTTACTGACTTAAGCATCGAAATGCCCTCGGCCACCAAAAAGGTGGTCATTGGTAGTCTAACAATTGTTTTGTAGGTAAAACTCACAGGAGGACTATTTTTGGATGCATCAGTTAGGCGCCGTCCATGGGGAACGACGAGTTTTTTTTTCTAAAAATAAGATTCACAGTAACAAAGCTCACACAACCCGATAGAAGATTAATGGAATACTCCACAAATCTTCAATCTAACGATAAAAGATACGACATGCTGCCCAATACTGATCCAAAGACGACCATCAAAACAACCATACCTACTAGAAGAGAGCTCCAACAGGTAACAGTTCAGACATCCTTGACATCATAGGGAATCCCCTCGGATCCCTGAGTGGAGATGCTTATGGCTCTCAGATGAACAACTTGATCAAGACGATAGGCGGGATCATCCGAGACCTACATGGCAACAACTTTTGAGAAGAAATCACCTAGCTTAAGAGACATTGGGCTAACAATAGCTCCAAGTGCAATCAGGGAACATCCAAAAGTCTACAACTAAAAAAGCCCAAATACGGAAGAACAGTCTCGACTCTGACAGCGAGTTAGAGCGAGATTCTTGAAGCTATGGCAGGAAGATAATATGTCAAATGGCCACCAGAGATGAGAGGAGATTCAGAAAAGCGGAGCAAGAGCAGACATTGTCTCTTCCACAACGACTACGACCACGATAACAAAAATTTTCGCACCCTAAGAGACGAAAATGATCGCCATATCAAAGAAGGATGACTCAGAGAGTTTGTCGAACTCGAGGGCAAAACAATCATTTCAAAGGAGCAAGCAATGAAAACAATCTACGTCTTCCATGGCACGGGCGAGGAAATGAGCAATCGAATCGATTTAGAAAGCGTATAGTCAGAGACTTACACAAAGATCAGATTCCAATAACCATCCGCACAGTGTGCAAAAATAATGCAAAGGACTGTAAACTTTTCAAACGAAGATGTTGATGGGGTTAATTCCCACACAATGATGCTTTAGTGATTTCGGTCATGATAGCTAAATGGAAAATCAAAAGAGTATTGATCGACACCGACAGCTCGGCCAATCTCTTATACCTAATAGCTTTCTGAAAGATGTAGTTCACCACTGAGATGCTCTCACCAATCGATCAATCTATGGAAGGTTTCAGTGGGGAACAATGTAACCCACTGGAAATGATTCAACTACAAGTTGAAGTGGGAGGGACAGGAAAGAAACGAGTATTAATGACAGACTCTCTCATCGTCGACGCTTCTGCTTCATACAACATGTTACTTGGAAGACCGTGGATATACAAGATGGGCGCAGTCTCCTCCACTATGCACCAATGTGTGAAGTACAATACCGATAATGGCATCGAAAGAATAAAAGGAGACCAACCAGCGGCCCGGGAGTGTCATTTCGTTGCGATAAAGACTCCCAATAAATAACAATTACCACAACGACTGGACGAGTCTTCACAGCCACGAGATCGAGCCAACACCGGGCAACCAAAAAAAGAAATGATCGAGGTTTACTTAGACAACGAAGCAGAAAAAACAGTTTGAATTGGCACATAGATCCAACCCGAACTCACCAAGGAACTGATCCAACTGCTAATAGATAACCAAGATGTTTTCATATGGACAATGAAGGATATGGTGGGAATAGATCCATCCATCATCTCCCATAAATTGCAAGTGAATCCAGAAAGAAAACCGGTTCGATAAAAAAAGACCGGTGGCCCCGAAGAGGTGCACCGACTGCTCAGCTCGAGAATGATAAGAAAAGCTCATACCTGGATTGGTTGGCGAACATGTTACTAGTAAACAATAAGAACTGGAAATGGAGGGTGTGCGTGGATTACACCGACCTAAATAAAACCTACCAAAAAGATAGCTTTCCACTTCCACGAATAGATCAAATAATGGATGTAATTGTCGGACACAAAATGTTGAGTTTCATGGACGCGTACTTCGAGTATAATCAGATACAAATGTACCCCCCCCCTTGACCAAGAAAAAAGTCATTCATAATGGAAAGGGATACATAGTGCTATCAAGTAATGTCGTTCGGATTAAGACACGCGGGAACAACATATCAACAACTAGTAAAAAGGATGTTCAGAGATCATATCGGCAAAACAATGGAAGTTTACATCGATGATATGCTCGTCAAAAAGCTCACGCAGAACAGACCACGTCACGGATCTCGAACATGCTTTCTCCCAGCTTTGGAAGTACAAGATAAAGCTGAACCCAGAGAAATGCACTTTTGGAGTGGAGTCAGGGAAATTCCTCGGGTACATGGTCAACCAGCGAGGAATTGAAGTCGATCCAAAGCAGATACAAACGCTTATCAACTTGCAATCGCCGACAAACAGAAAAGGTGTTCAAAGTCTTAACGGGAGGATAGCAGTTCTGAACAGATTTATCTTCAAATCATCAGACAAGTGTCTCCCTTTCTTCAAAATCTTGAAGGGGAACAATACATTCAAATGGAATGATGAACGCGAGAAAGCCTTTCAAAGCCTTAAGACATACATGAGAAGCACGAAGCTACTAACAAAAATGAACACAGGAGAAGCACTGTATCTGTACCTATTTGTGTCCAACCACGCGGTGAGTTCAACACTGATACGAGAAGAAAACGGGTGCAAAAACCAGTGTACTACATCAACAAAACACTCGCAGATGCAGAAATCAAATATCTGGCCCTAGAAAAATTAGCGTTTGCTCTAATTGTGTCATCAAGAAAATTGCGACCATACTTCCAAGCACACCCGATCACGGCCATGACCGAACAACGGCTTCGGTTAGTATTAAACAAACCTGACCTCTCAGAAAAAATGGTAAACTGGGCGATATAGCTTGGACAATTTGACATCAACTATGCCCCTTGAACTGCTATCAAAGCTTAGGCATTAGCCGATTTCATCTCCGAGTTCACAAGAAGCAACAACCAACACGAGGATAAGGAAAGCAGAAGAGAACAACCTGAACCGATCCCTAAAGGATGGATCATCCGCTGTGATGGGGCGTCCAACGAGGCAGGAAGCGAAACCGAATTAGTCTTGTACAACTCGGAAGGCATCGTATTAGAAAAGGCGATAAAATTCAGTTTTAGATCCTCCAATAATGAAGCCGAGTATGAAGCTATGATAGCAGGACTACAGTTAGCAAAACACCTGGGAATAAAGAACATCAGTGTCTTTATTGATTCAAAGTTGGTGGTCAATCTACTAAATGGCGAGTCTCAGTAAAAGACACCCGAATGAAAGCCTACCACCAGAAAACTACAAAGCTAATAGAAGGCTTCTGAAATGCTACCATTCAGCAATGCGCATGAACAAAAAACAAAAGAGCCAACGAGCTAGCAAAAGAAGCCTCAACAACGAAGGATAATGACAACCTGCTCATCATGACACAAGGCAGCTCCATACGCGAAAATCAATAAGAAGAAGCATGCGCCATAAACCAAGGAACCAATTGGACAACTCCAATCCTGACGTATATTTTAAACGAAAAACTCCCAACAGATAAGATAGAAGCCAAATAACTATGGAATCGGACAACAAGATACACAATGATCAATGACAAATTATACAGGAGGTCTGCCATGAGCCCATTAATAAGGTGTCTTGCACTAGAAGATGTCGAATACATCCTGCAAGAAATACACCACGGCACATGCGGAAATCACCCGGGAGGAAGAACATTGGCCCACAAAGCTCTCACATTAGGTTATTATTGGCAACCGATGCAAGAGGACGCTCAAAAGCTAGTTCGTAAATCTGACAAGTGCCAAAGATTCGCCCCATACACTCACATGCAGGGACAAAATCTGATCCCAATAGCAGCCCCTGGCCATTCGCACAATGGGAATGGACATCGTAGGACCACTTCCAACGTCTGATAAAAAAAAAGTTTCTCCTTGTTGTAATAGACTACTTCACCAAATGGGTAGAAGTAGAGCCCCTCACAAGGATAAGGGAAGCACAAGTCGAGAAATTTCACTGGAGAGACATCATATGCAGATTCGGGATCCCAAGAGTAATTGTCACGGATAA
Organism: Berberis vulgaris; assembly: GCA_963556465.1. NCBI lineage: Eukaryota > Viridiplantae > Streptophyta > Magnoliopsida > Ranunculales > Berberidaceae > Berberis > Berberis vulgaris. The sequence continues at coordinate 44,793,616 of OY747128.1, read as the reverse complement.
TGAGAGACAGTTTGAAGGCAAAAAAGTTAGGGAGTTGTGTGAGAACCTGAATGTCCAGCAACATTTCTCCGCACCAACTCATCCGCAAGCAAACGGGCAAGCCGAGGTCTCTAACAAGATAGTCTTGGAGACAATCAAAAGAAGACTCGAGGCAGCGAAAGGACTATGGACATACGAGTTACCTAGTGTCCTTTGGGCGTACAAAACAACAAAACAAACTTTGACAGGAGAAACACCTTTCGCTATCGCTTACGGGTCAGAAGTGATACTCGTAGAAATCAGAATGCCAACATTTCGAACTGGAGAATTTTGCGCTGAAGACAACGTCAAAGCATTAAGAGTCGGGCTGGATCTCCTCGAAGAAAAACTAGAAGCAACCTCGATTAAAACAGTAGCCTATCAACAGCGCATGGCAAGGTATTACAACAAGGTGCGAATCCGAACCTTTGACGTCAGAGAATGGGTGTTACAAAAAGTCCAACTAAACACGAAAGAGCCCGGTGCGGGCAAGCTGAACTCGAACTGGGAAGGACCATACCGGGTAACAAAAATCAACAAACCAAGAACATATTAGTAGGCAGACAAATATGGCGAAATGAAACCTCGACCATGGAATGTAGAGTACTTGAAAAGGTATTATCAATAAAGTCTTTTGCTCTCAATTTTGAAACAACAAAAATCTAATCAGGACAAAAAGTCAGAATAAAACCGACTCGAGAAAACACTCAGCATGGCTAGAGTATCGAGCAAACACAAATAAATATGTTGTACGAATGAGTCAGACATTAAACAAAAAACTTCTGGCCTGATCAATCACGAAGTAATAAAGTACTGGGACATAAGAGCCTGATTTACGTCGACTGTAATGTGCTACATCGTAATCCAAATAAGAAACATGATTCCGTAAACTATAGCTTCTATACAACTAGAACGTCGAGTATCGAAGCCACCCATAAAAATTCATAGAAACAAAGTTGAAAATCTCCCAGAAATGTCATAAATAAAAGCTAACAAGTTAGACATATGGGATACAAACATGCGAAATAATAAATTTTCCATTTATCTACTAAAAAAAGGAGATTACAAAAAGAAAAAGAAAACAACTAAAAAGGGAATCAGTGTTGTGAGCAGCGTCTTCAGGCAGCATAGGATCAGCAGGCTCCTCGAAATTCGGATCACCCATTGAATAGGGAACAACTTCCTCGACATCATCAAATTTATGCTCAGCAAAACAACGGTATGGGGACATGTCAAAACCTTGTGTATCCAGGAAGTCCAGAAAAACGTGGCAACCCTCAACCACTCTCAGCTTCTCAATAACAATGGACTACACCTCAGCTTGGGTTGACGCTAACTCTTTGTCAACATCGAAAAGTTTAGCATAGACCGCTGATTTGGTCTCTACAAACTTGGAATTCAGCTCAACGATGCAAACAGTAGCAGCCTTAAGCTTGGCAGATCATTCTTTGGCAGAACGAATAGCCTCGTCACATTCGTCATTTCGGTCGGACAACTTTTTCTCAACAACATCCAGATGGGAACGCAACCTGCTCAATTCCACCTCGAATGTCTTGAGGTCGGAAGCGAATGCATCATGCGTAGTCTCGAGTTCCTTCAACATCACTCGCGCAAAATTCGCAACCTTTCATGCTCCGATCAGTATGCCTTCAACAAATCCAGCCAATGGAGAACATGGGAAATGACCAGAATGTGTCCTGAAAGCTTCCGCTCGATGTGCGCAGCTTGGTCACGAGACGCCTTACATATGACCCCATGACGGCTGCATAAGTAAGATGCGTCATCCCCTCCATAAGATCTTGGAGGCCATCGTCAATATGACGACGTGGTTGTCGTATTAGCATAGGAGTTTTGTTAGCCAACCGCCCGTGACAGCCGCCAATGAGATTGTGAGCATTGTCCTACACATCAGCCTCGGAAGGCCAGAAGGTCTCATCGAGGACAGTAGAAGCAAGGTGAGATGCAGAAGGAGTAGCAGGAGATCCCGAAGTCCCAGCCACGACAGAAGAAACAATAAGCTTGTGATTTCGAGCACGGGCATCAACTTGATCATCAACTAACAGATCATACTCAAAGTCATCCAAAGTCTTAGTACCCTTTAGATTCTTTGACAGCCAAACACCTAGCTGAAGCATTTTGTTTTCGATAACGCGCGAATTGTCAATCGAGAGGCCGACAAGCCATAAGAAGCAACAAACTTTTTCTCATGGTCATCCAAAGGACGAGAAACTTCCTTATTACTTATCTCAATAATTCGGTTTACCTTCTCATCCTCGCGGGCAGAAGAATCATCATCCGAACCATGACCTCCTTTCTAAAGAGAAGCAAGATGAGAGGGGGTTCTGGAAAATTCAAGAAAGAAGGAAGCAAGCTTTTTCCCCTTCGAGATGCAGCCAGAATAGACGACCGTCGTCTTGGAGGGGCTAGGAGGCCTAGGAACTTTCCTTTTCTTAACAACTGAACCAGTATTTCTAGCGCCTCGAGCAGAGACAAAAGCAGTGACTCCCACATCACCAGCGCGTGCAACAGTAACTTCTGAAGCGAGACCTACCCCATCCGGTGAAAGCAAACCATCATGGACAATGGCATCTGTAGTGAGAAAATCTTCTATTAACACCCGGGGAAGATCACAAAACCGACGTTAGAACTCCTATTCTTCCAAAGACAGTGACAAACTCGACCTTTTTAGGCTCCCAGAATGATCCTAGAATCTGATTCCCATGAAACCTAAAGTGATTGGAAGAAAGAGAGGCATAAAACCAGGACCTCGACCAGCCCACATACTCCTCTCGCAGGTCCTCAAAGTAAGGAGGGGAATGTAGGCCACAAGTGTGATTAAGGTTCACGTTGAACCCTATCAGAGAATGCAAAACCCTAACATTCATGGGGATACGAGCCTGGTCAGCTTTCGCTAAGGTTGAAATCATTATTCTCCAACCATTAGGTACCAGTTGAGCAAGAGCAATACCAACCAAATCCAAGTACTCCCAGACGATAGTAGGAGCTGAAAGCCTGAAACCAGAGTGGAACATACCGGGATATAAAACAATATATCTAGGCTTAGGACGATAATGATTGTTACCCTCTCCGAAGAGAACTATTTCCAGATCGGTTGGCAATGAGTAGTCATAACGAATGTTGTCCAGAATCGCGTGTGTTGCCTGCTTGGGCATAACGAAAGCTTCGCAAACATCAAGAACATCACCACCCAAAAGCCTAAAGTTAGACATGACTACAGAACGAATGCAAAGTAATCAAAGGGTTAACAATCAGAAAGAAAAAAAATGGAAATGCAGAAGGAAGCAGAACATACACAAGCTTTTCCTCTTATAGGAATGGGCAACGAAAAGACCACTATTGGGAGAATGTGCAAGGTATGACAACCGCACGAAATCCCATAAATTGCGCCAAAACGAATAGGCGAATGAAACACAGGAGAGATAACAACAGCAACAGATAACAAGAGTACTAAATGAGCCGTAATGTTGCAATCAAAAGCAAAATCGCCACACAGTTAGTGGATACACGAACATACCCACTAACTAAGGGAGGAGTAGCTGATGATACATCAAAATAGACCGATCATCATGACTGTACATGTAGCATAAAGATCCATCACGAGAATCCCAATTTATTGGGCCCGCTCATAAAGCCCAGAAAGAATAAAGCCAACTGCAGAGGCCCAAACGAGGCCCCCCAATGAGGAAGAACAAACATGACCTAAATCCAGGCAAAAACGAATCAGAGCACGGATCCATGCCCGACATAAGTTATCTCATAAAGAAGAGGAACGTTGCACCGAAAAGAGTCGTGGAGGGAGTTACACCTCCCCAAACGCATCTCCATAAAAAAGGAGATTGTTACAAGAAACATCTCATTCCGTTGTGCATCACATGCTTAAGTCACATAGAGAGTTAACCACAACCATTATAAAAAGGTAAAGGGCACATTCGACAAAGGTTTGCAACTTTAATTGAGTTTTATCCAGATTTACAACCTTCTACCAACAGAGTTACTGACTTAAGCATCGGAGTGCCTTCGGCCACCAAAAAGGTGGTCCTTGGCAGTCTAACAATTGTTTTGCAGGTCAAACTCGCAGGATGACGATTTTTGGACGCATCAAATATAATCAACAAAGACAAAACTAAAAAATTATAATGAAAAATTCAAGCACTACATTAGTTTGGTATTGAATTGTCAATTATCATCCTTATTTTATATATGTGTTTGTATATGTATACCAAACTACTATAGAACATAATCACCAATTTATTCATTTTGAAATTGTTTGAATGTTATGTTTGGTTGATGCAATGTCTTAGACATTTCTATGATTGTTACAGGTTGCAGGTGGTTCAATTCACATGTGTTCCATCGTGATTAGCCTTCAAGTATAGAATGTAGTTGCTTAGATGATCGAGCGAAAGTAAGTCTTTATGCGAAGTGGAGGTGACGTTGATTCTAAGTTGCAACAATGATGTGGCATTCGGTCATGGTTTGGGTGGAGATAGTGATGCATCCTTCGGGCATTGTGTGAATTAGCCTCTGGGTATGGGTTAAAATATATGTATTTAAGGTGGTTCGATTCATCATTAATTTTAAGGTCGTTCCTGCATCAATGAACCCCGACATTTGTATTTAATCTCCTGCTCAAACCTATGTGCCTGATACAATCAACTAATATAATTTGATGGACCACACTTTAAGGGATGGAGAGCCAAGATGACGTTTTACTTGGCTCTGATGAAGGTTTTCGATGTGTTCAAAACACCAACCCAAGGACTCTAATGTTGTACTAGAATCAACAAAGACTTATGAGGCTGAAATGTTGTTGATTTCAATCGCAAAAACTTGATTTGGAACAACATCAAAATTATCTGAACATTCATTATTCCCATTGTTAATCTTTAACGACATAGTGTACCCCAAAATTGACTGTCAACACTACTCACACCATCTTAACTGCTAACTTGAGGCCAGGGCTAATCGTAGTCTAGGGTCAGTAGTTTTTAAACAAAGGGGATTTTTTAGTTTGGCACTTAATGAGTCTAACACTCGTTTTCTAATGGAACCGTTAAGTTCACGTGATTGACTGGTCAATATTAATTTTTGGACCATTTCACCCTAAAATCCTAAATTTTTCCACCCCCTCATTTTTTTCCCTGCAACTCTTATTCTCTTCAAATAGGAACGCCACCCCCAAATCACAACCCCCATTGGTCTTTTTGGAACTAGTAGTTTTACATTTTTCACCAAATCTTGCTAGTTTAATACCATAACAAGTGTAGATGTTTAAGCTATTATTCCTCACTTGATGAGATGAGAATAAGATCAAAGATGAATACATAACACCCAATTTGTTTGCAAGATCAACAAAAAAGAAGCCAAGAAATCAAGAAAACAAGTTATTGGCTAGTTAGCTAGATAGAGATAACTAAATTAACTAGCATTGTTTGGTTAATGTGATAAGTTTTATCAAGTCATTTGATTTGCCTCGAGTAGTTGCATGAGATGGCGAAAGAGGAAGAATGGTGACTCGCTGACCCATGTGCTGGCCACCTACTCAATACAACACAACCTTACGACTCTTCTGCATGCATGTATCCCCGATTAGTGTGGAATGGAAACTATAGATGCTAGTGAAAACATATATGTAAAATATGAGTATTTTGCTTCCAACAAGCTTTATTATTAACTCTTCTTCTATTCTTACTATCGATTCTCTCTCTCCTCTTGGTTGAGAAGAAAAGTATAGGTGGAGCGTTGTTTTGCTCTCTTTCATCTCGAAACTTTCTCACTCTCTGAGGCTGAGCAGAGCCGCTCCTCATCCAATGCCTTATTCACTTGCAGTTGCAGAGCTACTGATGCTGCACAATTGTCAACATTTTCAGAAACCTTAATTTCCCCCTTCATGAATTGCCTCCCTCGTCACATTTTTACTACTTGTAGCTCTAGCTCTCTCATTCTCACCATGTTTCTTCATTTCTGGAGAGAGATTGATTTCAAACAGCTTCTTCTGCTGATTTGAACAACTAGTTTTCTTCTTCTTTTCTTCTACTAATTCCAAGAAGATACTGTTCCAAGAAGATGTCTTTATTTGGCAATGGGGTTGATATACTATTCCAAGAAGAGTTGCAGGGAGAAAGAAGAGAGAAAAAGTGAGGGAGTGGGGCAATTTTGGGTTTTAGAGCAAAATTGTCCAAAAAATTGTCTTGACCAATCAATCAAGTGGATTTAAAGGTTATGTTAGAAAACAAGTGGTAGACTCAATTAGATATAAACTAATGAGTGTCAGACTCAAAAAAATTCTTTAAACTATTTGGGAGTATCTTGAGTTTAGGATTAAGAATGTGGGTAAGTCAATAAATCCAAACCCAAACCCAATTGCAAAGGATTGGGAAGAATGGATCCTCAAATCAGCCCCTTTATCCAATCTACAAAAGTGTCATTTCACTTGACTAATGTCAGAATGGTAAAAACAGTTGGGAAAATTATGAACCTTGTGAACAGGATCTTCCTTTTAACATTTTACCTTCCCTTTACCTTCTCCTTTGCCTCTGAAACAACTCTGCCATTGCAATGTCCCTCCCTCTCCCTAATTTTCACAAATAATAAAAGGCCACCACCCCTTTTTTCTGGTCTCCGTTCCCCAATCAATCAATCGCGTAATATTACCGCAGACAAAAATTGACGAATCAATCAACAAAACAAAACACTGAAGAAGAAGAAGAAACAGAGATGATGGGATAACGAGAGAGAGAGAGCGAGTTTTGTCCCCCCAAAAAAATGAAGGGGAAATCAGTTGCAATTTCTTCAAACACTCCGAGCGCAAGCGCTGGAGAAGAATCAGCCGCCAAGAAAGATCCAGCCTTGCCCGCAGGCAGATTTTCATCCCGAAACGCTTCCTCCAAATACGATTTCGTCAAGGTTTCACCTTTTCTTCTTTTCAACAACAACTCCATTGGTGTGATCTTACTGTTTGATTTCGATTTTCAATTGATTTTTATTGGATTGAATTGTTGTTGTTGGTTATGTAATTGTTGATTTGTAATGTAATGTAATATAAATCTCCCCAGGTTAAAGTGTGGCTCGGCGACAATGCGGATCATTACTATGTTCTTTCCAGATTTCTTCTCAGTAGAATGCTTACTGTCACTAAGGTATAATAACAGCAACAATCGTCATGCAATTTCAATCATTTTTGTTATCGTGGAAACACTGATTACTTGTTGTTTGTTCACTGTTTCAGATACCTAATCATGTCGCCATTAAAATCGCTCTCGAACTCAAGAAGCTACTTATAGACAACAGTCTTCTTGATGTGTATGTTATTGCCTCTTATTTTTTTTTTCTTTTCTTTTCTGGGGTTGCTTTATGGATAATTTGTTAATGACATGATTAACCTTTTTTATTTTTCAGATCTCAATCTGATTTGGAAGCTAATCTCTTCAAGGTGCTTATGCTGAAAACACTATATAAGTTGTTTATTCATATGGAAAACTTGTTCATAGTTGGAACTGGACTGAATAATTGAGTGTCTTATAGTTCGTTGAGACCAAGGATGCACGGAAGCAACACATCAGCTAGATAATTTTCAAAAAACTAGGATTCGGCATCAAAATTTAATATTTTAATTTTATAATTAGTTATGATCATATATAAGTTCTACTAGAATATGCTGAGAAAAAAAAATTGAGAAAACGAGAAAACAATTGAGAAGATTATAATGGCGCTTAGTGGTAGAATATGCTAAGTTGAATGCTAGAAATGTATTGGAGAATTCTTTTTAATAAAGTAGACAAAATAACAATTTCTGTAAGTATAACCTGAAGTATGATATTATATTGTTATTTTCACTTACCACATGCACCCAGTAAAAAAAAAGAATAAAAAACCAAAATGTCACTATTGGACGTGTCGGAAATGAGTTCTAAATGTGTTGGGCACGTGTCTAAGTTGGTCAACCCGATAGACACGTTGACCATGTGTCAGATACATGTCGAGCGTGTGTTGGCATTTGTCCATGTCCGACATGTGTTGGACTCGCAAACATGGGTTTTTTGAAGAGATTGTGCATCTCTAACGAGGCAATCTGCAGTCGTCAATGGGTCCAAGCGTACTTTTCCATATTTGAAATTACAAGATCTTTAAGAAGATAATATGTAGGATTGGCAGAAATATCCGTTTAGACGGATATCTGCCTTGCCTCACCTCGAATGGGGTAGATATGGTTTTAGCTTAATGGATTTTGAGGCGGATCTGGGGGAGAAAATCAAAATCATCACGGATGTGGGGCGGATATGAATGGCCATATTAACCCCGCGGATACCCGATTATATATATCTATAATAAGTAACTTGCATAATTGTTGGGCTGGTCATATCCAAGACAACAAAGCTCCAAGCCAATTAGGCCCAACCCAACCCAATGTATTGATGGGTCCAATTTTTTATGGAAGCATACACTTCTTAAGTTTACCTCTCAGAGGATGTGGGACAAAACCTCTTAGATTAACATCTAAAAAAATGGAAATCCTTGTGTTTTATAGAACTAGAAACCTTTGCATGTTGTTTTTTAGAGGATGTGGGAGAAAACTAATTCTTAGACTCTCATTCACTCACATTGCTTAAGTTAACATTACCAAGTTTATGATCAAATTATTTCATTAATTTACTTACACAATAACATTGGCTATTATTTTGTTTTTTGTTGCCACCACTACCACCACTACCACCATAACATAATTACTACCACCTTCACAACCACTGCCACTACCACCTTACAACCACTGACACCACCATAGCATAATCACGACCACCTTCACAACCACCACCATTGCCACATTGCTACAACCACCATAGCATTAGTATAACTACCTTCACAGCCATAATTACCGACACTCATAGCAAAATCACTGCATCGCATACAACTATATCATAACCACTTTCACAATCATAACCATCAACATTTTCACACTCATCGCAACCACCATAGAATAACCGTCGCCAACACCTTCATAGCTACAGTGACCACTTCCACTACCGCCAACTAAGGAATGTGATTTTTCGAAATATGTCGAAATTTCACAAAATATTTCCCATTTTGTAGTTACCGAAATATCTTTCGAAATCCAAAGTATCAAAAGTTTGTTATGGAGTGATTCTTATGTAATATTTAGTTTATATGATACTATGAGTCGTGTGAGACTTTTTATGTAGTATTTAAGAGTTTAAAATGCACAACTTATATTGTTAAATTCGAAGTCACAATCTAAATTTTTACGTTTTTTCTATACAAGATGAAATATTTCACGAAATATTGCTTAAATCAAGTGATTGAAATTAACTCGAAAAATGAAATCATAATCTTTGCCGCCAACACCTTTACAAATCACAATCCAACCACCTCCCCTGCCACCCATAACCACAAGCATCACCAACCATCAGTATAATTATCGCCACCAACAACTACCGCCATCATCATCAACATCGCCAACAACCACCACCATACGACAACCACAACCATTGCTAGCATCTCTGCCACCCATAACCATATCCACAATCACCACTACCACCATGGTACCAAAACCACAACCACTGCCATCACCACCACCACCAACGTAATATAATAAGGTTCAATAAGTAATCTCCAAGTCGAATACACAACCACAACCATCGTTATCATCAGCGCCACCAACAACCAATCATCATCACCTAGGGGTGGGCATCCCATCCCGCGATCCCGATCCCGTCCCGATTTTTTCGGGTCTTAATGGGATTGAATAATTTCATCCCGATCTAGAATGGGATGGGATGGGATGAAGATTTTCAATCCCGCCAATCCCGTCCCGTCCCGAACTAATATTTTAATATTAATTATTAATATTTTTATTTATTTATTTATTTTAGGATTGTGGATGCCCATACAAATTCACTGATGTATATAACATTTTTAGCATCTCAATTTTTCTCTCACACATATCTCTAGATTAATCTTTTGATGGTAAATTTGTAATACTTCTCCTCTTTCTGATTTCTCATTCGGTCATTCCTTTAGTTAGGTTTTTAGGGTTACTAAAGGGTAGCTAAGCCAACAAATGAACAAATAACAAAACTGTTCCAGTAGACTTCTAACAAAACTGTTCCAGCAGACTTTTAGCTCATTTGTTTTAAACTTGTATTGAGTTGTTTTAAACTTGTAATATGTTCCAGCTGATTTCTAGCAATAGATTATGCTCAAGACTGTTCCAGCAGTTGTTATAAATTTGTATTGGGTTTTAATATGTTCCAGCAGTTTGTGACTGTTCCAGCAGAATGTATTGAGTTGTTTTATGATTTGATATGTTCAGAATGTATTCTAGTTGATATGTCCAGATTAGCATGCTGATCTCGTCCCGTATGAACGGGATGTGATAGGGATGGGTATATCTCGTCCCATCCCGTCCCGTGCCCACCCCTATCATCACCACCACTTCCAACAACCACATACCAATGATACCACAAGATCCACAACCACAACCATTGCCATCATCTCCACCACCCACGACCATATCTACAATCATCACCACCACCACCATAATATCAAAACCACAACCACTGCCATCATCACTAACGAGATTGTGTAAGACTGTAAGGTTCAACAAGAAATCTCCAAGCTAAATACTAAATACACAACCACCACCATATGACAACTACAACCATTGCCATCGTCTCCACCACCACAATATCACAACCACAACCACTGCCATCATCACCTCCATCACCACCAACTAACTAGATAGAGTAAGGTTCAACAAGGAATTTCCAAGCTAAATATTAAGTGTATTCCAAATTAAGTTTACTAGCTTTAAATTATTCATTCACAAATTATAGTCCTACATCACATAAAAGTAAAGTTTCATGTTACTCGGTTAAAACTTAAATTTCATGTTACAAATGTAGTCCCACATCACCTAAAAGTCAACCATGTTGTGTGTTTGCTCTTATAAAAATAGCCTAAACACTTGAAGTTTTCTTTGGGCTCTTAGCTAATAATGCCTTGTTGGGTTGGCAAAATGGATGGGCCTTTGCCATAATGGGTGGGAGGGCATGTTGGATATTTCCAGAATGGTCATTTAATTTAAACCCAACCGGGGCTTTTTTGGTGGGGAACTCAAATCCATTAGAAGCTCGCGGGGTATAAATGGAGCGAGGTGGGGATCTGCGATCTGTGGTAGGGCGGGGATGATTTTGTAAAAAAAAATTGTTAAATGGAGTAGATGCGCCGATGGTTTTTTCTTGGCGGGGCAGAGACATATATGGAAAAATCCGCCCCAATTCGCCACGTTGCCATCCCTAATGATATGCGTGATGGCTTCAAAGAAATTGAAGATGATTTCTCCCTTGAGGACTTCAAAAGCGTCTGAAAAAAAGTTGGTGCCAGCAAGGGGATGTAGCATTAATTGCAAAAGACCAAACTTAAAAATTTACATAAAAAGGACCATGTATGAGGTATGATATGCAAGTTCAATTTTGCCAAATGCATTTGACTTGGTTAATTGGAACTTTTTGGATTATATGCTCTTCCTTTAGTAGCTTATTGGTTAATTAAGGAAAGTTTCCTATTTAGATAAATTTTTATGTTTGTCAAAGATTTTCTTGACCAATTAGGACAAAAAAAGTTTTCTAAATCAATTAGAAAATTAAATAAGGAAAATTTCTCCTTGCGGGACAAGGAAAGTGATATGGAAATACTTTGGAACTGGTTTCTTATTTGGTTGAAAAAAGAAAGTTATCCTTACAGGACAAGGAAAGTAATATGGAACACTTTCTTGTTAGGATTTAAAACAAGAAAATTCTCCTTGTGAGACGAGGAAAGTAATATGGAACCACTTTCTTATTAGGAGTAGGCTTTCCTCGTTTGGTTAAATAGAAAATTTCTCCTTGAGGAATAAGGAAACTAATAGAAAAGTTCTCCTTGTTTGCTTTCCTTATTTGGTTTGAACTTGTTTAGCCTATATATAATATCTTTGTATGTAGGTTGAAAGCATCTAGGAAAACACAAGAATTCGAGGAGATCCCTAGAGAAATGTGATCCATAGAGCCTCAACAGTTTGTTTTTAGAGAAAGCTTATTAAGCAACCTCTCGAAGAGTTTGTTCCCGAGAGAGTATTGTAGTCTTTGTTAGTTAATGGGATAACAAAGGTTGGAACCTCAAGAAAGTTTGTTTTTAAAGGTTGGATCCTCGTGGGAGTTTGATTTTGAGAGATTGGAGAGCTTGTTAAGCAGTCTCGAGAGATTGTTCTTGAGAGCATTGTAATCTTTATTAATTACCAAATGTTGGAGCCTTGAAGAGTTTGTCCATAAGATAGCAAAGGTTGGAGTTCAAGAGAGTTTGTTTTGAGAGGTTGGAGCTTGAGAGATTGGAGAGCTTGTGAAGCAGCCTCGAGAGTTTGTTTTCTATCTTTGTTATTTAGTAAAAGTTGGAGCTTCAAGAGTTTGTTCTTGATAGATTGTAATCCTTGTTCAGATAATATAATGGAAGAATTGGAAAAAAAATCTGATTGTTGTCTTTTTCTTCTTCTTTTATTGTTTTTTGCATTGGCTCAGAATGGTCTGCATATCAGTTATCCAATAAAATATCCAACAAATAATGAGCAATTTTTTTATCAGAAAACACTATAATATTATATATTGAAAAAAGGATGGGTGGTTGTTGAAAAAGAACATTGGCTCCCCAAAAAGTATACATCAGGAGAGATGAGAACAAGATCTCCTTGAATTTTCTACCCATAGTGTACTTTTGATATCAATCCACAAATTTTCTGTAGATTTCTGCACATTCTTAAAAACCCTATGTTTTATTTCTCTTCAAATCACTCAAACCATAGCATGAGTGAGTCTATCCCAGGTCCATTTACCAAAAAGGGGCCAAGAAGGGAGGGACCTTCAAGTAGGCTGCATGGATTCCTCCCACTCCAAAAAGGTGGAAGCAAGTAAAGACTGCAAGTGAAATTCTACTAGAGCTTTAGACCAAATCTATGCTGACAGAGGACAGGAAACCAATAGATGATCAATGGACTCCTCAGCCTGACCACAAAGCACACAATGGTTGAGAATAGGGGGTCTTCTCTTTGTTGATGTTGTCTACTATGAGAATTCTACCATGAAGCATCATCCATAAAAAAGTGGCCCATGAAGTTTATTGATTCTCTGATCAAGATTAAAAGGCAGAAGTCTTGAAGCTAGAGATTGGTACCCTTCTTTCACTGAGTATTTAGAATCTTTCCCATTCCACAACCATTTGTCATGCTCATCATCAAGGGAGATATAATCAGTGATTGCAACGGTTGCGAACCAGGAAATTGTTTTTTTTTTTGTGGGGGGTGGTATATTACAAGTTTAAGACTATTAGACTATTAGACTATTGGGAGGGATTGGTATTAACTTTTAATTTCCCAAAATCATTGAATAATAATCTCAAATTTAATAACCAAGTTGAACTGTTGTATCTCTGATATTTGATTGTGTGGAAAATATAATAGACGGAACAATTATTTTGTGATTGAGAAAAATTATTTTTGAATTTAGGATAATAGGAGGAGATTATATATATATGTTAATTTTTATTTTAAAAATAATAGAAATTTAGGATAATGGTTATTCTTTCCTACATTCAAGGACAAGTTGATGGGGAGTGAGCGATTTTCATTGGGAAGAGAAAGCTTTGATGGGGAGAAAACCAAAAGCAATGATCTAGTGCTACATATAAGTTTTTACAATTTATTGTCTTAAGATCTGATTGTTGGTTAAATAACAGCTTTATTTCTGTGACTGAGATTAATGAGCATTATAAATTTGTTGTATTAATTGAAGTATTAATACAATCCAGATTTCAGAAAATCTCACCCTGGCTGTAGCCGCGGTGAGCCTACCTTTGGGCCCGCCCCTGGATAGCAATCAAGTTGGTCATCTGAAGAATTTTTCAATCATATATGTTTCTTCTTAACTAAAAAATCCACCCCTAGGTTGTAACATCCCACAACTCCTTAATCTTCCCTTATTTGTTGTGGGTGATATTATAAATAGTCGGAACGGAGAATTAAAAGCTAATTCTCCAAACCACTTGGTGCTCCCCAAAACCGATCCTCTCACCATTATGAACTTCAAAAGGAAATCCGATCCTATTAACTTATTGTTCATAGCTATTTTTTCCTTGTTCGAAAGCTGAGACAAATTTTTTGACGGTGGAGAATGTTGAAGTTAAAGTAGATGTTGTTTTGATCACAGTCGATAGGCCAAGTTACCTTTCCACATTCGAAATTTCGATACCTTTAAAGAACATCGATGATATGCTCGATGACTTTAAAAAAATTGAAGAAGATGATTTCTGCCTTGAGTACTTTGAAAGTGTCTGAACGAGAGTTGGTGCAAATGGTTGGATGGATTATTAATTGCAAATGAGATCAGACTCAAGAATAATACAAAAAGACCAGGTACCATATGCAAATTCTATTTCGCAAAAAGCATTTGACTCAGTCAATTGAAATTTCTGGATTGTATGCTAATTAGATTGGGTTATGAGGTTGAATGGAGGAGTTGGGTTACACCAGTGCTAAAGACTTATTATATTTTACTAACATCATTGGAGGTATTATTATATTGGTGATTAATCATTGTCTTAGAAGTCGGGTATTTGATTCTCGATTAATCAGTTGAATGACTCGGGCTGAGTAACTTGACCATTTCTTCACCACGTTACCCATTAATTGCTTTTGCAAACTTAATAATTAATCAGCCACAGAAGATATTATAAATAAAAGAAGGGAATTGAGAGTTTTTTTATTTTTTCCTAATTCTATTATTAACCGCCATACAAAAGAGATAGAGTGAAAAGTCGAGATAGAAGAAGATCAAAGAGAAGAGAAAAAATATCATAGGAGAAGCATCTGAAGAAGAGGGTGACCCACACCTGTTATGGATATTTAGTATTATTTTTTTACACCTTCCTTTTGTTTGGAGCTGTGATGTTAGTTTCACACACATATTACATGGAGGGATAGAAAAAATTGTTTATAGGAGAGGGATAGAAAAAATTGTTTATAGGAAATTGTCCGTAATTTTGATTAATTCTGATTTCTAGATCGATTAGAGTTGACAACAATTTAACTACATAGCTTCCACGAATAGAGTAATAGTCACTTCAAAAGCTATCGAGGTATTATGCAAGGTGACCTTTTGTCATGTTCATATGCAAAATGGAAGAAGTGGGGCTTATTGGGGATTCCCTTTATTCCAGTCCTCCAATATGCAGGTGACAGGTTGTTAATCTTGGATGCATTTATGAAGCAGCAAATTAAGTCATCAAGAGTATTACAGGGTGGTTTGAAATATGCACCTGGCTGAAAGTTAATTTGAAAATAACACTAGACACACTAGGGTAAGTGGATGCATAGATGGTTTGGTGCGTGAATTGGGATGTCAAGTTGGGTTTACAAGTATCAAAATGCTTGGCAAGAGATCATATGGCGAAATGGGAAGAGACTTGTGGTATAGAAAAAGAAATGTATATCAAAAGCAGGAAGAACAGCTGGAACAATTTCAACCATTCTGATTCACCTAGCGTCTCTAATTAGAATTTTGACATTTGTAATTGATAAAATTGAGAGAATTATGAGTAACTACAATGGGCTACATCCCCCGGCGCAAAAAACTAACGATGAGTTAGAAAAGGGTATTGTCAGCCAAAACAAGGGATATGACAGCGAACACTATGCTCTTTGGCACCAACTAGTCAAATATGGTAGTGGATCTGGAGGATCTGCAGTTGCATTGCAGTTTGGGTGATGTTCAGAGGGATGATGTAGTGTTTGGTTTCAGTTTGTGTTTTGCGGAAAATGTATCATGTTACATTTTGGGCAGGGACTCCTGTCATGGAGTCTCTGTGGTGTAGGAGTAGGAATGTGATGACCTATTTTAATTAGATGAAATCAGAGATCATTCGACGCATCACACAGAATAAATGATAACATAAAGGATGCTAATTCACAAAGTAAACATGCAGAATATAGACAATAGGGAATTATATAATTCAGACCAAATCACAATCCTACAGTGATCTTCCTATACATGAATGGGAATGCCAATGATGTTTAGGCCTTTGGTCAAATCTGGAGAACAATTTTCAACACTCAACATGTCATGCAAGGTGTTAAAGGGTCAAATAGTGAAGTGTTTGGACAAGTTTGTTTCTGTAGATAATAAGAAGTCAGTTCGGTAGTGAAAGAGAAGAATCCTAGATGAAACTAAGGAGAGATTCAAAGAAATGAAAAAAGAAGAAATAGAAATTACCTTGGAATCGCTCCAAGAGGTTTCACACCTGAGAATTCAAAGTTGCAAATTTGAATACATCAATACACTTTTTATGTAGTTTACTAGGGTATTTCCCGTGCCTTCGGCACTCATAGAGATTTCAACTATTAACCCAATCATACTATGAAACTGATTTCAATCAAACTAAAACTGAAACTGATTTCAACTGTTAACCCAATCAAAACTGAAACTAAAACTGAAATGAAACTGATTTCATAAGAGATTCTACAACCCAAGAGATTTTAACCCAATCGAAGAGAGATCACAACATACTAAATCTGAAACTGATTTCAACTATTAACATACTAAAACTATGAACATCATACTGATTTCAACATACTGAAACTGAAACTAACATACAAATTTCAACATACTAAGACAGAGATTTCAACATACCTGAAATATTGAGAGGGATTAAAAATCGAAGAGAGATCCATGAGAGAATGCTTGAGAGTATGTTTGAGAGAATTGAGATTTGAAACTAACCTGTTGAAAAATCCGTGAAATAGAGTTGGTTGTGAGAGAGTGTTTGATTGAGAGACGGTTGAGTTTGTGAGATCGCGAGTTTGAGAGTGTTTGGTTGCTTTCTATGGGCCATTGGATGGGTTAGCCTAAAATGAATCTGAGCCATCTTTTGTCTCCCACCCCAAACACCGTCTTGTTTTGTAAATGGATTTTCTTTCATCCCTAGGATAATCTCAACCATTGAAATAAACCAATGGTTCTTATTTAATACAGCCATAACTACCTAAAACTAATCACAACTAACAAGCACATGTATTTCACATGCCATAACTACCTCATAACTAAAACTAAAATAACTAACAAGCTTTCCAACAAAAATTCAACCCAAATAGACTATGTTTTTTCACATAAACCCATATCCAATAGGCTGTCCATTGCTCTAATTGTAGCCCACGTGCATCTTTCCAGTGTGGAGCTTTCATAATGTCATGCATGTGGGGTTTTCAACCTTAGGTACTAGGCTCAAATAACATCATCAAACCATAAAGATAGGTGTTCAGGGACCTTCCGTCAGTATTAATGAAATTTTACCTTATATATACATATATACTAGGGTATTCCCGTGCTGTTGACACGATAAAGTTTAACATGATAAATAGAGTTTCTTCTACTTTAAATATCAAGATAAATAAATATCAAAATATTGGGTATGAGAAGCGAACCCATGCACTCTTGGTGCTTTGAGTTCTATGTGATCCGTTAGATTCTTATAATTGGGTAAATCTCAACCGTCTTTTATCTCCAACCTCAAACACCAACCTGATTTGTAATGTATATGTATATGTATATGTATATGTATATGTATATGTATATGTATAGTGTGTCTGTGTGTGTATATATGTGTATATATGTATATATATACATGGTAGTGGATTAGAAGATTGGTCGCCAATTCTGAGCTGCCCACTCATGGCTACTCCCTTTGAGGTATTGTGAAGCTAAGAAGCAGTTTCCAGCAGCATGTAATGTTTAAGATCCACATCAGTGAGAGAGTATGCTTCTGGGATAATCATTGAGTGGATGAAGCATAAAAATGCTTGCTTTCCCAAGTCTTTATGCTATACCAACACATGATGGAAACTTCAGGAGCTTCTACTCTGTCTCCCAAGAAGGGGTCACATGGAATCTGTTCTTCAGATGTAATTAAACGAATGGGAAGTAGACAGCATGATTAATCCTATAAACCTACTGCAGTCCAAAACTCTGGATGACAGACCTGATGTTTGGATTTGGGAGAAAAGGCTCATAACCATAATAAAAACAGCTCCTTTGGGCGACTTGTTTCATCCACATAGTTTTATGCAACTATTTGAGCTTGATCATTGGTGAAACTGGGAGAAAAGGCTCATAACATGTTTTTAACTAACACTTTGGGACTATTTGAGCTCATACATATATGAGCCTTTGGACTGCAGTAACTATGTGTATATTTGGGAGAAAAGCCTCATAACTATTTGAGCCCAAAGTGTTAGTTAAAAACATGTTATGAGCCTTTTCTCCCAGTTTCACCAGATGATCAAGCTCAAATAGTTGCATAAAACTATGTGGATGAAACAAGTTTCCCAAAGGAGCTGTTTTTATTATGGCCTGTTGTACATGGTTGCATGCTGACTGCTGATAACTTGAATCGTAGAGGCTTTATAATTCCAAACATTTGTGCTCTCTGTGGGGTTCAAGAGGAATCAATTGACCGTATGCTCATTTGTCGAATCTTTAATCAGATACAGGAGAAGTTATTAGTAGACTTTCTTAGTACAGTAGAAGATTTCAATTCCATCAACAGTATGTTACAAAACTGGAATAGTATGGAAGTCTTTATTACAACACTTATAGCTAAAGGGAGATGGAGTTGGGACATAATTATACATGCAGTCACGTGGAAACTCTGGTAAGAAAGATAGATAAGAATAGTTGATGATAAGTACAGTACTGCAGAGAAACTTACTATAAAATCAAATTTACAATATGGGAGTGGGTCATAATGGGGACAACTTACTTTTTTGATAGATATATGTATAGCTGGGCTGAAATTGTAAGTGCAGGTCTTACTTTTGTTGGTGTGGGTGGGGGAGATCTTTAGTGAATCCTTCCCTCATTTTTTTCTCCTCTTTCAATTGAAATAAAATTCATCCTGTTTTACTCATCAAAGAAAAATAAATAAATAAACATAATATCAACTTGAGTTTCAGTTGATGAGGCATGTTGTCCATTGAGGTGTAGTTGTGGCACATGCCTCCTTAATCTGACATTTATATTGGTTGCTTTGTTTGTTTTATTCTATGAGCGTTGTCTTCCAAGTGATGAGGGGACCAGTAAGGAAAATAACCCATTTTTTATTGATTGGGAACTCATACCGACAACCCAACTAAAAAAAAAAAGAAAAAGTATAGGTCCTGGTCCCATGAAAACTTGCGAAGTTTAATTTAGAATTTGAAACCTATGAATAGATGAAAAAAAAAAAAATTTGGTAACTTGAAAATAATCTTGCAACTGTGCGTTGGTTTATGATATGCAATAGAAGTAATATCATAAATTTGATGCCTTAATGTTGATAAGTTTTCAGGTTGTTTTTCCCCTTTGGCGGTGGGTTTTACATCTTCCAGGCTTCAAACGGATTTATCTTTGAATCTTTGTATGTTAATTGGGTTTTGGTAATCCTGAGGTCTTAATACTTTTAAGATCATCAGCCTTGTAATCATTTCAGTGATAATCAATGAATTTTACTGTAAAAAATGTTGGTTTTATGCACCCATGAAGTATCTTACTT
This sequence comes from Berberis vulgaris, assembly GCA_963556465.1. Taxonomy (NCBI): domain Eukaryota; kingdom Viridiplantae; phylum Streptophyta; class Magnoliopsida; order Ranunculales; family Berberidaceae; genus Berberis; species Berberis vulgaris. Next base: position 44,773,957 of record OY747128.1, on the reverse strand, counting down.
TATTTTATGTTGCTAGGCTTTTTTTATTCTTGTTTTGCCCATACATAGTTGTTGTTGGTGCTTCTGTTGTCATTATTGTTATCTAGAAGTAAGTCTAGCCGAATAAAAAGATGATTAACATTGATTACTGTCGGCTACTTTTGAAGATAAATTCAGTGACGTGGTTCACGTTAGTGTAGGCAGTAGGCCACATTTTCATCATTTCCCTCATTACTTTCCGTAGTACTAAAAAATTAGTATGGTGTCACAGAAGAAACTCCTGCTCTTTCAATGTGCTCTTTCAGGATGGTTGAGAAGATTTTGTCATGAGGACTATTTGTGTAGTTTAATTAGAATGTTGCTATTAATGAATAGGATATAGCGCTGAAAGGACGTTTTAGAAGTATGGTTGCTGAATTTTTTTTTTTTTTTTTTTGGGGTTGAAAACTCTTACATTATTTTACAGTGTAGGTTAAAAAAGGTGTATTTGGTTTTTGTTTTTATAGAAAATACTTCTTGTTTTTCTTTGAATGATTGACCAAAGAGGCAAAAAGTACCACAATGACAATGTTAACAATACACAATGTGGGGGTCATTAATGAAGATGCCCTTGTGGATGCATACCTCCTTGACAACATAATTATGGCTTTCATTTTCTCAACAATACAAAAACTCCCAATTTTGAAGGGTAGATGCACACATTTCAAACATACCCGTTGCATCCAGTGGTGCACTATGTAATCAGTGTAGATGTACTGGGGTCAATTTTGAAACGGTATGTGGATGCTCATCTACATACACCTCAAACATACTAGTTCATCCACATGGATGCGCTACTGCATATCTCACAAATCTCCCTGGCCGTTGTGAAGGGCGACTGCACATCAACCCTTCAAACAGACTGATGGATCCAAAGTAGTGTGTGTGTAAGGCGGGGCCACATACATCCCTAAACTTTTAGATCACTTTCTAAAGGTATGTGGAAGTCCTGGGATTTAGTCTTTGTAATAGCGTATTGCCCTCCTTCATTGTTACAAATTGTATCCTTCCCCCTCCAACTTTGAGTTTCATTGAAGCCTATGGAAAGTACGTGGACCCGGAATCTAATGCTTTAACTTATTGCCCCTTTGATTTCAACAATTTGTTTCCTGCCCCCTTCAACTTACCATTCCTTTTAAATTACACAAATGAATGGGACTCAAATTTTAGTTTTGGACTTATTAACCCATTCAATCTTTAAAACAGTTTACTAGCCCAACCTTTATAATATCTTAAACTAAACATATTCAATCAATAGCTATTCCAATAGCAACCCATCTCATATATTGTCCAAAACATTACGATCAATTAGCAATTCAGTACTGGGTGCTTGGATTTTTTTATTCCTTTGTCTAATGATTTTTTTTACTCTTTCGAGTAAATTATTTGCAATCTTTATGTGTGTGTATACGATTTGAAAATGTCAAATTCGTCGAGATTTAGCTTTTCCCAACCACTATTTTGATTAAGTTCTAATTGATATATTTCATATGATCTTTATTTTTTATTTTGTTTTTATGAACAGTTAAAAAAGGCATTTCAATTATGAAAAATTCTTATTTTCACAAAATTTGTCTTAGTTTTTTTTCCCTATGGAATTTTTCTTTTCAAAAGTAAGTTGTATATTTCTTAATTTAAAATATTTTTGTTTAAAACATCTACAAATATTGATGTATTAATTCTAATATGCTACTACTCACATCCCTGTATGTATATTTCCCTAAGAAGGTATTTTAGGTAATCTACAATTATTCACAATAGTTTATTGCTGATTGTTTTGAGGAAATTAAAGGAAGTGATTGCTTTTTGGTTGATCAATGCTTTAAAGGTGGTTTCCACTACGTTGCTATCAACAAAAATTAGTTACTATTTCATTTTTCTTTTATTTTTTGGCAATAGATAGACCATGCGAAAACTTGAAGATCATTGCCCCTTAATAATATCTATATAATATGATAGGCATTCCTTTTGTTGGTTTCATAGTGCAGAAATGCATACTACTGCAGCGAGATAAAAGGATAGTTCTGGGTTTATTTTTGCAGCTTATGGAGCGACGTGGATATGGCGAAGAATACATCAACCGTTACAAAATGATGACCAAGTGAGTTTTTTTATGGATTCGGTTTCTGTTGTGTATTTTTCTATTATGCATCAATATTTTTTTCTTTGGGACGAAGCAATGTCCATTGAGTGTTTTATTTCGACAACTATAACTTGGCATCTTTAAAGCACAATCTAACTCTTGTTTTGCATATCTTATAGGATTTCCTGTTTTTATTCACAAACTTCCTAGGAAAGATTTTATGATGGGTTTGGCTATTCTCAATGCTTTTCTTTAACCTTTAGCTAGTAAACAGAAGAACAAAGTCTGCAAAAAAAAAAATGCCATTCTAGGACACTTATGAATCCCCTTTTTTTAATTGAAGTGAATCTTGTTGATTGCTTCTGCTAAGAAGCACATTAACTAAGTTTGTTTTACATGTACTGCTGTTTTTCTTGACAATCTGTTTTAGATTCCACCATCAAAGAGTGCCACTTGTGATTCTTGTGTGTGGTACGGCTTGTTCGGGGAAGTCCACCATTGCCACCCAACTTGCACAACGCCTAAACCTGCCAAATGTTTTACAGGTGAATTCACTCTATATCTTATTGCAAAAGTGTACTCAGGGAAACGTTATGAAAAGTGGCCCACTTTGATCATTTCATATCATAGTCATATTTTGACTTGTATTGTTCTTGTTACAGACAGATATGGTTTACGAATTGCTACGCACGTCAACAGAGTATGTAAATTGTACCAATTTATTCATTCCTTCATCATATATTTCGAGTTTAATTAAGAAGATATCAGGTGGATTATAAAAGGAAGTATGTATAGAAGAGTAATACATTAACTGTTTTTAAAGCATGTTTACTGGAGCATTCATGCCCACATTCTCCAATATTGCATTTAGCTCACAAGAGCACTGAAAATAATTTTTTCTACATGCACATTGTCGTGTTTGTAATACCTAGTGCACTTTGTTCACCTTTCTCTCTGTGTGCATTTGGATACATGTGACCACTGCGTTTTCATGAGTTGCATTTGGAATGCACAGTTTAGTTTTCCAACTTGTCATCTGATGTCATTCTAGAAGTCTCCTTCAGTTAGTCTGAGATGCTTAAGATTCAAACTGTGGATCTTGCTTTACTGTATCTCTATTTATCATACCTGTGCTTTATTGAATCCAGAGTCTAACAGTTACATCATATCTTAGTTATGATATGTCAATTGCAAGTACCTGTTTTTCCTGATGGACCACTGATTGTTTATGCTACAAGCAGTGCACCATTGGCATCGATACCAGTTTGGGCACGGGATTTCAGTTCCTCGGAGGAACTCATTACTGAATTTTGTAGAGAATGCAGAATAGTTCGTAAAGGTAGTCTTCAGTTTCTTGTGGACTTGATATAAGCTCTCTTTTGAATATGTAACAAGGATGCTCCAGTTGAGCCTTTCTCTGGTTACATTTACAAAGAGATGTCAACCTAGAAGTTTTAAATCAAATTTTCTATTAATATAAATTAATGTAAAACCTCCTTATACCATTAATTCATATCTCTTTCGAGCTTGTATTTGATTATAAGCCCTCTTATGAAAACTTCTCTAACTCGATTGAGCATCATGATTCCCAAAGTTAAATTCATAATCCTCCGTAGAATGACCGTAGAATGAGACCAAGACTGATTCTACAAAATCTATGAATAAAAAAAAAATAAGAAATGTATTTAGACTAACATAAATCGATGATAATTTTTCCTCACAAAACGAAAAACAAACTATCTGAACATAGAAAAGCTTTATTGTGGTGTTTGGAGGTGAATTTAAATCCATACTTAAGAATCCTCATTTGGATGGCTTCCTAAAGAATATCTAAAGAGATAACACAATGGAAGTCGAGAAAAATTATTTTTTTATTGTCTTTTAGTTTATTATGTTTCAACTTGTTTTCAACTTTGTAGGTTTGGCTGGTGACTTAAAGAAGGCAATGAAAGATGGCAAACCTATTATTATTGAGGTGGGTTTCCTGTTTAGTCAATTTTTTTTTTTTTTTTTTTTGGAGAGATGGTAATAAACTGCATTTTATAGTTAGGGATCTACTCACAATAGGGTATATTTTCTCATTAAGGGAGTCTTATCCCCTTCCATTCTTGAGGTATTTGATTGGAGAGGAACAAAAGATTATTTTAGGGGATTGATTAAGAGGGTGGCAAGGGTGATATCTAAAACTTTATCCTTTTAAGTGTAGGGTGTTTATGGAGTTCTTTTTTATGACTATATGGTGTGAATTAATCTTTTTTATAAGCCAAACACGTGTATTAATAACGAAAGAGAAGAGTACATAAGCTGATGGGTTTCCTAGTAACCTTTTCTTAAAATGTTGGGACTTATGCAAGCTGATGTCATGAAAATTGAGGAAGAATTCAACAACAATAAGTTCCTGGAATGGAAGCTTAATACTATTATTATTTCATTGATCCCTCAAGTAAAGAACCTTCTTCAATTGTTGACTTCAGGCCAATCCACTTTCTCTCTTCCATCTACAACATTATCTCCAAATTGTTGTCTATCAGATTGAATAGTGTCCTTCCTCGACTTATTAATAGGCAGCTGATTGATGGAGTCCTCATTGCCAATGAAATAATTGACTCTAGACTCAGGAGTCAGAAACCAGGGGCAATGATTAAGGTGGACTTTTATGAAGCCATTGACTCTGTTTCTTGGGGTTACCTTCAAAATATGCTCACTTCCCTTGGGTTTGGTCCTAAATGGAGAAGCTGGATCCAGACTTTACTTTCCACTGCTTCATTCTCTATTTCAATGAATGGATCTATTGGCATTTCAAATCATCTAGAGGTGTCAGACAAGGAGATCCCCTATCTCCTCTCCTTTTCACTCTGGCAGCTGAAGGCCTAACTGCTTTGGTGAATAATGCACAACAGATGGGTCTTATTAATGGGTTCCAGGCCTCTCCTTCCTTCAACCGATTTCTATCTTGCGATATGCTGATGACACAGTCATTTTCATAGATGCTTGCTTGGATGAGGTCTTGATTGGTAGAGACATTTTACTCTGGTTTGAAGTTTGCTCTGGCTTGAAGGTGAATTCTCTAAGTCCCAAATGTATGCTATGGCAGAGGTTCCTGAGATTGATAGATGGGCCTCTCTCTTCGGATTAAAACAAGGTTTTTTCCATGCACTGATCTTGGTGTCCCCCCTTGGTTCTCAATTCAGGAATGTTAGAGCTTGGGAAGAAGTGGTTGATAGGACTGAAAGAAGGTTGTCCACCTTGAAGAAGAATAAGTACATCTCCAAGGCTGGCAAAGCTACCCTTATCCAAAGAACAATTGCTTCTATCCCTATACGTATGATGTCCCTATGTGTCATTCCAATTTCAGTTGCTAATAAAATTGAAAAATGTGAGGAACTTTCTGTCGGGTTCTTCTACTTCTAGAAAGTACCACTTTACTCAACTGGAAGGTTTGCCAACCAAAGTGCAAAGGAGGCTTGATATTAAAAAAATCAGGGATTTTATAGGGTTTTGTTGTTATAATGGTTGTGGAGATTTGGAGTTGAGGCTAATTCCTTATGGTGGAAATTAATAGCTGAGAAGTATGGGGCTCTCTACATGATTGGTTTACCAAAGAACCAACTAGTTCTTAAGGATGCTCACTTTGGAAGTAAGTAATGAGGCTGAAAGTGTGTGTTCAAGATTATATAACCTTTGACGCTCATAATGGTGAGAGAATCAAGTTCTAGGACCATCGTTGGATGGGTGATAGTGCTTTAAAGCTCTCTTTCCTTGCCATCTACAATGTCTTAAACAACAGACAAGGTATGGTGAAGATGACAATCTCAATGACTGGGAAGACCCACAGATATCCAATTTGATTACATTCACACACCATGTCTCCTTGAATGATGACGTGACAAATGGGTTTGGGATGGTAAAGAAGTTGAATTCTCTGTTAAAGAATGGTATATTTCCCCCCTTCCATTCTAGATCAAAGAATATCCAAACTTGTTGATTCATTTGGAAGAAAGAAATCCCAGCTAGGGCCACTTTCCTTATGTGGACAATTATTCATGGAAGGATCCTCACAGTGGACAACATTAATAAAATGGGGCTGGTGATTCCAAATCAATGCATCTTCTGCAATCAGAATAAATGATCAATTGACTATCTGCTGATTTCATGCCCCTTTTTACATCAGTTATGGGTTGCAGCCCCTTGCAGAATGTCATGTCCAGACCTCCTTTACTCCATCTTTTTTTTAGTGGGTGGAACATTGGCATTCTCTGTCCTTCCCCCCCCCTCTAATCTTACTCACTTTGGCAAATGGGTTTGTCACAAATTCATTTGTGCCTTTGTTTGGACCCTTTGGAGAGAGAAACAACAAAATTTTTAGGGATATAAAAGAGTCTTAGGATCAACTTTAGATAGATATTAAAATAACATTATGGTTGTGGGCTTCTAATTGGGACAAGATTAAGGAAGTTCAGTTTTCTTCTTGTATGTTTAATTGGGAGTGTATAGTGCTAAATAGTAGTAGCTAGTGCACAATTGATGTATACTTTTTGTTATTCCAGCTTTGATTTTGGTGCTGGAATCTCCCCTTGTTTTTTCCCATACATTTTGATTAATACAATACACAGTTGTTTTGCTGATAAAAAATAAATAAAAGGGGAATTTCAGAAATGGGCACATCCCAATTCAAGAGCAGGGAATAGGGGAGGTTGGATCCGTTCCCCATGCCAAAGGCCATTTGATTGACTAATTCTTGATCTTGTTCCACAAACCCGTCAACTCAATCTTTTTGCCACCAAAAATCATGTTGCTCCTTTCTTCCCAGATAACCCTAGAAAGGACAAGAAGAAGCATATCCCAAAGCCACTATTTAGAAGGGGAGAGAGCTCTTTCATTCCATTGTTGAACCCAATTCGGGAAGTCAGAGTTGGCTCATACCTTCACCTGGTTTCATTGGCAATACACGCCCAAATAGATTGGGAGAGAGGGCCTTGGAGGAAGAAATGGATGATACTCTCTGTTGTTGCATCTATCTGTGATGATAAGAGCTTTCTTTGCAAGATTGTCCATGGTAAAAAAAATAAAAAATTCATGAGCAAGAGTCCAAAGGAAAGAATTTTGGCGAGAGAGTTTACTTCTTCCTAAAAAAAAGTATTTGAGAACGGAATAGAAAATGGAAATGGATGGTTGAATGACAAGTGCAAGGAGTGTGGCTAATAAGGTTTGTGTAGAAATCTTTGACAATGAACTTGCTGGTTTTCTGATCAGATGATGAATGGGAGCTGAGAGCAAGCCTCAAAGCAGATTTGGTAAAGCTTCTTCGGAGGGAACACACCCACAGGAAGAGGAAGGCAGGAGCCAAATGGGCAAGTTTGGGGAGCTTTGCTCCCAACTGTACCATAAACTTGCTAACTATAGGAAAGTCCCAACTCAATACAGTTTCATAATGTGAATGGAACACTCTCTAACGAGGCCAATCTTATCTCTGATCATATTCTGCAGTTTTTATAAAGAGCTTAATACTGAACCATACGATTAGAGACTTGTTATTGATGCTGTTCAGTTTGCTTTCTTGGACATGGAGGATAGTGTTAGGCTGCAAGCTGACATCTCTCAGCAGGATATTGTGTGGGCTTTGAATAACCTGGAGGTTAATGTTGCTTCTGGGCTTGACGTGTATCTTGTAGACCTGTTTCTACAGTGTTAGGATACTATGAAGGATGATTTGGTGGGCATTGTCGAGGAATACAACAATAGAAGCTTTCTTGAATGGAGACTCAATTCAACTCTTATTACTGCCATTCCTTAAGCCGGGAAGCTTTCTTCTATTGAAGCATTCAGACCTATCAGCCTATTATCTTTTGTCTATAAAGTTGTTATAGGCCAAAGTCGTCTCTTCATAATGTGCTCCCTGCTATCATTTCTCCCTTCCAATGTGCAGGTATTGGTAAGAGACAACTAATTGATGGGGTTATTATTGCTAATGAGATTCTGGATTCTCGATTAAGACTCAGGAACCTAGGTATAATGATCAAGGTGGATTTCTACAAGGCCTTTGATTCAGTGCCATGGTGTTACTTGCAAATTATGATTATAGCATTTGGTTTTGGACAGAATTGGAGACAACGGATTCACACACTTGATCACATCCTCCTTTTCCATCATACTGGGACTCCTCAAGGTCACTTCAAATCCTTCACGGGAATTTGGCAAGGGGTGCTGTTTTACTCAACATTGTATCCTTGGATGTAGTAATGGTTGTAAGGGACCTCCATTTGAAGTGGTGTCTGGTCTAAAGGTCAATTTTGCAAAATCTCTTTTGTTTGCAGAGGATGAGTAGTTGGGTTGATTTGATGGGGTGCACAAAATATTTATTTCCTTGAATGTACCTAGGCCTAGAGTTACCTTTGGGAGCCCGCTTCAAGAACACTTTGGATTGGGAGGAAATAGTAGAAAGAATTAAAATGAGACTGGGAACTTGGAAAAGGAAGTATGTAACTAAAAAAGGGAGAGCTACATTTATTGAGAGCATTATTGCAAGCAATCCATTTCACATGATGTCCTTGTGCACAATAACCCTTCCTTAATGGTTTCTAGAATTCAAATATGCATTAGGAATTTCACATGATATTCGTGGATCCTAATGCAAGTTTGGATGTAGATGGAGGGAATTCGTCTGAGAGTGAATCAGATGTGATCGGAGGATTGAATGAGACAAAGTTTGTCTGTTGAACTCAGGGAGGCTAGTGCAGGCCTATAATTCCTTTGGGGGTGGTTTTGATGGGTTTATTTTGTTGCAATGGGTGTTAAATTTTTTCTTGGAATGTGAGAGGGTTGGGTTGAAGAGTATAAGGGTTATGGTAAGGATGATGGAAAGAAGGTGGCAACTGTCCATGATTTTCCTTTGTGAAGCCAAACTTATGGTAAAAAAAATATGTGGGATGGAAGCTTTTTCTCTGGGTCGGGAGGTTTGGTGGTATTCTAGCATTTTGGGATAACCAAGTAGTTGATGTCGAGGGTGATTTGGATGGAGTATTTTTTCTTTCTATGTTGTGTAGGAGTAAAGTGGATGACTTCAAAGGGGTTGCAACTGGTTCTACGACCCCAATGATCTTAGGTTACGTCAACAGTTTTGGCAGGAGCTTAGTGATGTGAATGGGATGTGACAACATCCATGGCAAATCGGCGAGGATTTTACCATGGCTAGATTCATAGAAGAAATGAACAATAGTTCTATCATTAGTAGAAGTATGCATGACTTTTCAGATTTTGTTGATGAGTACGGATTGATCAATTTGCCACTTTGGTCTAACAATCAGGAAGTTCCAATACTTCGGAAGTTAGATAGGTTCCTCATTGATAGTGAATGGGAGGAGCATTAGGGCGACGTGGTTGTGGACACTCTTCCTAGAGTGGTATCCAATCACTCGCTTAGCTTTTTAGAAGTAGGTGTTGGCTATTCAAAACAAGTTCCTTTCAGGTTTGATATTGGATGAAGGTCAAGGAGTTGTTACCTCCAATGAAGCAGTGGTAGGAAGAATGTTTGTGTCAGGATCAACATGCTTCGGAATCTAGTTCAAGTTGAAGCATACTAAATCCAAGATGTGAGAATGGTGCAAACTTAGGAAGGGCAGAAGATAGAATGATATCTTTGATGAAGAAGATTTCATTTCTGGATGGGAAAGAAGAATCTTTAGCTTTAACTATGGAGGAGATTAGAAACAGAGCTAGTTGGAGGGTAGAGGTTGACAAAATGCTGAGGGAGGTAGAGGCGAAGTGGAGGAAGTCTAGAATTAAGTGGTTTTTAGAAGGTGATAATAAATACCAAGTTCTTTCATGCCTTAGTGTCATTGAGAAGAGAATTAAATGATCTTTCAACGCTGAAAAACGATGGAGTGTTAGTGGATGATCAGAACATCATTCAACATATTGTGTCCTTTGAACAATTATATCATGATGATGGGAAGTGAAGACCAATTTTGGAAGGGTTGGACATTGGCTTTTATTTGTGGATGACAGGGAGAGATTATATATTGATTTCACTTTTGAGGAAATTTTGAGAGCATTGAAGAACTGTGAGAGTGACAAGACAGCGCCAGACGGTTTTCTTTTAGATTTTTTAAGAGTTAGGAGTTCATTAATGAGGATGCGATGGAAGTGGTGAAGATATGCAGAATGCACATATTTTGGATTGGAGGCTTAATGAGTCATTTATTTCTCTGATTTTGATGAAGGAACGTGCAGGTCAATTCGTGATTTTAGACTTATTACAAAATTATTGCTAAGGCATAGCAAGGAGGTTAAAACCGTGCTTGAGTTCTATTATTGATCCTTTTCAAAGTGCTTTTATTAAGGATCATCAAATTCTTGATTGGGTAATTATGGTTAATAAAGTTGTTGACTCCAAGCTGAAAAATGTGCCTCCGGGATTACTATATAAGATTGATTTTGAGAAGCCACATGACCTTGTGAATTGGGACTGTGTACTGTGGTGAATGAGAAAAATGGGTTTTAGCGAGAGGTGGATAAGTAAGGTCAAGATATATATATATATATATATATATATGTCAACAATTCATTTCTCGATCTTGGTAGATGGTACATCGATTGGTTTATTTAAAACATCGAGGGAATACTATAAGATTTTTCAGGTGTCTCCTAGGGAGAGAAGGATTGCTTACCTTCAATTTGTAGATGATACTATCATTTTTGGATGATGATGTGAACCTGGTGAAGAATTTAAAGTATATGCTATTGATTTTTCTAGTTTCTTTGGGTCTCAAAATCAATTTTTCCAAGAGTGTGGTGTATGGTGTGGGAGAAAGGGCTAATAGTGGTGGTGGTGCTGAGGTGTTGGTATATCTTTGTCTTCCTCTGAGAGCAAAGAACAGATGATTGAGTTCATGGAAAATGTTTAGCTATTTGGAAAGCAAAACTTTTTGTCAAAGGGGGTAGGCTTGTGCTTAGAAAAATTGAGAAATGATTAGAAAATTTTGTGGTGTGGAGGTGAAGAAGATAGAGGTTTTCATACGGTGAGTTGGGATTTGGTTTGCTTGCTGAAAGATGTGGGTAGGCTTGGAATTCGACCTCTTAAATTGATGAATAGTACATTGTTGAGCAAATGGTTGTGTAGATATGGTATGGAGAAGGAATGTTTGTGGAAAGAGGTTATTAGAGCTAAATATGATCCGTTGGGGTCTTGCTAGATTCATGTTACCACTACTTGGAAGACTATTTTTAACTATAAGGAAGAGTTCGTCCAATGAGTATAAGTTTTATAGGTAGAGCTAATAGGGTAAAATTTTGGTTGGACATCTGAATGGAGATGAGGTGTTCAAAGATAGGTTTCCTAGATTGTATGCACTATGTGGTAGAAAATTGGGGAAGATAGCAAGTTTGGTAGTCTTGTTAATGGGGTTATGATTTATGACATAGGATTCACATCTTTGCAGGGTGGGTTTTTAGTGTGGGAATTGAATGAGTTTATAGGTTGTTTGAAAGCATACAGGTGGAGGATGAGATGATAAGTGGGTTTGGAAATAGGATAGAGAGAGCACTTTTAAGTAACTTTTTGCTTCTCTAGACTGGCGCAGAATCACATGCCAAGTGGTAGGTATAACAATTTTCCAAAGAAATTGGTTTGGAAGGAGTTTTGGTAAAACCCATAAGGATAAAATTAGGAATGAAAGAATTAGGAAATACATAGGTGTAGCGCCCATAGAGGACAAAATTAGAGAAAGATGTTTAACGTGGTTGACCTCGTGCGGAAGAGACCAAACACGACGCCAATTAGAAAAAGTCTAGATTGGCAAGTTAAAGAAGGGTGTAGATGGAGGGGACGACCGCTGAAAACTTGGATGAAAGCGGTGAAGGAAGACATCCTTGAGCTTCAATTAGGCGAGGATATGTGGGAAGATGACATTGCTTGGAGAATCAAAATCCATGTAACCGACCCCAAAAGTATCGGGAATGGGCTTTGATGATGATGTGGACAGCGATATGGGAAAAACTTTCTTCCAAATAGAGTTAGCTCAAAGGGTGTTGAATTTGAATGTTGGGTATAGTTTGTGTGGTTTGGTGCCAGAGGATTCTAACTCATCTTTTACTTCATTGTAGAAAGAAATAATTGGGTTAACATGTTGTGGATGCACTTCATAGGATTGTTTGAGCACCTTGTGGAAAGGTATCATGAAGCTCCAGCATCTAGTCATTCAGAAGCTCCAGCATCTAGTCATGGAGAAGATCTCCTTTGAAGTTCATAATGGGCAGAGAGTGCCATTCTGGGATCATAAATGGGTTGATAATGCTGCCCTCAAGTCTTCATTCCTTTCAATCTATGGCATATTCAACAAGAAGCTGGGAAGGGTTTAGGGTTTCTGATTTCTGGGATCATACTGAACAAGGGTGGAACTTCCAACTTGTAAGAAATCTGAATGATTGGGAATGACTGACTTGCTGGCTACTAGAGACAGTGTTCTGCTTAATAGCCACTGCAAGATCAACTTACATGCGATCTAAAGGAATATTGGAATAATCTCTAAAGTGTTCACCTTTAGTCATTTATCATTTTAAAAGTGTTTTCTTAGTGAAGTACTCACAGTCTAGTAGAATATAATGTGCACACAGATATTCTTCTTATTTGGTGATCCATTCTCATTTTAACTTTAATTCATGGCAGGGAATACATTTGGATCCGATTATTTATTTAATGGATGAAGATAATAGAGGATCAGCAATGATGCCTGCAAAAAGTGGAGATGTTGAAACGTCTACTGTAATCTCAGCTGATGAGATTGTGACGGAAAAGGAAGTTAGTCCTGAAACTGCTTGCAAAGATGATACTTCTAATGAGACTGCAGCCACAGAAGTAGGGGTAACTGAAGACACAGTGACTGAAGTTACAGATTCTATTGAATCTATTGACCTAAGAGGTGTGTTTCAGGATGAATTTTATCTCACCCTTTATCAGTCATGTTCATCTATACTAGTAGGAACGATGAAAAGTACACAACTAACTAAGTGATTTTTTTTTGAAAAATGTTGCTTCTGAACTGTATAGGTAAAACTCTTATGGATAAAGAGGCAAGTACAATTCCTCCAGTGAAAAAAGAAAAGTCTTCTGCTGAACCAATAGTTGTCCCTATAGTTCTTAAGATGGCAGATTTCGATCACAAGGTGTGTTGTAATGATTTTTTTTTGTTTTCTAAATCACCTGTAATTTTACATTTACTTCGCTTCCTGGATCTTGAAGTTCTTTTTGCATACCAATAGTTGCTTCTTATAACTCAACCTTAGACATGACACCCAAATTCCAAGGAGGAGGTAGTGTGTTGGAAATGCGCCTAGTTCAAAACTTGGTGAATGTTGTGATTGGAATTGTCTCACATTTCTTAGCAAGGGAGAATGCTAGTTATTGCTACATGGTTCCATTCATGTATAGAAAATTTAAAAATTTTATATTAACTATAAATTGCATTTTTGCATATATGCTAAGGATCAGCCTAAAACGAATAATTAACAATTATAAAGACCTATGATGCACGGATACGGACACGAGTGTTGCGTCAAACACGATACAATCATGGTGACATGACTAATCTCACAAAATTAGGACATGCCGACTTTGGTATACGGCTAGGAACCACCACTAAAATAGTATTTTATTTTTTTTATTTTGGTATAGAAGTTCAAATTTTATTGATAGGATACACAACTAAAGTTATTGAGACGAGTTCAAAATTTTATTTTATAATTTTTGAAATAAATAATATGAACATAAACGTTAAACATTTAGATTATTCTATTTTGATACATGTATGTAAAGGAATATAAATAATGACTAATGCAAAGTACCAAGCCAGTTGTTTACTCTTTATTCAAATGCTACAACTTCATAAGTGCAAAATATTAAGGATAATTACTCAAATATATCATTTATTTTAATCAACACGAATTATTAAAAAGATCAAGAAACGGTTTGGGAAAGTGTCCAAGAAGTGTCCGAGGAGTGTCCAAGCAGGCTAACCCCATGACATGTGAGGAGCCGGGTCTGGCATACAGTTATGTCCAACACGGTGACCTAAATGAAGTGTCTGTGCTTCCTAGATAAAGACCATACCATTTTAAAAAAATTACATTAGCTACTATTAAACATAGAATTTGATACTATACACATAGAATCTATAACCTAGTAGAAAAACAAAGAGATTCTATATATCAAATTTCTAATTTCATTCCTGAGTTTAAAACAATTCCAAGATTTGTATCAAATATATGGGCATTATACTTAGAATGTTTATGTTGAAAGACAAAGGATCATTGACTCACACCAAGACCTCAAATAAAGCCTTGCCTTTAACTGTACTTTTCAGGTTTATATATTTCCAACTATATATACTAGTAGGATGCTCGAAAATGATAGAAGATTATACCTTTGATGATAGTGGATAGTATTGTAAACAGATTACTTTAGTGTCAAAACCATGAATGAGGTCCTAGATGTCACTGTTCACATATGTCTGCTTGCATCATCATCACTAGGAAGAGCTCAATTAAGGTATCCAAACAAGTTATACGAGTCCATTAAACCTTTCTTAGATGGAACCAATGCGATTCTTGGGAGGACTTTTTTATACAAATAAAAATTATGTTTGGCTTTTCTTGTCCAAAAATCATGAATGTCTTCTTTAAACCCCTGTGAACAAGTGCAAGAAAAAAAAAAGAAGTTCCCAGAACTCAATTCCCAATGGGGACTTTTCTGATTCTTATCAACTCTCAGGTCCGAGTACATGGGATGTAATGCTTATTAGGAGAGTCAAGCATGCCAATGTAACTACAATTATCTTTTTATTTAAGCCTTAAAGAGTTTTTCAAATTTTCTAATGAATGGATACTGCAGCCATTCATAATGGGAGAGAGTAACAAGATGAACATTGTTGCTGATTAGCAGGATATTGTAGTTATGGTTAATATTAGCGGGTTGATATCTGGAATGGAGGGAAGTTGAGTTGGTAACTGCCAATTATTTCCCTTGGAAAAAATAAATAAACAAATAAAATGCTCAATTTTCAATCTATTCATCCGTGAGAAAAATGCTCTTTCAAGTAGTAGTTGTTAAATGTGGAAGATATGCTTTTAGTATAACGACTGTTTGTTTACTGAATCTGAGAGGATTCCTTGTATTTCAAAGAGGCTTTAGCTCTTAGGATGAGGATAGCAGGTGAACTTACAATAGTTCCCTACTGGTATTGGAGAACTAGCTCTCTGATGTTTAGCTATTTTATTGCATTATAATGTCATCCCTAATCCCAGGAAGAGTATTCCATCAGTTTACGAGTCAATACAATACTTTGCCATCCTCTACCATTGTTTTGGTTCCTACACATCGTTTAGCTCGTATTACGTGTGGCAACATTGAATGAGCAAATGTCACTGCACTTAGAAGTAACCAAAGAGTTGTCGTCAAAAAACAATTTTCCATAGAGGCTCTTAGTTTCGATGTTAAATAGGGAAGGGTTGCTTCCCTTGGTTTCACGGTAGATGGTAGAGAACCTAGCACCGTAATACAATAACTCCTAGAGTATTGCAGCATTATGTTGCAAGAACATATATGCATAATGTGGATACTCAACCTAGCTTGTATTACCAACAAAATTGAAATAGTCAAAAAATAAGTAGGTTGATGAGGTTTTTTTTTTTTTTTTGTATTCGAGAAAAATTAGAAGGATGAAACTGTAGTTTAAAAGAGTAGGAGATTGACTACTGGCCATTTACCATTATCAAAATGCCTATGAATCAAAAGTTGGAGAATGAAACAATTTGGGGGAGCTATGGCGATATTAAAGGAATGAAAAGAAAATTGATAAAACCACCTATCACAACCAAGGATATTGGTTGATGACAACATTAAACCAATTTTTCAGTTCGGTTGTTGGTCATTCAAAATTATAGCTAAAATCGGTTGTGGGGCCTGCTATCCTGGATTCATTAAATAAATTCACATTCATAAGCTGGAGCTCTAATAATAGTCATTGGTCACGTACAATCTAAGAGCTCACATTGCTTACAATTATGTTGATAACATAGGCGATAAGGAATTGCTATGCTTGCCCGAATGATGTCCTTTTGACACCCTAGTTGATGTTCTTATTTTATTTTAAATCCTTTTGGCACCCGACTTTACAACCAACACCAACAACAAGCTTCTCTCTCCTCTTCTCTCACCAAGCGTTCCATCTCTTCCTCATTTGATTAACGGAGAGGAAGAGAAAGTGTGGTGGTGGTGGCTGGCGATTGACAGAAATGAGGGATGGTGGTGGTTGTTATGGTCTATTGATAGAAGGGAGAGGAGGGTGGTGGTGGTCGATGGTCGATTATAAAGAGGAGAGGACGGTGGTGGTGGTTGTGATCGGTTGAGAGAAGAAGGGAAAAACATAAAATTTTTAAGAATAAAATCAACTAATACATATCACTCTTTAAATTTAAAATTGACAAGTTCTTGTCAATTTCAATTGGTTTCTACTGAAGTCCGCTCACTCATAAAATCGACTAAGACTTTGATTTATAAATTTTACGTTAGACATGTTATTACGATTCCAATTGATTTTTATTCATAGGTTCCAAGGGCGAATAATAGTCGAAATTGAAAAGGTTTTATAATGAAAAGGTTTTATCGATTTTGAAATTTGAAATCGACCGTACTTAATCGACGTCATGTCTTTACAGACTTAGGGTCTTAAATTGAATGGAAAATGATGTATCCAGATCTGTCCTCGCTAATCCCAATGATATCAAATCTGCAAAAATAAGCAACGATTAAGCCAAGGACCACCATTGTGGTGGCCAAAGGCATTCCCTTTTTTAAGTCAGATATCGGTTCGAGAAATAGTGAAGACTGTATGTAAATTGCAGTAAAGAGTGAAGATTGTATGTAAATTGCAGTGTATATGCGTGTGTACCTTTCTTCCTCCTTTCACTGATTCTTATAGCAAGTGTTTCTTCCTCAACTGTCCCTGCGATCGAGGGAGTGACGGAGGGAGATCTTACATTCGATCTTACCTGTGCTTGACTGAATTCTTCGACACTTGGCTCGGTTTAGGACCCAGTGTTTGATTGGGTTAGAGCTGATTTCGTGCGAGTTGATCTCGGGCGTGTGACAACTCCGAGATTCGTTGTCCAGGCCTTATTGTCATGTGCCAATCCCTAAGACCCGTGTCTCTGTGGCTGGCGTGCCTTGGGCCTGTGCGCCTGACTTACAGGTTGAACAATAGTCTTGTGCATGGGTCCACTTAAGACTGTGCTGAACGTGCGAGGGTTAGTCCATGCCACTGTACGGTTGTGATTGACTGTTTGATGTCTCATCATTTACTCTCCCTAGTTAGTGGGTTTGCGCGTTGGGCCACTAACTGACATGTAAGGGTTCGTGGTATGCCATGATGGCATATTTTGACACCTTTTTGACTGTCGCGCTACATTAAATGTTTATGTAGCAGTTATGAAAATGTCTCCCCTTCGCGCTAAACCTATTTAAACTTGTTTTGGGGGGTGTTTACGCCTTTACCTTCTTAGAACTTCTCTCCGTTCTGCACTGTGTTTTTTTAGCCCGGTCGAGCTTGAGTTCTTATTCAATCATGAGCTTAACTTCTCGCGAGGGAGGTATCACGGAAGCTTAGACTTCTTCAGAAAGTCACTTTTGTCCGAGGAGGACCTGGCTGCTCTCTGTAGGCAATATGAACTCCTCAGAAATCTTGGATTATCGCTTCTTATAGAGAGGGATTGTCACTTTGTTCCATCGGAGGGACGCATGCATGTACAAGGCCATCTTCGAGGTCTACTTGCGCTTCCTTGTTTCTAGCATCGTCTGTCGAGCGGGTGGGGCATATTGGTTGCTATTCTAGATAGGGGATACGGCGAAAGACGCTGGAATCCACATGTTGGCGAGGTTTTTTTCTTTTTCTTTGGCTTCCATCCGGATGAACAACCATGGTGTCTGTTGCGTGTGGAGGCCACGTTGTCGTCTGACTGGCCGGTTCGAGGATCCGAAGGATTGGTAGATGTATTGGTTTTTTGTTTCTGTGAAGTCTGAGTACTTCTCCTTTGATAGTTTGTAGGCCATCCGCCGCTTCGGGGACCTCCGTAAGTTCTTTTTGTTTTCTATTAACATTTGTCAGTGTTTGACTCATTCGTTGTCTTTGACTAGGGGTGTCTGACTCTACCATCTTCTCTTCTTAAGAGGAGAAGATGAAAACTAGTTTCCTTGCCCTGTTGTCGATGCTTATTCTGGAAGTTCCTTCCAGATAATATTAGGCGGAGTTGATTGCTTTCTGGTGAGGTTGTGGGCGTTTCCTAGTCGTCGTGCCTATCGGTTCTTCTTCGTCCGCCGAGGTGCCGACACCTGGGTCTCAAAATAGGAAGATGCCAAGAATGCCTAGCTCTTTAGAGAAGAAGGCCCTGTTGGCTGAAGCCCGGAGGGGTATGACCCGCACTTTGGTTGTTCAGTCGTCTTTGGAATCCTAGCTGAAATGAATACAAGGGAGTCTTGAGTAAGCCCAGGCTACCCGAGCTGAGTTGTTGTCTGAACCGAAGGATGCTCAGAAATGATGGGACAGGGCGATAGATGAGCATGCTGCATATGCTAAGCACCTGTCGAGAAGTCTGCTAGTGACTCCCAGAGTGCACTAGTTAGTGAGCGCACTAAGGCAATTCGCCGAAGGGGGATTTAGGAAGCCTTTCTGACACAACTTTTTGATCTTGCTCAAAAGCATGACTCCGAGCGTGCTCATCGTGACGAGGTGGCTCTCAAGCTGGTGGCCTCTGAATGGAGCTTGGCGCAAGTAGCTGGGGAGCTTAATAGCTTAAGGCAGAATGGGAAGCTAGAGAGACAGAGCTTCGATAGGCTGCTGATAAAGCTCGGGCCTGTGATGTTGCTGATGGGAGGCTGGATCTGATAGATTATATCCAGGAGCACCACAGGGATTGGGATCTCTGTTTACCAGCCTCTTGCTTATGCTCGATTCGAGGAGGCGGATGATTCTTCCTCTGGCCCATGAGGTGGCTCTGAAGCCAGTTCAGGTGTCGTGGAAACGACTGCCCATCCTATTGTCTTAGAGCCTGCTTCAGACTGTGCTACCCATGAAACTGCTTCTGACTATGTTCCCGCTGAATGAAAGGTTTTTGTAATGATGAAAGGAAAATTTTATCGATGAAATTTTTTTCCATTCTTTGTTTTTGTGCATGTATTGTCGTACTAGTCATTTCCAATTCTTGCTTAGATTAAGCTAGGATGAGTAGGTATGTATATCTACACCACCGGAAGTAGGGTTTCAGTCTAGATTGAAGCCCTTCATTTGCTTGTCTAAGCATATTATGTCAACAGTAATAACTTAATCTGTTGTGAGAAATAAGTTGTGAGATAGTCACCTTTGTTTGTGCGTAGGAGTTGTTTTAATGTTGAAGACTGCACTTCCTTGCTATTATCTGACCTTTATAGAGATTAGGTTGCTTGGTAAATCATCTCTTATTAGACTGAGGTATGGTATCATATACCAACAGCTCTGTCTGTCCTGAGGACTCTGAATTTAAGTGGGGTCGCCTCTGCCTTTTTGTCTAGGCTCCCATAATATGCCCCACTCCTTGGTAGGAGTTAGGTTGTTGAGGAATTGTCTTCACTCGAACGGGCTAGACTCCCTGCATTTATCTGGCTCAACCCTTGAGAGGTATTGAGCTGAGAAGAAGTAGTATTCGCTCATCAGGGCTAATCCTTCTATTTTGACCCCAATCTTGAATAGAAGTTGGGTTGCGGAGGGACTTTTTTGCCTGAACAAGCTCGGCTCCTATGCATATCTTGCTCAATCCTTAAGAGGGCTAGATTTCATAATACGCCTCAATCCTGAACAGGAGCTGAGGTGCTGAAGAACCCTCTTTGGCAGAACCGGCTAGGCTCCTATACTCCTCAGGTCCAGTCCCTCAAAGGACCGGAGTTGGGAGAAATACTTCACATCTGTACATGCTGGACTGTTTAGTATACCTCAATCCTGAGCAAGAGTTGAGTTGTCGAGTAACCATCTTCGCCAGAACGGGCTAGGCTTCTGTAGTCCTCAGGTTCAGTCCTTGAGAGGACTTGAGTTGGGAAAAGTCCTTCACATCTGTATAGGCTGGACATTTTAGTATACATCAATTCTGAATAGTTTGAGCTGCCGAGTAACCATCTTCGCTGGAACGGTCTAGGCTTTTATACTTAGGTTCAGTCCTTGAGAGGACCTGAGCTGGGAGAAGTCCTTCACATCTGCATAGGATGTATACCTCAATCCTGAACAAGAATTGAGCTACCGAGTAACCATCTTCGCTAGAATGGGTTAGGCTTTTGTACTCCTCACGTTCAGTCCTTGAGAGGACATGAGCTGGGAGAAGTCCTTTACATTGTATAGGCTGGACGTTTTTTTAATTTACATCAATCCTGAATAGTTGAGCTGCCGAGTAACCATTTTCGTCTGAACGGGCTAGGCTTCTATACTCCTTAGGCTCAGTCCTAGAGAGGACCCGAGCTGGGAAGAAGTCTTATGCGCCTATCTCGGCTAGACTTCATAATATATCTCAATCCTGAATAGGAGTTGAGTTGTTGAGGAATCATCTCTGCCCAAACAGCTAGGTCTCTGTATTCCTCTGGCTCAGTCCTGAAGTGAACCTGCACTGCCTGCCTAGTCTAGACTTCGTAATATACTTCAATCTTGAATAGGAGTTGAGGAATCGTCTCTACCCGAACGGGCTAGGTCATGTATTCCTGTGGCTAAGTTCTGAAAGGACCTGCGCTGGGAAGAAGTTTGCATGCCTGTCTACGCTAGACTTCATTTGAGTGGTGAGTTGTCCATGGACTGGGCTCAATCCAATGTGTCATACCTTGGCTCATTATCGGACTAGGTCACTTGTACGGTGAGCTTTTGTGACCTTCAGTGAGGCTAGGCTTGGTCGTTTGTCCATTTCGGTCCCCGTAGTCGGACCAGGTTATCTTAGAAGCGGTGAGTCGTCCGGGGACCGGACTCGACCACTTGCGAAGATCTGTCATGGTAATGGATTTGCCCGCTTGTGGTGGACTAGGTCTAGCCCGCATGTGTGCCATCATGGTCCTGAGGTTGGAATATGCTATCTTAGGAGCGGTGAGTTGTCCTTGGATTAGGCTTGCCAGCTTGTGGTGAACTGTCCATGGACTAATTTTGCCCGCTTGCAGTGGACTATCCATGGACTGGGTCTGGATTGCATTTGCGCTGCCTCGACTCCTGAGGCGGACTAGGCCACTTATACGGCAAGTTGTCGTCATCCTGTGTAGGACTAGGCTTGGCCGTTTGTGCGTCATTTTGGTCCCTATGTTAAGATCAGGCTTTGGTGGGCAGTGAGTTGTCCGGGGACTGGGCTCGACCTGCCGTATCATACCTTGGCTCCTTAGGCGGATTAGGTTACTAATGCGGCGAGCCATCTTTGCCTTCAATTGGGCTAGGCTCGGCCGCTTGTGCACCATTTTGGCCCCTTATAAGGATCGGGTGTTCTCTTGTAGAAGGAGTTGAGCATGGAGTAGAGTCGTTTTTAAAGAGATCACCTTTATTGATCTGTTTTAAAAAATGCTACATGTCACCCTCGCTGCTGGTCTTATTGACAGGGTATTTGAGGCACTGGTGTTGTGTGGAGACCATTGCTCCTATTTGATTGAGCCAAGGTCTTCCCAGGATTATATTATATGCGGAGGGGGTGTCCACTATAATGAACTTCGTCATGAGGTGTTTCACCGGTTCCTCTACTCCCAAGGATAGGCTGATGCTCCCAATTGAGTAACTTCGAGCGCCGTTGAAACCAACCATCACCTGGTTGTCCGGCTTCAGTTCTTTTCTCAGCTGCATCCTGCGGAATGCTTCCAGGAATAGGATATTGGTTGAGCTCACGGTGTCCACCAACGACCTTTTGACGCCCCTCTTGATATGGCAACCGTAATATCCAAGGCGTCATTATGTGGGGAGTAAACCCCTTGCGTGTCCTGCTCGGTGACCGTCGAGTTTGGGGTTGGGTGTTCCACCCGGGCATGTTGGACTGAAAGGTCTCCGCTGTCGGGGTCTGTTTGCAAATCCCGGATTGCGCATTTCCTTAGCCTTAGATTTTTTCGGTCCGTTTTGTGCGCTGTGCAGGACGTATATGACGTCTGCAACCTTTTCTTCAGCCTTTGGGGTCGCTTCTTCTTGCTCTTGGGGTTGTTTTTCGTCAGAATTTACGAACTCCAAGTCTTCCCCTTTGAACCCAGTACTCTATCTCGTTCTTTTGATAGGCACAGTATTTGCTCTTATTCCGCTTGGAAGGATCGCCTTTGATATTTGGGGGCCACTTGATGTCCTTCCAATTTTTCATGGAATAGAGAATTTTGACCAAGCTAGAGTTGAGTGGAGTGTACTCATAACCTTGCGCCGACGTAGTTGGTGGCTCTGACTAGTTTGCCCTTGTCGGACCTGTTCTTGTTGTCGCTCTTCCTTCTTTTTGACCTGTCCTCTTCGCGCCTTTTTTCCTCCCCCTGTCCCGGGCCTTTGGTGCTTGTTTGGCCTCATTTTCACCTCCTTTCTTGGCGGCCAACAACTCCTTCAGAGTGATGTATTTTTGCGCACTTTTCAGCATGTCCGCTATATCCCTCAGGAGTTTCAGGGTGAGGAAGTTGTAGAACTGACCACCTCGGAGGCCAGAAGTGAAGACAGTTACCGACTTGTCGTCGCTGCAACCGTCGATCAAGGTCAGCTCATCGTTGAAATGAGTGACATACTCACCGAGGGTCTCTCCCTGCTTTTGCCTGAGACTCAGCAGGTAGTGAGGCGCTTTTCTGATTCGCTGGCTCCCAAATAATCTTGTGATAAATGCCTTTTCTATGGATGGCGCCAAACTAATGCATTCATATCTGTTCTTGATGATCCCGATGATATCAAACGTGCAAAAATGAACAACAGTTAAGCCAATGACCACCGTCAAAAGCACTCTGATGCTTAAGTCAGATATCAGTTTGAGAAAGAATGAAGATTGTATGTAAATTGCAGTGTGTATGCATGTGTACCTTTCTTCCTCCTTTTACCGATTCTTATAGCGAGTGTTCCTTCCCCAACTGTCCCAGCGATCGAGGACGTGATGGAGGGAGGAGATCTCGCATGAGATCTTACCTATGCTTGACTGAGTTCTTCGACACTTGGCTCTGTTTAGGACTCAATGCTTGATTAGGCTAGAGTTGATTTCGTGCGAGTGGATCTCGGGCATGTGACAACTCTATCGAGCCTTGTTGTCTTGGGCCAAGCCCTAAGACCCATGCCTCTGAGGCTGACATGTCTTGGGCCTGAGCGCCTGACTTACAGGTTGAACAATAGTCTTGCGCATGGGTCATCTTGAGACTGCGGTAAAGCCTTTTACGTGCTAGGGTTAGTCCATGCCACGTGTACGGCTGTGATTGAGTGATTGTTTGATGTCTTATCAGAGAACAATACAAATCGACAAGCTATAAGACATTTTGAGTTTTGAAGTCGACCAGTTTTGGTCGATTTTATGTGTTTACATAGAGGAGAGAATAGGGGGTCGTGCGTGGGCGGTGCACGCATTGATTTGCTTACAAAGAGTTGGATGATGGGAAAAGAGGGGGATGTGCTCATTGGTTTATTTGCTTATGAGGAGGAAAGAGGAGGGGTGGCGGCGGTGGTTGATTTGGTTACAGAGAGGAAGATGAGAGAAGACAAGGTAGGAGAGAGAAAAAAGTTGGTTGGGCGGGAGAAGGAAAAACACAAAATTCACAAGGGTGTCACTAGACTTGGGTATGGTGGGAATTTCTCCAGCGAGCATTTGCAATTCCCAAGGCGATAGTTAACACGGTGATCAAGTCCATTTAAAACATGAAAAACAATAGTCAAAGTTGAAAGTTTGGGGTTGAGCATATTTATAAATTATGTATATGCTTCTTTAGTACATGTATATCAAGTATGGCTTTGGTCAAAGTTAGGGCAACTAGCAAACTATTAATGCTTTTGTGAAAAATGCAGGCACTGTTGGAGGAGTGGATCTCAACCAGGAAATTTGGTGGTAAATGTCTAATGCAGGTGTGTAGACTACTGTTCTGTCCTTACTTTTTTTATTTGTAGTCAAATCTTGTTAACACTGTAATAACCCTTTCAGGTAGAAACATTGTTATCAGCAACTATTTAGTATTCATCAGTAGAAACATTGTTATCAGCAACTATTTAGTATTCATCAGTTTTTGACCCTTTTTTTTTGGGGGGGGGGGAGCAATATAGCAACTCATTTACTATGAAGGCTAATGTGCAGAAAGTAGCAGTATATTGTTTAAACATGCTCTTGAGTTGCATACATGGGAACATGCCAACTAAGTGGATATTTTATGCCAAAGTTCCTCCAAAAATTCTCTCTAACCTGTTACACTGTATTTGAAAAGAAGTCATGCTTGGTTAAGGAAAAACTGTTGTAAATATGAATACATTTTCCAGGAAAACTCAGAGTAGTACTTGCAATCCTTGTTTATTGACAATTTGAGTCATTTGAAAATATTTTCTTCCAAACACCACCACCACAATCACAACTACCAACACCAAACCATCATCACAATCACCAGCATCAGCACCAAGCACTTCCATATCTGCCACAACTACCATCTTTTGGAAATTTTATTTCAGCACTTCTGGAGCTGAACTTAAATGTGCCGAGATTCTTAACAGAAATCGTAGATCTGGAAAAGGATATTTTCGGGGACCAGGCATCCAAAGTTACGCTGTAAAAGGACTCTTTGCATTTTCAGCAGGTTTTCTGTAAACAAAACATGGCCTAAGTCGGTTTTTCCTGAGAATGGTCTAGGTCACATCTAGATCACTTCCAGTTTTTATTACTGGAATATGATCTTCCAGTTTATGAGATGCTTGAATCTATGATTCTCTAACTTTAAAGCTTCTTTCACAATGCTCAAATGTTGGAAGAGGTTGAATTTTTATGAGACTGATCACGGGGAGGAAATCATTCTCACAAAACATCAAGATTCTATAAGATACATGCATCCATATCAACATTGAGATTAAATATTCATTTTGGTATTTACAGGATCGGAGTAAGCTTCTAAGCAACTTAAAGACCATTCAGGATTATCTTTGCTCATTTCAGTCACGGGTATGTTGCTAACAACTGTTTCTTTCATTTGTACCTTAGCATAGAGAAGGAATGCTAATAGCAGTTGTGCAAATGCCAAATGGCAGGCACTCAACTTTTTTCCTCTTTTGTCCTATATGTCAATAAGTTGTTTTTCTTAATAAAGTGATGGTGAAAAATATTTCATTGGATCAACAGAACATACGTTAAACTTAGTAAAGTAAGTGATCATGATATATGCATCTTTAGTCTCAAGTACGAATTGCTTTAAAAGTATCTAAGCTGGTAGCATTTGATAACTCTATTAAGGCTTACAAGAATTGAATTGATCCTGCTACACCAGGTTGAAAGATGATTATCCTTCACGAATAACCTTTATTAACACCACTTGCTAAAGTACCATAATTAATTTGTTTGGTTTTCAAGGAAAAAAAATCAGGTCGGAAAATTGAAGTTTATTAAAATGAAGAAAACTAAATACAATGGTGAGATGGCCTACCGAATTAACTAAAAGAGCTACTATTCAACCCATGATAAAGATTGCAGCCAAAGTAAGTTTTAACAGTTCATAATGAAATCTTCAAAATGATATCACCTAGGCTCCTAAAATACTCCATACCATGTACATAAAGGATTTTAATCTCCATGATCACCCATTCCATCTCACTACTGAAGTTCTTAAATAATCTTTCGTTGCGTGCCAAGCACATAACCCACAAAATAGCGAAGGGGTCAACTGCCATAATTTTTTCCCTTTGGCTGATATTAGGGTAATCTTCCAAGAGAATACAAGACCCTGAACCTTGCATGGCAATACCCAATAGAAAGGGTACTATACATTATAAGTAAAAGAACAATGGAAAAAGAGATGCCACAGACTCCCAATGAGAGAGAGAGATAAAGGTAAAAGCATTAACTATTTCTCTTTCTCTTTCTAAAGTTGTTTTGCATCAGAATTCCTATTAAGGACTACAGTCAAAACAATGAAAGCCATCTCAGGCAGAGCATGGACTTCTTATGTACTTTTAGGCTCGAAGAAGAAGGCTAACGGGTTGAAATGTTGGGTAGAAGCAATGAAGGAGATCATGGTGATAGGATAAAACTAAGGATTTACCTGATTCACCACCTTATCAGATGCAAGAATTTGTTTCCATCTTTTTCGTTCTTCTTGTAAGACCTTAGTTCTTAAGTCTGTCAACTGTAGGCCACATCTTGCAATTGATTGTCAACATTGTACTGTTTAGGTGATTCCCTAACCCACCTCAAAATGTCCACCTGCTCCACCATGCCTTTATCATTTTTCTTAGAAATCATTCAATTGTTATTAAGGAAATATGGATATTGTAATCACATATTGAGATGAAACAAAATATTACTCTGGCACCACAAATATTACCTTTACAACCACAATCCCTAGGCCTAATATCCTTAACATCCTCCCCAAACACATATTCACTTTATCGTGAATTATGAATTTGACCAAATGAAAGCCAAATTGCATCCAGACCATTGAAGAACACCCAAGCAGCACCCCAAAGCACCAGAAGCAGAGCCAATAGTGTTATGGTCTAGTGGTTAGGGCTGTGTGGGTTTATCCCCCATGTCCTAGGTTCGAGACCCACCGGCGGCATGGTTACTTTCTTATGGTGTTGACCTGTAGGTCGCACCTTGTTGATAGGTTAATGGGATCCTATAAAAACCCAGCTCGCTTTCCAAAAAAAAAGCACCAGAAGCAGAGGGAACATAACAAGAACTGAGTAGGAAACAACTTGCAATATTGGGAATCACCACTGTCAGAACCTCCTAGAAATAAAATTAAATTAAATAAAAAAAAAGTGTATTGAGCTGAGGGTGGACAAGCGAACTAGCTGAACAAATAGCTTGAGTAGATAGACAACAAGAACAATCAAAACACCAAATGTACAAAGATCAATAATCAAATACATAGAATTGACAAAGAGCTGTGTAACTTTATGCACTGGTGAAAAGTGTGTGACCTCAAACATTCCTATACGACCGCAAGCAGTGCAAAACAGATGTTGTAGTAAACTAGTTGTCAAATACCATGTCATTAAATTGCATTAGTTGTTAGACACTTCGGAGTTAACAATAAGATAATCCACCAATAGTGCTTCACATAGAGGAACTTCAATTAATAATTCGTTGACATCTGGAACATTTCTGCATCCCAGAACCCCAAAGAAGGATGAGTCGAACTTCAATTTTTTTTGTACATTTTATCAAGAAAACCACGAGTAGAGATGTCATATACTGAACATTTTGTAAATTTTCTCCTGCTCCTTGGCATGCTTAATGCTGTAATTTCAGCTCATCATCGTTTTTAATAAAACCATGCTCAACTCCTTGCAACCAATCCCGTTTCATAGGACTGTCATCGGACTGGATTCTAACAAGGCCTGATCAGTTCCGATCTGATAATTTGGGGTATGGAACCTGATTTTGAGGGTCTAATAAGAACCCAACCCAATAAGATTGACCTCTTCTGGTCCTTGATCATATACGATAACATATATACAAGGTAGCACGGACACTTCAGAAAACTTGCCGTATCAGTGTTTGACCGACACCGGCACTCGCTCGACCCGCCTCTAACACACGTCGAACACGTGGTCAATGAGTTGGCAGGTGTTAGACACATGGTCAATGTGGTCAGCATGTCGGACACGCCTCTGATACACCAGAAATTTTGTCAGGACACAATCAAGACTCGACAACAAACTTTGTTTTATTTTTACTTTTAGATGAGTACAAATAACCACTTAATTTAATGGTTGTTGATTGCAATTGAAGATAAATAGGGCAAAAAGTCACTAAAGCTTAAAGGTAGTCTATGCTTCTTCTTAATCGTTGTTTATTCTTCTATCATTTGTTTCTTCTCTCCTCTATTTCTCCTTTACTATACTTTTTTTTCCCAACAAAGTGTCATCTTCTTCACGACACTCTATGAGGACATTTTATTACATTATGATTTATGTTTATATGACTTGAAAAAAAAATATTATGACGTGTCGACATGTCTCTGAGTCCTAATTTTTGGAAAATTGCCGAGTCGGTGTGTCATGTTTGAGTCCATGCATCCTTGAATATATATAACTTTACTCAAATTCTATGATTTGACAGATTATTGATAAAGTCTTAGTCAAGAAAGTTCCACAACTATTTTAATACTTAACTAAATTAATTTAGAAATAAAAGTAAAGCCAATGTCTTCTGGTAATAAATTTCATGAAGATATATTTACAACTTGTGATCATATTTTAATAAAATGTTTTTATGGAACCAATGTATAGAATTAATAATGAATTTGGGCACGGATCAAAGATTGGATTGAGTTTGCCGCACTTTTTGAAACCCACTGAAGATCTGATTTGAGATGTGCACGATCCAATAACTTATCGTATAGAACCTGGATCCACACGAGTCCCCACTAACAACCCTAGTAATTGAACATGGATTTTATGTGATCCACTAGTTGCCATCAACATGGATTTGATGAGTAACCAAATATCAAGGGAGAGGTCCACATATTAGCTAGTGGTGGCCAATGATTTAGAGAGAAACAAACATATAGAGCGAGAACATAACTGCAACTACAAGATTAACACCATACTATTAACTTTATGAGAATGACATTGTAGAGGAAGAAGATAAAAACTAATTAACTTTACGAATATTAAATGAGTTATATATTGTTGGTGATGTAAGTGGGTATTTAGCATCATTATTATTATTATTTGTAATTGGGCCTACTATAATAATGCTCATATTAGTTAGGGCATTAGCCAAGTACGGTTAAGGTTATATTAGATTGCTTGCCAAATAAGCTATTAGGTTTATAAATAAGGCAAAGCATTGAACATTATATTTGGTTGATTGATTAATGAAATTTATGTTATTTTATTTATCTCATTTAGGGTTTATTATAGATCTATCTTAGTTTTAGTTGTATCTTAGAAATCATCGATTGATATCAGAGCCAAAACACTCCTTTAGTACATAAGACACACCGACACAGACCAAATTTGGTAGTACAAAAAGCTAAGAAGATGATGTAAAAAGAGAAATCTAATGCAGTTGAGGCCATGGAAGCATGGAAGACATGGAAAGATCTTTTGGATGCAGAGAGAGTGCAGGATAGAGGAGTGGTAGATCAAACTTGCAAAGAACAAAAAGAGGCTTGAACGAGAAAGAATCAAAAGTGAGAAGTGGCAAAACACCAATGGGTTCATGAGAAAATTGCTCAAAAAGAAGCATGGGAGATCAAAACGATTGAACTGATTATTGCACAAGCATTCGCAGCCAACAAGGAGAACGTCAACATCCATAAGGAGCACTGGGCAACCCCCAAGCACTGGCAGCACCGATGAACAACACCACCGGCCACCTGCAAAGCATCACCAATAGTGGAGCCTTCGACAACTGCCCTCCAACCGGGCTGTCATTATAGGTCGGCCGGCGATCGCTCCCTTACCACCTGTAACCACCCTCACCGCCCCTTCCACAACTCATCGCACCCCCTTTCCATGTCCCACCCTCAATCCATCCTTTCCGCCATCTTGGGAGGTTCCTTTCCTCAACAACCCCTTTTACACGCCTCTCCATTGCCTCGCCCTGAAAACCTATCCTTGAATCCATATGTCATCCCAACCACAAATAATCCATACCAAACTCTAGGTCCAGCAGCTTTTTACCCTACTTCAGGTAGTTGGTTGAACCCTAACGTTCTTCCATACTACCAAATTCCAAACTATCCTGGTTTTCCACCACAACATCCTAATCGTCCTCAGATTAAATTTTATAGCGAGTTGCCCGTGCGGTTTGGTGTATCCCACAGTTATCTATTGCTAACCCGACTGATTTTCTACAGAAGCATGTCAAACAGTGGGTGGAAGAGATCCTCATCCCCCATGGCCACCTTTGCAACATGGGGGACAGTTTCGACCTCCTTTGGGTCGTGGTAGAGGCATTGGGAGAGGAGGTAATCCTCCATTTCACCCTCCTAACTTAGGCGATCAGACTTGTGGAGGTGGTAATTTCATTGATTATGACCAATTGGCTCATTTGATAGTTATCATGGAGAGGCGAGATCATACATGTTTGAAGCTGGATGTGCCTTTCTATGATGGTGCAGAGTTTGGTGGTGATACCTTTGTAGACTGGTCAATGGAGATTGAATGCATTCTTGTCTTTAAAAATATGCAAGGTCCGAAGGCAGTACAATTAGTGTTTACCAAACTAAAGGGGACTGCAAATCTTTGGTGGCAGGAGTGTGATCGTCAAACAACTATGCATTTACTGCCCGTGAATAATTGGGATGACCTGCGGGAGTTGATGCATGTCCCTTTTGTTCCTTTGGACTATCAGCGTGATCTGTTCGGCCAATTAATGGGAGTCACACAAAACGGGCGTACAATTATTAATTATGCCACTGAATTCAGAACTTTGTGTATGTGATAAAAGCCTCATAAGCTAGAATGACGGACAACCTTTCGTTCTACCATGGATTGGATGCGAGATTTAAGTATGCGTTAGCTTTGGAGGAATGACACACTTTTAGCGGCTGAGAATATAGCTAAATGGCATAAATCGAATTGCAGTTACAGGACCACTGAGAGAATAAGCCTTTAGTGACTCTACCCCGCTCATCCACTACCTATCCGTCGTGGCCTACTACGACTGGATCTCTTAAATGCTTTGGATATGATGAACCTGGCCATGTTAGGAGTAATTATCCTAAAGGGAAGTCCGTTACTTTATCTGATGAAATCAATGAATATGAATGCATGAAACAGGTATCTTCAATTGATAGTGTAGCCGAGCTCATCTACTTGGTTGTTGAAGGCACTGCATGCACCCTTGAAATTGAAGCTTGTGGATTAGCTTCTTCAACCTGGAGAAGGTGATGTAAGTGGGTATTTAGTAGTATTATTTGTAACAAGGCCTATTATATAAAGCCCATATTAGTTAGGGCATTGGCCAAGTAGGGTTAGGGGTAGATTAGATTGCTTGCCAAATAAGCTATTAGGTTGATAAATAAGGCAAAGCATTGAACATTGTCGTTTGTTGATTGATTAATGAAATTTTTGTTATTTCATTTATCTCGTTTAGGGTTTATCATAAATTTATCGTAGTTTTAGTTTTAGTTGTAGCTTAGAAATCATCAATTAGGTATTAAAAAAAAACTTAATTTACAAAAAACAGAGAATGCCCTAATGTTAACGACCCACACTAAGGCTCCAATTGGTAAGCACAATGCCTATACATGTGCACTTGCTCCAGTTCCAATGTCTACACATTAAATCTTAACAGATTTGCTGACAAAAACCCAAACAACTTGGTAGATAATGTGTGAACGTATGGAATCTCTCTCAAAATGTATATCTAATCGTAGCGCTCGATTTTTTTAAGAACATGTATTTCATCAAATCCCAGCCATTATTTGCATCTTTCAAAGGTTTTTTTTTAGGGTGTTGATTTTCTTGGTTTTCCTCTCTTATACAAAGCAAAGTCTCTTATACAAAGCAAAGGTTTCACAGAGTTCCTCTCTTCTTTTTTTTTTGGTGCACCAGTAATGGAGTTTCATGGTGAAGAAAGTAAATCCATAATTTTAAAAAAAAAAAAAAGCAAGAGAGAGAAAGAGAAGCAATTATCATTGTCTTTATGACTGGATCTCGATCTCACCCTCTGTGATTGTTAGTTCAGATTTCTCAGTTGACAGCCATGATGGTGAACATGATAGGCTTTCTAGGTAAACCCGCACCCTGTCAATCTCGGGTTGCAACTTTTTTTTTAGAGAAATTCAAGTTTTATTGAGAAAGACAAATAACTATACATATGAAACAATACAACGGCTAAAGCCCCCACAACATGTGGTGTTGTAACTTGAAAGAGAATTTTCTATTAATAGCTACCAAGAAAAGGTACACGGTAAGATTCATAGGCATTTTGTTGCATCTGCATCCAAACACAAAATGAAATAAGGAACAGTAATACAAGTAGAGAATAGACTTGAATGCAACCACAGACATTGGCCTTAACCACTACTATCCTTAAACCTTGATTGTTAACTAATGTTCTATTGGTTTCCTTCATGAAACAGGGTTTGACAGTTGCAAATATCTCAGCAACAACTTTCCCTCAGACATTGGATTGGCTGCATGGTCATCTTCTTCAGGTGTAATCTCACTTCTAACTACATTCACTTACATTGACCTTATCAGGCTAACTACTCCAGCAATCTCTGATTGTAGTAAAATAGGCAACTTTCTTCTGATCCAAATTTTGAGACAGGGTATGGGCAAAATAAATTGTTTTGTTTTTATTTATTTTTACTTAAATTATACAACTCATTGTCCTCGGAGAGATTCATCTCCCTCTGTAGACATGGGGCTCCCATGTCAAGTATATAGGTTTAATTTATGGGTATTGAATCTACCATCAGAATTAAAGTAGTGGCTAGTTTGCATATTGATCCTGCATCGACCAAAGCTTTAATGATTCGAAAGTTTCCCAAACTGAGATTATGCCAAGACATATGGATCCCACAGCAAGGAAACTAGCCCATTAGCTATTAAACAATGGGGACACAATTATTTATTAACAATGATCACTTAAAAAGTGTATGGTGTAGCAAAAGTTTATACTGAAAAATAATTTCCAAACCCAAAAATAAAAATTGTTTTACTGTCAATTTCATTTCAAAGCCAATGCTACCTTATTTTCCCTGACTACAAGCCTGGGGTTCATTTTTGCCTACTCATCAACCAAATGTTGTTTTTTTCCAATTTACTTGCCCCAGTGTATCGAGAGAGGTACTTCTACACCTATTCAATCCGTGGAGCAATCAGATCCAATTTAGATGGCGCAGAGTTAGCTTCAGCATCCCAAGGTATGGTTAGCATCATATGTATCAACCAAATAATTTTACTTTTCTACTAGTATATAATAGCATATAGTTGAATTTTAGAAAGTTGTACAAAGTTTACCAAATCTTCACAGTTGTTTGGTAGATTATAGCATCTATGTCATCAGTTTTTGGTTGGCCAAGTCTTCACAGAATGTGCAACCGTCAAATGAATCGTTAGACAGCTTCTCTTCTACAAGTTACCTCCTACAGTAAAATCTGCATAAATAAATGTTCAATAAAGTAATAACTTCGCTTAGATAATTAAAAAACTCCGGTCCCGACTCGGGCCTTTGTATTTAAATAATAGTTTCTCTTAATGCATAAGATGATAATGTTTTCTAACTTTCCTTAGGGCCCATCGAATATATAATTAATAATTGATTAAAATACATAAAAAAAAGTATATAAAGATTCATAATGCATACAACGAACTTTTTACCTAACAACTTAATTATGGTTTGGATCATTTCTCTAGTCACATTCACATTATCTTGAAATTGGAGAAACCACTCATACATTTTGCTTTTTCTAACTCGGGATATTTTTCTAATGTGTGCCTCTTCACATTGCTCTCATCTAAAAAAATACTCTACTGACCTTTTAAAAGGGTTTGATATTGTTGATTGGTTGATAAAGAGCTAATACCTTTCTTGAACCCATTGTTGAAAATCATTTTGAGTAGAAGAAGGATGCTCATTTTTATACTTGCATAACGCTCTCCTCATCTCATTAATGTAGTTTTTTTTCACTCCTTTCAAATGAGATCTTATGGAGGAACAAGTTGACATGATTTTCGGTCTCATAGATTGTTGATTTAGAGATCATGTTTTGTGTATATACATAGCATTAAGTTCTAGAGCACTTTATCTTTTAGTTCTAGGAATATGTATCAACATGTATCTTTAAAGAGTAAGTCTAGCCAACAATGTTTGCTAGCCTTTTTTGGCCTTCATTTGGTATTTTTACACTTTTTACCCCTTCTCTTTAAAACACAACCACAAACACTATCTATAGAAGGGGTAGAAGTGTAAAAAATCCAAAAATGCCAATAAAAGGCTAGCAAACAAGGCTGGCTAGAATTGTTGATCTTTAAAACCCTTATATTTTCTTATTTTTAACGTTCATTAGAAAGTTTGACTAGTATGTGAATCTGTGGTTATGGTTTTTCATAAGATACGTGCACATGTTTGCTTTGAAAACAAAATATTCGTTATAAATTAATAACATATTAATTTATGGGTAAATTAATAAATTATTCATTTATCAATTAATAAATAATCCCACTAAGATAATAATTTCCCCAGTCTCGAGAGTATTCATTTATCGAGGGTTTACTGTACTAAGAACTTTGTTTCGTTTTCTTTTATCATTTTTTCGTTTTTCCCTCCCCATACTAGTCAACAACCGTAGACTTATAGTGCCATCAATGCCGAGAAAACAACCATGTAAACAATTTTATTCGAATCAAAATAAAAACTAATTATTTTCTTTTTGAAAGACAAACACTAACTTACATTCAATACATCTTCAAGAACCCTAAGGGTTTGTCTGGTGAGCCATTTTTTGTGGGAATTGGAATCCGTTTATGTTAAGTGGTTTTCCATTGTTTGGTTGTCTATTTAATAAGAGAAAACAAATTTTACACGAGATTGATTTTCTAGAATCCAATTTCTAGGGAAATCAGAATCCACAGAAAAAAATTTAATTTTCATGCTTGTTTTCCATGCAACCAAACAGACCCTAACTTATATTCAAGCTCTTCCAAAAAGTGAACAATGAAATCTCTAAACCTTTCCTAAATATTATTTCTAATTAAGGTCAAGTGCACCTCTTATTGAACTAAAGCTAACCACAAGGTAAGATTCGGACATCGTTATTTGCACCCGTGTTATCATCTATGATACCATCTGCTTGGTTCATGAAAACCATGAAAGTGATTGTTTTCCAGAAAATTGATTTTTTTCCCCTTCCTAAATATTAACACTGAAGACTCTCGCTTGTAAAAGAAGTCGCTGTTTCTGTGCATCTCCCAGAATATTCAGAAGTAGTGGTGTATTAGAACAGAATATTGATTATTATTTTAATTTTAGTTTTTTATATATGTAGGACGATATGTAGGATGAGGTTGATCTTAGAAGTTAGAATGAGGTTTCAGGTCAGTACACCAACAAAATTTTCGACCTATTTTGCATATTTTAAAATGAACAACTGCAATTAAACCACAACCTGATTTTGTTCAAGAGGTGTAGAATTGCTTCTTTTGTTTCGAGTCCAGTAGGTGTTCCCCAAGTCAGTGATTCATATTCTTTTGGGCTATTTGCTCTTTGGCCCCCAAAAGCTTATGCTTATTTCTGTTTGGGTGCCAAAGTTTCACATAATTACTCTTTGGGTGTCATTTTAACCAATTGAAAGGGGCAGTTTGGTCCCAAGATATCAATTGACCATTCTTTTGACAGTCAACTCTGGTCCACGGTTGAAATGGAACCCAAAATGGTAATGATGTGAAACTTTGGCATCCAAACATAAATAAACATAAATGTTGGGGGCCAAAGAGAAAATAACCTTATTCTTACTTTGAGGGAGTCTAAGGTCTCGGAGAGGGGAGGGGGGAATCGAAAAAATCAATGATGCTCGCCTTGCCCTTGGAAAGTAGCTGTGTGTTGCTTCATAAAGGAGCCAAATTTCCCTTGGAGGAGAAATATTAACAAAAACATATGACGAGGGTGGAGGCCCAAGGATAGCTCAGAAGTGGAAGAATGTCTATAACATGAAAGTGGAGTTTCAGAGAGGGATATCCTTTTCTTTGGAGAATGATGGGCATTGAAGTTTTGGCGTGACTTGTAGGTGAAACCTTCAGCTTTGAAGGGATCCCAATGATCTTGAAGTGGTTTTTTCTACGTTTATCCAAGTCCATTTGGGAAGAGAATGTTGGGTTTTTTTAGAAGTTATCCTTGATATCGGTTCAAAATCTTGTGCTCCGTAACTTCCCGTTTGGCTTGGCATTGTTTAACAACATGCCTCCCAAAATCTACTTCATGTTTTCTATGCCCTACTGAATAACAAGAAAATGAAGTGCTCTGCCAAATGATGTCATAGAAACTCAGCAAAATGAAATATTGTAGCCTTGATTAAATGACCTTCAAAATATATATAGTAAAAAAAAAAAAAATCCAATTTTTTCATATATGGAACATTTTCGGAACATATACTTACGAGTAGCTTTATGAGTGATATTAAAGAAGTAACATTTTGGTAGGCACTTTAAGCTTCCACTTCTCTGCTGCAATTGATTACATGTGGGGAAGCTGTTGGATTACATGGGGATGAACGTCATATGTTAGATGTAAGTATGAATGCTGCTTGTGCAACAAAACTGATAGCTTCCGTGCATTACCTGCAGCAACCAGGAAGTTCCATCTTTTACCTGTTTGCTCTTGGCCCATGCACCATTGTTCTGCTAGTCTTACTGGGAACTGTACACAGCCTCATTCGATGGATCAACTGAATAAATCACTTGTGTGGACAAGAATATGGTGAAATGAGATGATTCCATGTTTAATGTACAAAATGATTTATAGTTTGTATCTTTGTTTGATTGTATCCTAAAGCAGCTGTTGCTGTAACTTATTGAAACAATGTTTCAATTATTAGTCTGTGTTTTCTTCTCCTATTCAAACTTCAAAGATCATTTTAGTTTGTTTTTTTCAGCAAGAGCCGCTGAGCGTGGTGCTTTTTCCGGGGTTGCTCATGCATATGATAAACAGGTCACTTATTAATCTCATTGCTCTGTATGTGGCTCAGTCTACAACAAAAATAGGGCAGGGAGTCCGGTCATGAGCATCAGATAGAATAGTCAATGATATGTAGACTGATCCAACTGCTAAACACCCAAGGCAATTTTTTTTTTTTCCTAAAGTAGCGAACATGTGTTTTATTTAAGCCACTTAGAAGTGGGTAAAAGTGATCACAAGTGACCTGTGTATTCAGTATATTAAGGTTTTAAATTAGTAATTTTTACATGCCCTTAAGACAAGTGGCATGTATTTGGATTCAAGAAATTTAGGGGTAAACTGTATGAGGACAACATTTTGAGGGGCGAGAAATAACAATCTTAAGCTTAATTCCGAACTAGGTCCCCATTTGTAAGGAATATACCTTTACAGGGTTGCCCTATTCAAAGAAACATGCCCATATAAAATATGTTATCCAGAAATTTCGCTTTATTCATTCATATAATAACATCAATTTCGTTGGTTATTGAAATTAGCCCGACAGTTTGACAGTGTGATGAATGGGGATAAGTGGAAAACCATGTTGATTATGAAGAAATAAATGAGGCTTCTTGGCTACTACAAAATGTTCAAAAGTTTTATGAATTTTCATTCTCACTGTTAGATTCTAAAATTTTGTACAAAATGAAGGGGAAAAAGTTATGCATGTCACTTGTAGTTCTGTTCATCTCCCTTTTTACGAATATTGTTATTACCTTAAAAAAATAAAAATAAAACCCTATATGGCCATTATCTTTACTAGGGGTGGGCATCCGATCCCGCGATCCCAATCCCGTCCCGTCCCGATTTTTCTGGGTTCTATTGGGATTGATCAATTTCATCTTGATCCCGTCCCGTCTCGTCCCGATCTAGAGTGGGATGGGATCGGGATGAAGATTTTCAATTCCGTCTCGAATCGATTTTTTTTAATATGTATTATGAAACTATTTGTTGACATGACTTTTATTTGTTATTTTATTTTTACATAAATTATATGTAGAAAAATGATAGTCCAAGAGAAGTAAGCATCTTTTCTTTGCACGGTTTTTGTATAATTTATATGTTTCTTATGAAATAGTAGCAAGTCAAAGAAAATGTTGTGCTCTGATTGAACTTAAGTTTGAATGCATTGAGTTAGTGTCGCTCATCTGAGATATAACAAAATTGTGTACTTGAGAAATCATGCTTGCCATACACCTAGAAGTAAAACAGATAACAACAATCCAGACTCATAAGCAAACAATCCTTTTTGTGCATGCATGTTTTAATTCAGAACATCTTGAACAAAAGTAATGGGATAGTGGTAATGACTACAAACTATAAAACACCAAGAATCACACAAGGGACCTAGCAACCAAGCCAAAAATAACAACAAATAAAATGGCTATCTTCAATAGTGGTTCTAAAAAACTGAGTAAAAGCTAATGAAATGGGGAAATAATAATCAATGGTTTAAAATTATATAGTTGTTCTTAGAGTTGTGTGTTTGGTATATCAAAAATTTCAATCTTGCATGTTAAATTTTCAATCCAAAATTTAGTACATGCCCATCCTGTCCAGTCCCGTCCCGAACCCGTTTGGGATGGGACGAGGTCGGGATGAGGTTTATCCCGTCTCGATCCCGGACAAATGGGATGGGATAGGGATGAGGTACATCCCATCCCGTGCCCACCCCTAATCTTTACTATTATAAAAGAGGTTGGCCTCATGAATAGTGAAGGTGTAAATGATTCATGGTTATTGTAATGATGAAACTGCCCTTTCTGTGAAATTTTTTTTGTTATATTGATTGCAACAAGTTTAGACAGCCGCGCCTTGAGTGCGCCAGGCCTGTTGTCCAGCACGTGTTGAGGAGAGGGTTTGGGTTTGGTTGTTTTGGATTTTTTTTTTTAATCACTCTCTCTTCTTACTTTGTTTCCTCCACCTGTAACACACAAAAACATTCATGTAAAAAGATTAAAACTTTGGAAGAACAACAGTGAGATGTGAGAAGCCATAGTGTGCATTCACCCTCAACATCCACTCAACAACCTCATGTCTAGCCTTCAACAAGTTCGAATCCGATTTTAAGTTACTCATTATCACTTGATGTGTTTCTTGTTCTTCAGAGAACTAATTGAGAAGCTCTTCATCTTCCTAAAACAAGTATTGCTCTAATAACAAAAGGGGGGTAGTAGAGAAGAAGATTGGGTTGTTTTTGTTGTTGATGATGAAGTTATTATTCCATTAATATTGTAACTCTCTTCTTCTTCACCCTCTACTACTAGGCCCTCCTCTCCTACTTCTTTTTCATCCAAGTTGTCTTCTTGACAGTACAAAGCATCAAAAAGAAGATTTGGGTTTTGTTGTTCATGGTTAGAAGAAGCCATCTTCTTGTAAGAAGAAGAGGTTTGAGAGAGGGTTTGGGTTTTGTTGTTTTGGCTTCTTTTTTTTAATCGCTCAACACGTTCTGGACAACAAGCCTGGTGTCAAGGCCTGGCTATCTAGACTTGTTGTATTGATTGAGACACTTTTGTAATTCTAACATTTGAAAAGGCTTTTTTGGTCATTCAATGCAACTAAAATAACGATTAAGTGAGCTCTTTAACACTAGCAACTCCATTTAAGCCAACCCGAGTCACTTCAAGTATCACATAATTCGTTTTACTATATAATTTCTTGTTTTTACTATTAAAGATTGTACTTAAGTTCAATTTGTATTTTTTATTTGTCAATGTTTATTTTAAAATTAAACAAAATTTGTGCAAAAAATAAGAAAAAAATTTATATGATTGAATCTCATCCAAATACACTATAAAAAAAAATTTCTTAATTAACCTAATTGTTACGTGTGTTCGAGGACTAGTGGCTTTTGAAGTAAGGGAAATTTCTCGAATAAATAATAGTGTTATTCCTTCTTTGTTCAACAATTGACTTTCCTCTGTTTCCAATCTAGCCGTTAGACCCATGAATTATTTAAAGTACCCTTTATTTGGTAGCTATAGTATTGTATGGGGAGAAATAAGTGGGACCTTTTATGAGCTTGTCAGCATGCCCATTTTCGAGTAACGTCAATTCTCAGTGTTCTTGCATTTTCTTTTTCTTTATTGGAGTTCTCTCTTTATTGTAATATTTTATTTATTCTCCTCTCATTTGTATTCATCGTTGACAAAGTGTATATCTTATTCTTCTCTTTGGATACCTAAACTCACTCGAATCAAAGCTCACTCAAATCAGACAACTATTTTCTTATGTTATGATACCCAAGTTCAAGGTCGAAAAACAAATTAAATTTCAATTTACATCGCTCTTATCTCTCTATTTCAACTAGTAGTTTGTTTAATCAATCCATTTTTAAGCATTGATCAGTAACTATGTTTGTTATCATTTATGCATCATGTAACTTGTTTGATGAAATGTGCGTAAGAACTTGGTTAGCTTTACTCTTGATTAATACTCATGAACGTCTTTCCTATGAATTAAACCTTTAACTGGTTCTCCCTAATCGGCAGTACTTTTTGTTTAACTGGTAATTTTGAACCTATATGATCAGACTTAGGTCGTTTCAGTGGTAACTGGTCCTATTTTTTTTGGAATTGGCTTTCCTGTAGCAGATTTGTCTTTGTGCTTGACCGGTTATTGTAAAGTATTTGAGATTCGTCACATGTTATTACTCGAGTTACTAATTATATTATGTACATGTAAATACTCTGAAACACAATCTCAAATGTGAAAGAGGTTTGTATAACATGTTAAGTCATTTGTGTTTTGTTTTACAGATGGGAAGGAGTAAGGAATGAGTATTTGCCAGTATCGAACATAATGTCTCTAGTACGAGCATCTACAAGCGGTCCTCAAAAAATAAGGGAATTGTATTAGTGACTAAATTTATAAAGCACCAAAAAAATGTAATGCAAATCGTTGTTCTGTAAATAAAATCGTGCAATTTTTTCATCTCTAGAAATTGAAGAAAAAATTGCATTTAACAACACTTACTTCTCCCATTCATGAACCTCAATAAGATTTCTTATTTGAACACGCTAGTTGGCGATGTGATGGAGTTTGGGGACAAGGATGATTGATTTTGCTCAACTTTAAGTGACTTCGCTTTAGTCTCATAGATGTTTCAGTCATTTTGAAGCTTCACGTGAGACCAATTTAGTGTCTTCATTTTCCATGTGTGATAGCGATTTTCTCAGTGGGTTTAGGAAGACATTTTTGGTAATGTTATTACTGAGAAGGATGTTATAGGTGCCTAGGACAAGGCTAGAAAAAATGAACACATGTTGAAGTACTTACAAAGTTTTATTTGTTATACCTTTTACTTGTTTTCGTCATTTCCAATGGAGGTCGTGCGATCGAGGTAAAATACATTGATTTTGTTGATGATTTGGATGCCTTCAACAATCATCTGTGAGGACAGAAAGTGCATTGTGACTTGTTCCATGGATTCAAATACGTTGCTCATGATATAGAGAAGAAGTAGCTGCAAGGTTGTTCATTTGCTTTACAAACATGGATTAATATTCATTTATCATTTGCAAAGGCAGTGATCAAGCATAAGTTTGACTTACATCCTATAATGTTTTGCTACGTTGTTGTACCATTCGGGAAAATATAATGTAAAAACAATTTAGTAGAGGGTTTGGCAAAATTGATATAATTGTGGATGTGCATCTTTTTAATGATGAGCTAGCTTGCCCTTATGTAGTCAAAGCTAAGTAGGTACCTTCATTTTGTTTAGTTGTTAATTTAATATCATATAATTTTACAAAATATATTAATTTCCATTTTGGCAAATTGAAGAAGTTTAAGCATGTTGCTTTACTTATAAACGGTGTCTGCACGATGATGATGAGGTAAAATATATTGAATTTTTCCTTAACATTCCATGACTACATAAAATAAATATTGTGTATTTGTTTTTGTGTCTATGCTGATGTTGGTCTTAACTAGAAAGATCCATGACCTCGTAAAATGGTTTGTAAGGAAGGTTGTATTAGTGATCGCAATCGACTTGAAAAAGATATGGTTTTCATGGAGGTAATAACATAAATACATTTTATTTGAGCTATGTTAGGTTTAACGTGGATCTCATTAACTTGTTTATTCTTACAATAGTTTTTTTAGAGTGAAAGAAGTAGGGGCTATTATAGCTGACCTAGAACATCGAGTGAATGGTTGTGAAATACGACATATGGTTCCATAACATATGGTATCCATGTTTGAGGTAATAAATTAATAAC
Source organism: Berberis vulgaris (assembly GCA_963556465.1). NCBI lineage: Eukaryota > Viridiplantae > Streptophyta > Magnoliopsida > Ranunculales > Berberidaceae > Berberis > Berberis vulgaris. The sequence goes on along the minus strand of OY747128.1, from coordinate 44,731,798 downwards.
TTAAATTATATTTGAATGTTAGTTTTACCATATTTAGTTTGTTTTTCTTTCATTAGTTTTTTTATCGTAAGTTTTTTAAAATGAACAAAGAAACTGGTTCTATGATAGTCGGCCTTGAACATCATCTGAATGGGCGGTAGGGTACATCATACAATTCCAATGTTTGAGGTAATAACTAAATTTACACAATTGAATTACTTTTGTATGCCAGTAAATCCCCAAAATTTTACATTTAATGAACAATATGTTGCCACAAAAGAATTTATGAGCAGTAGGATATCATATCTTGAAGGAGCGACGATTGTATTTAAGGTGAAATTTGATCGTCTGATATGAGGTATACATGGGGTTTTTTCAATTAACGATGAAATCCAACAACTGTGCAGTAACCAACAAGATGTTTCTTCCGTTAAGATGTAATTTGTCAATGCTAATAATCTTTTGGATTCCCTGTTGTCTGCAAGGATGCTTCAATTCATACTTGATTCTAGTGTAACTAGGAGCACTAGTACCGTTGAAGGTATTGGGTGATGCATATGTACACTTAGATATAAAAAGAGATTTCAGTGTTCACAATCATGTTCAATCTATAGTGCATGTATATTACATGTATTGCTAGAATGTAGTTATGTGTCACGTTGTTGTTAATCACCTAACTTATTTGTTGTCAAGAATTGGCAACACCTGACCATCACCTTGTTGGCAGTGTTAAAAATATTGAAGTATGTTCCAAGGTATTTATCCCATCATCTCTATGTGCATGTGTTTTATGGCTCTTGATTGATAACTAATTCATTCATATTGTTGTTAGACTCTTGTTTTACAATGAAAAGTCGAAGAAGAATTTGAATCATCAATAATTCTTATTTGTGTTGTTTCCATTCATGAAGTGGTTAGCATTATTGTATTTTATTGATGGGTTATAAGAAAAACCGACAAAACCCATAATGTATTGGCTTTTAGGTTGATGTTTAACGGTGAATATTGTAATGTAAAGATTGTAGAAGTCCGCCGCACTGCCAGGTTTGATGCTAGAATGAATACACATAAGAAAACCGTTTGAAAAGGCCTTGTATAGTGACCTTAGGCGATATTATTGTCCCTCAAGAAGTACACTTACCCCCGACGACAATCCTTATAATTGGTCGAGTGTTGGTAAAAATTTTGATCAGATGCAAAATAAATATGATCAAACTCAGAGGGTCGAAAAACCAATAGTGCAGTAGATAAAATGGTCGTTGTTATTACCTTAATGTTTTGACCAGTTCGATGTATAGTCTGAAATGTAGACGTTGGGCCGACTACGAGGTAAGTTTTTCAATGTCACTTGTACATGATATTTTTTTTTAAGTTGATTTTGATTAAGCAAGTAATTTTCCCTTTAGAGTCTATTTTTCAATGATTTTATTCTATGGTAACTATTTCATTACTTTGCAGCTACTTGAAATAAAATCCAAAGTGTACCATGAATTACTTGGTAAAGAACCCACGTTCGATGGTCTTTCGATTGAAGCAAAAGGTTTTCATTATACCTTTAATGAAACTTTTATGCGAATGAATTGACATTGATGTAGAAACTAGATAGTACTAGGTATGAAATGACATGAACCAATTATTTATATTATTTCAGATGTTATTTATTTATTACTTTTCGAATATAATAAAATGTTATTTATTTGAGTACGTTTGTTCTTAATTTAATGGTTTACATGTACTCATTCCTTACAATATCGATGATAGCCATTGGGGACTAGTCGTGCTAAAGTTTTCTGACATTCAAATGTGTGTCATATATACGATTCCTTCTATCAAAAACATCAATCTAGTGTTTATCTTGTTTTTTTGAAAAGAAATAACAAATACATTAATTAACAATCAACGGTCATATTGAAATTATGAGAAAACTCATTTTGCTCCTGTAAAGTAAAATATATTGATAAAGCACGTTGAGAAATAAAATTAGAAATATATACACATTTGGTGATTCCAACCAATGTGCTCAGTCACTCTCTGTAGCGTCTGGATCCCAATCCAAACAGTCTGGCAAAATGGGGATTGACTACCAGTCTTCAAATTCCCTCTATATGACAACACAACTTGCAAAACAACTACATACTCTGCTTCAAAACTTGATAGAACCCTATTATATATATATATATATATACAACCTCCCTTAGCATTGATGATTGCATAGCCCTTGTCTATATCTATTAAAGCGAAAATTTTCATGCTACAATTCAATCCTAAATTCTAATGTAGTGACGTATATCCCTTATCTCCATAACAACCCTAATCAACTTTAGTAACTTGTGATGTACTTGGATCATTGACATTAGTTTCACTCTCCTACATTTTTTTCATCTTCTTTTGCCTCAAACTTTTCAACCAATGATTCTCACATTTTCTACTTAGTCATGTCCAAGTTAGGTTTTATGTGTTTGTACATGGCTATACGGACAATTTGTTGGTTATTATATTCCTCAGACATTCTGCCGCTCAATTTCCTTGGGTGTTTCCTCCTTGTCAAATTTGGAGAAATCATCATCAGAGATCACAATAAGGTAACAATCATCTGTCATTGTTATTGCTCTCGCAATTTTTTTCATGGTGTATAAGCAGGATTCTCCTAAATTTCCTTTGTTTTTTTCACCATCCACACGAAGGTTCCAAGGTTTTGAACTACTTCAGGATCACCTCTTTGTGTCGCTAGCCTTAGTTGAGGTTTGTCCATCAGAATAATCTCATATAAAGGCTCGAACAACATTAACATGTTTCATTCTTTTATATCGAAATTAGTTTTCCATATCTGGTTTTGGTTTTAGGATGGATGTGAGTGATTTTGGAGGATTTGGTGGAAATTGAGGTTTTGGGTATAATAAAAAAGTGGTTAAGGAGGAGAGGTTGGAAGTTGGTTGAGGTGATGGCATTGGGTGGCGGAGGTTTTTCAATGTCATCATGAGGTATCTAAGTAATTCATAATGGTGGCAGATATTTGTGATAAGATTTTAGAAGATTGCAAGATTGGGGCTTGTGATTAATTTAACAATGTATATATATAATCATTGTATTTGAGGGAACAATGTCAAAGGAATAAGATAGAAGTTTGTTAGGTGGTCGCAAATTATTTGTTAACGAAAAAATTGAGACCTTTGTCCAAAATTTTCGTTTTTGTAGGTTACCGAACAAAATTCACCCAAGGGATATCTATTTACATATTTTCGATGAAAATGTTGAATTTTTTTATTTTGCATTATATTTTATGTTTCAACCAAAATTATGGATATTGATTAACAAACTAACATTTTTTTTATCAGATCTGTATAAGTAGGGATAGTATCGGTTGCCAAATATTGGATCATTATAGTTGGTATCTAAGTTGTGGTTATGCGAAGATAATATTGTTGGTTCGATAGTGGATCATTATAACTGGTATTAGAGTTGTGGTTAAATGGGGATAATATTGTTGGTCCAATAGTGGATTGTTGCAGTTTGAGTTAAAGTTAGGGACGACTCCATTCTATGGTGGTGGGACTATGACAACCAGCTGAAAAGACATCTAATCATTGAGTAATTATGGTTGCATCGAATTGTATCCTCTACGCTTGGACAATAGTCCGAGGGAAATTCATAAGTAATGACTTGCATTCTTCTGACTCGACGCCTTTTCGTCCAATGACAAGATCTATGATGGATGATATCAAAGGTTACGGATGTGATCCCCACCAAGTCCAATTTATTTTCCGATTTATTTGAGCCTAAAACCCCATAACTCTACGGTGGTAGTTAAGTATGGACAATATTGGTAGTTCGAAATTGGGTCATTACAGTTGGTATTAAGGCCAGGGATGACTCCGTTGTAAACAGCTAAGTGAAGACACTACAATTATCCAAAAATTTGTCGTTACAAATGAATTAATGCAATCATATACGAACATATGAAAATGATGTTCGATATCTTACAACAAATATTTGTGCTTGACATTATGATACGGATTCCATAAAAGAATTTATAATACAAAATTTACATATATTTGAATTTTAGTTGTAAATTCGTATTGAATTTAGTGTGGATAATGATTTTAACTCTTAAACAATTCTTGATAAATTTTGTATTTCTATTTTTTTTACTGATCCAATTGTTTTGAATATGATGGAGTTTATTAACTTCCATCATCCAATGGTTATCCTTTTTCATTACTACTTTAACACATTAGTGTATTTTTACTGTTAGTTACTTTGTCATCATTCTCAATGATTCTTCTCTGCCATTTATTTTTCTTTCTTGAGGTCTAAGGTAACGGAACAAATAGTGTTCTTATCTTTTTTTAAGTGGTAGAGGTATTGTCTAAATTAATTTCAAAATTCAGATGATAATGTCAGGTATCAAAATTAGTAGATATCGACATTCCTTTCATCATTTGCTTTATGCAAATGATCTCATCATATTTAGTAAAGCCAATTTTGAAGAATGTCAAAAACAAATTCAGAAATTCCTTCAAATTTACTATGAGCAAGGCTTCAGGAGGGTATTAATTACTTCAAATCTTCCTTGTTTGTGTCCCCAGGATTTCATCATAGGCATGCAAAAATGTTAAGAAGTATCATAGGAAGTGAAAATTTTCTTCAATAGGAAAAATATTTAGGGGTCCTTATCTTGTTTTTAAGATCAAAATTATGAATTTGAAGCACATAGGAGATCAATTTCAAATAAGATTATCAAGTTGAAAATTCAATCTCCTATCACAAACAGGTAGGACTGTTATGGTAAAAACAGTAGTTGCAGCTATTATTTGTGTCAATGGCAAAATATTACAACTCTCAAATCTAAAGGAGGTCTTAGTATATCTATCATGGAACCCAAAAATAATGCCTTATTAACTAAATCTTTGTGGTATAATATCGACAAACTAGAAAACCAAAATTCTATGCAAATGAAAACATTATCCTTTTCCATATAAATATTTGAGGAAAATCTTCTCCATAATGAAGGAATATCATTCCAAACTGGATGTCTTAGAAAATTTTAAAACCTTTTGTCAAAGTTATCAATAGATGGTTGGAACTCTCTCATCTCCTTCCATGTTGGGAAAACATTGGCAAACCTTATTTGTTTTAGCTGAGTTATCACAAAAAAGGATCAAGATTCTCCTACATGAAAAATCTCGAAAGACTCATCTTCTTCAAAGTTTGGAATACAAAAGTGGGCATCTTTTTCTTATGACCCCTTTAATAAATCATTCATCAAAGGATTATGGAAAGACCACATCCCTGAAAGAGTCAAAATCATTGTTTGAAAATCTATCAAAGGGACCTGTCCACTACTTCTAATCTACGCTACCATCATATTAATGCAAATATTAGATGTAGTTTGTGTTTATAAAAAAATGAAAAATGAAATTCATTTAGTTTTTAAATGTGATTTAGCTTCTCAACGGTGGCTTCTTTCTCCATGTCCTATTAGATAGAACATGCTTTCAGATATATCTTTTGAACATTATATGGAATTTTATTAAAAAAAAATATTGTTATAGGGTTTGCTAATATTGAAAGTTTTCAACATTTGACTGCATTATTTGATGTAATTTGGAAAACAAGGAATAATGCTATTTTTAGGAAAGGAAATAGGTTCATAGATAAATGTTCCAGGAATTTTATAACATGATCTCTTCATGGAAAGAAAATGGCTAACAAGACGCGGAGAACTATCAACAATGATCGCAGTAATATGGAAGTCTGTTGAAGAAAGAGCTGATCAGTTGCATGGACAGAGCTTTTTAGGACAACCTCAATAATTTTCCTCCATTTTGGATCCGAATTAAAGTGCTTATGTCCATTGCCACCATAGGTAGGCTATTTTCATTGTTGTACAAGCAGTGGATGATAATGAAAATATTATTATCTATGATGATTTCCTAGGATGAACGTTTGAATTTGTGGACAGGTTTTGGTTGGGTCACTGGTTATGAAACACCTACTATAGGTGGCCAATTTGGGTGCAATTCAAATATACAAGGATTTGAGTGACCAAATGAACTTTGTTTGACTTCTAACAACATGGGTATGTTAATAATGACTAATGCAATAAGTATGACTCAACAAACAAGTTTTGTTGTGCTTAACAAAGAAGGAAAACTCGTTTGTACATTGTAGGCTCAATTGGAGGCCAATTTGGGTGCAATCCAAGAATACAAGGATAGAAACATGAATTATGTTTTAGTGCAAAGCATATTTAACTAAGACACTGATAGCGCAAGAACAATGGATTGATGTCACTCTACAATTTGATGTTGAAGTCTCTGATCTTCATTTGCATATTAATGATTATGGCGTCAGTAATTTGCAGATGTATAATATGTGTATTATTAGGAAAAGACTCACGAATGTGTATGTTTGGTATGAATGGTTTGATCCTAGAGGGGACCATCTTCTAGGTGTGATTGCATGACCTTGTTATAATTAATATGAGAATATGGAATTAGTAGAAAAAAAAAATGATGGGATATATTTGATCTTTTGCATCATCTTCGATGTTGAAACGTCTATTGGAATTTACTTTACAGATTATAATAAATTTCATATTTAATGACATCAATGCAATACTATTTTTTTCCCATCAAATGAACATACTTTTTAAACAATAATTCAATCGCATTTATATTTTATTTAATCAGCAAAGTAGGAAGTTACAAAATTTCAATAATTTTTTGGCAGGTTCCATTCATAAATTGTCTATATAACATTAGCATTTGGTATGAATTATACGATTTATTAATCTCCTAATTTTACTAATGAATAATCATCTAATTTTTTTCAACAATAAGAAACTATCATAATCATTGCCGCAATAAAGGCTGATCTTAAGATTTTTTTGGGCCAGATGCGAGCTTAAAAAAATGGCCTTTAATTCTAAAATAATTGAACACGTAAACCAAGGAAATGTGATTAGAACCTGTAACACGATAAAGGTATAGTAAATGCCTAACCACTAGAGCAACAATTAAACATTTTTACAATTTGGGGCCCCTAAATATACATAATATTATCAAATTTAGGGAAATCTACATCTAAAAATTTATCAACTTTTGACGGGAACCAATTCGAGGAATTATTTTGTTCCCTTAAGAGTCGGGCATGTCTACAACAAACTATCATCGTCATTGCTTTCAGTGTAATTTGTATCAAGAATGTTACAAAATTAAGTAACAATACACGTGAATATAACATAAATTGTATTGATGTAACATTACAAAACCATATCAGATGTAGTCGATTTTAGCTCTCATTCCTTGCTTCTTACCTAGACCTGCACATGTAGCAAACAATAGCCAAGGACCACCGTGTGGTTGGCGATGGCACTCTAATACTTAAGTTAGATAAGGCTTAGGAGAACCTTAAAACTGTAAACTGGGTTATCTTGCGTACCTCTAGTTCATTGACCTTGTCTCCCTTTTATAGTGAAGGAGTTCTCATTCAGCTAGGCCTTTGGTGGCGTAGTTTAGGGAAAGTGATCTTGTTGTGGAGATCATTTCCTGATTGGGAGCTGTCCATATGGGAAAGTTTTCCTACACGACTTGTGCTCCTATATCTGCGGGAGAGATTTCCCTTTCTGAGGGTTGTCCATGCAAGGAAGCTTCCTTGTCCGACTTATGCTCTAATATATATTCCTAGTCGGATCAAATGTGTTGCTAGCCTGCTTGTCTTGGGTAGATCTCTCAGATACTTTCCTTAGAGGTCTTACAATATTGGGCCTGACCGTGTGATGTGTGGGCTTACTGACTCATTGCAACTCAGACCCGACTGTCTGGATTCTGCCAAGGATGGGCTTGCTACTGTTTGGGCATCGCTTGATTGAGCGTGCAATCAGGCTTATTTTATTCTGTTGATGAGATTATCATGACACGTGTTCGGTGCTGATCAGATGACGGTTTGATGTATCATTAGCTACTCCCCCCGAGTTATTGGGTCATGATGATTGAGTCTGAGAGATTTCCTCGAGCGGCGAATTGCATTAATTAGGTGTGCGCCAGCTTAAAAGCGGGAAAGGCGGGAGCTCAACTTTCTATAGAGATCTCCTGCTTCTGGAGTATAACTCATTTACTCTTTCGATCTCTAAGATTCGGCTTTGCTATATTGTCTGTTGTGCCTTTGACTTTGCTCAACCTTCGTATTCGAAAGCTAGTATTTTCATGGCGGGCCGAGATCAATTTTCTGATGAACTGTTCGCCAGAGGCCATAATTTTTTTGAGGAGAGATTGCTCTTTGAATCTGATCATGAAGTCCTGCGTGAGACATTTGGGATTCCTGATGATTTGGTGCTCTGCACTCTGGGCCTCAATCTGACGCCATTGTACCCTCCTGAGGGGTTTATCTGCCTTCATCCAGGCATGTTGCAATTTGGTGTCTGTTTTTCTATCATCAAGGAGATCTGGGAGTTCTTGGTGCACCTCGAAATTGCACTCGCTCAACTTGTGCCGAATGGGTATAGGACTTTGATCGCCATTCTGATTAGGGCTAACTACGTTGTTGTCTGAGTGTCTTCGAGGGTGATGCAATTGTTCACTTTTCCTCGGATAAACGAGAATGTTGTGTGGTTGCTGACATAGGTGGACTGCTTCGGCAAACTGCTTGATGATTTTAAATCGTGGCAGTAGTAATGTTTCATGGCTTGTATGAACTCCCTGTACTATGAGCTTGATGGTCATCCGGTCGAGCATGAATTTAGACCACTGAGTAAGTTGATACCTTTTCCGGTCTTACTTGTGTCAATTTAATATTAGATTGACCTGTTTTGATTTTTGCAGGGAAATTCTCTACTTCGCCTCTTTCTGCTGAAGATAAAGCGACTTCAAATGCATTCTGTGACATGCCTTGTCTGAAGGTAGAAGATGTAGTCAAGCCTTCTAATGTTGAGCGCAGTGGTCTGTGGGCTCATTGGCACATGGCTCCCACTATGTATCGGGTGAAGAAGCCAAAACCTGAATGAGCGTCTAATCCGCGGAAGAGGAAGCTTCCCAAACTCAAGGTTCCAAGCCCTTCAAGGAGGGAAGAAATAAATGAAGTGTGCTTTTTCCTGTGCATCAGAAGAGATCTCGCATTTTGTCTAGGTCTGTCCACAAGCGTCTAGCCACGTCTGAAGGATGTGATGGTGTCGGGCGACATCCTGGTGAGACTGTTGTTTCTAAGGGGTGTGATGCTCAAGTCGTGGCCCATGTCTCTCTTCCTGATCTGGAGAGAGAATATCTGCAAATGGTGGGTGTGGAGGATGTTACCAAGCTAAGCACTAAGCAGGCAGAGTTTATGAGTAGGATGCTGCTGCAGGCGGGCATAGAAGCTTCGAATGGTCGTTCTTTTTCAATAAAGAACTTCGAGCTTCTCATCTCTTTGGATCATGAGCCTGTTGAAGAGTCGTTTGATCATCAGCGTCATGGAGAAGGTTCTTCTTGTCACCCATGTCGTGCTCGATCTCGTTCCCATTATCATATTCAACTGACGACGGGTCCGAGGAATAACTCGCTTCCCTCTTCCTCTGAAGCTGAGCCGACACGTGAGAGAAAGACGGCTGCTACAGGCAAAGAGAAAGTTGTTGATGAAGGCCCTGATGCGGTGAAGACGGCTAAGGGTGGTGCTGGAGTGATTTTGGCTTCGAATGATCTTCATCCGGATGCATGTATCTGTCTATTTGCTCCGGATGTAATAAGGATGGGCAACCAAGCTTGGCATCAGGAGGTTGACATTTCTTACTCTGCGAGGAAGCATATCAGCAGGTGGAATGAATGGCTGGCGAATTGTGCTCTGGAGCCAATGGAATAGAAGCTGGGAGAAAGTTTAGATGAAAGACATAAAAACCTAGTGTGGGGGATGTTATAGGTGAATCAAGTGGTCGCGTCTGGAATTGAAGTCAAGGCCACTCGTGAAAGGGTGCATACCATGGAGCAAGTCCTCGCAAATTTGCAGAAGTCATACTTCGATGCTCTTCACGAGATTGAGTCATTGAGGAAGCAACTTGAAGTTTTCTCAGATACTGAAGTAGAGTCCAGGTTCATTGAGTCGGAAGCTCAGAAGGCTCGCTTGGAACCGCTTGAGTCCAACTTGGCAGGGGCAGTGTTCGTGAGGCATCGGTTCGAGAATGAACTGAACCTTGTCCATCGTGACTTGTTGCTAGCCCGTGATTCTATTGATGGATTGCAAGCTGAACTGCAAGCTTTGCATGCTGAGAGGATTAAGAATGAGTCCGAGTGGACTGTCAAATTTCAGCAGTTGGAGACTAGTACTGAGTTTCATGTCGAGAGTGCACGGACCGCTGCAGAGTAGTTCCAGTTGGTGCAGAGTGAGCTAAATAACACCAATGATAAGCTGGATGCTGAGCAGTCCAAGATTGAGATCTTGTCGGGTGAGTTGGAGCAACTGAAGCAGAAGTTCGCCGAGTCAAAAAGGAGCAAAGAGAAGCTTCTCAAGGCCCAGGGCACATTTGAATTCAGTAGAGTCGTGCATGGAAGGCTGGAGTTGTTGTGTCTGATAGAGGAGAAGCACCTCGACTGGGATCTTTCCTATTATAAAGATATTGCATATGTAGAGTTTGGAACGATCTCAAATTCGCCTGGAAAAAAAAAGGCGACCTTGATGAGAGGGTCGAGATGCAACACCAACAAATGTGTCTCCTATTTCTTCTCTTGTTAAGTCTGGTTCTGTTGTATCTGACTCTTCTCCTGATAAGGGGTGAATCATGTACTTGAGTTGGCAAATGAATAGTACTTTGCACTTTTTTGTCTTCCTTTTCTTTCCTGCTAGCCTGTCCCTGCTTTGTCTTATTTCAACATTGGTTGTCAGATGAGGAACTTTGCTAGGCTAGGTAGCTTATGTTTGATTCGATGCTGGGAGCTCTGACTTGTTATGTTGCAGTAGTTGGTACAACTTTGGTCAGATTCTTTTGTAGAGATCGGGGAGTGTAATACAACCATTGTCTGGTGGCTTGGCTGTCTATTGGACCAGCAGTTGTTGTCACAGTTATAAGAGTATTATTTAGACTGTGGTCCTAGCACTTGCACCCTCGTAGATTATTGGATAGTAGTCTTTGCGAGTCGTCTGGGTCGAGCTTTCAGAACTCTGACCGGACGTTTGACTCGTCTTTATTTGTTATTCGTAGAATAGGCTTAATTGGACTAAGGGTTGTTATTTCCAGTTATAACTTACTAAATCAAGGTTAGGTTTCAGCGACCATGGTGGTCCCTGGCAAGCCGTCTTCACCAGGCTACGTGAGCACTGACTGAGCTCCCACTTTCCAACCCATCTTGATCCGTTCGTGGCGGACTAGGAATTGGAGCGAGCCAGCAGTTAACATCGTCAATTGTTCTGACTAAACTTTTGGCTGGGGATCGGCGATCATTATCTATAGTTGGCCAATGATCACTGGCAAACCGTCTTGACCAGGCTACATGAGCACTGACTAAGCTCCCACTTTCCAGGCAGTCAGAATCCGTGCGCAGCGAACTAGGCTTCGAGCTGACCAAAACAATCGTCATCAGTAGCCACTGACTAAGCTTTAGTCGGGGTTTATCGATCACTATCTACATACGAGTAGTGACCCCTGGAAAGCCATCTTAATCAGGCAGCAAGAGCGCTGACTAGACTCCAACTTTTTAAGTCGTCGAAATTCGTTATGCGCGGACTAGGCTTTGAGCAGACCAGAAGTTATCATCGTCATTCGTCACCGACTAAGCTTTAATCGGTTTTGGTCTCTATCGTCCATGTTTGGACACTGATCCCTGGCAAGTCGCCTCAATCAGGCATCATAACACTGACTAAGCTGCCACTTTCTAAATCGTTGACACTCATTTAATTTAACGGACTGGCGTTAGAGCATACCAGAAGCTGTTTTCATAGGTTGAAACCGACTAAGCTTTAGTTAGAATAGGATTTTAGGTGCGTAAGTCTGACTTGAGGGTCCTGGCTTACTTTGCTCGCACATGATATCCTTGGCGGGTAAGTCTGACTTGGGGGTCCTGACTTACTTAACTTGCCTGTCAGATTCTAGGCATGTATTGGGGTCCTGACTTACTTAACTCGCCTGTGAGATTCTAGGCGTGTAAGTCTGACTTGGGGATCCTGACTTACTTAACTCGCCTGTAAGATTCTGGGCATGTAAGTCTGACTTAGGGGTCCTAACTTACTTAACTCGTCTGGCGGTCTGATTCAGTGTCGAGTCGATTGATCAGACTAATAATAAGTTGACCGTCTTTCATGAACAATAGCGGAATAATTGTGGTGTTGATGCATGCCTTCGGTTTAATAATAATACTCTGTAGGTGTGCTCTTTATTCTGTGGGCGCTCAGGGCCTTTGTTGTTTGTTCTTTTGAGTGTGCTGGGCCGGATCTGGTAGGGCATAAGCTTGGGCCCATTAGTTGAGGGGCCATTTAGAAAAAATATGTGGATCATGGTGCCAAGGATACGGCGCATTATGTGAGATGGTTCAGTATCGATTACTCCCCCCATTTAATGGGGTTGCCTGCAAATTCATTAATTCAAGAGATGTGGACTTGCGCAGTTGCTATTGGAATCGTCATTTTCCCAATTTCCCGTACGGCATTTAATGCTGAAGTAATTGCTTGTTGACGCCACTTCATAAATCATTTTGCTTATATATGGTTTGGCTATTCTACTTTCAAGTGTTGCAATGCAAATAGTAGAGCCTGTTAATCAAATGCATCTTATCAGAGAGTTTGCTTTCGATTTTCCAAAGGCTGAAGGAAGATTTTCTCCACTGGAGTCTTCGAATGTTCTGACATTTTCGCCGATGAGTCTTGATAAGGCTTGCTATTATGCAGTGCCACCTGATCTAGGTGGGCACAGGATTGATCTCGTGAAATCTTGTACTATCTTCTTATATTTTGTGGAAGAAGTACGGACTATTTCTCAGGGGACATGTATGTGTTCCATTTTTTGTGGCTCTAAGTTCTCACTAACCACTGTTGCTAGGTGATAATACCAGTAGCTAGTTTGTGGCGTTTGTCCGTTCTAGGTTTCACGCGTGACGCCTCAACTGGAAGGCAGGTTTCATAGCGGGGTTTTGATAAATGCAACCTTTTTTTCCAGTGATGTTAACTCAACCGCATTTCAGACGCTTCTGCCTGGAGGGTCATCCTCCTTTTGCTTCCTTTTGTCCCAGTTTTTGCCCCTTTCTGCAGGGCAGTCCGCTGGGTTGAAGACGTCTACATTTTTTTTCGAGGCTCGCGCTGGCACCTTTGAATCATCTCCGCAAGGTAATTTGTCAGAGTAGTGAATTGAATGTTTTCCTTCGTCTCCCGTTGTGGATGTTTCACTCTTTCCACCTTTTTTCTTGAGGCGGAATAACATATCAGAGTTTCTACCCTTGTTTCAACGGATAGATGCTTGCATCAGACTTAGATACTTGTAGTGTATAAACTGATGTACTAGTTGGTCGACAAGCTTTGTAATAACTCTCATGGCAATCAATAAAATTTGTTTTATTTCTGGAATGTGTCCTGTACGAACAACTCTTTTACATTGAAATGAAAAGAGAAAACACGAAACGAAATCAAAACAACAAATAATTTAACTCCGAGCGAAAACTAAGCTAATCCAGCCCTGAAGGAGGTCCAAATGGTCCCGGCTCGGATTGCGTTGTCCCTCTAGCGAAGTTTTTTTAAAAGCTAACTAAGTTACTGAATAGTGAACTTCGTGCTAGCGGACAGTTCCTTGCTTTTTGTTAGTTTGGATTGCCTTGATAGCTTTGACTTCTGGATCTCCGCATAGTTGCTCCTCGGTTATCTGGCTCCTTCGCCTTCATAGAGTAGTTCACATTTTTTGTCTTGGCCTGATGCCTGACATGTTGGCTCTGTGTGCCCGAGCTGTAACTGACAACAATTTAGCTGCTTCAGGGCTGCATAATGGCAGTTTCTTGCTACTTGCTTATCTCCTCAGATAGTCCCTTTAGCATGGTTGGTTGTATATTTTATGCATTGGTGCAGGGTGGATACCACTGCCTCCATATGTGTAGTCAGGGCCTTCTCACAATGATGTTGTAGGTGAATGGGGCGTCAACTACCATGGACTCTTGGACAAGGTACTTCGGTAGTTGTGGCTGTCCTGCCACCACTATTAGATTTATCTTCCCGATTAAGAAGCATTTTCTCCGCTGAATCTGACCATAGGGTGGATGGCGGGCGTTAGGTTCTTCTCTTGTAGCTGCATGTTGCGGAATGCATTGAGGAACATGACATTTAATGAGCTTCCAGTGTCCACCAAAACTCTATTTACCTCCCACTTAGCGATAAGGACGGAGATGACCAAGGCGTCATTGTGAGGAGAATGTACCCATTGGAGATCCCTCTTCGTAAATGACAGTGATGAGATAGGGTTGTGAACTTGTGTGTGATGTACTTGTCGGTCCTCATACGGAGATGGCATCCGCATCTCGGTCGGTGTCCTCTTGTGGGACCTGTTTGACTGCTCTCCCTCTGAACCGACCCTGTGGAAAACTTAGATGACACCAGGGACTTCTTTTTTGATCTCGTTGACAGCGTCCACTCTTTTCTTTGCTCGACCCTGCCTCCTGTCCGAACCTAGGAACCTAGTATCATGTCTGCCTTCCTTGTGGTTGGCTCAGTATTTGTTGTTGTCGCACCTAGCAAGGTCTCCTCGCTGCTTAGGAGACCACTTCAGCTCTTCCCAGTCCTTGATGTAATCAAGGATGTCAGACAGACTGGTGTTGGGATGGGTGACGGATCTAGACCCGATGTAATTCAAGGCCTTTTCCTACCTGGGGCGGCCCGAATCAATCTTGTTGTCTGTGCACTTCCTCTTGTTACTGTCGTCGTCCTTTTTCTTATCCTTTAGGATAAAGGGTTTTTTGTCTGACTCCACCTCTCTCTTGGTGGCCAGCATTTCGTTCAGAGTGATGTATCTCTGGGCATGTCTAAGCAATTCATCATATTGGCTGGGGGTTTAGGTGAGGAAGTCATAAAGCTTGCCTCTTCTCAAACCCGAAGTGAAAGTCGTGTCGGTGGTGTCATCACTACAGCCGTCGATGAGGGTCAACTCATCATTAAAATGAGTGATGTACTCCCTTAACGTCTCGTTCTATTTTTGCTTCAAGGTCAGTAGATAATGCGGGCCCCTCCTGAGCCTTTGGCTACCCACGAAGCCTGTAAGGAACGCTAATGCCAACGATCAGAATGAATCAATTGATTTCGGAGGAAGGCTGTGGAACCACGTCAGTGCTGATGTCTTCAGGCTTGCAAGGAATGATCGACACATTATTGCATCAGACCTTCTTTGAGTGCCATAACGTGCTGGAAGTGGCACTGGTGATCAGTTGGGTCTCTTGTCTCATCATAAAACTCCAACTTCCATGGGGTGTATTTCTTGGGCAGCGGTTCGTCCATGATATGGTCCATGAACGGAGGGACCGTGAGACTAAACATCACATCTAGGTTTGTGCCCCCATTGCCGAGGGGGTTGTGTGAAACGTGCCTATCGGCTCTAGGCACTGGGTCTCTATTGGTCGTGCCTCCGCCTCTTGTCCATTGAGAAGTTTTTGGGGCCGCAACGGCTCTCCTTAACATGCTCTCTGGAACATTTTGTGGAACGACCCCTTCAATGCTCATGGTCTCCTTCTGCAGGTAGAGGATTTTATTGTTTGAAGGCCTCTAGTGTCTTTGCGATATGCTGCATCTGTGTTGAGAGTAGGTCTATCCTCAGGTCTGCTGAGGCCGCCACCGGCACGGGGGTCTAAGGAGGTTCTTCCCGTGGCGGTGGTGGAACTGGCAACGCTCTGCTGGTTTGAGCGTTCGAAGGTCAACATCATCTCCATTGTTGCGAGACCTTGTCGTCACCATCTCACTGATTCTCTGGAAAATGTGGAACTACGGTTCTTTCTGAGGAGCATTGTCGCTCCCCACGGACGGCGCCAAACTGATGTAGTCGATTTCTGCCCTGCTTCATCGCTGCTTACTTAAACCTGCATAGGTAGCAAACGTGAGCCAAGAACCACCATGTGGTGGCCGATGGCACTCCGATGCTTAAGTTAGATAAGGCTTAGGAGAGGCTTAAAACTGTAAACTAGGTTACCTAGCGACCCCTAGTTCATCGACCTTATCTCCCTTTTATAGTGAAGGAGTCCTCGTTCGGCTGGGCCTTTGTTAGCGTAGTTTAGGGAAAGTAATCTTGGTTTGGAGATTCTTTCCTGATTGGGAGTTGTCCATGTGGGATAGTTTCCCTACACAACTTGTGCTCTTAGATCTACAGGAGAGATTTTCCTTTCTGAATGTTATCCATGCAAGTAGGGGTGGGCATCCCATCCCGCGATCCCGTTCCCGTCCCGATCCCGTCCCGTCCCGTCCCGATTTTTTCGGGTCTTAATGGGATTGAAAATTTTCATCCCGATCCCGTCCCGTCCCGATCTAGAATGGGATGGGATGGGATGAAGATTTTCAATCCCGCCAATCCCGTCCCGTCCCGAACTAATTTATTAATATTAATTATTAATATTTTTATTTAATTATTTATTTTAAAACTTATCAAATTTGCTCCTATGCAAGGAATACATGGTGAAGGCCTCTTTCTCATCTCATTCAGACAAACGTGTTTACTCCTATGCAAGGAATACATTCTCATGAGAACCACAGATGTATGATTGTATGTCAAGGGCAGGCTAAGGCAATGGCATTGATCCAGGTCTCTACTGAATTTTGTGCATTATATGAATCTGAGTACAACAGAAATTATATAAAAGAATAAAGGGCATGCAGGATTTCATCCAAATGGCTCCTCTTAGGATTCAGAGAATATGAATTACATATATTCAAAAATGTGATCTAGGGATTACAAAAATTTTAGTAATGCAACATGAAGCAGAAATAATCATAAAGATGAACAGAGCCTTTGAGCCAAAAAGCAGTCTCGCACCAAAGTAAGAAGAAGAGCAGGCGAGCTATGTCTTTGCTGAGTGCTAGTTTCTTGATATACTTGAGGTAGTATCACTGGGTGAAAAGCATGAACCTTTGAATTGTATTGGCCATGGTGGAAACCCATCCTTAGTGACTCAAAAAGGACAGACTCTGGATTGATGACTTGTTGCTTAATAGGACAAGGTCCCAAATCTTTTAGGTCTACCTGTTGAATTCTGCATTGGTGCTTGACAATGTCAATATTCCAATTTCCAAGTCTTTTAGGTTGTTCACACCCCAATTAATGTAAGGGGCCTCACTATTTATATCCATGTGTTACACCTCGCGTACCCGGGTAATTTTTATGTTTATGGTTTGAAATGGAAAAACTGTCGCACTGAGTCTAAAGGTGATGGGGACCAAGAAGAGTGCAAGAAAATGTTTGTGTCTGGTGGGAAAGTGAAAAGGAATGAGGGGCTAGAAGATGAATCATACCATCCTATTAGAGATTGCATATGGGGATTGTTCAAACAAGTTATAAACTTTAGCATGTCTGAATAACTAAACCAGCTACTTAAATAATATCCAAACTGCATGTAAGACTGTGGGTAATGACAGAGTAACTTAAAGACATGGATCATTGTAGTATGTTACCACATGAATTGGAGATTTTTCAAGAGCAATCACATGAATTGTGTAAAAGGTTCAAATTTTAGATAAAACCAAATAGCCGGGAAGCAAATACACTCATCACAAACCATGTTCTCGTTCAGAACAAGAGCTACAAGTTCAGATTGAAGAAGATTGGCACGCTGATCCCGTCCCGTCCCGTCCCGTCCCGAACCCGTTTGGGATGGGACGAGGTCGGGATGGGGTTTTTCCCATCCCGTCCCGTCCCGATCCCGTATGAACGGGATGGGATAGGGATGGGTATATCTCGTCCCATCCCGTCCCGTGCCCACCCCTACATGCAAGGAAGTTTTCTTGCCCGACCTATACTATAATATATGTTTCATAGTCGGATCTAATGTGTTTCTGACCCGCCTGTCTTGGGTAGATCTCTAAGATACTTGCATTAGAGGTCTTACGAGTATTGGGCCTGACCACGTGACGTGTGTGCTTACTGGCTCATTGCAACTCGGACCCGACTGTCTGAATTCTGCCAAGAATGGTCTTGTTGTTTTTTTGGGCCTCGCTAGATTGAGTGTGTAATCGGGTTTGCTTCGTTCTATTGATGAGATTATCATGACACGTGTGCGGTGTTGATCAGAGGACGATTTGATGTATCATCAATATCCATAACTATCATGCTAGACATTGGTAAACACAATAATTCATTTTGTTAGATCGATCTCAAAAAAGTAATAAGAATGGAGAACAAAATACTTAAAAGGGAAATTCCAAAACATCTAGAAAACTCTAGGAAGCAAGCTAGTGAACGTCAAAGTGATGCATAAACACCCTTGCCCCATGATCATTCCTTGTTGTCTTTAGCCAGTTAGTTGGCTTTGAAAAAGCTGGGAGGTCAGCGCTGCTGGATTTTGACCCCACTCGATACAGTCTCTTATATGCGTCCATAAGGCTAATATGTGGCTCTAAAAGTTTTAGCCTTATAATTATCCTCACAATAATCATGTGCAGAAATAGTTAAAACGCCTGCTCCTTGAAAAACATTGGAACAATTTCAGCTAATGCGGTTTGCAATTTTAAACTAAAATTTTATACCTATGAAAATGATCAATGCAACTAAAACGTATAGATTATGTGAGACTCAACAGGAGGTCACTGCTAAAGTCTTTTATCAACTTGTTCCAATTCTCAACATGATTAATTGTATGATGTGATATCCGCGCAAAGGAATATATTCAACACTTATAACTTCAACCACCGTATTATCAAACAATGGATCCAAGGTTCGGACCGGCAAACATAATTTCATCAAACTTCCACTATCTCAATTCTTGGCTAGTTGTCCATATGAACATACTTTTAACCAATGATGCACGGACTCGGATACGCGTGTCATGTCGGACACGGATACGACATGGCGACTCGGCAATTTTCAAAAAAATAGGACTCGGCGACACGGTCAAACTTATTTTTTTAATATATTTTTTTGTGGTAGCGGTATCTTCAGAAAAAGTTTGATCTAAATGCCTCCAAGCATTTGTTCTTTTTAACACATTTTTTCTCAAGAATCTTAATCACAAACTAGTTCTTCATTATTATATGTCCAGGCAGGTAAATGATTCCAAATTATTAATTAGGAGACTTTGACCATGTTTATGTCAAGGTTGATACACTCACCTGCTCACACTTCTGCCACGTGATGCTGAGCTATCCTGATATACTAAAATCAACCCACCACCATATCAAATAAAATCGAAGTAGTTCACCCTCTCCCATTCTCGCCCATCCCCAAACCAACCCAACAGATGAAAACTTCTCCTCCATTTCTTCTAATGAACCTCTTCCTTGTGTTCAAATCATAAATCCTTCCCCACCTCCTCCTAATGAAGAAGAAGAACAACAACAACAACCAAATAAACTCAGATTCAGGAGAACCAAAAGGAAGCCAAATCAAGAGAAAATCTCTGCTGGAACTCAGATATAGGCTCGATCTCTCCCTCTCTCTCTAGCTTCGTCCATCCACTTCAATTGATCTCTCCCTCTCTCTGTCGATCGATCGAAAGATCTGGACAGATCTCTCCCCCTCTCTCTGTTGATCGACAGATCTAGACAGATCTCTCCCTGTCGATTGATCGACATATCTGTCGATCTCTGGTTCAGCGATCTGTCGATCTCTCCCTCTCTCTCTGGTTCAGCCATCTTTTCTCCCCTCTTTTCTCTCTGTAATTAGAGTTTGAAAAATGAGGGAAGGATCGATCGAAGAGGAGATTTTATTTGCAAAGACCATGTCTGGACCGAGTCTGGACCGTGTCCGGGCCGTGTCGGTGTCAGTCAAAGAATTTTGACCGTTGACCACGTGTCAAATACGTGTCGAGCGCGTGTCAGGAGCGAATCCGTGTTCGACACGTATTTGACACGTGATACGGGGGTTTTTCGGATAGTCGGTAAATCAGAGCTTTTATCATTATCTAACGAACTAAACATGTTTTGCTTTAGGTGCCACGAGCAAAAAAATTGCACGACATTTAGAAGCGAAGCATGACCACCGTCTATGATCCACTTATGTCGTTTAGAGACAATTACAAATAGTTCTTCGAAAACACTTCCATACTCAGCAAAAATTTTAAAAAATAGTCCAAATTTGGTTGTTTTCCTTATCAACCAACACAAAGGCTTGAAAATATGCAGTCATCTGCATCAATGCCTACAACATTCAACATCGTTCCATAGCATTTTCCCTACACTATGAAGGAAGTTCACTTGTCATCCTCTCTATAGGACCATTCGTCCAAAAATATCATCGATGTTACATTTTGGCATGTACTCTAAAATGGTTATTGTTTTAGGATCCACTCATTTGTGCTCTCTTGAATACGACACATCTCATTTATAAGACTCGGCGTATCCTCCGTAAATTTGCTAAAATCGAACAATTACAAAAATAAGGTAATAGTGACTTATTCCTGTCAAATAAATTCTTGGCGCATAGTAAATAACACCACCACTTCTTCTAATGGACACCACCACCTGTTGAAGGACACCACCAATAAAAACTCTTAACAAAAAAACTTCCCTTTCTCTCCCACACGGTCTCTCCCTCTCCCTCTCCCAACGTTTGAACTCCTCACACACTCTTCATGTCCTCATTCTCCCTCTACTCTCTGTTCTTTCCCTCAACCGTTGGTGTGTGATTCAAATGTTGGAGGTTTTCGTGCGATTTGGGGTCTATTGGTATGCAAATTAGTGCGTTTGTGTGTGATTATAGAGCTCAATTTGTTTGATTTGGTGTCGATTTGGTGCGTGGTCTTCGTTGTGTTCGATTGTTCAACCAAACCCAAACGAATTCAGATAAAAATCTCTTCCCTTCGTTGTGTTTGATTATTTTTTTTAATTATTTCATATTTATTTTAAATGTTTAGTATAGCAAAGATAAACAAAGATGTTGTATAGGAGGTTTATGGTGGTGTTGGTGGTAATGTTGGTGGTGGTGTTGGTGTTATTGGCGGTGGTATTAGTAGTGACGTTGGCAGTAGTTTAGTTGGGGGTGATGGTGGTGGTGTTGTTGGCAGTGGTGGTGTTGGTGGTGATGTTGGTGGTAGAGTGGGTGTCGCTAGGGATCATTGATCTGAAAGACGACCAATGACGGCGTCTTTGAGAAAGACCATAGCCATAAAAAACTTTAAAAAAATTGGAAGAGAAAAAAAATCAAACAATGGAGGAAGAAAGAAAATTAGATGAAGAGGAAAGAACAGGAGAGGAAGAGGAGAGAAGATGCAATGGGGAGTGATTTGATTGTCGCGGATGATGCAGCAACACTCCTATTGCTATATCAAAGTCAACGTACTATGGTTCATGACATTGAGGAATCAGATAAGGGTGAGGGGATGAGGAAAGTGAGCAAACGTTGGGGATGTGAATGGTGAGCGGGCTCAGGGGGATGTGGAAGGTCAGAGGGATGAGGAGGGTGAGCAGGGTCAGGGGATGCGGATGCTCAAGATGTGGAAGCCCAGGGTGATCAAGATGAAGATCCAGTTATTTCTTTAGAACCTGGTCCCGATGAAAATCCAGAACCTAGCAAAGTTTCTTATCCTGGTGGTCCCAATGATGCACCATATTAAGGGATTATGATGGCCATGTTGCTCACTCCATTTGGTCTGGTCGAGAGGTATTTATAATATTTTCAAGTTATTTTCAATATACAAACAAAATGATTTTACATTATTTGGACACTGACTAGTTTTTCTTATTAGTAGGAGCGAGGGGAGTTGAGATGCCGACATCTCTACAAGAATTTTATAGTTTGGAGGTTGCGTAAGGAGCCGAATAAAGTTATTTCAATGGTCTATAAGAGTGGTCTCCGACTATTGATTGACCATTGTACGGATCATATCGATAGGGTCACAATTTGTGCTTTCATCGAGCGTTGGCAATCTGAGACCAACACTTTTCACCTCCCTTTCGGAGAAATGACCATTACCATTGATGATGTCTATCGATCATTAATTTGCCGATTGTTGGTAAGCCGGTTATGGTGAAGATAACTCAAATGAAGGCAGAAAAGTGTGTTCAACTTTTGGTTAATGGTTTGGGGATTCAAAATAGCGAAGCACAAAAGCATGTCCAGAAGTACCAGAGTTTCATGGAGATGAAATTTATTATGGATCACTGTTGTGGGAAAGTGACAACAAGTAATTCTTTTCAAAAGAAAAACCAAGTTGCACGAGGTTACTTGTTATTTCTTCTGGGCATGACGATCTTCGTTGATAAGACTGGAACCAGGGTGCGCACCAAATATTTGAACTTGCTAATGAAGGTGGATAATATTGGAAAGTACGCATGAGGAGTTGGTATTTTGGCGTTCTTGTATCGTCAACTTGGTAATGCTAGCAAAGCGGGTACCAAACCAATATCTAGATATCTGCCGCTTTTGGTGGTACAATTTTGGGTTAATTGTTCAGTTAATTATCTTTTTAGTGTTTCAGATATTGATTTTTATATTAATATGTTTAATTCTTTTATAGTATTGGATATACGATCACTTTAGCCTTTGTGGTACGGCTCGAGACTCGTGGAAGGATCGCCTCCCCACCATGGCTAAGTGGAATTGCCCCCAACTTAGCGGGGTCGTGAGTTTAGAAATTTTGACTCTTAGGGAAAATCTTGATGAAATGTCTCCTAAAGAGGTAAAAGTTCTTCATTTGAGTTCTTGTTTCATCTCAATAATTTTAATAAGTTCATGTTTGTATTGTTAGGTTATTTGGAACACTTATGCGGAATCCAAACGAAGAAGTCCACTTCGCAGCATTACATGGTTCCAAGGCTGCTTGTTATGCCCAGATGTTGAAGAACCCTATCACCCTGATTGAGTGATGAGACAAATGAGAAGGGTACAGGTCATTCAAAGACCCCCATTCAACCCAAAATGAAGAATAGAGGTCGATCTAGCCACAACTACTCAGTGAAACACGAGATACTGTCTACATTTGTTGCAACTTGGCAGAATCGTCTCCTGTCAATTGAAAACCAAGGAGCGCCAGTGAAGCTTCCATGGGATTGCAACAAGGACTACTTGGAGTGGTTTCATGAGATTAGTCAACCGTTCATCCAATTACTGAAAACTAGGACGACACATCCCTTAAGAAATCAATTGTTCATATCTTACAATCAGGTAATTGATATATAGTTTAACAAATTTGCTCACATTTGAAATACATAATTGATTTTTTTTACCAAGATCAATGTTTTTCTTCTAGAACAATTTGGTTAATGAAGCTCTTCAGTTGGTGTGCCTCTAATGAAGGGGGGATGTGAATAAGGCTATGTTGCTCAATAAAATATGTGAGCTGCTAAGACAAATGTCTACGTGGATGTTCTCCTCCTTAAGAGATAATGAGGAAGAGCAACAACCTAGTCAAACTGGTGATGGTGGTGGTGCTCCAAGTAGTCGTGCTCCGAGTGGTGGTGCTGCAGGTGGTGGTAGAGGAAGAAGGTATGAGGGTGGTGTTGGTGATAAAGGAAGGGGTGATGGTGCTCATGGTAGAGGAAAGGGGAGGGTGGTGGTGGTGGTGGTGGTGATGCTGAAGAGAGTGAAATTCTTGCTGGTGGTGGTGTTGAGGGCAGAACCAAGAAGAGGCATGAGAAGAATATGCCTAAAAAAAACCTCGGAAAAAGACTAAGCGGAATTGATGTATAATTTTCAGATACAATTTCCTTTGTTGTATTAGTTAGTGATTTCAGAAACAATTGTTTGGTGTAATGACTATATTTTATGCAATCAATTATGATTTCACAGTTAAGATTCACATCAATATTTATGTATATCTCAGTAATTCTAATGTTAACTGTAGTCCAAGTAAAAGTAACAAATTCTATCAAAACTATGAAAATTTTGACACAAAATTAACTAAAACCAAAAATCTGCCATTTTTATTTTTGCGAACGCAAGAGCCGCTATGATTGTGATAAACATAATCGCAGTGACCGCTTCGTTTGGGCTCTGAAAACTAATGTCACAGAAAATAACATTAAACGCAACAACTCATGCGAGGCATATAAACGGAATTGCAGCGGTTAATGCGAGCCAAGCTTTTCTATTCGCAGTTACCACCGCGTTTGGACAGAAAAGTCTGGACTTATGTCCAAATTTTCATTTTTTGTATTTGAACTTCTTTTCAATTCCTATGGGTTTGATATACTGTTGACATATTTGATTTATTGCTAAACCCCATTTTTGACTTCTTAAGTTTGGGTGTTCAAAAGTAGGGTTTAGCAATAAACCAAATATGTCAATATTGTATCAAATCCATTGGAATTGGAAAAAAAAAGTTCAAATTCAAAAAATCCAAAATTTGGACAGAGTCTGGATTTCTGTCCAAAAGCAGCAGTCGCTACGAGAGGAATAGACTTCCTCACAGCGACAGTTGCGTTTGGACAAAAATTCGGATTCTGTCCAAATTTTCAAATTTTTGTATTTGAGCTTTTTTTTTTCAATTCCTATGGGTTTGATACACTTTTGACATATTTGATTTATTGCTAAACTCCATTTCGACCTTCTCAAGCTTGGGTGTTCAAAAGTGAGGTTTAGCAATAAATCAAATATGCCAATAGTGTATCAATCCCATAGGAATTGAAAAATATGAAGAAAAAAAAAGTTCAAATTCAAAAAATCCAAAATTTGGACAGAGTCTGGATTTCTATCCAAATGCAATGGTCGTTGCGAGTGGAAAAGACTTCCTCGCAGCGACTGTTGTGTTTGGACAGAAATCCAGACTCTGCCATTTTTTAAATTTATTTAAACCTTTTTTTGGGTTTGACAATGTTGATAAATTTGATATATTGCTAAACCACTTTTGAACAACCAAACTTGAGAAGGTCAAAAATGAGGTTTAGCAATAAATCAAATATGTCAACATTATATCAAACCCATAGGAATTTCAAAAAAAAAAAAAAAAAATTCAAAAAAAAAAAAAAATGAAATTTTGGACAGAATCTGGATTTATGTCCAAACGCAGCGGCCACTGTGAGTTGGGTATCTATAGTCACTTTAATTGCTGCAATCCGTTTTATTTTTTTCTCATTAGCCGTTGCGTTTGATGTCAATCCAGGTTAGTTATTTTTCAGGATGCAATCGCAAGAGCCGCTGCGATGTTGTCTGCTATATCCGCTACGGTCGTTGTGATATTTGTAAATATATTCGCAGTAGCTTGTACGTTTAGTGTCTTAAATTTTTTTGACAGTAGAAATTTCAGACTTTGCAATGTAGTCCATTTTGCAGTCCGAATTTTTGCTCATGTTTATGTTACTATACAGTTATATAAAGCATCCATAAAACTATTCATCCATCCATAAAATATAAAACCAATAAAAATCTTCATGAAATGTAAAATATAATTTGTTGATATTTAATGATAAAAAAGATACGAGTTATGACTACAAAAAGTTGACTTCTCTTCCAGTTTTATCATCGTATATATATACAAAATATCATTTACAAATGTATAAAAAGTTACAAAATCTGCTTCAATCATCAAGTACAAAACCACTTCCAACTTCTTCTTTGCTTTTGATGCATTGTATTTGTCAACCATCACGTCACCTATCTGCAGTTGGGTTTCGAACGAAGTATTCCACAAGTCTGCTTCTGGGTACATGTGTGAAGGCCAAGTCGGTACTATCCAAGGCAGTGGTGGTGTTGGTGTCATATGAAGCAAGATGAAGTGTCTACTTTGTGGAAGGTGTGCCATGAAACATATACATACATTGTTGAAGTTTGACGGCCGCAAAAAATACGAAAAACATGTATTGCTCTGATTCCCATAACACACAGACACAACTATTACGATTGGCCGCCAACTCTAACATATCCGGTTCAATCAACCATTTTTCATGAGAAATGCATACAATGCCTTCGAAAATTGTCAGAGCATCTTTAACAAACTTCACTCCTCCATCATTCCACATTCGAACCCAAAAGTCATGGTTACCTTCAAGCTCCAATAGTAGTTCATGTCTCACTTGCCTCCAACCAATGTTCTCATCCTAACCTAAGAAGTTGCCTATGCATCTGAATTCACAATTTCTATCGGGGCGTACATTCTGAATGTCTTCAATATAATCCCGAATCCACACAGGAATTGTCTTCATATACGTAGATTTCCATTTCAACGCATTCAATTTTTGCTTAGAAACACTAGCTTGACTTCTAAGTTCCTTTTGTGTCTTCGCATACTCATGACCAGAGGGGTCCCTTTTTATGGACTTCTCATGCTTAAACAACTTCTTCTTTTTAAGTCTCCCCTTGCTATTTACAATTTCGTTTGATTCAATCATGACACATGAATCAGGGCAGCTCAAATCTAGCACCTTCCTCTTCAACACCAACTGCGGATCAAGAGTGGATTGTAAGAACTTTTGTTTGACGACGTCTACCTCTGGATCTATAATCACTTCCACACTTACACGAATAGGTGTTTTGCCAAGTTGCAAACAGTGTAACATAGATAGTGGAAGTTGACCATTGGGAGTGAAATATTGGGCCATTTCGTGAGCACAAGGCAACCCGTGAGTGGTTCTCAGCACACATCGACACTTCAACGGGTCAGCGCCCACAAATTCAGCATCGGACCGACCAATTTCAGATAGCATCAAGCCAAGAGCCTTATGAGACACGGACTCATGAAGTTTTCCAAATAGTGGAACAATGTGCTCTTTCTTCACCTTCGTGAGACTTTTTCGAAAGGACGCTTCAATCTCTACAAGTTGGCCTTGGATCATATTATGCATTTTCCTCCATACATTATAAAATGTCCCTTGAGAACTCTCCAACATGTTCTTCAACCTAGAGTGTGTGCCTTTAACACGACCGGTTGTCTGTTGGCCAAAATGCATGAAAATTGTCATTCCATGCATTCACAAAAAACATCTTATGCAGATACCAAACAGTCCGCAGATGCTCCAAACACTTGGGATGTGATGCCCATCTTTCTCGAACTCAATAATTCCCTTGTCCCATTCTTGCCCTGTAGCTGATCTATACAAGTCCGAGAAAGATTCAATAAACTCCTGCCATCCTTCATTATCCTCAAAAAAAATTTGCAATTTTTTTCCACATTTGTATTTATGTGCCACCGACACAACAACATCCTTGCTTGTGGAAAGACTTGTTTAATGGCTTTTATTAACCCAAGCTCTCTGTCTGTGACAAACACCTTCGGCAAGTTGTTTGGCTCAAACACTCCCAATAGTTTTTCTAATGCCCAAGTGTATGATTGTTCTGATTCAAACGACTAAAGAAACAACCAACATTAAAAGTCATGTCGGTTGACGTCACACCTACTATCTCAAATAGCAACATCCTGTAGCGATTGGTTTTGTAGGTGCAGTCCATAAGCATCACCATTGAGAAGCACATAGCCAGTAGAAATGATTCGAGATGACACCAAAAAATATTTGTGATTGTGTTCTGATCATCTACTGTATGCCACTCAGTGTAACCATTCTCTCTCAACAAGTGCATTATGGGTTGCCTTTAAGTTGGACTGTCTTTTGGTGTTGAATGGCATTGTAAACAGTTTTCAAATATGACACGTTGTTTGGGAACATCTCTTTCAAACTAGACATTATGTATCGAGGGGCTGCACCAGATGTGGACATGTTATGCATATAAGCCATCTCATTTTCATTCAGTCTCCCAGCAAAAGAATAGCCAAGAAGATATTTTGATCGTGGATGATTGTGGGTTTCACATGTCACTTGCAGCTTCCAATGATCATTACCTCATGGCACTCCTCTCAACTGGAATGGGCTCCCACACTTCTTTTAACTTTAAGACTGACCAACCTCCACTTTTTGCTTTTGAACATTCTTCATCCTCCCTCCCCTCTCACATCCCAAATAGAGCCTTCATTTGTATCTACTATCAGCAGGTTCCGACTTTGTGATTATCAAAACAACGTTATTCTTCCTGTCAATACCTTGACACCAAGATACTAAGAATGACTTTTATGCTAATATTTACAAAAAAATAATGCATACTGACGTTAGGAACTAAGCAATCAATTTATCAAACAAGATTAAATAATGTAATGCCTATGAGAATTAACCTTACCTCTTCCGTCATAAACAAGTAGCCATCATCAACTACTTCTTCTAGTGCTTGATCATCATTGGCTTTGGCATCATCATCTTTTTACATTAAGTAAATAAAAATATTTTTTATTTTAATCTTATATTTAGTAAGGTAATGAATACAATCATTAAGGACGAAGTTTACCTCTAGAAGGTTCCTCTCTTTCAAATATGCTTTAAGTGCCTCCAGGTCATCTACATTATGACAAGGTATCTCAAAATCTATGAGATTGGCAATGGCATTTTGTGCACAGAATAACAACAATCAACAACAACAACGATCAAACTAACCATACATATAAGCAAATTTTAGGGTTCAAATATTAACAGCTAACCCTAAAAATAACAAAGTTGCTTCAAACAAACCAAAAAGGAAATTAAACATGATATTACGCTAATGACAACAAAAATAAAAATACCCATGCAAGCCATCTCAAGTTGAGAGTGTACCTTGAGTGGAGTGGGTCGTTCTTCATCTTGAAAATGCCCATCTTCTTCATTGACACCTATAAATGGAGTGCAATGTTGACTCTCAACTGCATCGTTATCATCTTGAAGCCTACCAACCTCACTTTCACTGAACTCATCTATTTTTATATACAAACTTCACCAAAACCCTAACAAATGAAGGTGAACAGAGAGACAAGACAACAAGATGTAGAAGAGAGGAAGAAAAGTTGGTGTTGGGATGGACGAAGAAGACAAAGAATGGAAGATAACTTTGATGGGAAATGAAGAAGGGTGGAAGAGGTGTTTTCTCGCGAAAGAGAGCAAAAGAAGCAGTGGAGAGGGGAAAGGGAAGATGAAGATGAGTAAGAAAGGGAAATGGAGGCTCAAGACGATGGTCGGCGGTCCTGATTCCGGCGAGATTGGGAGGAGAATATGGTGGGAGAGAGGTTGGTTCGTGTGACTGGTAGATAAGGAGATGCTGGATTTGGGAGAAAAGAAAAAAACTATTTTGTTTTATTATATCTGGTGGTGTCCTTCAGTAGATTCAGAAGAAAAAAAATGCGTTGATGGTGTCCATCAGGAGAAGTGGTGGTGTTATTTAGTAGGGGCCAATTTCTTTCATTGTCCATACAACTTTATAACTAATAGTCACCCTAAACCGTTGTTGGATAACATAAATAAGGCTTGATATAAGGATTTTTTTTAGCATTTATAAGTGTTATGACATGATAAGCAACTCATTTTGCATCAGCCTACTTATTAAAACTTGTTTTATTAAGGCGGACTATGTGATCACTAACAAATGTAACAACCATGAACATCTTCAAGCCTTCGACTATCTTCGCATACAACTAACCTCATTTTTCCAGTTAATTATGACATTTAATTGATTTGTTGCATAATGTTTTAGTTCAAAGTTCGATCTAATGGTGTGGTATTTAAACTTTGTAAATATTATTTCACGATTTTATGGAATTGACCAAAATAAACTTACTCTTTTATTAGTCATCGTACTCAACATCACTACTATTGAATTTGATGTCCTCAACATCTGAATTTACATTATGTTCAACAAGTAACATTCCTTCTAGTAAACGAAAAACTTCTATGGGGAGTACATTAAGCTCTTCAATTGGATCTTCATTAAAGTGATGTGTTTCTTTATCATTCATTTGACCACCTCATAATTAAAATAAGGTAGAAACTAGTAAGTTAATGATGTCGTCTAGACTTGTAATCAAAAACGCGAAACCATCATTGTCGTCTTAAAATTAACAACGTTTTCTTCAATTTCTTTTTCATCGGTAAGACAATATACAATGAGTGTAACGTATACTAAAGGGGTATTAGTCGGAGAATTGATATCAACAACATTCACAGTCCTCCTCATAAAAATAAATTTTGTTAAAGAGTTGTAATGAGATTAATTATGAATTTAACCAACAAAACACCTATCATTCAAATTTTGAAACTACGAATCAATCAACATTGCGCGTGTCTGTATTCATAACATTAATAGGTTAACCATGCAAAAATTAATCAGTTATAACATCATTAAACACACTATGAGGCTCAACAACTAAGTTGCAATACAAAACTTTAGTAGACAAACTTTCAGAATCAATGATTGAGTTGCAAGGTACTACTACGTATAGTCGAAAAAACTTTGAGAATCAACAACTGAATTACAAGGCAATACATCAGACTTCATACAATGCTTACTAAAAAAAACACACCAATTTAAGATAACACATCAAAACATATTAAAAAAATAAGTGACTTTCGATAAACGAAATAATAATTTATTTTAAAATCTAATTGTTTGAAATAATCGTTCTTTAAAATATGATCAAAAGAATGAACAACAAATACACTTATATGCCTTATGCCTACCAATTGGCAAAACGCTATCATCATACAATCTTCGACATATAAATCTCCTAAAAGAATGTGAAATTTGATATTGTCAAAACATATAAAATTTAACATAGCGCGAAAATTCTAAAGTTCGCAACTTAATTCAGTGCCTTTCTAACACATGGAGTCTAAAACGCCTTTCAAAGTATCAATAATTATCATTAAAGGATTTTCATTAAAAATAGGAACAAGCAATGGTGGATCCATTGCATTAACTGTATCAAAATATAAAACACGCATTTAACAAATGATTTTAAGTTATTATAAATATTAAATTTTTTTGGTATCATAATTTGATACCTTAGCTTGGATTTTGTGGGGTACTATTACTATAAAATAACAAGTGTTGTTATGTAAGATATCGGACAAGGTGGTGATTCAATAGTTATTGGGAATACAGATGAACCACATTAATTGCAGATCGGCAAAAACATTGCCCAAACGATGGTTGGACAATATTTGTACGGCGTCCAAAATTTGAATAATTTATATCAAAAGTATTTAAATGCAATATACACCAATAAATATTTATTAATCAAGTAACTGGGTAATTAACTATACTAGCTTTCTATATCTTTAAAATGGGGAAAAGAGGTATATGTTGCTTTCACAAAGAGCGTGTGTTCATCAGAGTTATCTTTCTGTTTAATAATCAACAATTTTATAGGATTACAAATCTCAAAACTCTTTGAATACAATTTCAATTGTTTATTGTCATCTTTGTTATACATATAAAAATCTTTTGAGCATGATGAATACTAGATGGAAATAGTATTAACGTTCATCATGCATAACTTGTCAATCATTTTCGTGAATTTTTCAAAAGAAAATTTGATTGGAATTTTTCAAATTTTCCTTATACCACATTCATATGTCATCTCAGTCATCTTATTTTGATAAAAGTGTGAAACCACAGTACTTTTTCTCATTTATATATTTATTTTGTTTGTATTTCCTCGATTGTTGCTTGTCGGTTTGTTCGGTGAGTGACTAGTGTGTATGTCTAGGT
Source organism: Berberis vulgaris (assembly GCA_963556465.1). Classification (NCBI taxonomy): domain Eukaryota; kingdom Viridiplantae; phylum Streptophyta; class Magnoliopsida; order Ranunculales; family Berberidaceae; genus Berberis; species Berberis vulgaris. The sequence goes on along the minus strand of OY747128.1, from coordinate 44,700,261 downwards.
GTTTGGTTTTTGGTACAAAATTGTGGGTGTGTATGGCACATAACCAAAACACTTCAATTTTAGAGATTTGTCATGTTTTAAGGGCGTTGGGAGTCTCTTTTTCCATTGTTCTAACATTTGGGCAGTTTTGAGTTTCAGGTAAGTTGTACAACCCATATTCACTTGAGTGACCTTGGTAAACCTCATGTGCTTGAGTGACCTTGGTAAACCTCATGTGTGTGTATACTTTGGTATTAGCCTTAATATATGTCTTTAAAATATTAAAGCTCATTGTTGTATTCTCTCTGATCCCGTATCAAGCTTTATTAATGTTGTGTGCTAAGTGACACCACTTGGTGACATTTAGCTACAAAATCATTTATAAACTTTTTTTAAGCCTAATAAAAAATATATTGGTGGATTCGAATGTGTTTTGGGGCAATTTTTGGATAGATCTGCATCGTGGGAGCTTGGAATTCAAAGGGATTCTTGTTTAGCAATTATTAGATTAATAGATTATAATTTCTAGGTGTGGTATAGGGTTGATTCAACCTTTGTATGTTTATCTCGAGGTAAAACCAAGCCAAATTGACAAGGATTAATTGAGAGTTAAGTGGGGGAGTGTAGGATTAAGCTTGGTTGCAATATGGGGAAGCTTTTGAGCTGATTTCAGTAAATTTAGGTGAGTAACACCAAATTTAACTTTGATTTTCTAAATTTTCTTACCTTAATGGAGTTACATATGGGTTTGATGGGTGTTATTTGGAAAGGTTTGTGTTATACATGTATATATTTTGGGTTTTAGTTTTCTTCCCCTTCTATTCAGATTTGCATGTGTAAGATTTAAGTCTAAAATGAAAGTTTGAGGATAAAGATATTGTAATTTAAGTTTATAAGATTTTATATGATGATTTATAGAGTAAGTTGTTGTAGTCTCTTCGATGTTGAAACAAATTCAATCTTCATGAATTTATGATCATATGAATTAATGATCATCTAGTTGTTAGTATAGCTATGAGATGCTTTTGAGGATTTGACAATAGTAGGAAACTCGGAAATTTACAAGGAGTTCAAAATGTTCAAAATTGATTCAAACTTTTTTTTCTTTTTGTTTTTGCTGATTCTACAGATAAAATATTTTGAAATTGAATCTGCAAATTGATGGTATGAACTTGGGTGATGAGCTATACCAATCTGGATTTCTCATCGTGTCTAGTTTCTAGAGCATTTTATGGAATAGTATTTTGATATTTGTAGACGGAGTTATCGCTTCTGAAGTGACTGGATGTCAACATTCCGACGTACTGCAGATCACCTGGTTTCATTTTGAGAACTGGTTTTACTCAAAAATGCTTAGGAAATGGGATTTATGCCATTAGTTTCATCAATGAGTCTAGTTTTCAAAAGTAATTTTTTTAATCAAATTTTCATTTCTAATGTGGAGTTACGCGCATTCGATTGAGAAAATGCTAGACTGGTCACTTGCTGGGTAGTTAAATCGCTTCGCGGTACGATTAATCGGGAATAATCGGATTTAATTGGTATTTTTTTAAATCATATGTTTTTAAAATTTAATCATAGTCACATACAAAAATAAATAATTAATAAAAAAAATACTATAAATTTGTAATTATATTACTTTACTAATTCATCAAATGAACTTAATTTTGCATGTTGGAACAATTATAGTTACCTGGAGATGTTTAGGAACAACACAACAAAAGCTACAGCAACTCAACAAGTGATAGCAGCAGTAACCCCGAACAGCAAGAACTACAAGCAATAGAAGCAAGAAGTCAAGAATTGCAAGCAACGACAACAACAAATAAAGCAACAAAAGTATCAAATGTATAGAGCAACAAAAGTAGCAAATAGCAAATGTATAATTGTATATAGCAACAAAAGTAGCAAATGTATAGAGCAAGAAAAGTAACATAAGCAAATTATGTCGCGCCATATTCAAAACATCACATTCAAATTCAAAACTTAAATCAAAAGAAGTCTTCATGTTCATGAATCACGAGTTACGACTATAAATTTGATTTCTATATCAACATCTTCAACATCCTTCTGGTCCTCTTCATCATGAAATGAGTACAAAATATCTGCATTTTATTGTCGCGCCATATTCCTCGTGTTTGGCCTAGGATCAGTAGCTCCTAATGCATCTCTGACTTGTGACCATGTGAGATCATCGCCTTCCCTCACAAAATATTGTAGCTCATTATCAGTAGGAATGAGCCAATCATCATCCTCATCAATGTCCTCAAGACAATGGGATCGTGAGCTAGTGAATTTATGTTAGCATTTCTTTCGTTCATTCTCCGCTCTAACTTTTTGTTGTATTGGATGAAAACAAGATCATTCAATTTTGATTGCAAAAGACGATTCCTCTTATTTGGAATGCAACTGAAATTATATAAAATTAAAAAATAAAATATATTAGTCATATGACTCATATATATATATAATCATTATGAAACAAAACTTGTAGTGATTAATTGATTATACTCATAACATTTACTTACATGGTCAAATGTACTCCAATTGCACTCACATGGTAAAGTGCTACAAGTCAAAGATAAAACTTTCATCGCAAGCGTTTGAAGGATAGGAGTTTCAAACTCATGATCAACCCACCATTTGACTGTTCAATAAAGTTATAAAAAGATTATATGTAAAAATTAACAGAGTAATGAAGTAATATTACACATGTAAGTCTAAATTACTTACCAGGTGCGACTTTATCTCTTTGGCGTATGGCTGATGGAGTCCCAAATCGCCCCTGTGAATCTCTGTACACCCTCAATTCGGTGCGAATACGATCATTCTCATCTTCATCATATAACTTGTCAATACATGCAAGAAGTCCGCCTTTAATATCTTTGTTTGTCTCAATATCTTTAAATTGTTGTTTGTAATATATGGAGGGATTGAGGTAAAAACCAACTGGACACAACACAACATACTATGATCTCAGTTCAATGTTTATTAAACAAAATTATAAATAAAACACTAATTGTAAGTTTAGGCTTTAATACCTGCATGTAGGGGATGATGAAGCTGATCATTCCACCTGTCATCAATAATCTTCCATACCAACCCAAGAACCCTATCATTATCATCTGCACCAAGATTTTTTTGGATTCTTTTTTTCCTCTATCCATAGCCTCATAAATGTAACCCATACAGGGTTTTTCCTCCGCATCCACCAGCCGTAATACTTCAACTAAGGGATCAAGCACTTTGCAAGCAAATTCCACATTATCCCAAAAGTCATTCCTTGTCACTATATTCTCAATCTTCCTCCCCTCGGGCTTTGTTAAAAAATTACTATTCCTCTACTGGGCAGAAATGAACAACACTTGCAGATGACATCTATTATCCCATATACTCTGCAATGTGTAATAGGATGTGGCAAATATAGTCACACAAGATTTATGTAACTTTTTATTGTCTGTCAACTTCCTCATCATGCTCAAAATCCGCCCATGATTGTAGATGTATACCACAATGGATCTGGCTTTCGGCAAAACTTTATGTATCTTCGGCAACTTATTGCCAAGATCTTGAAGGATTAGATTGATACAATGAGCCGCACAAGGTGTCTAAAAGATCTTGGGATGTTGTCTCTCTAATTCTTTTCTTGCTGCCTTAAAATTGGAGCCATTATCGGTGATAAACTACAACAATAAAATATACGTACTTGATTAATAAAATTAAAATGCAATTGGTTAATCGTTACTTTATTACACAATTATAAAATTACCTGAACAATATTTGCCTCTCCTACATCCGCAGTAACTTCATTAATCATCCCCACAATAAGAGCAGAGTCTTTGATATACTCCGATGCATCAATAGACTTCAGAAACACGGTTCCTTGTGGACAATTCACCAAGAAGTTGATCAAGCAATGACTCTTTCCATCAGTCCAAAAATCAGACATTATGGAGCATCCATAATTTTCCCGAAACTTCCTTAGAGATCTGACAAATAATTTAGTCTCTTCCAACATATCTTTCAATAGTGTGACTCTTATATTGTGATAGCTCGGAGCAGGCATACCTAAAGAAGTAAAGATGAATTAATAATAAAGTAAACAATATGCATGAATTAATGATCAAAACTTAGAAATAGTTTATTAGTCAAAATATTTACCTCTTCCATACTCTCCAATAGCGTGGATCATGTTTTGAAACTTTGGAGTACGAACAGCATTAAATGGCAATCCAACCTCATATGCCCAATCAACTATAGAAACCCAAGCCAAAATTTTTAATTTCTCTTTATGAGGATTGTTTTTATCCAAAGTTGTTTGCTTGAGCTTGGCCATGTCAATCATTAACATAGTATCAAGTGGGCCCCTCACATTTCTACCAACCCTCATCTGGATGCCTCTAATTGGAATATGACTTGTTCCACTCCACCAACACTTCCCATATAACCACATACTGGTTGCTCCTCTTCTAAATTATCTTCTCCACCCAACAAAATGTCGCCCTCAAGAATTTGTGCAACTCTAGCCTTTTCAATTTTTATTTTTTTTACATTTTGTAATGCTTCGGCACACTTCATTCGCACATCATTCGGCACATCAGGACATTGTCTCGCATTCCCTTTCTTACGCGCAAGATGTTATTTAAATCTTGAGATTCCAGAACTAACTTGTGTTTTGCAAAACTTGCACCATATCAAATTTTTGTTGCTAGGTACTCTGCATTCTTCCCATTCCCATGCTATGTCATCAGATGCCCTTTTCAAGGAAAATTGTTAATGATGTTGAATTGGTACAAGGGTTTGAAGTACCTCCAGAAGACATGTTTATCATAGTCATTAGTCAATTTAAGAGCCAAATTTGAAGAAAAACAAACATCAAATTCCAAAACCCAAAACTGAGCAAAACAAAGGGTTCAAGATAAACACATGTGCATTAAAAAATATTGAAGTACGCGGCTTATAATGGAACATTTTCTTTCCTCAAACTTGACAAACCTACAAAAACAAAACAAGAAGAAGAAAAGCTTAGCACAATATAAATGGCATCTAAAATTAAAACCGTAATTAATTAGAAATGGTGAGTTAGTGACATCGGTCCAACCGAATATCTTGTGGGTATTGCAATATTGATAAGTAATCTATTACACATTAGGCACACTTACATGATTACATGGGCATGTACTATAGAATTCTCAAGTAGCTTTCATTAGGCACAATACATATATATATTTGTTAATATGACCATCCCTTTGGTCAGAATATACTATAATCTGAAAAATAAACATGAATCGAGTGAATTATGAAACTTATACAGTCGAGCTAGATTCAAACAATCCTCTAGCCAGAAAATGTTGTGGTCCCATTAATAGATCGATATAGTAGGTTTTCATTTCTTAATATTGGGAGACATTACATCAAACTTCCAATTTGGGTATTGAATACACCAAAAAGGTTTTTCGGATACACCAATTATGAAACCTAATTTTTTTTTCTTTCAAAATGCATAATTTCACCGAATCGATGAACGAAATCAACCAAAAAAAAAGATCAACAAAAATAAATTCAAACTGTTTTGCTTTGCCGAAATTAAGAAGAAAAAAATCTGAAAAAAAAAAAAAGAACAGATATGAACGAAGAATAAGGATCTTACCTGGAAGAAGGGAGGAAATCAGTGTGTTTTTCAACTCCGAAATCAACATGAAATCAGTTCGTGTTCAGCTTCGAAACACGAAATCAGTTTGTGTTTTTTTTCAGTTCATTCGATTCTTCTTCTTGCACGGTATCTTCTTCTTCTTTCATTCCTCTCCTTCAGTTCTTTCGTTCTTCTTCTTCTCTGCAATGAGAATCGAAGATTAGGTTTTTTTTCTTATACAGACGATAAATCGGCGAGTCAACTTGGCCGATTATGTGGTGACTCGCCGATTTTTGGCCGATTTAGCTGAGTCCGCGAAACCCTGGCGATTTTGACTCAAGTCGGATCGTTCTAGTCCCGCACACCATTTTTTTGGCGATTATTCACCGATTTAATAACACAGGTCAATTGTTTAGGGTTTATTTATTTGGGTTTCACAGCTCCGATGAATGATATTCATTATGTTTATTTGGATCAGAGAGTTTCAAGTTTTAGTTTGGAGTTGTTTGATTTGGGTTTCAAGTGTCTATAAGTGGGTTGTGTGCAAATCAATTTTGATGATTTTTTTTACTATTTCTTAGTTTTGTTTTGGAGTCTTACTTGATCCTTCATTCCTTATACCTAATTAGAGAATTGATTTGGATGAAATGCATAAACTTGAAGCGTGATTGAGCATCTCGTAACTCTTGTTGTTTTGTTAAGTTATCTAGTTTTGATGTCAAAAATTGAACATGGTCGCTTATGTTTCATAGTGGTCGTAACAGATTTATGATGTTCCATTGGTTGCATATTTGTGTTAAGATGTGTGTAACAGATTCATGATGGCTAAATATGTATGACAAGTAGACATATTGAATATTTCCTGATCATGACAAAGTTCTAGTAGAATGGTCTATAGGTTAATGAAAGGAAAAAATAAATATGGATCACGACACCAAAAAACAAAGTTTACCAATGTTCATAAATGTTGGTAAAAAATATGCTAACTTTTATTCACATAGGAAGAATGGTATGGGCAATCTTACCAATGTATACTGAAATGCAAAGAACCGTGAGCATAATCGTATATTTTAATAGTTGCTATCGTGAATATATTATTCTAACTTTTTTCTCGAATCAATTTTAATTTGCAGTGCTAACACTTGTACCCGTGAGTAATCTATAAATAAATTTTTTTTTAAATTGTATCCCACTTTTTGTTGGATTTTTTGTTTCACAGCCACACTCATATTACATTATTTTTTTCTCAATAAAAAAAATTACATTCAACAACATTGGAATACATCCTTAAACAAAATAAATATAACATATCAAAATTCCACAAACTACAATTCCTACATAGTGTGTAAGCTACCATCTAACCACCGATAAAAGAGGTTTCGGTGTTTCCTAGTTCATTTTTTGGAGTGAACTCTCATCTCCCCATTAAATCATAAATTTCCCTTGTAAGTAACAATGAATTCACATGTTAAAAACTTAAATATTGAGAAATCCATGAGTTCATGGTGTAGATGAGAAAGGAGGAGAGAGACAGAGGGGGAAATAGAGATAAAGGGAGGGGGAATTGCCTCATCTAAGATGGTTTAGGGAGTGAAGGAGTTAAGGGGCTTGATAAACAAGTTGGGCATCGAGGTGGAAAGTTACCCTTATGAAACGTGCTAAGGATGTGCGACCCACTGACGTTATTAACTCACAGTTATATCCGTTAGTATATTTACAAAAATATTCTTTTCATTAAAATGTAACTATACAACGCTTATGAAATATGCTAATGGTAGAAACCATTGGCCCTCTTCCAACGTTTGTGAATGTGAGGACTAAATTTTCCTCACATGAAGAACACATGTTTTGGAGTGGTGCATGTTGATGCTGGGCTCTTTCTATGGTTAATATGCATATATGTTTGTTGTCTATGAGTAGTACTATTTAGATAAGGATTGTTATGTGATATATATCATATTTTAGATAGAAATTAATGTTGCTTGTAATTCTAAGAGGACAATGAACAAAACATGGCATGTTGATAATAGTATTTGTTGATTTATGCGAAATATGCAGTTTAGAAGTGATTGCTGGTTACTTGCTAATGAACTATGCATAGCAAATGATTAAAATGTGTATTGATCAAATAGTGATTATTTACGAATTGAGGATTGTGGTCTATGGAAAGAGATGAATAAAAATGATGGTTTTAACCATGTTTAATTATATACATGCATGCCCTACCCTAGGAGTTGATTTACGATTTATCTTCTGAGGCACGGCCCAAGAATGATCTGATTCCGTATAGACCTTAGGGCCTTGTTAGGAATTGTGTCCTCCCACGAGCAAAACTAAGTCATCATCCGAGGTATGTCTCAGTAATAAAGTGATGGGGGTTCTCAGGGAGTTTCCGATAGGTAAAAATTAAAAATAAATAAATTAACAAAAAAAAATCATTGTGTGAGACAAACAACACAAGCACAGTGGGTTGTTCATGAGAGGCATGGAAAAAAGAATGAGTATATCTCCTATTCTGATGTACATATTTGTTGTTTGTTTGTTTTGTTGCCTGTTTGATCAACCTTTCGAGATTGAGTATGTATCTTCTAGATGGCACCCTATCCGAGGTACATACGTACTCAAAGTGGTTGTTGATGCATGCATGGGGTGTGTAGAGGTGAGACACATGAGAGGTAGGGATGATGATAAAAGAATAATTAGGCTATTTTTAGTACCATATTTCTATATATATTTTTGGCTATTACTTGTTAATTATGGTACTAATTGTTATTTTCGTGTTTGTGTAGGTTTCCAATTACAAGATTCCAAAATAGAAGCTAAGTGAAGCAAATTGACAATTTAGAAATACTAGTTGCAAAAGGAAACCACGCAAAGAAGGAAACCAAACAGAAAACAATTATAAAAGGGATAATACCTTGCTTTGGAAAAATCATCCATCCACAGCCTCCCCGCCTCCTTGCAACCACAACCTCTTCTTCCACCCATCCTCGGAGCCGTAAGCCATCACAAACCCATCCTCACAGATCCATCGTCGCAGCAGTCCCTCAGCCGCAACAAGCCTCCATTCTACCTTCATCTTCTACTTCTCTTCCACCGATCCACAGCCTCCATCCCTCATCACAGCCGCAACTCAACCTCACAACCGCAACCACAAACCTCCATCCCATCACATCTATGTCTCTGATCTCAACCACACAACCCTAAACCCAATCAAGACACATCGCCACTTTGTTCACTTCCTTCCCTCTTCATCCCTTCTCGTTCTCAGCCAAAGCCCTCACCTACATCCCCCTCGCAGCCTCTTCTCACTGGATCAGATCACACAAGTAGAAGAAGAGGAGGAATAAAGAAGCAGAGATTGAAGAAGGAGCAAATTGCAGAAGGAAAAGGAAGAGAAATTTATTTCTCTTGTCTTCACGCTAATCACACCCCAGCAGACTCTCTCTACCACCACGTACGGTGACAGTGTTTTAATTATTCTTACTCTCTCTTATTTTTAGTTTGAATATTGATTATGGATTATTATTTGAATATTATTAATATGTCTAGCTAAACCCTTCTTAGTTAGGGGTGGATTCGATGCCCCAAACATGTGTTTTATAAATTAATTGAATTTAATCTTCCTTGCTATTAGTGATTGTGTTTTGCTTAACTACTTTATAGAGAATTTTTCTTTGTATGTTTGTTAAGGTGGCCAACTTAGTAAGCATGCTAGGATCTGGGGATAGAGTATAGGAGAATTTTACCTAATTGTTATAATCTTGTACTCACAAGTAGTAAATACCAAGGAACGTTGGTAAGGTTAAGTAAAAACCTAGATAAGAACAAGATGTTGATCATACTTGTAATTGCCTAGTCAGTGTTCATATTTTTCACAAAACTTAATGATCTTAGATTGTTATCTTACTTGCGATTCCTGATTAGATAGCATGATAAGAATAGTTTGAAAGCGACGCTAAATTTAATTCAACGAACTTGGGAAAATAATAAGATTAATGCAGTGCTGATCACGATTAATCTTGAGCATTGTCTCTCACGAGTTAGCAAATGATTATTGAAGATTGATTTATGTGCATATGTTTGGTGTGTGGAGATAAACCCTTAGCTAATTTCTCATCTTTGCCATCTTTTTAGTTTTATTATCTTTATAGTAATTTTCATAGTTTAACTTAGAAAATCCAATCCCCCATTATTTACTTAATTAGGTTGTTAGTTGTCTTTTAGCTATTCTTAGTGTTAATTGGCAAGCCTTTTAATCCTCGGTCCAGAACGATCCCTACTTAATCTATACTACAATCACAAAGTAGGGTATTAAGTTGTGTGCTACTAAAATAGCGCGTCAATTTTTGGCGCCGTTGCCGGGGATTAGTAAAATTGTTAATTATTTCATTAGTTTTTATTTATTTATTTTTCTTTTTATTGACTTTTTTCTTATTTCTGTCTTTATCTAAGGTAACAGTTCATGCGCAATAAGAGATCCAGTGAAAACTTATTAGAATACGATTCAGAGCCTGAGAAAATATTTAGAAGACGAATGAGAGAAACAAAAAAGTCATAAACGTCTAGCTCTGAATCTGAAGAGTTCGACATGGGAGACAATAGATCTATTGAAGAACTTTCGACATCCACTTTGGACAATGCTGCACCCCTGTGCATTCAGTATCCAATAGTCGCGCAGGGCAAGACAGAGTCATTCGAGCTGAAATCCAGCCTACTTCATCATATTCCGAAGTATCATGGTCTTTTTATGGAGGATCCAAATAAACATTTAAAGGAATTTGAAGTTGTATACTCCAGTATGACGCCAATGATTGTGGATGAGAACATCTTGAAGCTGAGAGCATTTCCCTTTTCTCTTACTAATAGGGCTAAGTATTGCTCTATGAACTACCTTCCAAAACAATATATTCTTGGGATAGGAAGAAGGTGTTTTTAGATAAATTCTTCCCAACTTCCAAAATTAACTTGTTGAGGAAGAAAATCAATGGTATACAGTAAGGTCCAGGAGAATCATATCCGGCTTACTATGAGCGCTTCAAAACTCTCATAGCATCATGTCTGCGGCATTAGATGAAGGAGGAACTCCTGATTCAATACTTTTATGAGGGTTTGCTTCATCTTGAGCGACAAATGTTAGATGGAGCGGCAAGAGGATCTTTGGTTGATAAAACTCCAGCAGCAGTAAAGACTTTGATTGCAAATCGAGCCTTAAACGCCCAACAACATTAAGGAATTGGAGAGCCTTCAGTCCAGGTCCATGAGTTAAGTATTAATTCTAGTTTGGAAGCTCAAATGGTTAATCTTACCACACTTGTGACTCAGGCCCTAGGGAAGCCGAATGTGCTAGGAGTTGCACAAGTTTACGGCGTGTGTACTAAGTCAGGACATCCATCTAATCAATGACCTCAACTGATTGACAATGGCGGTTGGGAGAATGTCAATGTAGTAGGTTTTCAGAGGCAAAATCACTATAAGAATAACCTTTATTCGAACACTTACAATGAAGGTTGGAAAAATCATTCCAGTTTTGGATAGAGAAATTCTGAACAACATCAACAATAAACTTCGAATCGGCCACCCCCTGGTTTCGTCCAAAGGCAACCAGAACCACCTCAGCACAATTTAGGTATGCCCCTTAATTATGATGAGATTTTGAAATCGTTGACTATTTCTCAGCAGAACTAATCAAAAGATATAGCATATTTGAAACTACAAATTGGACAGATAGCTGAGTTTATTGGACAAATTCGCAAGCAAGGAAAACTTCCTAGTTCTACCATTCCAAATCCGAAAAGTGGGTTTGAAATCGTAAAAGCAATTACATTGAGGAGTGGTAGGCAAATTGAGAATGAGCCAATAGTCCCTAAACAAAGTCGAAATAGGGAAGTTGAGTTACAGAAGGATGATCTACCATCGTTAAAACACCAGAGCTCCAAGGTAAGAAGGTGAGCATTCCAAATTTAGTTTCTACTATTCCTCCTCCACCTTTTGTGCATTTTCCAAGTAGGTTTGCCAAATCTAGGAAAGATGAACAGGATAAGGAAATTTTGGAAACCTTCCGAAAAGTCCTAGTCTATATTCCGCTTCTTGATGCTATTAAGCAAGTGCCTAAGTATGCAAAACATTTTAAGGATCTTTGCACAACAAAGAGACGACTTCAAGACGGAAAGATAGTTAAGGTAAGTGAGAATGTCTCCGCAGTTCTTCAAAGAAAATTGCCACCGAAGTGTAAGGATCCAGGTAGTTTCACTATCCCTTGTGTTATCGATAATACTAAAACTGAAAATGAAATGTTAGACTTAGGTGCTTCAATTAATGTTATGTCGTATTCTGTTTATCGTTCTATGAATCTCACAGAGCTAAAAAATGGCGTAATTATTCAATTGGTTGACCGTTCTAATGCATATCCTCGAGGTTTGTTGGAAGATGTGTTGGTGCAGGTTAATCATTTGATCTTCCCAGCAGATTTTTATGTGCTTGAAATGGAAGATTCGACATTGTCAGCACCTTTGCCTCTTATTTTTGGGCGCCTCTTCATGAAAACTGCAAGAACAAATATTGATGTGCATGCGGAGAAACTGACCATGGAATTTGATGGTGATGTGATTGGCATCAGCATCTTTGAAGCCATGAGGTATCATATTGATAATCATTCTTGTTTTTCAATTGACGTGGTAGATACTTTGTCCCATAAATTTCTTGACATCATGAACGAGGATGATCTTGAAATCACTATTACTACTGCCGCCGGATATGAAAGAAATGGAGTTCTTTATGACAATAAGAAGATCTCGGCCGATAACACGAGGGAGGATATCATTGAGACTGTGGCAACCTTGGAGTCAATGCCACAAATTGTTAGTGAGTTACCTCCCCCAATTATTATTCCCTTATCTACTAATAAACTTTTACCTTATGTGATTCAAGCACCTACACTTGAGCTTAAACCGTTACCGGATCACTTGAAGTACGCGTATTTGGGAGATGATGAGACATTTCCTATCATCATATCATCATAACTCACAATTTTAGAGAAAGAAAAGATTATTCGAGTTTTGAAGGAATACAAGACTGCAATTGGGTGGACATTGGCAAACATTAAGGGTATTAGCCCTGCCACTTAAATGCACCGTATACTTCTTGAGGAAGGTGCCAAACCCACTAGAGAAGCTCAACGCCGCCTAAACCCCCCTATGATGGAAGTTCTGAAGAAATTAATCATTAAACTCCTTGATTGTGGCGTGATCTACCCTATTTCAGATAGCAAATGGGTTTCACCAGTGCAAGTAGTGTCGAAGAAGTTTGGCATAACTGTGGTAAAGAACGAGGAAAATGAGTTGGTTCCCACGCGAATGCAAACTGGGTGGCGGGTTTGTATTGACTATAGAAAGCTGAATGCAACTACCAGGAAAGATCATTTTCCTCTTCCCTTTATTGATCAATTGCTTGAAAGGTTGGCCGATCGTGCTTTTTATTGTTTTCTTGATGGTTATTCAGGATATAATTAGATTTTCATCGCTCCAGAGGATCAAGAAAAGACAACCTTCACATGTCCATTTGGCACTTTCACATATAGAAGAATGCCATTCGGTTTGTGTAATGCCCTGGTTACCTTCCAGAGATGCATGGTAAGTATATTTTCAAACTTTATTAAAAAAAATCATTGAGATTTTTATGGATGACTTTAGTGTTTTCGGTGATTCTTTTGACGATTGTCTGGATAATCTTGCATTGATTTTGAAGCGATGCATTGAGGTTAACCTTGTATTAAATTGGGGGAAATGTCACTTTATGGTTAATCGAGGTATTGTTTTAGGTCATGTGATTTCAGCTAGGGGTATTGAGTTTGATAAAGCTAAAATAGATCTTGTACGTTACTTACCCTCTCCTACTTTGGTGAGAGATTTTCGTTCTTTTCTTGGACATGCAGGATTCTATCGGCGATTTATCAAAGATTTTTCTAAGATTTCTTAACCACTATGTCGACTTCTACAAAAAGATGTGTCATTTGAGTTCAATAATGACTGTCAGACAACATTTGACAAGCTTAAGGAGTTGTTGACATCAGCACCTATCATTGCACCACCGGATTGGAGTTTTCCATTTGAGTTTATGTGTGACGCATTAGATTATGCCTTAGGAGCAGTTCTAGGCCAACGGAAGGACAAACGTCTTCACGTCATCTACTATGCCTCCCGAACTTTGAATGATGCTCAATTGAATTATTCCACAATTGAAAAAGAACTTTTAGCTGTTATATTTGCTTTAGAAAAATTTTGATCTTATTTAATTGGAACTAAAGTTATAATTTTCTCTGATCATGCAGCTTTAAAATACTTTCTTATGAAGAAAGAGGCGAAACCGAGACTTATACGGTGGATACTTCTTCTTCTTCAAGAGTTTGATGTGGAGATCAAGGATAAAATAAGGGAGTGAAAATGTGGTAGCTGACCACATGAGCCGTTTGGTGCGAAATGAGAACCGCCTGCCAATTCTTGAGTCTTTTCCAGATAAGCAACTATTTTTGGTCGAGGTAAGTGAACCGTGGTATGCTTATATTGTGAATTACCTTGTATCCAAACAGATTCCGAACACCTTGACTCGAGTTCAGAAGGATAAGCTCAAGAAAGTGGCAAAACTGTTTGTATGGGATGATCCCTATCTGTGGAAGCATTGTACCGACCAGTTGATTAGAAGGTGTATGCCCGATTCTGAATTTAATTCTATATTGACATATTGTCATTCATGTGCTTGTGGGGGACACTTTGGAACTCAACGAACAGCTCGTAAGGTTTTAGAATGTGTATTTTATTGGCCCACTTTATTTAAGAATGCCAGATTATTTTGCATACTTGTGACCGATGTCAAAGAACAGGTAACTTAGGCCCTAGAGATCAAATGCCACAACATCCTAAATATAGTGTGGAAATTTTCGATGTAAGGGGTATTGATTTCATGGGTCCATTTCCTTCTTCTAATGGTTTCATTTATATATTGCTTGCTATGGATTATGTTTCAAAGTGAGTGGAAGCAAAAGCCACCCGCACTGATGATTCCAAAGTTGTTGCAGAGTTTATTCGTTCTAACATTTTTGTAAGGTTTGGAATGCCGCGAGTGATTATAAGTGATGGAGGTTCCCACTTTTGCATCCGTACAATTGAAGCTTTGCTTAAGAAATACAATGTCACACATAAGGTTTCAACACCTTATCATCCCCAAACAAGTGGACAAGCCGAAGTTTCAAATCGTGAAATCAAGGGAATACTTGAAAGACAGTAAAGCCCACCCGCAAAGACAGGAGCATGTGACTTGATGATGCTTTATGGGCATATCGGACAGCATATAAGACACCTGTAGGGATGTCTCCCTTTCGGATTGTATATGGGAAACCATGTCATTTACCGGTTGAGCTAGAACATAGGGCGCATTGGGCAATTAAGACTTTCAATATGAACATTGATGATGCTGCCTTCATAGAAAATTGCAGCTGAACGAGCTTGAAGAGATTCGGAATGACGCATATGAGAGTGCCAGGATTTATAAGGAGAAAACTAAAGCTTTTCATAATCGCATGATCCGTGGAAAGACTTTTGTTGTGGGCCAGAAAGTCTTACTTTTTCAGTCACGCCTTAAACTTTTTCCCGATAAGTTACATTCTAAATGGGTTGGCTCTTTCATTGTTACTAATGTGTTTCCTCATGGTGCTATATAGGTGAAAAGTGTCACAACTGGAAAAAAGTTCAAGGTGAATGGGCATCGACTTAAGCCTTATTATAAGTCATTTGTGGAACATGACGTGGAGGATGTATCACTCCATGTTCCCACTTATTCTGAGGATTAATTAGAGATATTGTCAGGCTGCACGACGTTTAAACAAGCGCTTCTTGGGAGGCAACCCAATCAGATTTGCTTTCCCTATCCATTTATTTTACATTTCGTTATTTTTGCTTTTGTTTGTTAGTAGTTTGTTTTTCCGCTTTTAAATCTTTCATTCCATGTTCTATAATCTATTAACATTGAGGACAATGTTAGGTTTAACTGTGGGGGAACAACGTTGTTTTTATTTTGAAAAAAAAATTTTAATTAAAAAAAAAGTGTCAGTCCATTAAAAAAATAAAAAAAAGTGTTGGTTTTTATTTTCTTTGTTGGTATTAGTGTCATAAAAAAATAAAAAATAAAAATTTTTATAGTTTTTTTAGTCTTAGGATACTTTCCAACACAATGATGAGATTTGGTTTTTAATTGCATGACTTTAAGGTGATTTATAAGCATGATTTAAGATATAATATTCTTTGGTTAATGCTTATTCATGGCTATCATATGCAAATTCACATATAATCAACTTATTAATTGGTACTCATAGCATGCTTAATTGAGTTTAACTCATTATAACCCATATGTGAGTTTTGAGCCTATTGTTCATTTGATTTTGAGAGTTTTTAGTTAGGTCATATTTCATTTCTTTTGTCAATAATAATTCGTTGAATGATCTCAAATTTGTTTGTTTTGGTTGCTACTTGGAGTGCTTTCATAATTAAGAATTAAACACTAGAACTTGTATTGATTTCGTTCAAAGCATTATATTGAATTGCATAACATGTTTGACATGATAAAGGCGCCTAATTTTCATCATTGTCAAATAAGTCTGATCCATGATATATTTCTTTTAGGTTAACCCCATTGAGCCTGTTTTAAGCCTTTTGTTTCATTACCCTCATTTTCTATCCCTAACCTAATCAAAAAAATGGAGCATAATTTGATTTGCAGAAACTTTATTGTGGTTCAAGGTATGTTGACAAGCAAGTTTGGGGAAAACCCTTATGGTAGACAGTTCCAGAAGAAAGAATTGCAAAAAAAAAAAAAAAGGTAAAAAAAGTAACAAAAGGGATACAAGTCTTTGTCTATATTCATTCAGTATTTCAGTACCATACAAATAGTTTAGTTCTTTTCATTCAGTAGATACAAAATAATGGTTGAAACTCTTCATTATCAGTGAGTCACCTCTTCATTTTCCTACTTATGTTTTGAACCATATGATTTTTTGCTAATGTCTCTAATCTTATTGCGTGCTTTCACCATATATTTAACTCTTTTGAAAATTTTCTATCCGTTCTTTCTCTTCCCTTGACCCATTGGCCTTATTACAACTTGAATTAAGACATTTTGATTGAGCGTGTATTGCAATGTCATGTTGTGGAGATTCGAATGAGGTATGAGCAAATGGTGTCACTAGTTCTTGCATTCAAATAGTAGCATTCCTTCCATGAGATATATCTGAGAAAAAAAAAGGTCAGAAAATGCCTTTTTTTTCTTGTTATGTCATATGTGAGCTATTTGTTTCCCTTTTACATCAATCCTCTCACATATAACTAGAATAAGAAGATTGATTTTACCAAACAATCAATGAAAAAAAAAAGTGCACCCAGTGAGATTTTTGGGTTAATTCTTTTTGGCACGCGCTTGAGTTTCAAATCCCTTGGATTGATTTAATTGTGAACTTTTATATCATTGCTATGAACGTGTATTAATTTTCGAATGATGTGAATTTAATCTTGTGTTTACAAATAATCTTAACATGTCATGATCCGTTGAAAATCTCTGAGACAAATGTTGGAAAGTATAGATTGAGTCATTTGAGTCTTTTATTTTTGTTTCTTAGATTTTCTCGAGGACTAGCAAAAGATAAGTGTGGGGGACTTTGATAAGAGCATAATTAGGCTATTTTTAGTACCATATTTCTATATATTTTTTTGGCTATTACTTGTTAATTATGATACTAATTGTTATTTTCGTGTTTGTGTAGGTTTCCAATTACAAGATTCCAAAATAGAAGCTAAGTGAAGCAAATTGACAATTTAGAAATACTAGTTGCAAAAGGAAACCACGCAAAGAAGGAAACCAAACAGAAAACAATTATAAAAGGGATGATACCTTGCTTTGGAAAAATCATCCATCCACAGTCTCTTCGCCTCCTTGCAACCACAGCCTCCTTTCCACCCATCCTCGCAGCCGTAAGCCGTCACGAACCCATCCTCAC
Organism: Berberis vulgaris; assembly: GCA_963556465.1. Taxonomy (NCBI): domain Eukaryota; kingdom Viridiplantae; phylum Streptophyta; class Magnoliopsida; order Ranunculales; family Berberidaceae; genus Berberis; species Berberis vulgaris. The sequence goes on along the minus strand of OY747128.1, from coordinate 44,682,610 downwards.
AGATCCCTCTTCGCAGCAGTCCCTCAGCCGCAACAAGCCTCCATTCTGCCTTCATCTTCCTCTTCTCTTCCACCGATCCACAACCTCCTCATCACAGTCGCAAGACCCATAGCCTCCATCCCTCATCACAGCCACAACTCAACCTCGCAACCACAACCACAAACCTCCATCTCATCGCATCTCTGTCTCTGATCGCAACCACACAACCCTAAACCCAATCGAGACACATCACCACTTTGTTCACTTCCTTCCCTCTTCGTCCCTTCTCGTTCTCAACCAAAGCCCTCGCCTACATCCCCCTCGCAGCCTCTTCTCACTGCATCAGATCGCACAAGTAGAAGAAAAGGAGGAGTAAAGAAGCATAGATTGAAGGAGCAAATCGCAGAAGGAAAAAGAAGAAAATTTTATTTCACTTGTCTTCGCGCTATTCGCACCTTAGCAGACTCTCTCTACCACCACGCTCGGTGACAGTGTTTTGTTTATTCTTACTCTCTCTTATTTTTAGTTTGATTATTAATTATGGATTACTGATTGAACATAATTAATATGTCTAGCTAAACTCTTTTTAGTTAGGGGTGGATTCGAAGCCCCAATCATGTTTTTTATAAATTAATTGAATTTAATCTTCCTTGCTATTAGTGATTGTGTTTTGCTTAACTGCTTTATAGAAAACTTTTCTTTGTATGTTTGTTAAGGTGGCCAACTTAGTAAGCATTCTAGGATCTGAGGCTAGAGTATAGGAGAATTTCACCTAATTGTTATAATCTTGTACTCATAAGTAGTAAATACCAAGGAACGTTGGTAAGGTTAAGTAAAAACCTAGGTAAGAACAAGATGTTGATCATACTTGTAATTGCCTAGTCAGTGTTCATATATTCCACAAAACTTAATGATCTTAGATTGTTATCTAACTTACGATTCCTGATTAGATAGCTTGATAAGAATAGTTTGAAAGCGACCCTAAGTTTAATTCAACGAACTTGGGAAAATAATAAGATTAATGCAGTGTTGATCACGGTTAATCTTGAGCATTTTCTCTCACGAGTTAGCAAGTGATTATTGAAGATTGATTTATGAGCATATGTTTGGTGTGTGGAGATAAACCCTTAGCTAATTTCTCATCTTTGCCATCCCTTTAGTTTTATTATCTTTATAGTAATTTTCCTAATTATTTTCATAGTTTAACTTAGAAAATCCAATCCCCCATTATTTACTTAATTAGGTTGTTAGTTGTCTTTTAGCTATTCTTAGTGTTAATTGGCAAGTCCTCTAATCCCCGGTCCAGAACGATCCATGCTTATTCTATACTACAATCACAAGCCGGGTATTAAGTTGTGTGCTACTAAAATAGCGCATCAGATGACATGAAAGTAAATTTACTTGTATATCTTCTGGCGTTTATTATTGCAAATTACTATTATGAATTGCAGGGAGATAAATCAATTAACTTTATTCGTAAGTGATTTTCTACCTCGAGATATGTGTCTGACGTTGACACTGTATTTATTTTAGGTGATTGGATTTACATTCTTTATTTTGGTAACCTGCCTAGGTGGACTAGTTAACTTTATTTGCAGATGGTCTACCTCGAGATACGTGTTCAGCGTTGATGTGTCAGTATTTATTTTAGATGTTTGAATTTACATTCTTGATTGTTGTAAATAGCTTATACAGGGAGGTAGATCGATTAATTTTATTTGCAGATGATGATCTACCTCGAGATACGTGTTTGATGTTTACACGTGTTTATTTTAGATGTTTGGTTTTACATTCTTGATTTTGGCAAATAGCTTATACAGGGAGGTAGATCAATTAACTTTATTTGTTGGCGATGGTCTACCTCAGTACACGTATCTGCAGTGACATGTATACTTTTAATATGTGATTTTGTTAAATTGTTTATAGGCTTCCATTTGGATAATTACAGTAAATGTTTAAGAATCGTTTTATTAAATTATAGCACTTTAACTTGATGAATTTTTAGGGAATCTAGTATTATGATCTTTAAAGACAGTGTGTTGATTGAACAACCTAAAAGGACATATTTCATTCACATTTTGCATGGATTAGTTGCATTTAAGTTATATATGATATAACTTTTCCATGATTAGTATCGACATGACATCATAGAGTTGTGTATTACATTGTGTGTTTATGGTCTGCTCATACCAACGTTAGCTGACCGACATTGTTTTTTTATGGCATGTGGGTGTACTCTTATTGATGTATAGGTGGAGGAGGTGTTCCAAGTAGCGGAGCTGAGCCAAGCTATAGAGTTCTTTGTTTCCAATTGTTATGTTCAGTTTTTGTTTAATGTTGGCTTGTATCTATTTTTAGTTGACTTTGTACTAGTCTTTTGGTAATAACTGTAACCAATTTATTTAGATAACTATAGGGTTTATGAGATGAATTAATTCAGTTATGTTGGTTTTTCTATTTTGTTTTATTTTTTTCTATTTGCTCGTGCTTTTATTTTTATTTTATCATTCCGTAGCAGTATGTGTAAGCTCGTTGTGAACGGTTGATTTGGTTGCAAGGATGACTCCTTGGAAGTTTCATCGTTAGCAATGTGAATTTCGATGGGTTGAGGCATGACATTAGGACACCACTATTTTAACACAAAAAGTTCATTTCTACATGCATCAAATTCAAAATAGTCAAATAGTTTAAGTACAAAACAAATAACAGACGACATATTTATATCTAAATGAACATGATCACTTTCAACTATATATAGTAAACGGTCAACAAATATTCACAGAAAAAGAAAATTGATTGCACAAGTTGATAACCGGTTTTAATGTATCTGAATGGGTCAAGGATAGTGACACAAAGGGATCGGTGTGGCGGAATCAAAATCAGTTAGGGCATGGATTTTGTAATCGACTATGCAACCTTGCCAATGGGTGTGCATTACTCCTACAAGGACACATCCTAAACTAATGTAAGCATCATCGATTTGAAATTATTATTTTTTCAACTAATTTATGAAGGTGCCAAACTTGAACGAATTGGTACAAGTTTGTCTCCTTAGTGACTATGAACGATCAGTATACAAAAACAAATTACAAACAACATATTTATAACTAAATGAACATGATCAATTCCAATTATATAGTAAATGGTCAACAAATATTCACATAAAAAGAAAATTGATAGCACAAGTTGATAATCGGTTTCAATGTATTTGAACAAGTCAAGGATAGTGGCACAAAGGGATCAGTGTGGCAGAATCAAAACAAATTAGGGCATGGATTTTGTAATCGACTATGCAACCTTGCCAATAGGTGTCCATTGCTCCTACTTGGACGCATCCTTAACTAATGTAAGCATCATCTACATCGATTTGAAGATATGGTTTTTTCAACTTATTTATTAAGGCGCCAAACTTGAACGAATAGTTACAAGTTTGTTTCCTTAGTGACTATGAATGATCAGCATACACCACACAAACACATAACATATGCACTAAAACATGATGTCAACTCACTCCTCCCCAAAACCCTAGTCGCTCTAGAGGACTTAAACTGCTTCCTTCCTATTCCTCAACAGTGTCGGTTTCCTTGCAAATCGCTGCCTTTTTTCTGCGAACTCATTCCGGATCATGGTTGTTACTCGTTCTTTTAATTTTTGTAAGAATTGGTTTCGATCATCTTTAGTTTTGCAGTTTGAATTTTATCCGGTTAGATAGATTCGTTTTCGATTTATTATCCTTTCTCATACTAGCTCGCTTAATTATAGATCTACCATGTTGGTTCTCCTTGATGATTCCCCATTTGGGTAACCACACATTCTTAGTGTTCTTAATCCAGAGATCTTTTGTTTTGCTTGTGTTTGTGTGGTTTGTTAATGTGTTTGCAGGGTCTCATTTTCTCAAGTTTGTCTAGGATTGTGGGTGCTCTTCTTCCAACAATAGTCGGATTAATGCAAGGAGTAAAAGGAGATCATCCAACAATCTTGATCATTAATGGAGGAACACGTATAAATGACTATGTAAATAAGTAGATGAAAGAAATGATTGTTTCTAAAGATACATAATACAAATATGAAGTGAAAAAAAAATTATGAATTTAATAAGCCTGTCATATCAGGGGTCAATTGGCTGACAATGATAGTTTGATAGAGTTTGAATAGAAAAGGAGAAAAAGATATAGAATGCTAGATTGGAAAGAGATGAAAGTCAATTATTGGTCAAAGAAGAAATAACATTTATTATTATTATTATTATTATTATTATTATTATTATTATTATTATTATTATTATTATTATTATTATTATTATTATTATTATTATTATTATTATTATTATTATTATTATTATTATTATTGACGCAGTCGATTTTTGCTCCATGTTTGACCTTGACCTACCTAAGGAACGTACGTGAGCCACGGATCACCGTTGTGGTGGCCAATGGCACTCTAATACTAAAGTTAGACAGTGATCTGATGAAGGCTTAAAGTTGTAAACAAGGAATTTGTAGCGTACCTTTGTTTACCAACCTCCTGTATTATTTATAGTGTTGGAGTCCTAGTTCGACCAGGCTATTGGTGGCGTAGTTTAGGGAAAGAGATCTTCTTGTATATCCTTCTCTAATTAGGAGTCATCTTTAGATCTGTGCTCCTAGATACGCGGGAAATAGATCTCAATTGGAGTGTTGTCCATAGGTAGAAGTTTCCATGTACAACGTATACTCTAGTATTTGCTTCCTAGTTGGAAACAAAGTACTGCTGGCTTCCCCGTCCGAAGCTGATCCCCATGATACTTGTCTAAATATGTCTTACAGGTATTGAGGATGGCTGTGAGACATATGGGCTTAATAGGACGCAGTAATTCAAATTCGTCTGGCAGACTGCACTTCGCGGGCATGATGTCGCTTGGGTCGGATCAGTGTTAGGCAGATGGGGCCTGTTATTCCTAGGGATCATCATGAGACGTGTACGGTGTAGATGAAATGACAATTCAGTGTATCATCAGCTACTCCCCTAAGTTAGTGGAGCGACTAGTCGGTCCACTAAATCTCTGAAAAGTAACTATACCGTCGTAATGATTGAACCCGAAGCGATGTCTCGAGCGGCACATAGCATTAATGAATACATGACTGCTCGATAAGAAAAGGTATGATTTCATGTTATTTATAAACAGCCATTGCTCCAATGAAGAGTTCTTTCACTTTTTCCGAAGCATCGTCTTGTCTCTGCTTTGTGTTTTCTTTTGTGTGAGTGCCCTTTTGCAAAGTTTGATTTGCAATTTCCTTCAATGGCAGCTAATGTTGAACTTACTCCCACACAGAAGTTGTCTTACACTTGCCACAAGCTCTTCGAAGATAGCTCGATTGATGAAACCGAGTTAATTAGGCTTCGGGGTCTGTATCAAATTCTCGAAGATTTGGAGTTTTTCCCCATGTTCACGTTTCAGACTCCGGTTATACCCCCACAGGGGTATATAGGATTGCACCGGGGTATGTTTGAATCCGGACTCCGGTTCCCAGTGTCGGATGACATTTGGCATTTCTTCATTTCCCTCTCTATGCCCCCAGCTCAGCTGGCTCCAAGCGGGTTTAAGATTTTGATTGTGATCATCATTAGAGCGCATGAAGCTGGCCTTCGCTTGACTCATAGTTCAACGTCTTACCGTCGCTCGCTCGATTGGATTCTAGAGGTATTTGTGTGTTGAGCACCCTTGATTGCCTGCATCCTGTAGCAGATGATATTGAGTTTTGGCAAAAGTATTGGTTTTTGGCTTCAGCGAATTCCCCACACTTCAAATTGTGAGGACGTCAGGTCCCCAGATTCTTCCAGTTCGATCTTAGTAAGCACTTTATCAATGTCTTACCGACTCGAATTCTGGATCTAGCGCTAACTTGATGTTTTGTTTCTTTTTTTAGAAAAGTTTACGACTCTGATCCTCACTGAGGATGAAGAGTTGATAGAGAAGGAGATTAATGAACTCCCATTAATGTTTGTTGAGGAGGCTACAATGTCAAGCAATGTCGTATGGAGTGAGCTGCTCAGATGTTCCCACGAGGCCTCTGTTGCACTCAGCTCACCGACTAAAGAGGTCGAAGGTCGCCATTCGAGAAGCATGGCCCAGCCCGTCGAGGCTGGCTAAGTTAGAGGTCATCGTTCGAGGAGCATGGTATGCCTCCTATTGTTCTTCCTAATAGGAAGCGGCCCACTAATCACATTACTTATTCTTTCGAGCCGCCATCCTTATTAAAGAAAGAGGTGACTGTTGCGAAGTATGAGTTATCTTTGTCTGCTTAGGGGTGGTCCTAGGGGATCATCATCTCTCGTTGGATCTTGTTATCTCCATTGTCAACTTAGAAGGGGAGCGCACTGGACCAAATGTCGACATCGTGTGTCACCATGAGTCCCTTGCGGAGGCTCGCGCTACTGAGTCACAATATTTTATTGTGCTGCATCTCGATGCTCACGAGTGAGTGCTCGCTTTGGATGAAGCTTTCACGAACTTGCGGATGTCATATTTGTATGCTCTCCACCGGGTTGATTCTCTGACCAATCAATTACAGGAGTCCCGCACTGCCGCGGACATAGGAGTTATGCGGGTCGTGATGTTCGCGTCAGAAGTGGAATTAGTAGCCGTAAAGCTAAACCGGAGTCGATCAAAGTTGACTTAGCTTCTACCCGAGCTGAACTTGTGCAGACCCGTGTTGAGTTGAAGTGCCTAGAAGGTGTTGTGGACAAGTGGTTGTCTGATCTGCAAGCTTAGATTGTTAAGAGGAAGCGAGCCAAAACCGAATGGGTTGTTATACGACGACAGCTCGAGTCAGAAGTTGCTGAGGGACTTTGCCGCATTCGCGAAGCATAACACTTATTGACGAAAGAGTGTTCCACTATGCCGCATTGGTAGGCGTGGTGGATTTTGAGGCTTTGGGAAGGAAGATGCAGGTATCATCGAAGGTCGTTCGAGGCAGGCTAGAACTTCTAGAGCTTATTAGAGAAGAGCACCCTGGTCTTGACTTCGACTTTGCCTATTATAGAAAGGTTGCTTTCGAAACTATCATACTGGAAGAAAGCTCTAGCTCTTTGGGACAGGCTATTGAGGAAGTCGTTTCGTCCCTTGCTGTTCCAAAATAGTTGTACTGTCTTTCTCAGGACAAAAACATAACTTTTAATGAAACTCACATTTTGTAACTTTGCTTGTTTGTCTTGTATTGTCGTGCCATTGTGTCTTCCTTAGAAGCTTTCGACCCATGCAGTAGGCCAAGAAATTAGTATTTTCGGGTCCTTCATGCTGCCAAATGGTCTATGTTGTCAATTGAGTTGCATCGACACTGACTGTATTAGGCAACCTTTGTCTATAGTTGAGTTGTAATGGTCCCTGGCAAGTCACCGCCACGAGTCATGGAACCGTTGAATATACTCTTACTCCCTAAGCCATCATTGTTCATGCACAATGGACTAGGCGTTGGGATGTTCCAGAAGTCGTTGTTATCAGTAGGAACTAACTAAGCTTACATGATGAGGTTTGGAGATCATTCTCTATTGGCGAGTCGTCATCATCATGTGTAAGAGCGCTGACTGAGATGTAATCCAATTCGGCGACCATGGTCTGTAGAAGAGCAGTGGTCCCATGGCAAACAATTGACATCAGTCGGAACTGACTAGGCTTCCACCTTCCAAATCATCTACACTTGCGCAGGGCGAGTTGCAGATTTGGGCGTTGAAAATTTGATGACCATGGTCTGTAGAATAGCAGTAGTCCCATGGCAAGCCGTTGATATCAGTCGGAACTAACTAGGCATCCACCTTCTAAATCATCTACACCTGCGCAGAGCGAGTTACAGATTTGGGCGTTGACTAGAAATTGTCTTCGTCAGTCATCACTGACTAGGTTTACCTAATTTGGTTCGGCAATCATTGTCTGTAGAAGAGCAATGATCCCTTGGCAAGTCGTCGTCATCAGGCGTGAGAGCGCTTACTAGACTCCCACTTCCCAAGCCATCATCATCCGCGCGCAGCGAACTAGGCGTCAGGAATGCTAGAAATCGTTGTCATCAGTTTCGCGCTGACTAAGCTTACCTAGTAAGGTTCGGCGATCATTGTCGGTAGAAGAGCAATGATCCTTTGGTGAGTCGTCATCAGGCATGAGAACACTAACTAGATTCCCATTTCCTAGGCCATCGTAATCCACACACAATGGACTAGGCGTCGGGAGCACCAGAAGTTGTCGTCATCAGTCACGCGTTGACTAAGATTAACTGGTTAGGTTCACCAATCATTGTTTGTAGAAGAACAATGATCCCTTGGCGAGTTGTCATCATTAGGCGTGAGAGCGCTTGCTAGACTCCTACTTCCTAGGCCATCGTCATCCGCGCGTAGCGAACTAAGTATCGGGAGCACCAGAAGTCGTCGTCATCAGTCGCGAACTGACTAAGCTTACTTGGTTAGGTTCGGTGATCGTTGTCTGTAGAAGAGCAATGATCCCTTGGCGAGTCATGGTCATCAGGTGTGATAGCCAGGTTAGGTTCGGCGTGCAGCGGACTAGGAGCCGGGATGGATCTTTCGGATCTGGCCACGATGGGATGATTGGACGTTGCGTTGGTTGTAACGAACAGGAGTGGAAGTCCAATTTAGGAAAATATTTGTATTGATAATATTTTTTGAGGTGCCATACATTCCATGGTCGTTTAAGTCCATCACCGTTCACGTCTTCAAACCAGTATGTACCCGGCCTGTTGACCTTGGTCACCCTGTAGGGCCCTTCCTAATTTGGGTTCAACTTTCTTGCACCCGCTTCTTTGGTGTTCTGTTGGGTTTTTCTGAGTACCCAATCTCCCACTCTGAACTTGCATGGCTTAACCTTTTTTTGTAGTATTGTGTTATTCGTTGCTGGTAGGCAGCTATTTTGGCGGAAGCTTGATCCCATTTTTCCTCGAGGAGGTCCAGTCCGACGCGCAAGACTTTGTCATTATCAACTGCTTTGAATTCCTCCGTTCGGAAGGTAGGCAATTTGAGTTCCACTAGAACAATGGCTTCTGACCCATAGGCTGGGCGAAGGGTGTTTCTCCGGTCGGGGTTCTTTTGGTTGTCTGATGCGCCCAGAGTATTCCTGGTAGCTCTAAAACCTATTTTCCCTTGGCTACGTCAAGCTTTCTTTTGATCTTTTCTAAGATTGTTTGGTTAGTAACCTCCGTTTCGCCGTTGGCTTGTGGATGCCCTGGCGAAGAGAAATGGTGACTGACGTTCAGACTTTCACATAGTTTTATAACCATGCTACCTTCGAATTGAGTTCCATTATCGCTGACCAATACTCGGGGGATGCCAAACATGCAGACGATGGTTGCCCACATGAACTTATATATTTGGATTTGCCCTATATTGGATAGGGGCTCGGCTTCGACCCATTTGGTGAAATAGTCAATGTCACAAGAAGGAACTTTTTACCAGCTGATGCTGGGAGTGGCTCGTCGATGTCCATCCCCCATTGCATGAATGGCCATGGACTAGTCATCGGTGTCAATGGTTGGGCAGGCATGTGTGTGTATGGCACAAACGTCTGACATTTGTCGCACTTGCGGACAATATCTTTGGCATCTCGTTGCATCGTCGGCCAATAGTACTCGAGGGTTAAAGCTTTGTAAGCAAGGGTTATCCCACCCAGATGATTTCCACATATTTTGTCGTGGATCTTTCTCGGGACCTGATTCGCCTCAGAGGGGATAGGCATCAAAGTAGGGGTCCGGTTGTTGATCTCCTGTATAATTTGTCATTTAAGAGAGTGTACCACACTGCTCTGCTTCTGAGTTTTCTGGCTTCAGCCTTCTCGGCAGGCAGGGCTTTGCTTTCAATATTCAAGAATCGAAGGCATCCAACTTGCTTATGTGATAGTGGTGCAAACATCGTTGGGTTATTCTTCGTCAAGGTTTGATTGCTCTTAGTATTCTAAGAGACCATTCAAGACTTCTGTGGAGGCAAAGGCTTCCTTGGCTAGTGAATCAACTCTTTTGTTGTCATCTCATGGGCATTGTAAGAGTTCAAATCTCTTGAACCCACTTATTGCGCGGAGTACCTTTCCATGGTAGGCTATCATGCGAGGGTCTTTGCTGTTAAATTCTCCTTTGACCTAGTTTACTACTAATCTTGAGTCACTATATGTTGTTAGTTGATTTATCCCGGTCCCCTTTGCTAGCTTTAGGCTGGACAGGAGGGCCTCGTATTCGGCTTCGTTATTTGAGGAGGGAAAATTGAACCTGTCGGCATTTTCGTGGGTGAAACAGCTTGGGGAGCGGAGGGTGATTCGAGCTCCGCTTGTTTTTCTTATTGATGATCGAGGTTCATCCCTAATTGTCTAAATCTTGGGCTTGAAGGTCTGCCCTTGGTTCCACTCTGTCGGTAAACTCGACGATGAAGTTCGTTAGCGCTTGGGCTTTGATGGCAATTATTGGGGCATAACTTATGTCAAAATGCTCGAGTTCTACCGACCATTTCACCATTCTGCCAGATAGCTCTGGCTTTTGCAGTACCGTGCGGAGCGGGTGCTTGGTCAGAACTGTTAAAGAGTGGGCCTGAAAATAAGGCATCAATTTCCTTGAGGATATGACCAGTGCCAGAGCAGATTAATCTAGGTCTGGGTAATGTGCCTCCGCTTCCACGAAGGTTTTCTTGGCGTAGTACACTGGTCTTTGGATTATGCAGTCGTCACGCACAAGGGTTGAACTAATGAACAAGTATAAGTAAAACATTTCTCCTATTTTTGGTTTTGATAGCAGTTCAGGGCTCCCCATGTACGCCTTCAAATTTTGGAAGGCTTACTCACACTCTTCATCCCACGAGAATCATTTGCTTCCTCTCAGTATTTTGAAGAAATGAAGGCGTTTGTGGGTTGATTTGGATATAAACCTATTGAGCACTGCCACCCTCCGAATCAGGCTCTGAACATCTCTGAAGTTCGCGGGGGGTTTCAGGTCAATAAGAACTTGAATTTGCTTTGGATCAGCTTTGATTCCCCTTTGGTTCACTATGTAACTTAGGAATTTCCCTAACTCAACTCCGAACATACACTTTTGTGGGTTAAGTTTCATCTGATACCTTCGGAGTTAACTGAATGCTTCGGTGAGATCTGCTATGTGGTCGGGCTGTGGAGGTTCTTGACCAGCATATCATCTATCTAGACCTTCATGTTCTTGCCGATTTGTTCTTTGAACATTCGGTTCACAAGCCGTTGATACATTGCACCCGCATTCTTCAAGCCAAACGACATCACCCTGTAGCATAATATTCCTCTCTCAGTTATGAAATAGGTCTTTTCTTGATCTAGGGGGGTGCACTAATATCTTTTTGTAGCCCGAGTAGGCATCCATGAAGATCAAGAGGTTGTGTCTGGATGTGGCATTCACGATCTGATCGATGCGGGGAAGTGGGAAGCTGTCATTTGGGCACGCCTTGTTCAAGTCTGCGTAGTCTATGCAGACTCTCCGCTTCCCATTTTTCTTCCTTACCAGTACGGTGTTTGCCAGCCAGTCAAGGTATATCATGTCCGCATTGAGTAACCAATAAACCTCCTCGTTGATGATTTTATTTCTTTTAGGTGCCATGGGCGTCTTCTTCTGCCGTATGGTTTTCCTCGTGGGGTCCACCTCTAGGCGATGAGTGATCACTGACAGGTTGATTCCTACAATGTCTCGCATGGTCCAGGCAAAAACGTCCTGGTTTTGTTATAGTAGTTTTGCTAGCTACTCCGCCAACTCTTTGCTTAAAAGGGACCATACCTGAACAACCTTGTTGTTCAAAGGGCTGTCAGGGTAAAATGTGACGATTTGTTCTTTCACTTGACCGACATTGGGTCTGCCCGAGGGCTTACTGGAGCTTCATCGTTTGAGACTTCTTTGGCAAGATTAAGAGACATCGTGGCCGCAGACTTAGTTGCCAGCTGAAAATTAATCAGGTTGTTGTGGGGTCACGTATTGGCATTCTCTGGCAGCTGCTTGGTCGCCTCGTATGATACCAACTAATTGATCGACTGGGTACTTGATGCATTGGTGCAGAGTGGAAACTACTGCTCCCATTTGCCACTGAAATCAATCATCGAATGGCTATCTGGAGCTAGGACCTCTTTCTTTAGATGCATGTTGCAGAACGTCCGGAGGAATAGAATGTTCAATGAGCTCCCCGTGTCCATCAAGGATCTCCTTACTTCCCAGCTTGCTAGGGAGATCGTGACTACCAGAACATCATTATGTGGAAGCTAGACACCCCGAAGGTCTTTGTCCGTAAAAGCTAGTGATATAGGAGGATCATGGCTCCGAGCGTGTGACATTTGGTGGTCACCGCATATCGCTCGAACCCTCATCTCCCTGTAGGCTTTTTTCTGGACCTGTTTGATTGTTCGAATTCGAAATGTGCCCCATGGAGGATGTGTATCATGTTTGTTGATTCGTCCCTTACTCTCTCGTCGGAAGGGACGGAGGGTTTCACCTCAGATTCTGCCTTTTCTGGCAGTCCACTCCTCGTCTAAAATGATGTAGCTATGTGCTTCTTTTACCAGGTCCGCCATATTTTCCAGGGGTCCAAAGTTAGGAAGTTATGGAACTTGTCATTCCTCAGACCGTCAGTAAAGGCTGTGACGGCTGTTGCGTCGTTACAAACATTGACGGAAGTAAACTCGTCATTGAAGAGCATGACGTATGTTCTTAATGTCTCATCTGGCTTCTTCTTCATGGATTTGAATATTTTCATCATTTGCAAGATCTGATATATATGGGATGATTGCAGATCCATCATGGGGTCCGTTGTCACTGCCGCTGGCACGGGGGTGCGAGCCTATTCCCCCGTGTCACCGGTTCACAAAAAGTGCTGGTACAGCGCCAGTCTGAGCATTCGATGTGTCCTCTAGTCTCCATTGTTACGGAATCTTGTGGTCACCATCTTCTTAAACTTTGAAGAGAGATGATGTTAGTGCTTTGCTAGGAACTCTATCATTTCCACAGATGGTGCCAAACTGATGCAATCGATTTTCGCTCCCTGCTTGATCTTGACCTATTGACCTACACAAGGAACGCACGTGAGCCACCGACCATTGTTGTGGTGGTCGATGGAACTCCAATGCTAAAGTTAGACAGGGATCTGAGGAATGCTTAAACCTGTAAACAAGGAATTTGTAGTGTACCTTTGTTCACTAACCTCCTATCTTATTTATAGTGTTGGAGTCCTAGTTCGACCAGGCTATCAGTAGTGTAGTTTAAGGAAAGATATCTTATTGGAGATCCTTCTCTAATTAGGAATCGTCTTGAGGAGGGAAGTTTCTCTGTTAGACTTGTGCTCCTAGATATGCGGGAGATAGTTTCCAATTGGGGTGTTGTCCATAGGTAGAAGTTCCACGTATGACATATACTCTAATATTTGCTTCCTAGTTGAAGATAAAGTATTGTTGGCTTCCTATCCGAAGTTGATCCCCAATCCCCAAGATACTTGCCTAAATAGGTCTTACAGGTATTAGGGATGACTATGAGACGTATGGGCTTAACATGATGCAGTAATTCAGGTCCGTCTGGCGGACTGCACTTCGCGGGCTTGATGTCGCTTGGGCCAGATCAGTGCTAGGTTGATGCTTGGGCATGTTATTCCTAGGGATCATCATGACACATGTATGATATAGATGAAAAGATGATTCGGTGTATCATCAATTATTATTATTATTATTATTATTATTATTATTATTATTATTATTATTATTATTATTATTATTATTATTATTATTATTATTATTAAAAAATAAGTAAAAAGGGATGGGATTGCAACAATAGCTTAACTCAAAAATAGGAAGCTATATCTCAAGCGTTAAATCAATATGCACCTATTTCAAAAAATACAATAGATTCACATGCAAAGTATTTGTGCTAAGCATTGACAATGATAGGTTGTTATAAAATTGAATATATCAAACAAAATATATACATATACATATATAATTAGTATGGACCACGAGGTGATAATGTTAACCCAACCAATGTGTTGTTGAGTTAAACACGATTATTTTCTTGGTTACAAACGTGTTTGTCAAGGTGTTTTTTTATCAAGTATTTAAGAAGCTAGTTGAATTATAAAATTAATTAATTAATTAATTTTAAAAAAAAACATTAAAAGAAAGTGTCACATATTTTGATTATAGTACCTTCTTAGGGGTCAAGTTTAGAAGTTAGCTATTTACTTTATAAAGATGCCTTTGGTAAAGCTCGCATTATCGTTGATATAAAAAATCCAGTGATTTCAGTTATCTACACTACAGTCCAAGGCAAAGATCTAGAAATTCAATTTTGATATGAAGGTTTTCCTTTAATCTACTTTTCCTGTGGTAGTCTTAAGCATGGTAATAAAATTGTGACTCCTGGAAAAGAAGAATCAAATAACACTAGGCAAAGAGTGAGGCTAGGGAACCATGTTTTGTAACCAGGATGATGCGGCATCATCAGTTGAGGTTTTTACACCTCAAGATACACATAAACACTTTGGGGATTTCATCATTCTTTCAAGATCATGCCATGTCATCTGTTTACAAAACCTGGCTGCAAAAACTCGGTTTCCTAGTATTTTTGCTAGGCAAATTCTCCCAATGATAGATTGCCCTTCATGCTAACCATGCACCCCAAAACAAAAGCCTATAAACTCGTTGGAATGAAGGACGTAGAAGCAAACTTCAAGCCACCAGTTTTGCATTATGAAGCAGAGATCGCCAACACTTATAACACAATTGATGGCCCCAAAAGTGAAAGGAAACAAATCAATGCACAAAATGGTAATTAGTGTGCTCACGACTGCTTCTTTAGGTACTCAACCCAACCGTATGGGGCCTTACAAATCTATGAGCCTTGACCAAGCCGAAGCTCTTAGCCTCTTTATAGCCAAACTTTTACCAAACAAATCATAAGCTCAAATCCACAAACTATGATCCAACTGAACGAGATAAACCATCCCATCATTTCCCAACATATTGCTTCCTTATGGTACAATTGGTTCGTGACTCTCCAATTTCCAAGAGCGCCACTATAACCCAACTTCCAATCTACACCATTGATTAAACAATATCTCAATTCAAGAAAATATCACTTGCAGCCCTCTTAGATTCTCAAACCCATCATTTGGCTCATAACTATTTTGCCACGCCACACTATTAGTAGAGAAGGAGGTGAAGGGGTAAAATCAATTGGGAGTAAAAGAAAAGGATTGTGTTGAGCTCTACCCACCAAGAAATGAGGAGGGCAGAGCTGAGTACTGAAATGATGAGACAACAATCAGTCATACGATCATAGTCGTACACGTGGCATGGGCTAACCCTAACACGAGAAAGGCATCACCGCAGTCCCAAACTGTTGTTCAACCTGTAAGTCAAGTGCCCAAGACACGTCAACCCAAGAGGCACATATCTTAGGGCTTGGCCACAGACAATAAGGCTCGAACATGAATCTCAGAGGTGTCACAGGCCCGAGATCCACTCACACGAAATCATTTCTTAGCCCAATCAAGCATTGGGTTCTAAACAAAGCCAAGTGTCGAAGAGACTCGGTCATGCACAGATGAGATCTTATGTTATATCTCCTCCCCCCATTACACCCTCGATTGCAGGGACAGTTAGGAGGGAACACTCGCTATAAGAGATAGTGAAAGAAGGAAGAAAATGATACATACAATTTGCAATTTACATACATTATTCAATCTTCCTTACATTGATATTTGACTTACGCATCGGAATGCCTTTTACCACCACAACGGTGATCCTTGGTTTAACCGCTGCTCATTTTTGCAAGCTCGAGATCAGGAAGGACATATCTAAACACATGAGTTTGACACCGTCCATAAGGAAAGACAATAAGTTTTCCCTCAAAACATACAAATTTCTTTCAAGCTAAGCAAAGCATCGAGAAATGGTCACCAACACCAAATCTCGAACATTCAACAACAATGCCAAACCAGACAACCATCCGGCTAGAAAAGCCCCATCATAAAGCCGAACTAATCTAACCGAGGTAGCCGTTGTGCACCTACGTATATACCAGATCATGCTTCATATGGATCATCTAGTGTGGGTGATGGACAGATTCGCTCAAGATTAATAGCAGCTACCCAAAAGTAGCGGAGATCCGGGGAGATCCCACACCAAAGAAGACATCCAAGAGTGCGTCCAGGAAAGTGAGAACCTCTTCAAGGAGGAGCAAAGAGTTGGTCGGCAGTAGAGCTTAAGGGGCGATGGAGATCATGAGGACCACGCCGCGAAAATAGACTGTACCAAAGTCAGGAACTTGCTTCGACTGGGGCCAACCAATCCGGACTTCTTGTACGACCTCATTGTCTCTCCATTCTCGGAAGAGATCATGAACGCCCCACTACCAAAGAAGTTTGTCCAGCCAAAGCTCGAATTCTATGACGCAACATCATATTTGTCAGATCATCTGCGCCATTACCACCACGTAATGGCGATGAAAGAAAGTTCAGAAGCCATCGTGTGCAAAACTTTCCCCACCAGCCTGAGGAATGATGCACTAACGTGGTTCCACGGTCTCCAGCCAAGAGTTATCTATTCGTTTCAGGTCTTGGTGAAGGCATTTATCGCCAGATTCGTCAGAAACTAGCAAATAAAAAAAAGGGCCTCACTACCTGCTAAGTCTCAAGAAGAAGCTAGGCGAGACCCTCAGAAATTACGCCACTCGTTCCAACAATAAACCGACTTTAATCGACAGTTGTAGCAATGACACATCGGTCGCCGCCTTCATTTTTGGCATGAGGAGGTCAGTTCTACAACTTCTTCACCCTGGAACCACCAAGGGGTATGCAGACTTGCTGATAAGTACGCAAAAGTATATCACTCTGGAGGAGATGTTGGCCGCCAAGAAAAGAGGCAAAAATGAGGCCAAGCAAGCCCCCAGGGCCCGGGACAAGGGAGAAGAAAAGAGGCGCGAAGAAGAAGACAGTCAAAAAGGAGGAAAAGCGACAACAAAATCGGGTTTGACAAGGCCAAACCCGACAGGGCCACCGACTACGTCGGTGCAAAGTTCATTAAGTTCGCTCCCTCAGCTCCAGCTTGGCCAATGTCTTCTCCGCCATGAAAAACTGGGATGACATCAAGTGGCCTCCCAAGATCAAAAGCGATCCTTTAAGGCGTGGTAGGAACAAGTACAGTGTTTATCACAAGGACCACGGTCACATCGCCCATGACTACCAAAGTCTAAAAAACGAGATAGAGTACTGGGTTCAAAGGGAAGACTTGGGGAATTTGTAAATTTTGACAAAAAATAGCCCCAAGAGAAAGTGAAAGAAGAAACGGTCTCAAAGGCCAAAGAAAAGATTACAGGTGTCATCTACGTCTTGCACAGTGCGCACAATGGACCGAAAAATCCAAGCGGGAAATCTGAGAGCTGCGGACAGGTCCCCACTAAGGAGACCGCCCAGTCCAACATGCCCAGGTAGAACACCAAACCCTAAACCTGACATTCACTGAGCAGGACAAGCAAGGAGTCTACTCCCCGCACAAAGATGCCCTGGTTATCACGATTGCAATATCGAAATGGGGCGTCAAAAGATCGATGGTGGACATGAGGAGCTCAGCCAATATCCTCTTTCTAGAAGCATTCCACGGGATGCGGCTGAGAGGCGACGAGTTGAAATCAGACAACCAGATGATGGTTGGCTTCAACGACGCTCAAAGTTACTCAGTCAGGAGCATCAGCAT
This sequence comes from Berberis vulgaris, assembly GCA_963556465.1. Lineage (NCBI taxonomy): Eukaryota > Viridiplantae > Streptophyta > Magnoliopsida > Ranunculales > Berberidaceae > Berberis > Berberis vulgaris. The sequence continues at coordinate 44,664,927 of OY747128.1, read as the reverse complement.
ACCCGTAGGAGCAGGGAAACTAGTAAAGCTCATTCTGACGAAATTCATAGTGGTAGACGCCCTCTCCGTAGACACTATAATTCTGGGAAAACCTTGGCTCCACCAGATGGGAGCAGTGGTTTCCTGACGGCACCAGTGCCTTAAGTACCCTGTCAACGGAGAGACATGAACTATCAAGAGAGATCATCCTTCTGCCAGGGAATGTCATTTCGTGGTGATGAAGCTGTCAAGTAAGTGACCACGGTGGCTCCCGTCTCCCTAAAGAGAAATGAACAAACAAGCCAAGGGCTTACTGGCAAGGAGCGGCGAGAGTAGCATGTAGCTTTTCGAAGAATATCAATAAAGGTAATTTCTTTTAAAATGACTATACTCCACGCTCAACTCCTTCTACAGGGGAAGATCGATCTTTATAAGGGGCCAAATTGGTGCACAAGCAGTGGCACTTAGGGGTGGGCATCCCATCCCGCGATCCCGTTCCCGTCCCGATCCCGTCCCGTCCCGATTTTTTCGGGTCTTAATGGGATTGAATAATTTCATCCCGATCCCGTCCCGTCCCGATCTAGAATGGGATGGGATGGGATGAAGATTTTCAATCCCGCCAATCCCGTCCCGTCCCGTCCCGAACTAATTAATTAATATTAATTATTAATATTTTTATTTCATAGTTAGTGTGCCAATACCCATTTCTTGTTGCCAATACCCATTTCTGTACATTTCATTGAACACTATTTTCTGTTAGTGTGCCAATACCCATTTCTTGTTAAAAGCTCAAGTTGTGAGGAAAACCACAAGTACAAATTATCAAAACCAGACACAAAAAAAAATTGGGATCATTACAAAGATCACTGACATAGAAAACTGCAAAAATGAAGCATCTAGCTGAATCATAAATTCACGTTCACTGAATACTGGAAACTCATTCAACAGAATATTTTAATTGTCTATAGTAGCATATAGACATGTAGAAAATTCCATCGTTCTTAATTTCCAGCATTGAATTACTTAACAGGATTTGCCTTACAGCAGACTCAAGACTGTTCCAGACTTCCAGGCTCAAGACTTTCAGATTAGCACGTTGATCCCGTCCCGTCCCGATCCCGTATGAACGGGATGGGTATATCTCATCCCATCCCGTCCCGTGCCCACCCCTAGTGGCACTTAGCCCCACTGAAGACAACAATGGCCTGCTGCATAAGTGACTAGCCCGCCTAAGGAACCAAGGTATGATACGGGGGGTCGAGCCCAATCCACGGACAGCTCACCGCCCAATGAAGCCTAGTCCTAACAAGGGGACCAAAATGGTGCAAAAGCGGCTGAGCCTAGTCCTATTTAGGATGTTGATAGCTTGCTGCATTAGTGGCCTAGCCCGTCTCAGGAGCCAAGGCAGCGCATGTACGGATTGAACCCGTCCACAAATAGTTCAATTCAAGCGGACCGGACCCAATCCATGGATAGTCTGCCACAAGCGGGCGAGTCCAGTCCACGGATGACTCACCGCTCCTAAGATAGCCTAGTCCGACCACAGGACCACGATGGCTCACATGCGGACCGAACCCAATCCATGAACAATTCACTACAAGCATGCGAGTCCAGTCCATGGACGACTCATCATTCCTAATATAACCTGGTATAACTACATAGACTAATGGCGCACAAGGAGTCGAGCCTAGCCCCACTGAAGGCGATGATGGCTCGTTGCGCAAGTGACCTAGTCTGCCAAGGAGCCAAGGTACGATGCATCAGATCGAGCCCATTCCACAGACAGCTCACTGCTCAAATAAAGTCTAGCCCAGGTAGGTGCAAAAGAGTTATTCTCAGCTCAGGTCCTCTCAAGGATTGAGCCAGAGGAGTACAAGAGCCTAGCCCATTCGAGCAAAGATGGTTCCTTATTAACCAAACTCATGTTAAGAAATGAGGTATATTTTAAAGTCTAGCCTAGACAGGCGTGGAAAGACTTCTTCCCAGCTAAGATTCTCTCAAGGACTGAGCCTGAGGAGTACAGGAGCCTAGCCCGTTCGAGTAAAGATGGTTCCTCAGAAACCCAACTCCTGTTCAAGATTGGGGTATGTTATAAATTCTAACCCAAGCAGGCGTAAAAGACTTTTTCATAGCTCAGATCCTCTCGAGGACTGGGTCTGAGGAGTATAGGAGCTAACCCGTTCGGGCAAAAATGGTTCTTCAACAACCCAACTCCTATTCAGGATTGAGGTATATTATAAAGTCTGGCCAAGGTAGGCGTAGAAGACTTTTCCCAGCTTAGGTCCTCTCGAGGACTGGACCTAAGGAGTACAAGAACCTAGCCCAATCAGACAAAGATGGTTTCTCAGCAACCCAACTCCTATTCAAGATAGAGGTATATTATGAAGTCTTGCCCAGGAAGGTGTGGAAGACTTCTTCCCAGCTCAGGTCCTCTCCAGGACTGAGCCAGAGGAGAACAAAAGCCTAGCCCGTTCGGGCAAAGATGATTCCTTAGTAACCCAACTCATGTTCGGGATTAAGGTGTATTATAAAGTCCAGTCTAGACATGCGTGGAACTCTTCTTCCTAGCTCAGGTCATCTCAAGGACTTAGCCAAAAATGTATTAGAGCCCAGCCCATTCGAGCAAAGAAGGTTCTTCATCAACCCAGTTCTTGTTCAGGATTGGATTAAATAGAAGGCCTAGCCAAGATGGGCAGAGACTACTTCTTCTCAGCTCATGACCTCTCAAGGATCAAGGCAAATAAATGCAAAATGTCTAGCTTGTTCGAGCAAGGAATGGGGCATATTATGGGAGCCCAGACCAAAAAGGCAGAGGCAACTCCCCTTCGATTCAAAGTCCTCAGGATAAACAAGACTGTGTGTATACAATACCAAATTTCTGCTTGACAAGAGATGGCTTACCAGACAATCTAACCACTACAAAGGTTAGAGCAAGGAAGTGCAGTCTTCAACACGAAGACAGCTCCTGCGCAAGCTCAACTACTAAGGGAGGCAGTAATTACGTCACTAATGGAGCACGACCCAAACAAACAAAGGTGATTATCGTACAACTTAACTCTCATAGAAGATTAAATTATTAATGTCGATAGAATATGAGATCGAACAAGTTAAGAAAGGGTTCTAGTCCAGACTAAATCCCTACTTTAGGTGGGGGTACACACACCCGCATACTCAGCCTAATCCAAGCAAGAATTGGAAATGGCAAGTACATGTGGCATGGACTAGCCCTAGCAAGTAAAAGGCTTCAGCACAGTCCCACACATACCCATGCGCAAACTATTGTTCAGCCCGTAAGTCAGGTGTGATGGCCCAAGACACGTCAACCCACACTACAAGAAAAATGCTCATTAATAGTGTTTCAAAAATGCTATGGTAGGATACCATAGCGTTTTATAAAATGTTGTGTCTGCTGGAGCTATAACAGATACAGGGTCTATTATAGCGTTTTAAAAACGCTATTGTAAGTTGACTATTATAGCGTTTCTCAAACGCTATAGTAAGTCTATTATAGCGTTTTAAAAACGCTATTGTAAGTTGACTATTAATAGCATTTCTGAAACGCTATAGTAACAGTATTAATAGTGTTTCAAAACGTTATAATAAGTCTATTATAGCGTTTTTAAAACGCTATTGTAAGTTGACTATTTATAGCATTTCTGAAATGTTATAGTAACAGTATTTATAGCATTTCTGAAACGCTATAGTAAGTCTATTATAGCATTTTTAAAACACTATTGTAAGTTGACTATTTAACAAATGCTATTTCAGAAACGCTATTGTAAGTTGACTATTTAACAAATGTTATTTCAGAAACGCTATTGTATGCATCGCATTGTGAAATCAGAGTAGTCTTGGGTCTTGTTTGTCTAGTGACTCCCACAGGTAAAAAGAAAAGACAGAAAATAGAAGAAAACAAAAGGGGATCATGAGCACCCTTTAGTTATATTTATTAAAAACCAGTTTTGCTGCAACAATATGATACACGTAATCTCTAATACATCACTGCACTGATCCAAACACCAAAAAATTGTATCATTGAACATTTCATAAAAGGAGCCACAATCCTCCACACCACTTAATCAAACAAAGATTGGACAAACTGCAGAAAGCTGAAGATCAGCCCTAAAGGACTTTGAACGAATTGGCAACCTGTAGATCCATGTAAAAGCTTTATCATGCTGAAATTATCTTTCAAGTAATCAGCTAAGACTTGGATTTCTTGGACTTTTTCGATGAGGGCTCGCCAGGTTTCGCAATGTAGTTTCCTGCATTAATATTCTCAACTGCCCTCTTAAACTCAAATGCCTTTGCTTTTTTTTGTAACCAATGAAATTAACAGTAAGCATGCAGAAAGAAATGACTTTTATAACATAAAACATATTTCTTTGTTTTTACAAGACTACATTATACAGTTTTAAGCAACCTAAAAGGCTAAAATGCACATTTGCAATGCAACCCGCAGTAGCAATACATAGCAACTACGCTTCAATGAAGCAATGATTTTGGATGTAAACATTAAAGAGGCAATAGAACACCGCTGCTTTGATCGAGGGATTAAAGCGTGTGCCTGCCAATTAGTTATACTAATACCAAGCAACTAACCTTATTGATGAGTATTTCTCATAGATTGCAATTGTTTCAAACTTCCATTCAGAAACCACATTAACAGCAAGAAAAGGCCTTTAAAGTTTAAACACAAAGGGATACATACCACAACTTTAGTCTTAGGAACATAGCTAGATTGCTGTAAATAAGGATTTGTGGTGTAGTAAAAGCGCATCATCTTTGTAGTTTAAGGGTCTAGAAAGTCAAAAGGCAACGATGCCATTACACCAGACTGGAGATGTGGCTCAAAACAGAGTTGAACAATGAATAAACTGAATGGTCCTTAAACATGTATCCTGACTAATGTATGATATACCTGTCAAGTAGGAGCTAACCTTCACCAATTTTGGCGTCTACATCGGCTATCTCCTTTTCAAGCTTTTGGAGCATAGCAACAAAGCTTTTGAAGCATAGCAACAACCTGAAATAAGAATCCAAAGATGAGATGATGAGTCCATCAAAAACACAATCATGTAAACAGGAACAAGTGTACTAGAATGCAGAGAAGAACCTTGCATATACCAAATTATATTATTTCTACACTAAACTAAATTTGGAGCACAGTCATAATAGATCTATATTAGAGTTTAATTGTGATGTATATGAGAGCATAGTAATAAAATTTAGGCAATCACATGTATCATATTGTGAGCAGGTCTTAACTAAGACCAAACTATAGCTTCAACTGACACGGTGGACTAAAATTTGGACTCACCAAATATAAACCTACCATAACAAGATGGGATAACACTAACTCAACCCACCCAAGTTGCCGCCTACATATGACAACTACACTAAACTTGGAGTTTTGGGAATGTATGAAGGGTCAAAATAGAAAACAAAATCTACAGTGACAATAAGAGCAGATGATGCTCTCAATGATATCACGAGTGACGTCCACACAGGTGGTTCAATGGATATGAATAAATCCACATGCCCAAATTAGTCACAAAATGAGGTGCCAGACTACATGTCGATTTGGTAAACCTCCCATGCCCTTCGTTGTTCTTTGTCTAGAATAAAAAGTTTTTTCCTCTCCTCAAAATTTTCAGCATATGATTTATATGTGACCCTTATTGATTATTGAATGTAAAGTTTACAAATTCATGCCATATTGTTTTGAAGTAGGCTATTAAATCGTGCCAAGGCACTCTCTATGCTTAAATGCATACAAAATTTTCTTATGACCAACTTATAGGCAAGGAGGGTAACAAAGCAGCAAAGTTTTCTGATAGTTGTTGAACAGTCTTTTGAAGTGAGTTTCCTTTTTCCACACTAGCCATTGCTATCCTCAAGGGATCACCTGGTAATTTTACAAATGGAAACAAACTTGAGAAACTTCAAAGTATTTGAAAAGAAAAAATTATTAAAAAAAAAACAAAAATTAAAAGAGATGTGAAAAAGAAGCTTCAACATGCTCTGCCTCCTCCCATGCACATACCATAGTTGTAAGGAGAAGTTCATGGTCTATAACAGTGAAATTTCTTTCTCATGTTTTTATAATTTATGAAAATTGAAACCACACTAATTGAAATCAAAACATGATTGACACAAAACCCTTGAAGTACCAGAGTGGGGATATAATTCTAAACGCGTCCTGAAATAACATACAGAGGCTGTAGGGAAAAACTGTGGGTACACCCTTCTGTATGGGAAAGTAAACCAATATGTAATCAAGATAAAGAAGAAAAACTTACCAATACAAGAGTGAGTAGGGCTATAGAGGAAGAGCAGAGATAAAGTTGTTCCATTTTATCAACCTCTTTTCCACCTTGTTTTTATATTTTTTTTTAATCTTCAGGTTTTTTTTTCTTCAAATTTTAATGATTTCCTTTTACTTTTTCCAAAAGGAATTTATGTGCTACATACTATTTATTATATTTTTCTTCTTCCTAAAACATTTCCATGAAGATAGAAGCTATTACCAAGTAATCACCACAGTGAAAATTGATTGTCATAAGGAAGAATCATCTGATCAACTGTTGTAGCTATTGCTTCTGTCCTTACAGAGTTATTCCCACCTTTCTTTCTGGATCAGACCAAGAAACAAGTCCAGACATCGAAGGTATATAATCTTGTCCAGACATGGTAATTCACCATGTAATGAAATAGTTAACACCATTAACTTAAGCCTTACCTGATGAGTTTTCTTTAGCTTTTTGTTCAGCAGCCAACACTACTTCAAGAGGAAGCAGAGCCAAAGATGACCAAAAGGTCCAAAACTTAAACTTCGGGCAAGCAATGTTTGCGTAAATACCTACATGAAAAATAAGAATTGAATGGCTCGTTAAGCTTTCAATAAATTTGTTTATGTGAAACATCTACATCCATTTGAAACACCCACCACCTAATACTCTTTTTTTTATTCACATAGAAAAAAATTGCATGATTGTGGAAAAAAAGACACACAACTACACAAGGAAAATTGTACCAAGTATGAGTATCTCATTGATAAGAACTGAAAACTTCACATCATAAATTGCTAGCCTCTAAAGGTATAAACATCTTCAAGAAAAACCATGTTATAAAACTGAAAAAAAAAATTATGGGAAAAGTGAACTGCAAAGAATATTTTAAAGAAGGGAACCCACATCCAAAAAAAAAAGAATATTGATAAGAATTGAACATCACAAATTATGGGCTTGAGACGCTCCAAAGCTTTCTTATCGTCTTGTAGAGTTGCAATCTAAAAGAAATAAATTCCCAAACACTTGATCATATTCCGCACAAGCATTAAAGATGTTACTATTGTTCTTATACCTCAGTCTTATACATTTTGATTTCAGCCTCAAGAGGTGCAATAACAGCCTCAACTAGGGGTGGGCATCCCATCTCGCAATCCCGATCCCGTCCCGTCTCGATTTTTCCGGGTCTTAATGGGATTAAATAATTTCATCCCGATCCCGTCCCGTCCCGATCTAAAATGGGATGGGATGAAGATTTTCAATCCCGCCAATCTCGTCCTGTCCCGAGCTAATTTTTTAATATTTATTATTAATATTTTTATTTATTTATTTATTTATTTATTTTTATTCATATAAACTTATAGATGACTGACAGAAATTCATGGTGTTTGCAGTGGTAACAGAAATGTTACTTCAAGAAAAAAATATTCATTAAGCAAGATAAAGATAGTAGATTGTTGCTTGGATTCCCAATAAAAGTGGCTCCAATTATTTAACTTACAAATATTGATAATACCCAGGTGAAGATGAAAAATAAAAATTAACTGAGTAATACATATTCAGAAGGGAACATTCAGGGACGGTGCCAAGAATTTGAGATGCCCCGGGCTGTAAAAATATTTTTTTATAATTACAATATATGTATTGATGGTAAACCATTATGAATATGTTAGAGCATCGCCAATAGGTCTATATTTCTTCCCTAACAAAAGATGAAATGTCATTTTGTCAAGGAACCATGAATTTTGTTTCCCACAGTAATGAAATTGTAAAATCAGTTGGGAGGCCATCACAGCGACACAATACTCTTAGTGGGTCCCATTTATCATGTCATTTTCTAAAAGTCAGCCCACTCGACTTCATTGTTAGGGGATTTAGTGGCTACCCTTATATTTGCATGTCACATCTATATCTAATTATAAGAAAGTTATTTTTCACGCTCTTATATGATGATAATCTTCACAGCAGTCACAGGCAGCACGCTGATCTCGTCCCATCCCGATCCCGTATGAACGGGATGGGATAGGGATGGGTATATCTCGTCCCGTCCCGTCCCGTGCCCACCCCTAGCCTCAACTAGATAAACTAGAACAGTTGAGTCCAAGGAGTGAAGCTAATTACTTAACCAAGACATTAGCAGATAAACGAACAAAGGGGCCATAGTGGAAACAAGAGGAAATGGGATCCCTAGACAAATCATATCACATGGAACAAATATAACAAACTTAACTTCCAGTATGAATCAAACAATTCTAAGTTCTTTATGTACATTTCATCTCACAAACAAATACATGTGTTTTCTTCTATCCCCAAAAAGTTTGTTTTTTTTTCTAACTTGATCAAACATCCACAAAAAAAAAAAAAAAAAAAAGCTTCAAACTTTCCAAACACGATCACAAAAATCAACAAAAAGGCAAAATTTTCACAAAAATCAAAGAAATTGAGAGAAGAGATAAACAGTACCATATCTCACTCAAAGCTGGGGCTCGATTTGGCTGCATTCATAGATGAAGATGAGGAATTTAGATGATAATCCATGTTCTTTGTTTATAGCCCAGATCTATCAAAAATCGAACAAAAACCTACCACAACATCTTTAAGTGGATTATAGAATCTCTCAATCAGTCCAATGATAGTTGACTTGCCTGAGACACTCGGACCAACCAGTGCCATCGCCTTTCCTGCTTCAATCGTTATACTCAAACCCCTGAAGATCATCTGGTCTGGCCTTGCTGGGTAAGAGAAGAAAACATTTTTCAGCTCGATCGACAAGACCCTTGATCGTCCATTTGGCTTTAATTCCTTCTGGATCATCTGGCTCGATCTTACTTTTCCTGTCTAGAATTGCAAAAACTGATCTTATGGAATCTCCACCCTGTGCTAAATCTGAAGTCATGCTTCCTGCATCTGCAATATTCTTACCCGTGCTCATCAAGATGAAGAAAGCTTGAAATAGTTGCTTGGGAATTATCAAATTTTGATTTATCAGTTTCCCTCCATACCAATAAGTCAAAGCTATGGAGGTTGTGGTAACAAACTGGGAGCTGAAAAAGCCAACACCTGTGAACCAGGATTGTCTGATGTTCTCACACAAAGGGCCTTTTAGTGTTGCTTCAAATAGGTGTAATATTTTTGCCTGGGAAGAGAATGCAGTGATTGTCCTGTGGTTAACCACGGCTTCACTGGCAAGTTGGCTCCCTTCATTTTGTGTTGTTCGGGCTTTTTCTGACATATTTTTCATCAAAACACTCCTTGAATAGAAGCAACTAACAATTATGGGCTGAACGACAATCAAGACAATGGAAACCCTCCATGTGATCACTACGCCCAACACAAAAGCTATGCTCGTGCTAAAGAAAACTTAAACTAGTAAGGACAATCGATCCCCAACAAGGGAACCGACCATGTTGGCTTCACTAGCTAACCTTATTTTGCATTGCATTCATCATAAACCTGAAGGAGAAAACTGAATCAATGGATTCAATAGGAAAGGGAAAATAAAAATAAATAAATAAAAGGACTAGCAGAGTAGCAGCAAAGAGAACACTGCAAAAAGGAGCTTATAATTATATGCATATTATTTCCCTGCTAGTAGTTTTCCAAGGATTTTTCCCTGCTAGTACAAGTGCCTATTATGATATATACTAACCTGCAACTCTTCCATCACCTACAACTCTTGGTATCACAAAAAATATACAAGTAGATGAATGGAGAAAGAGATTGTCAAATCAAAAACTCTTTACGAGCACAAGTGTATAACCAGGTTTAAGGAACGATTTGGCTCATGCTCTACTGAAAACTGAAGAACGGTGGTAGGAGGGAGAAACAATAACAAAATTAGGGTTAAGAGTAAAGCAAATCATTCCTCTTCTCCCTTCTATTCTCCAGTTTCAGGATTCTCAATGAAATATGCAGACGTGACAACTAACATCATCATCACAATCTCCAACAAACGAAATAGACTGTTTGTTTCACTTCTTGTAAAGCAAAACTTTTCTGATGCCCATGACATATTGTAGGTTATGAGTTAAAAACAACATTCTGGCAACGAGAAAGTAATTGGTATTCTCTGAACATCCTCAGAATTGTGAAGCCAAATGTACATGTAAAAATCAACATAAAAATCAAACAATGGCCTGACCCTAGAAATGGGAAAAGCTCATGCAGCAAAAACTACAATTGACGAAAGACAAAACAAAACAACAGCAATCACAAAGGTGGGCAAGGAAGACAGAAAGGCTAAATATATTTTGAACATGCAGTCAACTGTGAATAAGAAAAGATCTCAACATTTTAATATAATCTCGATTACTCTCTGTAAAAGTATAAAGTTCCGGGACTGAATGCATGTTGCTAGCTCACCTTCTATAGGAGCTAGGATTTACAACCAGGCATTTCATTTATGCAGTTAAGGACTATGTTTTCATCAGACAAGTACCATCTGTTTCACCAGCAATTAGTCAGAGATGTCGTCTTCTGCCCCAATGTAGTGATCCATGTCTTGATCTCGTCTGACCTTGTGTCTTGTTTCAAGGGAAACTTCAGTCGCAGCTGCTCTTCTTATCTTTGAATTGGGAGTATCCTCCTTTGAATTTGCAAGTCAAATCAGAATCACCCAAGAAAAATCACACCTCCATAACTTTTCCAAGCTGCATTACCAAGTAGTGTGTTGCATCATTATCAAACGCCACAAGGTATGTAGTAGGGTCATCAGCATCGTCACCCCGGACCTGCATGGCATATTAGCTTATTCTCAAGTTGTGTTTTTAATAGCTTAACATCTTAGAAGAATATATTGACATGTCAAAGGAACTTACATCCCAATGGTACGATCCCTGACCCAGTTATATGAGACATCTTCATTTTCATCATATATATCCTTCCCCAGCTGACACCACAATTAGATCAAACTAGTTAGTCCACCTGGTAAGCCACAATAATACAAGAGCCTAGAATATACGAAAGGTATACCAACCTCATCTGGAGTGGGGGTCATGTATGCCGAAAATTTGTCTGGCTTAGATGGATCTGAGCCAGTTGCAACAAAGCTCTTCATAATTGCCTGACACAAAACATCAAATATTAGTCTATCATTATGCACAGTCTCTCACATAAAATTGGCAATCATAAATCAACTAGCTGAATCGATGAACCAACAATTTCAACGAAATCTTTCAATTTCTTATTTTACTATGTTCAATTCTATGCACTCCTCTATAGAATCAATGCTTTTTAGTATTAAAATGAATGGCACAGTTTTTAGAATTTAACCGTCAAAGGAGCAGCTAGGAAAATCAATGTCATGAAATGCTGAAAATACAGGGTGGTTGAGATTTTAGATTTTTAACCAAGAGAAGATAACTGACCTGTGATTCATGCTGAAAGTACCCCTGTGATTCAGTCTCGAATATTACATTCTGCTTATGGACTAGTATAACACTATTTTACAAGTCATATTCATCATAAAGCATGCAAAAATATCACAGTGCATATCAATTTCCATTAAAAAATCGCTACCAACCTGAATACGAGCTCCAGACCTGTTTTGCATGTTCTTGATGGTCTCACCCCCTTTACCAATCATTAAAGCAACCTAACAAAAAAGCAGTTGTATCCTATGAGTAGTGCAATTACAGAGGCATTTGCTCCAACCGAGCAGATATCACTCTACAGGTGGTTACCTTGTCATTAGGAATCCTCATCATAAATTGTTCAACTCCATGTGGTAGTGAACTTGATCCATGCCCTATAATAGGAGCAGACCCCCCCTGCATCTGTCTGTTCAATCATGAAAGAAATCACGAAAATGGAGTCTTAGAAATTTGAATAGCAAGATACATTGATGATTTTAGATGACAAAATTACAACAAAATGAACCTCTGCAATGTCATCGTTGATGAGTTGCTCTGCTCTGCTAACTTTCTCCGGAGTACCCGACAATGTCACATCTCTTGTTTGAGATAAGAGATCAGCATCCGTATCCTTAGTTATTTGGATTCTTGCTCCTGATTGATGCTAGAGGTATTTTATAGTTTCACCTCCTTTTCTGCTAAAAATAGTATACATCTGAATTTTCTAGAAATAATAAAAATACAGATTTTTTAATCTACTGCATCAAGTGATAATGAAATTTAGTCTGGGATAAACATTTAGTACAGATTAGAATACATGGTAACCATACCGCTCTTTGTATAGTTGATGAGCTACCCCGAGACATCTCTTTGGTTATCGATAGCTTCTCTTATTTTCTTTACAGTTGTTGGATCAGTTTCAGGGCCCTGAAGAAACCTGCAAATGTAGAGGATTTAAACCAATGAAACCCCAAAACATTTCATCTTAAGCCTTTTGAGTGGCAAGAGTTATTATACCTGCAATTTCTTCCCAGTATCTCCTCATGGTTGTATTCTGTCAGCTCCAAGAAGCTATCCGATGCAAATATCTGCAAAACCGAAGTAGACCTTCTGTAAGTATGCTCGACTATATTGGTTAAGGAATGGTGTTGGTTGATGAAGAACTTTATTAGTTTGAATTGAAATCTTACAATGGGGATCAGTAATGAGAAAATTCTTTTCTATACGTTCAAGTGTGGTGGCTAGATCAATACCCCTTCTCATTTCCTTCTTCCTTACTTTATCGTCTAAACTGTCAGGTCTTCCAAAATCATCATCTATCATGGAAATGTCTACCTGAGGGGTCTCTGCATTCTGGGCTTTCCCTATACGCCTGAATGGAATAAAATATATCTTTATTCAAACATTGGCTGATTTGAGTAAAACAAGAAATTTAGAAACATATTTCTTCGATATACAGATGAGCTGATGCTGCTGGTTTTACTTAACAATCGTTGTGGAATTTTGAGGTTTTAGATGGAATTACAGAGGAGTCATAACACGGATGAATCTTTACCACAGAGAATTCCTACTCGATGTGGGGCTAATGCTAATGCAACTGTGCTTACATGTACCATCACATAATTATGTGGGGTGTCACAATGTGGGTCTTTACTCGAGTCATAATTATGTTTTGTCCCATCATCAAAGTTTGTTCTACTTATAAAACGTTGGCGAGAAGAAAGTATCTATCACATTTATGATAAACATACCCCATGAAAGAACGTAAACCAGATTTTCTGGGTTTCTTGTCCAGCAATTCATTGATCTTTTGCATTGAATTCCGTCTCTGTGCCACGTTCTGGGAGCTTCTTCTCCCTGGGGGTTCAGATCTAAGGGGTCCTCCACCCCCTTCTGACTTCCTCATCATTGGTCGATTTGTAGACTCTGATAGTGTTCTGGGCTGCTTTACTGCTAGCACAAGTTCAGAAACTGAACTAACAACCATCTCTTTCTGCTGAGCTATGACAGTAAACACATTAGTCTAGATCATGTCATTACTTAATTTTTTACTTTGCCTTCTATATTGTTCATAAAAATTAAGATCACAACATTTATAAAACCCAAACTGTAAACACCACCCATATTAGATTTAGAAGTAGCATTCAACGAACAAAAAACACGATAACAAGTTTTTTCAACAGGTGTACTGACGGGTTGAAATGCATTTATTGACAGATCTTGAGATATGTAGCTGCACATAACTTGATTTAGATCAACAAATGCTCTTCAATCTGCCACTAAACTGGTTGCAAAAAAAGATGTTAGTGTAGAAGCACTTTCTCGAACATTGAAGACTCTGACCATCTTTTTTTTTTCTTAACAACTGGAACTGTATTACCGTAAGGAGGATTGCATGGATGAAGATGGTATAACCTGATATAATACATGGTATGTGTGTAATTTTATTCAGGTATACGAGTTTAGCATCCTACGACCAGGTGCAGGTAATCTCCATCCATTTGGAACAGGAGACAAGTTAGTTCTTCGGCAATTAAGCTGAGGGAGCTTTCCCATTAGAGGTCCAAGTGTGGTCTAGAATTGTTGTCCTTATAGTAAAAACTTTTTATGGAAACTCCTTTAACATGTGTATATGGTTTTCATATTCATTGTGTATCTACATATTACTTTCAATAGGTTGCAATACAGACGTGAATACGTAAATAAAAATGGAGACTATAGTTCGAGGTTTATGTCAGGATTTCTCTCAAAATAAACTTTTCACTGTGAAAAACTGAAACTAGGTCATCTTCAACTTCATTCTTAATTGTCCAAGTTGGGCCTACTAGGTCATCTACTTATTTGCTCGTTCTCTCTGAAATCCTTACCATTTGATGCTGAAATGATTTATTTTGCATAACGAAATTTTAATCTTGATACAGGTGAGGACTTACTATTTTTTCTTTAGCCCCTTTCCGTATGTTTGCTAACCTCCACTTGCATTCTGTTCACCGCATATAAACTATTGAAGGGATATGTAATGGAATGAACTATTGAAGTATGCCTTAATGGAAAAGCTTAAGGGTCTATTTATATATATATAAGAAGAATAAGAAGAATTATTTTGTGTTAGAAATCAAGAATTTAGGTGGCATTATGGTTATGCCTGAAAAGTATGTGTGTATGGGTCTATTTTTTGAAATTTTATTAGAGAAAGTATTGCTCTCCGTAGCGTAAGGGTGCACCTTCGTCTATACGAGGCGGTGCACCCTCCACGAGTTAGTACATCTTGAATTGTGTCCCCTACAATCTGTCCCCTAAATTGCTTTGATTGGGATCTCTTGATTGGTGTTTAAGGTTACTTGATGGGCGCCACACTCTCGAGCCCATAAAATTTAGTTTGAGACTGGAAAAACTTATATAGCTTGTGGTATTTAATTTAATTCGTTTTTCTTAAAATGTTTAGGGTTTAGCTTTAGGGTGTTCTTCTTTAAAATCAGTCATAACATATTTCTTTGTATTCTCTGATAGTAAAAAATTTTAACTGATGGAACGTTCTATGATTATTACTATTATTTAGCTAAACCATTTGTGGTTTTGGTAATTATATGACATGAATCTCTAAAAACACAAAACAAACAATCACTACCATGCTTCGATTCCATTATTATGTAAAGAAGAAAACCCAGTTATATGAAGGAAATCAAAGTCAAGCCAAAGGGACAACCAATTATCACGAATTAATCAAGCAATTGAAAACCCAACAACGAAATTAAACCCAAAAGCAAAAGGGGAAAACTCACCAGTACCGAACAACTTTACATCTAAAGCACTTGGTGGTGGTAGCGCATTAACAAACAACACATTGAGTCCGGCGAAAGGTGAAAACAACTCCGTACTCGGATGCAGCTTCAAGTTCGGCCCTTGTCGCCTACTCTGATGCCATGGCCACAAGGCGCATGATCTCCTTCTTCTTCTCGACCCAATTCTGCCATTTTTGCCTGATTAAGAAACTCACAATTGACACAAAGAAGAAGAAGAAGAAGAACATGAAGCTAAGATCTGAAAACCCTAGATCTCTGAGAACCATCATTGATGGGGCACCACCGATGCATCCAATTCTGCCACCACAATCACTCGCTAGTTCTCACCGTCACAACTCCTCCACTTCGGCTCAAATCAACTCACCTTCTCTTCACTTTGCTTGCTTCAAGAGTCATTTGTTCCTGAGTGAGTGAAATGGAGAGGTGAGAAAAAGAAATTGGAGAGATGAAAGAATGGTATAATCCAGATATAAAGGGAACCAAAGCAGAGAGAGATAATGGCATAGGATGAGAGAAAAAGAAGATTGAAGGAACACATACCTATTGATTGCAAAAGAAGATGGAGTGAAGGATGGTATGTTGCTTGTAGAAGAAGATGGAATGAAGGATTGTTGTGGGCAATAACAAGAGCAAAATGGAGGGAGATGTTTTTTTGCTTTTGGAGAGAAAGGTTTACTGAAAATTTTGAGCAAAATCGAGCTCTGCTATTTTTTTTTTTAACTCCCGCCCTTTCTTTCCACAGCGTTTTAATATTACAATGCTATAAAAACTGAGCTTTTTATAGCACAAACTAAAAAAATGCTATTATCAAATGCTATTGATGGTCAATTGTGGTGTAGTGCTAGAGGCACGGGTCTTAGGGCTTGGCCTAAGATGATAAGGCTCAAACAACGAATCTCAGAGTTGTCACAGACCCAACATCCACTCGCACTAAATCAGCTCTAGCCCAATCAAGCATTGGGTCCTCAACAAAGCATTAGGTACCTTAGAATTGGATGTGCTGGTGCCAAGTGATGGTGGTGACTGGGAGGACAATTATTGTGCAAGTAAGATGTTGCGAGAACGGTAAACTCATCTCATCTCAACTCAATCAATCTGTCTACCTCTCTCGGTTTTGTACTGTTCTCTCTCAAGTCTCCATTTTTATCTCTCAAATTCATCCAATCTTCACCATCGATCTGCTCCCACCTCTCTCCTCTTTCTATTTCGTATTTGCCCTAAATGGCCAGGGTTCTCAATGATAAAGTGCTTGGAACCTAGTTTCTTTCCCAGGTCTTGTACAATAAACAGAAGTGGAAACATATTCAAGTTATTTTAAAAATTACCTAACATAGACGGTGTTTGTTTTTGCTTCTTAATAGAGTCAGAAGTCTTAATAAGAAGTGGGACAACTTGTTTTAAGAGTTTTGTTTTTAGTTCTGATCAGAAGTTCTGATTGGAGTAAGCAACATGGAGGTGTTGATCAGTTAGTACTGAGTGTTGACACAAAAATTATTCCAGTAGTAACCTTAAAATAATTTTGTAATAACAATTGTTGCTTCCATCTTTTTTAAAACAAGTAGGGCTAAATTTTGACGGCACACCTTCATTTTCTTCACCAAGCATTGTCGTTCCACCTTTCTTCACAATGACTCTTCAACGATAAGAAACTTATCTCATTTCTCTCCTTCATTTTTTTTTTGTTTTTTTTATATATTTTCCAAGCTTTTCTTCATATCTCCAACTCTCCCTCTCATGTATATTTTCAAGTTTTCATTATGTAGCATGTAGTTTTCATTATGTAGTATGTAGTTTTGAAAGTTTTGACGATCACCACCGTATAATGTCGGGTTCCAACCCATCATATCTCCATTCCTGTATGGGTCTCCTCAATGGGGCAAAATTGTCAAACAATTCTCATTCACCACCTAAAAACAAACACCTTTTAATTTTACATCTTATAATCTGCAGCCCATTCAGAAGCAAAACAAACAATTCATTCAAAAGCTCATACAAAACTTCTAAATCCAGTTAGAAGTTGTCTTCTAAGCTCTTAAAAAAACAAACGCCACCATAGTCTCAATCACTTAACAAGAAACCCGAAAGGAAGAATTTCCAATTGTCGAACAATCACTTAACAGGAAACCCAAAAGGAAGAATTTTTAATTGTCGAACTTCAGAAAAGATTAGAAATTTTATTTGAGCCTTTATTTGGGTTTCATGTTGAAGATGAATTGGATGATGAAGAGTTACTTGAACTATCATCAAGGTTAACTGAAGGGGAAACATTCTACAATGAACAGAACAAGTGCATTCAGGCAAGTGAAATAATTTAACTATATCCTGATTTGGGGGATTTTTTTCTGAATGTTCACCAACAGGCAGTTTGTGAGCACTAGATTAAGTCTATATTGAGGTCCATGCCATTGAGGAATCTATCCTTTGCTTCGAGATTGCAAGCGTTTGATCATCCGTTAGAATGTGTAACCAACTTCTTCTGTGAACTATTATTTGTTTGGCTTTGAGTATTGACTGCAAGATGATCTTGTTTTTTTGCAGAATGTCCTAATTCATGAACTAGTAGTGCTTCTAGTTTCAGATTTAATTTTTGGACAATTTCAAATCTCTGTTTTTTAAGGAGATGCGTTAGGTTGAAATTTAATTGGATTTGCTTGATTCAGTTCAACCAAACATAGTTGAAACTTGAAAGCATTGAAATATGAAATTTCGATATCTTTAAACGACTATAAGGATAAGGACACACTATCTAAGGAGAGAGTTGTATGGGCAAGCAAGGTTACATGAGTCTAGTCATGTCATCATCTAATCTTCATTCATTTATTAAATACAGGTTGGGCTGATAATGTTTGTATGGCAGAGGCAACAATGGTGGTTTTTATTCGTCGTCTATAATTGCTAGTTTTTCTAGACAATGAAAGTATCGTTTTTATCATATTAGAACCGCTTCTCAGGTATGAATCTGGTAACTTAAGTTGAGATTCACTTTGTTACTTGTATAATTTCTTGCATCAAACTCATCAAATTATTGCTTAACCTCCTTGTTATGTTTTGAGCAAAAGATAGAAACTAGTGTTTCTATATTCCTTCAAGCCATTGTATCTACTATTTATCTGTGTTGGATGCTTGATATGGTGATGTGTTACTCTTACTTTCTGACGGAGATGATTTACATTGTGGTATATGCGGTTTATGTTAGTGACAAGTGATCCTAGATAATTCAACATGGGTTTTATTGACATACTTAGTGTGCTTATATTACCCACCCATGATGTTTAACAAATTTTCATTCTCATTTATCATGAACTAACAATATGTACCTCTCTTTATAGTGGTTGTGAAGTTTATGCCAATGTCTTATTGGCATCACAGTTAGCAAATTTCTGCAAAGACCACTCTCTTCACATTGAGGTATTGAACAGTTGATAGAAATTTTCTTTTCTTTTTTTATATTTTCATAACCAAAAGCTGAAACAACAACTTTCTATTTCCACCAATCGATATAAGATGTGGTCCTATCAGAAAACAAAAAGTCATGTTTTATATAGTGCTAATACTTTTATTGGTACTTTAAGAAGAGAAATCTTAGAGTACCCATTATTGATTTATGAAAATGATGACATAATCTTATACTATGTTTTCCAAACTCATTTGTTTAATTATTTTTCATGTTTTTACTGTTTGCAGGAGGCTTTGCCATTATAATCTTGAGATGATAGATCAATATAATGTTGATTTTCTATTTTAATTTTGAGAGGAAAACCGGTTTGTAACTTATTGTAACACTTTGCGACAAAATATTTGTTAATTTGTTTTCTACTATAGTTGTCCTTGTAAAACTTGAATATTCATTATATAGTTTTACATTGCGAAAGTTATGAAATATCATTCAATGAGGGTGAAGGACTTGATTGCGAAGTTATAAAGTTTATAGGGAATGTTCATTAGAAAGTTCAATGTTTGAATGGTAATTTGGATTTTTGGTTTACTAAGTTTTTGTTAAATAGGCCAAACTTTTTTTTCTTTGTTACTTATTTGGCAGGGTATAAAAAGCCTTGCCAAAATCACCCAAACTAAGAGACAAAAATGGTCAAACGATCCTACTTAACTGCTTTAGGTATGGTTCAAAACCCTGCCAAATATTTTGCCTGACCCTTAATAAGCGGGGTTTTGAACCTTGCCTGAGTGCTTTAGGTAGGGTTCAAAACCCAGCTTAATAGGCGTTTTTGGTGTAGTGACTCTAGTATTTCCTTTATCTTCTTGGGAGATAAGAATAATAAATATTTTCATAATTCTACTATTCTTAAGGGCAAGATGTATCATATTACTAGAATAAAAAATGACCAGGGAGATTGGGAATCTGATTGTAATGTTATGGCCTCTTTGTTTAAATCTTTCTTTCAGGACTTGTTTACTACCACTAGTCCTAATAAGAATCAGGATATCCTGAACCTTTTCCAACCCTGTATTCAAAGGAAGAAAACATTGAATTGACCAAAATTCTCAAAGAACAAGAATTTAGTCAACATTGATATCTTTCAACAACCTAAAAGATCCAGGTCCCAATGGATTTCAAGCCTTGTTTTATTAGAAGTGTTGGGAAACTAATAAATTTGATGTTATCAACACTACCCAATACTTCTTCCCTGATAACCCTACTCCATCCCACATAAACTTCACTCACATTGCTCTCATTCCCTAAGCTTCAAATCATACCCAGGTTTATCATTTTCGACATGTTAGTCTTTGCAATGTCTTACAAAATCTTATCTAAAATACTCTCTAATAGGTTAAAGCCTCTTCTAAGGGGCACTCGTCCCTAATAGATTGAATGGTTATAATAAGGGAGTGGTGCATACACACCTCTCTCAAAGAAATGAAAAGAAGCAAATAGGGACGTGTGCTATTAAACTAGATATGGTAAAAGCCTATGATAGAGTGGAGTGGAGTTTTTTATATGATGTATTTGTAGCTTTAGGATTTTCTTCTAATTGGATTAACTTGATTTAAAAGGGCCTAACTTCAATCTCTTATAACATTCTCATTAATGGTTTTCCACAAGCTTTTATTAGCTCCTACTAGAGGAATAAGACAAGGAGGCCCCATTTCTCCTAGGGATGGTAGTGAAGCGATTTTCACGATTATCCGCTCCACCCAAACTATTTGGGGTGGATTTGGGTTTACCTTAATGGATTTCGGGATGGATTCGGGGATCCAAATTGTATCCGTCCCAAATTCGGGGCAGATACGGATCAAGTCATATTCGCCCCATGGATATCCGCCCCACCTATCTAATTTAAATAATAATCGAAATAACATCTAAATTATAGATAGAGATTAAGAAATTAAAACTAAATAAAGTACAAGACATGTGTCAGCACCCATGTGTACCCTCCCACACACCAATAAACTACAAAGCTCTCAATAAATACAAATGCAACTATCACCATATCTTGGGTTAAGCGCCTTCTTTGATACACCTCCTCCCCCTCAAGGATTTGAGGGTCATAGTACTACACCTTTCATGTCATAAATTCAAGTTACCATCCATTTAACCACGATTGAACTAATTCATTGGACCCCAATAACTTTTAATAATTTTTAATATTTCAAGTACCTGCACTACTACTTCTTCACATTTCTTATTTTCCATCACAACCACCCACCCCCGCCCATCCCCGCCATACTTCACAACCAGTCAACCTCTCCACACCCACCGCAAGGCATGTACAGGGCGCGTGAAGCTCATGTTGGCAAAAAAACTTCACATTCTGTCTGAATCAATTGTTTGGATATGGAGTTTGATGGCCTCTATGAACTCAACGGGATTTATTTTTTTTTGCTGAAATTGAATGACTGCTGTGAGATGTAGATGATTTTGGTTAAAGTGAAGGGTACTAGTGTATTTGTCCCTCTTTTTTTTTCTATCTATAGCCATCTTTTTATCAATCTCTTTTTCTCCCTAGTTATTTTTCTCTAAAGTGAACAAAATAGTAGTCATTTGGTTGCCTTTTAACACACTATACAAGAGGCACCTTTCTCTGATTCTCTTTCACTATTTTTTTTTTCTCTTTTACCCATTTTATTGAAATCATGTGATTTGAAATTATTCTTGTGTAAATCAGTGGGGAAAAGGTTTGATTTAATGGTTTTGTGCTTCTTTGTATTCTTGCAGATTTGTCTATGTGTGTGTAGCCGGACTGCTGGAGGACAACCAGCAAACACAACACAATCGCGAGGCGGAGCGAGGAACCGTTATCCATCAAAACCGCAGCAAACAAATAAACGAATAATTGGGGCGGGGCATATATTCGCCAATCCGTGCGGGGCGGGGATGGTTTAAAAAATGGTTATTCAGGACGGATTCGGGAATTTGCGATCACCAGCAGGGTGGGGACGGATTTGCCCAAATCCGCCCCATTGCCATCCCTAATTTCTCCTTTCCTATTCATAGTAATGGTTGAAAGCTTATCCAGAATGCTTCAAAAATCACAAGCTGATGGAACCATTTCAAGTTTTTAAGTTAGAAAAAATGGCCCTGAAGTTAATCAATTTTTGTTTGCTAAGCCTAAATTCTTTTTCTTATCTCTAATATGTTTTGGAAGATGCTTACTCAACCTCAAGGCATGTTTGCTTTTATTACGAAATTAATATACTTTCCTAATGTTTACTTCTTAGAAACAAAATTTTCTAAAAGAAAAAGTGTCTCTCCCATTTGGAAAGGTTTAGGAGTTGCATTTGAGGTGTTTAAGGAAGGAGTTTGTGGATACTAGGTAGTGGTTCAAATTTTGATATTTGGGACTGATAAATGGTTGGAGTTCTTCTACTGTCTCATGGATTATGTTCCTCTTAGTGCAGTGTCCTTGTTTAACTCAATTTATGATTTAATTATTGAAGAAATAATTCTAGACACTAGCATGTGGATATCGTTGTTATCTTCTTCCCCCATAATATTGCTCAAGCCACTGTTAACACACCAATCAAACCCTATCAACTGATTCCCTCATTTGGATGCATAATTAGAAAGGTAGCTTTAGCACTAAAAGGGTGTTTGTTTTTGCTTCTGAATAGAGTCAAGAGTCTTAATAAGAAGTGGACCACCTTGTTTAGAGTGTTTGTTTTTAGTTTTGATTAGAAGTTCAACTTCTGATTGGAGTAAGCAACAAGGAGGTGTTGATCACTTAGCACTGGGTGCTGACTAAAAAAGTATTCCAATAGTAACCTTAAAATAATTTTGTAATGACAATTGCTGCCCCAATCTTCTTAAAAACAAGTAGGACTAAATCTTAATAACACACCTTCATTATCTTTACCAAGCATTGTTGTTCTAACTACCTTCACAATGACTCTTCAATAGTAAAAAAAACTTATCTCGTTTAGCTCTTTCATCTTTATGTTTCTTTCTCTGTAGTTTCCAAGTCTTTTCTTCATCTCTCCAACTCTCCTTTTCATGTATATTTTCAAGTTTTCATTATGTAGCATGTCATTTTGAAAGCTTTGAAAAATTGATCACCACCGTATAATGTCGACTTCCAACCCACCATCTCTCCATTCCTGTATGTGTCTCCTCAGTGGGGCAAAATTGTCAAACCGTTCTCATTCAACACCTAAAAATAAACACCTTTTAATTTTACATCTTCTAATCAGCTGCCCATTCAGAAGTAAAATAAACAGTTCATTTAGAAACTTGTTCAGAACTTCTAACTCCATTTAGAAGTTAGCTTCTAAGCACTTAAAAAAAACAAATGCCACCTAAGTCTGCCTACAAATCATTTTCTCCAAAGCCAGCATAATGCCCCTTCTTTCTCCACCAGTAATCAAACCACATCCTCAATCTCTATCCAAAGATTCTCAATGATATTTGGAAGGCCCTTATTCCCCATATCACTCAGATATTGTTGTGGAAAATATATAAAGGTATACTTCCTGTTGGAGATAACCTTAGAAAGCACCATATATATAGCAAGGGATACCACTTGCCCCCCTTGCAGCATTGACGAAAAAAACATTCTGCATATCTTCTTCAAGTGCAATTTTTTAGTCTAAGCTTGGTTGCAACTGAACATTCCTTTTGATGTGGAGAAATATTCCTCTTTTGAGTGTTCATAAGATTATCAAATTTATATGGAACTTGGATACAAAAAATAATGCTACAGATCTACCTATTTTTCTGCATGTAGCAGATGTTCTCTAAGTTATTTGGAAGGCCAGGAATTAACATATCTTTGAGCACATGTAATTGAACACATGGGTGTTGGCTAAATATGCATCATCTCTGGCTGTATCATGGCTTACATTAACTAGAAACCCTACTTTTCAACTTTGTTGCATGATGTGTCAGAACGTAATCATTTTTGTAGCCTGTGATTGTACTCACATATGCATGTTTTGGCAGGATTAGATATAAAGGTATAATGGGTTTCATCATTTTGACGCAGTAGGAAGAGTACTAACAAAGGAGGGTGTATTCTAATTTTGAAACATAGATGTTTGTATTTGTGGAAGCCTACAAATGGTGTGCGCTGTAACAACAACAGAATGTGGTACTTTTGTCTGACTCCTTGCAGGTGATTAGAGCTCTAAAATATAGTACCGACCATTTGGATTGAAGACAATCCATCATATGGGACAATGATATAAATGACTATCCAAGCCTGAAGCAGATTAAAAGCTACAATATTGCACGGAAATGAAACTTTCTGGCTCACTCAATCGCTCAGTCTGGCTAGAATCCAATTACATCAGTCCTACAAGTCAATGTTGATGTCAAGTTTAGCTTCTTGTTTTAAAGTGTTAGGAGTTAAAAGTCCTAGAATTGGTAGTAGTTGTCAGAGTCCTAATTTTAGTAGTGTTTTGTGGAACATGGGTGATGTACTAGACTTCCACAAGAGGCACAAGTTGTTTTTTTATTAATGCATGATTTATTTCTAATAAAAATATTGATTAAGTACAATGAAATTTTGTCATTGATGTTTTTCTTGTATGGAATATTGTTTATCATTCAATCAATTCACGTTATTTATATCACAATGCCTATTTACACAACGGATAAAAATAACATACAAAAATTAAGTGAATCAGAGAAGTCTCTGATGGCAAACACACTACTTCAATTGACTCCTCTGCTCAGCCATGTTCTGTACACAAACCTTAAACCTAGATAAGTCTTTAGAGTTTACACCGTACAAATAAATGTACATAAACCAACATTATCTTTTGCTTGGGAATTCAAACACACGTAAATAGTGAACCTTGTTTATATTTAAATGACGATAGTTATGTATCACAATGAAGATTGAAAGGCGATAAAAAAATTGTAATAATGGGTGATGATTTTTTAGGAGAAATTGTTGAGGTATGGTGACGACTTAAAGATGTGTCGTGACTTGTGAGTAATAGAGATGTACCTTTGGTGCTTAGCAGGATATGTGTCACCTGTGTGTAATAGTTGAATTGGTAATGAGTTTCAGCAGTAGGCTAAGATGGAGATGTTGTAGACTTCTGAAAAAATGGATGATCAGTGTAAGAACATGATTCTAGAGTGATTGATGATGTTGAGACACTATGCTACTATACAATGAAGGGTGAGGATATGTTCTATCTATTTTTTGGGTTAATTTGACTTTAGTCACCAATTATAATTCAAAATTTGAGTATAGTCCCGTTTTTTGACGAAATTGGAGAATGATCACCAAAGTCACGGAAGTCGTTAACGCCCTCACATGATGATAGAAAATAACAATAAATTGTTTTCCATCCTACGCCCCACACAGGACATTGCTTGAAACCCTTATTTTGTTTCTTTACCATCCTGCCCCGTCTTCTTATTTGACAGTCTGTTTTGCCCATGTCGTATCTAACGGTCATTAAGACTCGACCGTTACTCATCTTTCTCAACACACCATAAAGATTGATCCCTCACTGTAAATTCCCTTCCTTTATTTTGCCCTCTTCTTCTATGCTCCCTCTCTGTCACTATTACCACCAAATAACATTTTCCCTATTACCACGAAAGTCTCTTATCTTTGATTGATTGTTCTCCCTCTCTGTTACTGTCTCGCTTCCAAAGAACCCCATCAAGCTCATTGTAGTGTAAGTACAATTATGTAATGGGGGTGGAAGTGGTTCATCAAACTCTGTTTTGAAGGTAAATTCGTGTTTGATTTTGGTTCATCAAGTTTTGTTATTGCAGTCAAAATTTTGTATGTGTATTGACCTCATTTTGTTGTAGTGCGAGATTTAAAAAAAATTCAAGCAACAAGACTGGATTATTTTGGAATTAGAGTCCGAGTGATCCCTATCTATTCATACACTCTTTGATGTAAAACACAATTATAACAATACTTGATGCTTGATTATAACTTGTTGATTATTGTTTTTTGATGTAGCAAACAGAGTGTTAGTTGTCACTATAAGCATGTTTCTTTATTGTGATGGATACCATGTTTCATATCTAGCTTGTTTCATATCTTTCACATACTCAGGTTGTCATGTTTTAGCTATTCCACTACACATATTATGTTCACAGTTTCTTTCTTTCATTTGTTTGTTTACAACCTTGGATACAAAAATGCATGATAGAAAATTGATATTGATAGGAAGTGACAACAGGGAAAAACATTAGGGAGTACTGCATCAATTATAAATCACCCCAAGAGTCATATATGTTGGTAAGAGTACCCTCAGGAAGGCTATTGCAATCTATCTAGGAATAGATCTTCCAAAAGTAAAATGTGATGGTATAGTGGGCGTGTAACACATGACAAGGTTGAAATGGTTGTGGTTGTGTTTACTAGAGCTACAAACAAAGAGCACATGATTCTGATGGAGATTTGAGCTTGAAGGAAGGTCCGATATTGACTTGTGGGTATTAAGATAATGCAATTCAACAAGTACATGATTATAATTTATGTGAAGTACAAATTCTTTTCACAAACAAGTTTTAAATATTAAAAAAAAACAAGGGAGTTTCTGTCGAAATTGTAAAAAAATTCAAAATGTTAATCTTGACATTCCTCAAAAGATGGTTTTTTTTTTGCGTGATGATATTGTGTGCATGTCTCTTCGACTGTTCAACATCATTTCATACTACAAAACCTATTGTAATACTGAAAATTATGGTTATATGGTGCGCCGTTAGAGTAATATTTGGTGAATTTTAATTTATGTGAGGTACAAATGTTTATGATAAGTTTTAAATATAGAAAAAAAAAATGGAAGCTCTGTCATATTTTGAATATTTATTTGGTAAAAATGCATCTTGATATTCTTTCAAAGATGTGAATTTTTTTTGTCCTAATGGCATTTTATCTCTTCAACTGTTGAACACTATGTCATACTACAAAAGCTTTTTTAGTATTAAAACTGATAGTTATATGGTGTTTTGCTACACCTATTTTGCCATTAGTTGCAGCTAAAATTCACTTGGGACAAACATGAGATATTTCTTAATGTTGAATCACTTCCTTCTTATTTTTAGTTCATATGACATTTGGGGGAATTGAATTCCATATCACATTGGTTGCGTTGATCGGTATTATTAACATTGTTTATGTTAATGAGTTGAGTATGGACATTTTTTAAAGTTAATTTTATCGTAACTGTAATGTACAATTGAGCAAGTATTTAAAAAAAATGAACTAAAAACAAATGTTTGCAAGTATTTTGACATAACCGTGAAGGTAGGATGTACTTTGTGGTAGTGTCAACGACAAAGGTACTATACTAGTACAATAATAGATCAGCTAGTGTCCCATGAAAGCACACATGGAATAACTACACAATGATGCAAACCTTGTGGAAGGATTACAAGGGATTTCCCCTGTCTCATTTTTGTTTAGGTTAGGAATGTATCCCTAGTGTATTCTCGATTAGGCCTTGATATGCATGTCTTGAACTCCAACAGTAATACACTCTTTGATGTAAAAAATAATTTTAACAGTACTTGATGCTTGATTATAACTCTATGATTATAGGTCTTTGATGTAAACCAAAATTAAGTAGCAAATAGAGTTTTAGTTGCCCACGAGTCTTGGGTCCTAATTTTGGTTGCTTGATTTGAAGTATTATAATAGGAAGGGTTAGTTAATTGATAATGTAGTTAGATGAGATTAGATTAATTATTAAGAGGACAAAAATTTAGAAAAAACGGAAAAATAAAAACTTTCCAGAAGCCATATTTCTAAAAGTGACCTTGATAGGCTGCCATATAGCCCTGTTGAAACCCCAACCGATGCTCATACAACTAAAGTGCAGAGTTTACTGCAGCTTGCTGTACGAGTTCCATAGATACACCGGGACGTAGGTCATCATTCACCTCAGCAATCACAACATCAATTGTTTCCATCACTTCGAATATCTTTCCCGATTCCCATGATTGTTCTTAAGGCAACTTCCCTCATAGGAGACAAGTCGATCTGATGGTGCCAATTGTGACAAACGTGTTTCATCCAAAGACTATTGAGCAAATCCACTTGATGAGCGATTTCATTGAGTGTATGTGTAGGTAGATTCTCCCAAGTCATCTCTGCACAATGGAATATAAAAGATTTTTAACAGATGATGATGGTGACTGATATCAGATTACCTACAAAGAACTGTAAGTAGGTGGAACAACACTTACCAAATCAGAATCGAATAGGCACCGACTTTCAATGCATTAATTCAATTTAATCGCTCGAGATACTAGGCTCATTAGACAAAAAGGAAGGTTCAATTCTAATTCCAAGCAACTAAACATCCAATTCGGGTTAAGGGTCAACTTGCCTCCTTTGTCGAATTGCCACCTTACCAACTGTTACTGTGGTTCATCACAACCCGTTTTTATTCTTTCTTGCCCATGCCCCCACTTCTAGTTCTACTCCAACTACGGCTGGTTTTGGTTCCACTTCATCTTCCAACAACCTCTCATCAATTGCACCTTCATTTACATCCCCTTTCCTCAAGCACTAGGAGTGTTAGTCCCACTAGCAAGTTACCTCTCAATCACGTCTCACCTAAACCACTCAATTTCTTCATTAATGCCCTGGCATCCCATTCATTTTCCCCCACAACCTCATCAATTATGCACATTCTAACCTTTTTTTTCAGTATGCATTTTAAAAGAATGAGCAATCAAAAAATTTGATGAGAAGAGTGTGGAAGGAGAATGACATGCCATTGTTGAGCTTCAAAGGAAAGTCAGGGCAGTGGAGTTGCAAAAGGTGGTAGGGAGAGAACAGTTGTACGTAATGGATGGCAATGACAGATTTGGTGGTAGTGCAACACGGTGTGACTATATTTGATAGTGGAGAAGAGATCAGTGGTGATGATGGTTGTGATTTAATGGATGAAATGAGAGAATTCCAGGGAAAATTGTCAACTAGATTTTGCGATATGTGAGGGCATTAATTCAATTTGTTGTGGATGTCTGTTGAGGAGTATGTGGAAGAGGGCTTTCACTCTCGCCTTTGACTGACTGTGGATGAGTGCTTCCACTTTAGCCATGTTAGCATCTAGATCGTCCAGATAGCCTTACTTTGTGACGAATGGATCTGATAAGGGGCTGAATGGAAAAAAAATAATGAAAGAAGGGTTTCAAGCTGTGTCATGTGCGTGGGGTGGAAAAAATGTTATTTTTGTCATTTTCTACCTTCACATGAACAAAAGGTAAGGGCATCAAGGACTTCCTTAACTTTGGTGACCATTATCTAGTTTTGTCCAAAAAGGAGGCTATACTCTAATTTCGAATTGTAAGCGGTCACTAAAGTCTAATTAACCCTTATTTTTTTTTTTGGAAGAACTAATGTGCACCAACGTGAAGTGGTGAGGGCATCCACAAACAAACCTCACCCCTGGACCAAGCAAAGCAAAGAGGCGCGATTTACCACCGAGTTGTTCATTTCGCGTCTATGTGGGGACCCGGGGGGGGGGGGGGGGGGGCTCTTGGGCACAGATCTGGGCCGTCGGATCTGATGGACGGTCCAGATCTGTGGATTTGAAAAAAAAATTCACAGTTTTTAACCGAACTTTCTCTCTCTTTACACAGTTTTTTCACGTGAAAAAACCTTTTACACAGAGACTATCTCCGTTAAATTCTTCAGAGAGAGAACAATTGATAAGGTTCGAAGAGAGATCGAAAACTTGTAAGGTCTTAAACCCATTTGGGATTTCGCCAGAGATTTGGTTTTGGCTGAAAGAGAGGAACTTTAGATTTGGAAGTGTTGTGAGGTTTTCTGGGATCTTCCCTGTAAGTGAATTATGTGACAGTTCAAATAATTGAACACTCTTTAGTCCATGGAGGATGTTTGGGATCTCACCATAGAGCAAATTGTTGTAGATGGAGAGACTAATGAGCTCAGAAGCATAGAACAGAGTAGTGGGGATAGACCCATTGAAGGAATTGTTGGAAAGATCAAGTAGTTGAAGGTGTTGAATCTTTCCCAAAGTTTGGAAGAACTAAACTAGTGACTCAAGGTGACTCCGGGGAATGGAAGCCAGTACAAGTGCTAATTAACAACATTGATCATGTATTTAATTTCAGTTTTGTTCCAAAATGTGATGAATGATGTTTACATGGATGGATGAGATTGAAGATGCCCACACCTAACTCTATCCTTTTGTTTGGTTAATCTCTAGAGCTTTAATTAATGGAAGATGGAACTCGATGAAGTGAGAAAGTTCTGTTTTTTAACCGTGAAAAATAAAATTTTTAAATCCACAGATCTGAACCCCCCCCCCCCCCGGGTCCGTCTGTGTGGTCTCTTGTCTAGTATTTTCAGTACAACATAAATACACCATAAAACGTTACCAACGTCTCTCGCTTTCGTTTCTTCTTCTCGCAATCTCTCTAAAACAATCACGCCCGCACTTGTCGAAAGAAATCTATTCATCGAACCAAACAAAACCCAACCCTAGTGACTGAGTTACTGCTAAACTCAACTCCAGCTCTTCTTCACCTTGGTTCGGCTCTGCTCGTCATGCTTCCTTTCTCTTCCATTGTTTCGAACCAGATTCGGTTCTTGCTTAACAGCTTGAACGATTCTAACTTCGACTCAGTTCTTGCCCAGTTATCTCAGGTATTCTGTTCAATCCAATCTTCTTCTTCTTTATAATAATAATAATAATAATAATAATAATTTTTGGTTGATTAGATTAAAGTTAGGGTTTTCAATTCTCTAACTTGGTTTAGGTCGGAGGGTTTATGACGGATCACTCATCAATTTCTTTGCTTTCTCCCAAAATCGTCGTTTCTCTTTGTTATGCAAAATGTGCTCTCTCTAGTAGTATTGTTCGTTCGAGTGTCCATTGTCATCCGCTTTTGAATATTTCTATTTTTAGCCTAATACATGAGTTTTCCATTTAACATCTAAAGCTCTCGCTCATGACGCTTCACTGCATTTTTGGCAAGGCAATTAGACTTTTCAATAGAATTTCGGACTTATAAATATCAATTTTTAATTAATTAAATAATTTATTGATTGTGCTGTGCTCAGTTTGTTGAATATGGAAGCGAAGGAAGTATTTTGCTGCTTCAAACATGTTTGGACAACATCTTCTTTCAAAGCGGAGATGCGCTGAATGCACGATGCAAACTTGATTTGCTTGCCACCATTTTTAGATATTTATTGAATAGACCAAATTTCAGTACCGTGCTTTGTGAAGCTTTAAGAAGTTCAGTGATCAATGGAGAATTTCTAGGAGCTTTGTCCAAAGAGCTTCATTTTACAGTGCCTGAGAAAATTGCCCTTGGCCTTGCTTTGTCGGATTCGGACAATCTTGAAACTAGAACAAGTGGTAAGTTTTCGTTGGAAACTGAAAAGTTCCTCAAAATTTTATTTTATTTGCTTAACGTCATTAGAAATTCAAGTTTTTGGTTGCTTCGCAGGTCAAAATTTTTGCATGGTTCAGATTGAGGAGTTGTGTTCAAATCCTGCTACCATTGACTCTCACGAGCAAGTTCAGAACATTATTATATGCCTGTCTCGATCAGAGGGCCTTGCCATGCATTTGGATTCATTTATGCAAATGTTGTCTTTATTCCAGCTCAAGCATAAAACTCCTCTTATATTAGCTCCCCTAGTGTCAGATGATTCACGAGAGACCAATTCTTTGAGGTTAAAGTCTGCTTACTTTTTAACATGTGATGGTGTGCATTTGCGCATCAGAAACATTGATGTACACCTTTTCATTTATCATAGCTTTTACCTCGTAATTGATTTTTGAAAAACATGCTATATTTTGCAAAATCCTAGTATATTAAACTAAGAGGCAAAACAAATTTATTTGTAGTAAAGATATGTCGTCTTCTTTGCGTTTTTAATTCAGACATTTGGACCTATTCTACGAAAGCAGCGAAAAGGATTTTGATGCTGTTCTCGCAGAAATAGAGAGGGAAATGAGCATGGCTGATATCATGAAGGAGCTTGGATATGGTTGCACACTTGATGCCTCGCATTGCAAAGATATGTTGTCTCTTTTCATGCCTTTGTCTGAAATGACTCTTGCGAGGATTCTCGGCACAATTGCACGAACCCATGTTGGTCTCGAGGATAGTCAAAATACATATGCATCATTCTGTGCTGCCTTTGGCAGCAGTTCACCAGCTGATTCAAAATGGTTGAGTTCTTGGGATGCTAATGTCCTTGTAGATTCAATTAAACAACTTGTAAGCTATATTGTGTCTTCTTACTCTTTTTCTTCTGTTTGGTAACCGCTATAATACTTGTTTAGACCCGTGGCATTTGGTATAAATAAATACATCTGATTTCAGGCCCCAAATACTAACTGGGTCCAAGTCATGGAAAGCCTGGACCATGAGGGCTTCTACATCCCCAATCAGGAGGCGTTTTCATTTTTCATGTCTGTTTATGCTAAAGCATGTCAGGTATGTTAATTTGAGAAATAGGACAATATATAAATATATTTGTCTCTGGATCATTATTTTTAGATTTTCCTCTTCCTTTTCCTTTTTCATTACTCAATTGGTATTAGATGACCAAAGCTGAATGTGCAGGACCCTTTCCCGCTCCATGCTATCTGTGGGTCAGTCTGGAAAAATGCTGAAGGTCAGATATCTTTTTTAAGATATGCTGTTTTAGCACAACCTGAAATATTTAGTTTTGAACACTCTGTGAGGAAACTGGTACAGTGTTCGCCCCCCTCATTTTTTTCCCTGTATTTTGTTGTTGTCTGGTTGGTAATTTCAATACCTTTTGCAGGCATATGTTGATGTTGTGCATGGTCAAAATTTTCTACAAGGAAATGAGAACCAGGCTTGGTTTTGTCTTGACCTATTGGAAGTTTTATGTCAACTAGCTGAAAGGGGCCATGCTCTGTCTGTCAGATCTATGCTTGAGTATCCTCTCAAACAGTGTCGTGAAGTCTTGCTACTTGGAATGGCCTACATCAGTGTATGTCAAATCATTGTATTTGTTCTCGTCTATTCTGGTTAGTAATTGTGGTGTTTGATAAAGTTCCACATTGGCAATGCAGACTGCTTTTGACCTCCTTCAGTATGAAGTTTCCTCCACTGTTCTACCTGTGATATTGGGGGATGATTCGAGAAGTGGCATAATTCTCCACCTTTGGCATGTTAATCCTAGTCTGGTGTTACGGGGGTTTATGGACATTCATGGCACTGATACTGAAGCAATGAATAGAATTTTGGGAATTTGCCTTGAGCTCAAGGTAATGTGCTTGGTCTAGTTCATCACAACAATATTATTACTGTTTTGTTTTAGTTTCTGCTTTCTTTTGGATAAATAGTGGGAATGTTTATAGATCTGGTATTGGAAATTCTATTGGATTCATGTGCTTCAACTGGATATATGATCCTCACAATAATTCATGGTAAGCTTTTGAAAAGAAAAAAAGTTATGCTTACGGGTAATACTTTGTTGATCACAGTCCCAATAACGAGTAGATGACTTTCTTATTGGACCCTACTCGCTAATTCAATTTTGTGAGGGAGACTAACTGGAGATTAAAATTATTCTTCATGAATAACTAGCTAAAATAAATGACCATCTAAAGGGAAAAATGCTAACTCGAAGTGCGAAAGATGGAACCAGCATGTTAATCAGAATGTAATGAAACCATTTTATTAGACAAATTAATTAATTTAAGCTTTTAGCACTTGATAAACTCTCGAACAACCGATATTCATAATCTAAGTGTCTACAACTTCATAGTGGCACAATTTTGACATGATTTTTTGTAATTATATAGTTATTGTTGTTATTATAATCATAGTAATTATATGTTAATATTATCAAGAGTAACTATAATATTTCGATATGGTTCATTTTGTTCTTACGCTTGATATAACTTTATCAATAAAGCTATCAACTTGCAATGCGAGAACATGATTGGTGGAGGTGTGGCGGCACACAAGCAGTTTGTGGTATTACTTATCAAATGAGCATAAGTTAAATTGAAGATTTGTTCACTCCGCCGTTTTTATTAGGTCTTGGTCTAATCTTTTCATTTTTATTTATTTATTATTTTGAATGAGAGGTCTTCTGCTATTTCTTACAACAATCTTGACATGCCCTTCAATGCCAAAGTCAGTCTTGAGGTTGAGTGACAACTAGCAAGTTAGAGGAATATAAAATTGGGGTGGTTTTGATCTTCAACGCGATAGGGTAGACATGGGTTATATACTGGTTTTAGACTTAGAGTAAACTAGTCCTCCAATGTGAAAAGTGGGTCTTTAGGATGAGTGGCAGGTTATGGAGGAGGATGAAATGGTGGAGGTTGGATTTTCATCAATATGACAGAAATAAATTATAAATGTTCAAGTTTGGACCTTGTGCATTCATTTTTGGGATATCCTTACATGTTTCTTTGATTGACGTTGTTTGGCTAGATATTTGCCGTCACCAACACCTTATTCCGAAAAAAACTAACTTGGTTCCCATGTCCACCAACTCTAGTTTTTCCTTATATGGGACTAAATCTCGAATTATCATTGTATGGTATAAGATCTACATTGATTGATTTACGCTGGTGATGTTGGCATGTTAGTTCATTGCCCTTAGATTGTTATGCCCAGGAAGACATCAATGCCAAAAAATACCATTGATGGCTGGTTAGGTATGTCCAAGGAAGCATCGACTTTTCGAAAAACTTGCCGTATATGTGTTCGACACCGACACTCACTCGACATGCCTCCGACATGCGTCAGACACTTGGTTAACGTGTCGGTAGGTGTCACACATATATGGTCAATGTAGTCAACGGGTCGGACACGCCTACGATACACTGGGAACTTGGTCAGGACACAGTTAAGACTCGAAAACCAACTTTGTTTTATTTTTTTACTTTTAGATGTTTGCAAATAACCACCTAATTTAGTGGTTGTTGATCCATCTGAAGTGAATGACTCATTCAATTGCGAATTCAGACAAATATGGCAAAAAACCACTAAAGCGTAAAGGTAGCCTATGCTTCTTAATCTTTGCTTCTTCTCCCGTTTGATTATTCTCTCCTATACTAATTCTCTACTATATTTTTTCTACTTTATTTTTTTCTTGTAACAGAGTGTCTT
Organism: Berberis vulgaris; assembly: GCA_963556465.1. Lineage (NCBI taxonomy): Eukaryota > Viridiplantae > Streptophyta > Magnoliopsida > Ranunculales > Berberidaceae > Berberis > Berberis vulgaris. The sequence continues at coordinate 44,629,979 of OY747128.1, read as the reverse complement.
CTTCTTCAAGACACTTTAGGAAAACACTTTATTAGATTATTATTTATATTTATATGACTTATTAAAAATACAATATGATGTGTCGACGTGTTCTGGAGTCCTAGTTTTTAGGAAATTGTTGAATCTTCGTGTTGTGTCCGTGTCCGACGACGTGCGTGTCCATGCATCCTTGGGTATGTCTATTTCTTTCCTAGTGGGTTAAGTTCTATGCGTACGTGTACTAGTCACCTAGTTTTAGAGATCAATATTGAGTCTGCGCCATAGCCTCACCTAAACATGAATCCAAGTTAAGGTGTGGATTTAGTGCCAGGATTCTAGAGGTAAAGATTGAGGCAAGAGTGGAGTCCCTAATCCATATTTATAGTTGGCTGGAGATGGATATGGAATTACAGACTCCACTTGCGTGTTAATTGTGGAAAAGTACAACACTGTTCGACTCTATGAAGTAGGCTTCGGTGGAACAACTCTGGGCATGTTGACTCGGGCAAGTATTCTCTAACGATTGGTGCTTATGGAATGCTGCTTTTGTAGTTGTACGATGGGCTACACATTTTCATGATGGTTTTAAGGTAAAAAAGAAGTCAATATTTACAATGACATTTCATGAAAAGGATTTGAATAAAAAAAGAAAAAGGAAAATTATTCAATATTACTCCCTTTGTGAAGAATCAGAGATTTCGGAAACTTAGTAGCTATCTGGAGACGAGCTAACTATGACAAAGTCTCTTGGATCTCGAATCGAGCAAAGGCCAGTGTTTAATTGAGCCCATTTTATGCTTCATAGTCTCTTGGGTGGGAAAGTGGCATGCTTCTATTTCTTTCAATCTAGTGAACAATCCCACCCTCATCAAAACATATGTAAATACAATCTCTCTATGTCGGGACAAACAAGAGAAGCGGGAGTCCACGCGGGAAAGATCAAACGGAAGGTAGGGCTTTGAGGCAATAGAGGCACGGCGGGGAGGTAGGGATGCGACAAGATGAGCGAGTTTGGTTCCTATAGAGAAAATGTAGGTGAGAGTCAACATTGAAGATTCAAGTCTTCAATAATGGAGCCTCTTTCCTAGTGAGAGGTAGCACGAGGTAGCACTGAGGTTCATTGATTAGCAGACCTGTGGGAGGAAGGGCATTAATAATCTGTGCTCACTTGGATGCCTGGAAATCTGATATTTTCCAGTAGCTTGGTAGTTGGGGATGCCAAAGGTGAACAGTTGATCAAAGATTCCTTGATTTTCATCCCCACTCGAGAGGAAAGGAAAGAAGTCACTAAAGACAAGCAGAAGGAAAACTGGAAACCAATTATTCCCATTGGTGATTGAGGAGTTGTTGCAGACACCATTCTGTTGATTTCTACAATGTTCAATTAGGCTAAACTCTGATTTCTACAATGTTCAATGAAGGCTAAATTCAAAGACACTAATAATATACATAGATCTTATAAGTTATAACCATACTCGTATAGTTTATGTCCCTAATTACAAAATTACAATAATGGTAAAGCCTAGAAAATTTAACTGGATGGTGTTCACTCTGGATAAACAAAAATTGCCAGGTTGCATCATACTGCGCCTATCACTACGTAGTTCGTGAAGTAAAATTTTACACGTTTCATATGTGCTTATCTATATCCAGTCCATGAAGCTGTCCCAGTTTCTCTTAGGTATTCTACAATATATCATGATCTTATCTCAATTGTGAGGTGGGGAAATAATGATTTGTTTCTTATAATATGATGTAGATTTTGCCATCAGTCTTGGAGATGACCCCGTTTTCATTTAGCATCAAACTGGCTGCCCTTGCTTCAAAGAAAGATCAAATAAACCTCGAGAAATGGTTGAATGATAATCTGAACACATACAAAGATTCTTTTTTTGAGGTAATCATCACGTTTTTTCATGTTCTTTATTTGGCTCCCCGACAAAGTAGGGACAGTATTTTGATATGAGATACACATCTCTGTTCTTGACTCTTACAGTTCATTATGCGACGAGAATTTGATTTAGACTGCTGAACTATTATATTGGTATTTTCCAGGAGTGTCTTAAATTTTTGAAAGAAACCAGTATAGCACTTAATGTTCCCACAAGTCCTTTTCAGTATTCTGGTGCTGTTGGAAATGTTTCTACAGAGACGAGCTCAATATTTTTCAAGGTGATATTTCTGCCTCGTAATTTCCTGCCACTTAGCTCCAATTTGTCACTCAGAATCCACATTTTTTGATCTGTCGTGTATTTTGCAGGCCCTTCAAGCACAAGCTGGGCAGCATATATCCAACCAGCTTTCTGAGGAGCTGAAAAGGTTGCATGTAGCATCTATGCATGTTAATCCGCGACCGCAAAATGGCGGAGCTACTGAAACATCTGATGGATATCCAGATGATATAGAGGCTGAGGCAAACTCTTACTTCCATCAAATGTTTTCAGGGCAGTTGTCGATTGATGCAATGGTCCAAATGCTTGCACGATTCAAGGAATCTTCAGAAAAAAGGTATTGCTAACTTATTTTTGCTGCATCAAAAGAAAAAAAATGTTACGATGGAGTTGCTAACACTTTATTCTATCACTTGCTCTCAACCTATGCGAGATCCATGTTGGTGGTTTTCTCTTTTTATATTTTCTTTGCTCTCTCCCACCGGATAGAGTTTTGCCTCAGAGCTAGAAGGGTAAGAAGTTGTTTTGGTTTCAGTTTAGAGTGCAATGTTTTGGTAGTTGAGCCCAAAAAATAAAACCATATACTAGACCATAAGAAACTTGTACTAGTTCAGAAAGAACTGGATCTTTAAGTCTAGTATCCTAATAGACAAACCTGCTGGCCATGAAAAAATTTCTTAACACACTTTTTTGAGAGGTTTGAAAGCTTGTGAGGATTACTCAGGACTAATAAACACCGTTAATCTAAACATTGGGATTTATAGTTGTCAGTTTTCCCTCTTTCCGATCAATGCTTGCACCTGAAAGATTTTTGAGTGACTGCTTGCTATTTTTGTTTGTCATAGTTTAAATTGCTATAAGTGCAAGCACACAATGTTGAAATATCCAAGTTAACGGGATTCACAGTTTAATTGCCTTTCTTCATCAGTCAATAATCATATCACTGTAGGATAGCCTTTTATTAAGTTGTGCATTGCGGAATACAAAGGTTTTGCAATATACATCTACTTGCAGGTTTGAGTTACCTGTTGGGCTATATGAGATTAAAGAATATAGTATGTTCTTATATATGTGTAACAGGGAACAACTAATCTGTGAATGCATGATTGCGAATTTGTTTGAGGAGCAGAAGTTCTTTCCGAAATACCCCGAAAGGCAACTTAAAATTGCTGCTATTCTATTTGGTAAGAGTTATACCGTCTAAAGTTTACACTAATAGAACTATCTATCTTTCATTATTCTTATCAAGGAATGTGATTTCTCAAAAAATGTCAAAATTTCACGAAATATTTCTTATTTTTGAGTTACCGAATTTTTTTTCGAAATCCGAATAATTTATTTTTTTCATTTGACTAATCTCAATTTTTGTAAATTTAGCCCGTTATAACCTTAGTTTAGTATTAAAATTTTGTTCTTTAAGTGATCCTTATGCAATATGTAGTTTGTACGACATTATGAGTCTTGTGAGACTCTTTATGTGGTGGTATCAAAGAGTTTGAAATGCCTAAATTATACTAATAACTTCAAAATTTTTACTTTTTTCTATACACAACGAAATATTTCTTAATATCAACTTAAGAAACTACCTCGAAAAACGAAATCACAATCTACATAGAACTTTCTATGCATCATGTTGGAATGGCTGGAATGTTTTCACTAGAAACAAAGTTTTTCATATATTCATATTCTGCTAAATTTGGGGATTTCAAATCTTTCCTGATGCTCATTTCCTGTTAATATAATGAAACCAATGAATCACAAAACTGAAAAAGCCATTAGTGGTATCTTTAATTATTTTTTCTGATTTGTCCTTTTACAATGTCTATGCAAATACATATTGGACAGGCTACATTATTAAGCCTATTAAATTTATGAGTAATTTGCAGGATCCTTAATAAAGCACCAGCTCGTGACTCATCTTTTCCTTGGTATTGCTTTGCGTGGCGTTCTGGATGCATTGCGTAAACCGGCGGATTCAAAAGTTAGTATCATTTCGTTCCAAGTATCATTATCTTTCTCAGTGTGGTGTTTTTTTTTTAAAAATTTTTTATTGGCTTCTGCATGGTAGTGTTGCTTACTAATCCTCTACTTCTAGATGTTTATCTTTGGGGCCAAGGCATTGGAGCAGTTTGTTGATCGTCTGGTGGAGTGGCCTCAATACTGCAATCATATATTGCAAATATCTCATCTACGTGGGACTCATACAGAGATTGTTGCGTTCATTGAGCGTGCTCTTGCAAGGATCTCGTCAGGTCATTCAGAATCAAATGGAGCCCACAGTGTCAGTGATCAGCACCAAACACCTAACCAGGCTAACCTGGAAAACATAGAGGTACGTTTTGAGTCTTATTCTTTCACATTTCTTTCATCTAAAATATCTGCTTTCATGAAAAGGTTGGGTTCCCTGTTGCCCGAGTTTAATTCTAATTGCAAAAACAATCTGCATATAAAATGTCTGTCCAGTATTATACTATCTCAGCATTGTCTCTGACTAGTACTTCTCGAGTTCTCGTCATAATTTGGATTTCGGAATTATTCAGTTTCATCCAAGTTCCTTAGTCGTAGTCAAAGATTACAGGACAAGTACATAGCCATTACCTCTTAACCGATGAGAAAGATACATGCTTACTACATTTGATTTATGGAACATCTCCTTACATGAGTTTAGGTAGTTTCGAATTTTGTGCTTAGTTAAAAAAATGCAGATTCTTTCAATGCTAAGGACTGCCCACAATCAATTCCCTAGTGGTATATGTGGTTTTGGTGTCACTAGGTGAGTTGAGTCAAAACCTTCTTTACTTAATACTATTTCGGTTTATCCTAGTGAGTGCAACATTCAAAAAAATTGTTGCACTGAGGAACAAGATGGGGAATATGTAATTTTGATAGATGGCCTTCAAGTTAATTTTCATTCATCTTCAAGGTAATTTTGATTTTCGAATGCACAGCCGTGCAATCTGTAACTTTTAAAATGTCACTAGTGCTGTTGTATCTAGGAATGATATATAGGTTTCGTTCTAAGATGACGGTATGTCACAAACCTGTATTTCTAAGTGGTTTATCTAAAAGAGGTTCAGTGAGAAGCAAATGATGAAAATATTGCGATATCTGGGGGAGTTGGAATGATTGTTCTCTATCAGCTTCCTGCTGCTGAAGTCGATTGCCAAAGGTAAAAGCACAGAATGTAGTCCACCCTACTCCTCTTGTTGAACTTTTCAAGTTGTGTGAAGAAGACAAATCTTATTAGGATAAGAATCAGGTGCGTTTTCGAAGGCCCAAATCAGATAGTGGTCTAATGGAGGTCTTGTGTTTTATCAAGATGGACATAACAGCAAATGAAGTTAATATCTACTAGTGGAGTGTCAAAAACAAAAAATTTATATTACCCATACCTTTGTTCTAAGTTCATCTTCATATTTTGCTCCTTTATGAGCTGAATATAGCCTTCGGGCCTGATATAGCTTCTTGTTGGGTTACTCTTTGGGTGTACTTCTATTTTATTTTTGTTGTATCTGTGGTTATAGTTGGTTCGAAATATCTTTCTACATCTGTAATTTTTCCTAGATTCTGAATTTTCATTTCTGCCATGGTAATCAATCGTTCTCTTTAGACATGGTTCTTGAGGAATAACATCTATTTCAGGCATCAGAGTCCTCATGGAAGTTAGTCGGATCCACCAACCAGCCTGGGCAGCAACTCCCTTCTCCACTCCAGATGCAACAGAGAAATCAAGGTTTTCTAGATGACAGGCATAAGTCTGCAGCTGGTACAATTAACTATATGAAGCCCCCCCTTCTATCTTCTACTGGGCAGCCGGCGGTAGGGAGTGCCACTGACGCAGTCCCCAATCACAAGGTACATCCAACATTTTGATTATAGGAGATTCTGCAATTTCAATAACTGTATTTTATGATCACTGCAGCTTATGCATTTTTAATTGGATTTTTTCCTCCCATGTAGACAAGTGGTCCCCAGTCCCTGCAAACAGTGCTATCTCTTAGCTCAGTGAGTGGGACAACTACTTCATCATCCTCCCCGGGTTTCCTGCGCCCTTCACGACCAACAACATCTACTGGTAATTCTCTAGATAATAGATACTTCCAATTATTTCAGATACAATTCTTTGTTCTATTATAGACTAAACGTACGCTGCAAGTGTGCCTCTCATGATACTCAGTTTCTTTTTGTCATTATTATTATTGAATTTCCAGGCATGCCCAGACAACACTCGTATAGTACTGGGTTTGGTTCTGCTTTGAACATTGAAACACTTGTTGCTGCTGCAGAGAGGAGGGACACTCCGATAGAGGTATTTTGCTTCTCAACTTCTTATTTAGCTTGGAGTGGTGGATGCATGAATCCAGCCATATTTGTCATTGGGCACAACAAAAATTTGTTGTTGGAAGAGTTGACCATTTTAACTTTACTTTTTCTTTCTTAGATCTTTAGATATGCATTAAAATAGAGGTTGAATCTAATGGATACCATTTAGGTTCTTGATTTTTATGCATGTTAAAGTGTATTTGGTATGTAATTATTCTGTCAGAAGTTAGAAGATATGTTATTCAGTTTGTAGAATTTGACGGTTAGAGTTGTATGTACAGGATTCACATCTCAGATAATCTGTTTTATATAGCTAGTTAAGTGTCATTGAACATCATCTTGAACGTTCAAAATGGACAGTAGAGTTTAAGTATTTCGATGTCCATATGTTTTGAACATGTGGGACAGAGACACATTTAAAAAAAATCCCCATTTCTATAATTGATGACTTTCTATACAACTATCCTAGTTTCATTTCATTACATAGAATATATCTACCTCATTTTTACTTTTACTCCTTTGCTCCAATCAGTTAATTTTATCGAAGAAAGTATATTCTGGCCAGATGGTCATGGAAGTAGCAATATTGATCTTAAACTTTATGGCTGGTGAAATCAACTGTATATTTGAGGGAAAATTATTGTAATGTTTGCGAGTGTGCCCCCCTTTTGGTACTCTTTTTTAGTTGATGTTTCAGACACCTTGTATACCCGTGTTAGACACTCACACATCTTATTGCTAGATGGCTCCTAGCGTATCAGCAAATATTCAATAGGACAAAAAATGTAGGCCCTGCACTGATGATAGCCAGCACAGTTGGTAAGGCTGTGGTGCTTGGTACCCCATGCGTTAGGTTAGCATATGGGGTGAAGGGAATAGATATATTGAACCTTTCAAAAGAAAAAAAAAAATAGGCCCTGCACAGTCGTCTCACTAGTTTTTTGGTTGATAAACTGTTATTTAGGCTATTTGTTTTTTCCCTCGTTCTATTTTTCGTATCTTTTGTGATTTAGACATCCTCACTTCCTGAATACAGACGCCTGCATTGGAGGTTCAAGACAAGATATTATTCCTAATCAACAATATCTCAACAGCAAATCTTGAAGGCAAAGCAAGAGAATTTACTGAAATTTTAAGTGAAGAATACTATCCATGGTTTGCACAATATATGGTGATGAAAAGGTTGGAATTAAAGATTCCATTTGTCCTGATTTTGTTCCAGCTTATTTGCCATTATGTTATCTAACTCTCTTTCTTGTGTTGTGATCATAATGTCAATTTGAACAGAGCAAGCATTGAGCCAAATTTTCATGACTTGTACTTAAAATTCTTGGATAAGGTTAATTCAAAAACTCTGAATAAGGAGATTGTAAAAGCTACATACGAGAATTGCAAGGTACTTGTGCTATTTTCATCCCCTTGTTTCTGAATCTTTGTAGCAGTTGTTGATGGAAACATTTATTGCTGTCTACAACTTCCTTCTCAGGTTCTTCTAAGGTCAGAACTTATAAAATCTAGTTCAGAAGAGCGTTCTTTGTTGAAAAATCTTGGTAGCTGGCTTGGAAAATTTACGATAGGGCGCAATCAAGCATTACGGGCACGAGAAATTGATCCTAAGGTTTTAATAATTGAGGTAACTACCTTTGTTTGTTGCAACTGTTGTTGATGGGTTTTCATGATTCACAGCACTTTTGTTTTCTTTTCATACCGAGTTCTTAAATACGTTCTTATAAAGTTGATGCCCGCTCCAAAACAATCTGATATCAGGCAGGGACCACATCACATGTATATCAAACTGCTTAGATATGTTCTAGGTATTACATTGCTGTCATGTTGCATTGCCTATAAGGGCGTGAAGATGCAATTGTCTATATGATATTAGACACAAACTCTAAATAAGGGGCTTTGAGAGAAAAATACTATGATGAAGCATGTCTAATTTTACAACTTTATTAAAGATGGAATATAAAGCATACAACTTTATTAAAGATGGAATATAAAGCATAACCTGATGCAATTTGAGACGAAAGACAATACATCTGAATCTTTCATTATAACAGTAATATACCAACTTCAAGATTAAGCTAACAATTATAATGAGCTCTACAATAAGTAGACAATCTAATCCAAAATGCTCAATGAGCGGATCTCTGTTGGTGGCTTTTTCTTCATCCTAAGGGAAGTTCTTGTCCTCGATGTTTTCTCTAGTGGAGTACAAAAATCAAAGTTTGAGAGAATGAGCCCATATTATTATCTAGTGTAATCAGTAGATCAACTTGTCATTTGTATCATTGTGGACATTTCTGGATGGGCTTTTTGAACCACATCATTGGAGCCGTTGCACAAAAAAGGAGGATCATGTCATTGGTTAACAATCCTTTTTTTGCAGAGAAATTTAAGTTATTACTTATGTCAAGCTTTTCATCTCATTGAAGTGTCAACAAATTAGGTTGTGGTTTAGGCTCCGCTTGGTACATCGTAAAATGATGCATTTCGCAAATTTATGCATTTCGCAAATTTATGCATATGCATTAGTTTGTAATGCATTACTTTATGGACAATTGGTATTAATTAAAGAAAATCAATGCAAATCAGACAAATGATTGTGGGTGGTGTTGATGATGGTAGTAGTTGTAATTGTGGCATAGTCATCGTGGATGTGATTGTGATTGTGAATGTGGATAATGATGGTGGTGGTGGCGGCAATGGCGGTGGTTGTTAAAATGGTCGTGGTTGTGCCGCCGGTTATGGTGGAGGTGGCGGTTATGGTTTGTGGCTATGGTGGTTGTGGCGGTGGTAGTGGTGGAGGTGGCGGCAACGACGGTGATTATGCTATGGTAGTGGTAGTGATGGAGGTGGCTGCGGTGGTGATTATGCTATGGTAGTGGTGGAGGTGGCAGCGGCGGTGGTAGTGGTGTGGTGGTGGTGGTTGTGGTAGTGGCAACAATTGTAGTTGTGAAAGTGATGATTGTTGGGGTGTTTATGAAGGAGTTGAAGGAACTTGAGGAGATGATGAGAGTTTTGCAAAGTAATGCGAGAGATTTTGTCCCGCAAAGTTTTATAACTAGGAGATGCAATGGTCTTGAATTCAAATTCCAATAACCGTTTAACGTAAAATCAACCAAGCACCAAATTTATGTAACCGCCGTAAACTTTTGCATTATGCATTATTTTACCGCGTACCAAGCGGAGCCTTAGTTGTTTGTAAATGAATTTTTTTTATTGTTTTTATTTTATTTATTTATTTGTTGTTCTCTGATTAAGTTATCGTTCCCAAAATATCTAGGGGTTCCAACAACATAGGTACAATCCAGGGTTCATGGTTCTAACAACAATATATCAGCCTATTAGTATTCTAGCAATCTTTGAATGCAAATGATATATTGCCAATTCTAACAACTGAAAGCAAATGATATTATTGCAAATGTTGGCATTTGTTTTTTATAGCATACCCATTTATTTGGAAGCAAAGGTATAAAGAATTGAAGAAATACTATTAAAGGACTAGGAAAATAGATTTTTATTATTATTTTTTCAAATTTTTATAATCAGTTGAGAGTGACTCCTTAGAGGCCAACAAACACGGTAAAAGGGAAAACTACAGAAAGCAAAAGAGGACACTTAAGAAGATAAGAGTCCCAAGAGAGCATGAAGTCCTCTGTCCTCAATCACCCTGTTCTTCCTGCCATATAAACCCAGTACCACACTATATAGTGTCCATGACATGATATGTTACGAATCCAGGGGTCATGTTGTGCCTAGAACAACCAAGTTATATTTTAAAGCAGCTTTGCAACCCTGTTAGGTTCCTTGACAAAGTGTTTGACTTATTATTGCAAATGTTGGCATTTGTTTTTTATAGCATACCCATTTATTTGGAAGCAAAGTTATAAAAAATTGAAGAAACGCTATGAAATGATAGGGATGGCGGATTGGGGCGGATTTGAGCAAATCCATCCCCGATCCGTCAGGATAATCGGAGCCCCAAATTTGCCTCGCAAATTCGTTTACAAATTTAATTTAAAACTGTAATCGCCCCGTGCGGATTGGCGGATATTCGCCCCGCCCCGCCCCGCCAATCCATTTACGGTTTGCGGTTCGGTTGCTGGATTGCCGGTTCCCCACCCCGACTCGCCCCGATCCGCAATTTGGGCCTTTTGTTCATTATAATTTGGGCATGTTATACATTCAAACTCAAAGCAACACATTAAGAAAGCTGCTGTTTATGAACATAAGCTTAACTTGATCAGACACTATCATCAATAAACAACACATTATAAACCTGATAAAGTATCAACCTACCACACCCACATTATATGCCACACCCACATTATAAATCTGATACATTATAAACTTGCCACATTATATACATTATAAACCTGCTGCCACATTATATACATAAACCTGCCACATTGCCACATTATATACATTATAAACCTGATAATAGCATTATAAACCTGATAATAGTTTTAAACAACCTAGACTTAAACAATCAGAATTGCACGCATCAATAACAAACAAAAGTCTTAAAACCCAACCCCAATACATTAAAAACCTGATTTTCAAGTCTTAACCTACACATTAACCCAAGAAAATAACAAAAACCATAAGACATTTGCTCTTTTGTTGTTGCAAGAACTTAGCCAATCTGAAATTAAAAAAAAAAAATTTATTTCTAAGTTAGTTTCTTAAAAAAAGGCATATGAAGATGAGTAGAAAATATGGCATTGTTTTACATTACCTCCATCAAGTCGTTGAAATAAAAAACATTAAGAATTTTTGGATCATGCAATCGAAATGCAACTTTGTTCCTACAAATAAAATAATCCATTTTAGCAAAGCCTAAGATATCATTGTTTTACATGCAACGTTGAAATAAAATCAGATCCTAAAATTGATAAAGTTGATAAAACTTTCATATCGTCATGCTAGTCAATTATGGCTCATACCTTGTGTCCAGACGACTACCCTAAGATCCTGGATTAGCTCTTTAAAATATTTTTCTTCACTTCTTCCTTGGCAATTTTTTTTTTGAAAATGTTTTCCCTGAAGTCAAACACACCCTTAATTTTTAAACTAATGCCACATTGTTATAATCTGTAGATAACTTAAACTTATGTACTTAATTTTCCCTGAAGTCAAACACGCCCTTATTGATCTGATTGAAAAACCAAGGAGCTTCTTTATATGATTTAAAGTTAAGAAATGCGTATAATTGGAGATGATCTATAAAAAATGCGCCCCTAATTTTTTTTTTTAAATGAGTATAATTGGAGATGATCTATAAATTTATAGTCTAATTATTAAAAAAATTGGATAATTGAAAAGCTTGACCAACTCCAATAGGAAACCCAAAAAACACAACCTGGAAGTAGGCATTAAACTCAAAGATATAAGGGTTGTCTATTATATTTTTCTTGCTCATCTGATCTGGACAAAAATATAGCATGGAATAAATTCAGTGCTAACCAATGAACCAGGAGGAATAAATTCGTGTTGAGGGTTGCATTACAAAATTGTTGTCATTACAATAGAATTGACAATAAAAATTCAGACCTTATGGTTACCTGTGTAGATAGATCAGTATTTAGTGAAGAGGAAAACCCCCAATTTCACTGCAAAGAAGATTTGAGAATGAATGAAGATTTGAGACAAAGAAGAAGAAATACAGAGAGAGAAAGAGGAGAGGAGAGTACCTGAAGATGAAATACAGAGAGGAGAGGAGAGGCTTCGTCTTCGACTGTGAGCTTCGAGTCTGTGTCTGTCGTTGTGAGAGGGCAGAGAAGCTTCGACTATTCGAGGCAACTCAACTGTGAGAGGATGAAAAAACTCTGATCTCTTGTGTGATCTCTTGTGTGTGAGAGGCGATGACTTCGACTCCAGTCTCTTCGTCTTCGAGTGAGAAACTTAGATCTGTGAGTGAGAGGGAGACGTGAAGACGAATGAGGAATTGAGATGGAGATTTGTGTATGTCTGTGTGAGAGGGAGATGCGAAGCCGCGAAGATGGTCTGGTACTCTGGTGTGAGACAGTGAGAGGGAGAGGCGAAGCGAAGCGAAGACGGTCTGGTGTGAGAGGGGCGAAGACGGTCTGGTGTGAGAGGGAGAGGCGAAGACGGTCTGTGTGTGAGAGATCTAGGGTTTAATCCCCTTATATACTGGAAGGGTATTTTTGTAATTCCACAGGTTAAACGGATATCCGTGGGGCCCCGATTATTAAACGGATGCAGAATGAAAATCCGTATCCGCCCCAAGAACCAGAGACCCTTTACCAAATTCGCCCCAAACGGGGCGAGTGGGGCGGATATCCGTGAAAATCCGCCTCACTGCCATCCCTATGAAAGGAGTAGGAAAATAGATTTTTATTATTATTTTTTCAAATTTTATAATCAGTTGATCAAGGCAAATTTATTGAGTCAGAGGAAAATGGCGTCAGTAGAGAGTAGGGCTGGGCAAGTACGGTTAACCGGCCCAAACTCTTAAAACCGAAAACCGGCTCGAAAAATTCGGGCCCGTGTTTATGAGAACCGAAACCGGACCGAGTTGACCGAGTAATCGAAATCCCGGTTAACCGATTTACGGACCGATTTCGGGCCTAAGAGCAAAAAAAAAAAATGATTCTACAGTATTTTTAAAAAAAAATGCTGAAACCGTACTACAAAATTAAAAAAAATTACAAAAAAATTATAGATCTGATCAACAAATTACAAAAAAAATCTGATCAATAAAATTACAAAAAATTACAAATTATAACAAAATTAAAAAAAATTACAAAAAAAATACAACATCTGATCAGGATCAAGATCTGATCTGGATCAAGATCAAGATCTGATCTGGATCAAGATCAAGATCTGGATCTGGATCAAGATCATGATCTGGATCTGGATCAAGATCATGATCTGGATCTGGATCAAGATCTGATCTGGATCTGGATCAAGATCTGATCTGGATCTGATCAAGATCACATCGGATCTGATCAAGATCAGATCTGGATCTGATCAAGATCACATCGGATCTAGGGAAAGGCGGGGAAAGGAGGGGAGAGGGAGGCGGCTCGGCCTCCGCCTTCGCTGAGAGTAGGGCTGGGAGTAGGCCTCCGCCTTCGCTGAGAGAGGGAGCTGGTGATTTCCGCCTCGGCCTCCGCTGTGAGAAGTGAAGAGGCCTCCGCGGCTTCGCCTCCGCTGTGAGAAGGGAGGGGAGAGGGAGGCGGCCTCAGATCGGCCTCCGCCTCCACTGTGAGAAGAGAGGGGAGAGGGAGAGGGAAGCGGCCTCCGCGGCTTCGCTGTGAGAAGAGATGGGAGAGGGAGAGGGAGGCGTCTCTCTGGTTTCCTTCGCTGGTTTGCTCTCTAAAGTTTTCGAGTTGAGGGAGTTGGAGGGGGTGAGAGAAGTACTTAAGTGAAGGAGTCGGGCCGGGCCGGTTATTTGACGGGCTTCAGAAATGGAAACCGAGGCCCGGATCAGAAACTTCGGGCCGGGCCGGGCTTTTACAACCGAAATTTTTTTAATTAATTAAAACCGATCCGAACCGACCCGATCGGTCCGGTTATCGGTTCGGTCCGGATTTTCGGTCCTAAATGCCCACCCCTAGTAGAGAGTGACTCCTTAGAGGCCAACAAACACGGTAAAAGGGAAAACTACATAAAGCAAAAGAGGACACTTGAGAAGATAGAGTCCCAAGAGTGCATGAAGTCCTCCGTCCTCAATCACCCTGTTCTTCCCACCATATAAACCCAGTACCACACTATATAGTTTCCATGGCATGATATGTTACGAATCCAGGGGTCATGTTGTCCCTAGAACAACCAAGTTATATTTTAAAGCAGCTTTGCAACCCTGTTAGGTTCCTTGACAGGTGATCACATGGACTTGGCAATTTTGTACTACTATGAAATAGACCACTTGACTATCTTTTTGGTTTTCACTTCCATCTTTGTTTTTGCTATCAGCGAATATATATAACAACAAGATTATGACATGTTCTGCATCCAACCTAATGAGGCTTTTAATAATGTTTTGTGACGTCAAAATTTGGTATGCTTGGGTTGCTTTGTGCTGTAAGGTTATGATGATGACTTATTTCTCAAGAGATAGTTTTGACTGTTTGTAAAGACACCAAAACTCTGGTCTGGCTTTAGGGAAATATTTGGGGAGTAATCTTTGGGGTTGAATTTCATGTTTGTGTGTTTGGTTGGGAGAGTTTGTTACTCCTTTGTATATTTGTTACCTTGTGGACTTCTCACTCACTTTGGATTTTCATTAATATTAGACTTCTTTTTTTATTAACAAAAAAATGACGTCTTATTTATTCATGTTTGAATTTGTTAGGATGACTCTCTTGCAAGTGCCTCTATGATGCTTTTATTCGTCTCACCGATTTTGTTGATTTCAGGCTTACGAGAAGGGATTGATGATTGCAGTTATTCCATTTACGTCTAAGGTATGTCTTGTTGATGATTTTTCTAATCATTCTTCATTACATGAATGTTATGGTATCTATGTCGTGGTACTTGTTGCAGATACTAGAACCATGCCAGAGTAGTCTTGCATACCAGCCTCCAAATCCGTGGACAATGGGCATTCTTGGTTTACTTGCTGAGATTTATGCACTGCCAAATCTGAAAATGAACCTCAAGTTCGACATCGAGGTATTTACTTATTCCCATTTCATATTGCATGACAAAGAATTATATTGGCATCTGACATGGATGTATAGACTGTAGAGTCAGATGAGCTGATTATCTGATGATCATGTATCTTATTTAAGGCACAAAAATGAGTGTATATATAAGTTAAATACCCTTCGCTGCATTGTATTGTGCAAGTTACTTTTGAAGTAAGAGGTGGTGCTCAACATGGCATATTCCTAGAAAATATAGGTTCCTTGCAAATGAACTCGGTTGCTGTATTTATTTTGAGTATTGCAATTCATTTTTGGCGTTGTAGGTCTTGTTTAAGAACCTCAGTGTAGATTTGAAAGAAGTAAAACCAACTTGTCTTCTGAAAGATCGGGTTAGGGAAGTAGAAGGAAATCCAGATTTTTCAAACAAAGACATCGTGGTGTCCCAACCACAAGTGATTTCTGAAGTCAACACTGGGATGATTTTTGTCTTAAACCAAGTGGAACTGCAGTCTGAGGTGGGAAATCCTTCCCATGCTGGCGGCCATTCACATTTATTATCTCAGGTCTGTGTGCTCCAATATATCATTTTATAAAGTGCAAATCACTCTTTTGCTCTGTTTGTTAATTGTAGATGTGTTTGGCTATGTATCTGGCTTTAGTATACTGCTCCTCTACATCTTGCGTCGGGTGTGCTGGTGGAAGATGACAAGATGGCCTTAAGCTTGTCTGAGAGGCTTCCTACAGCTCAGGGACTCTCACAAGTCACTCCATCACAGTCATCGTTTTCAGGAAGTCAGGTATGATAGTGAACCTTGGGCCTTTTTCCTACAAATTTTTATCCGTTTATTTCTCTGAAAAATTATGATTGGATTTTTTTCAGCTGCAAACACCAATTGCTAACATGAGGAGCCACGTTGTTATCAATCAGAAACTTAGTGCTTTTGGCCTACAAATTCCTATTCAGAGGTTGGGTTTAACAGTTATTAACTTAGTGTTTTGAGTATATTCCACTACCATCTTGAGTTTAGTTAGCTTTAGTTGGCCACTCATAACTTGGTTGTTGTATCAGTGTCCTCCCTAGTGCAATGGAGAGGGCTATCAAGGATATAATGGCTCCTATAGTTCAGCGCAGTGTCACTATAGCTAGTCAGACAACAAAAGAACTTGTTCTCAAGGTCAGACACTTTTTCCCAGCAACGATTATTGTATTATTCTGATTGCCTGTGACTGGCAGATATTTCATCGTGATTCCCATATAGCAGGATTATGCAAGGGAGTCAGATGAGAGCCGAATCTTTAATTCCGCTCATTTGATGGTGGCAAGTCTTGCTGGGAGTTTAGCTCATGTCACATGCAAGGTCTGTTTGTTATGTTGTATCATTCTGTAATTTGAAGCAACTTTCCCTGAAAAGTCGAGGTGCACTCCTCGTTACGCATCAATGCGCCGCTTTGCATTGAAAAAAGCTCAATCGCCTCATTACTGGAAAACACTTTTTAAAACATATTGCTTTCAATAGCCAATGAGCTCCTAAAAGAGATTAAGAGATGGAAAGCATTCTTGTCCCTATTTAAACAAGCAAAATAATGTTGACATTTTTCTGGAACTAACAATAATACTGCTTCGGTCATTGCTAGGAACCTCTTCGCAATTCCATTTCAGGCCACTTGCTGACTTCTCTTCAGGGTTTGAATATTACTAATGAACTTCTTGAAGCTGGTGTACAACTTGCTACCAACGACAACCTTGATTTGGGTTGTGCGGTGGTTGAACAAGCTGCGACAGAGAAGGTATACTTGGTTTTTCTTGTTCTTTTAGATGAACTTTTGAATTTTCTTATTTAATTATTGTGTTTTCCACAGATTTTAGATCATAAGTGAGCATATGTTGTCAAATCTATAGGTTTACATCAGTAGTTTCTACATCCCTTTTATTATGTAATATATACCAGTGTGTCCACTGTACCAAAGATATGATTTTTTTGGGTAAACCTCATGACATACCATCACGTCTGTGCGTACATCACCATGAACACACTCACTTTGCCTAGGAAATCAATTGAAAAACATAAAAATTACAATTCGAAGCCACTCATTTCACAATGTAAAATGATTTCATAGTTGCCCAATAAATTTGAAATTGCACACAATAGCAAATACTAAAAAATGCCCAATTGTAAATTTATGTGTACAAATCAAAATAGATTTAGTAAAAAAAAAAATTATATTTGAAAGATGAGTAATTGAAAGCAAGATAGATGAAAGAGTGTAAGTGAGGATTAACAGAACTTGAAAGATGAGAAATTGAAAGTGTAAGAGATATTGAAATATGAAAAATTGTCTAGGATCGTTAGATCTTTATCTTTGAATAAATCTCAGTCGTCTTTTATCTCCAATCCCAAACACCATTCTGAATTGTAATATATACTAAGGTATTTTCCGTGCCTTCGACACACAAATTGTTTGATAGGAGGATAATTTTCAACTTTGGCCCAGGGGTATTTCAGTTCTATGCTGGGATGCACGGACTCGGATACGCGTATCGTATCGGACACGGATACGATACGGCGACTCGACAATTTTCTAAAAACTAGGACTCGGGGACTCGGCGACACGTCAAACCTTATTTTTATTTTTATATTTTATTAAAAAACTATTAACATAATGTCATAACTCATAAACAATAATTAATAATCTAAATATATAAAACATCTAAATGCAATGAGCTTAATTAATGAAATTATTTGAATGAATGAAAAGTTTGGGTACATGAGTGAAAATTAGGGTAATGAATTCTAATATGGGCCGGGCCTAATTTGGACCCTACCCAACTAATCCATATAAATAGCAATTTCCCTCCCCCCCTCTGTTTTCCTCGCCATTTCCCTCAACAATTAGATGGGAGGCGCAGGAGGTTGAAGAAACAGCGATGTGAAATGCTCGATCTCCCCTCCCAGTCGCTCGATCTCCCCTCCCAGTCGCTCGATCTCCCCTCCCAGTCGCTCGATCTCTCTGATCTCCCCGCTCGATCTCTCTGATCTCCCCGCTCGATCTCTCTGATCTCCCCGCTCGATCGATCGATCTCCCCGCTCGATCGATCGATCTCTCTGATCGATCTCTTTTTTTTTTTTTTTGAAAAGCAATGATCAATCTCTCTGATCTCCCCGCTCGATCGATCTCCCTGCTCGATCTTTGGATCTCTCTATGCTCGATCTCTCGGTAGATTTCAGCCGTCTGATTTTATCAAGATCTGAAGAAAAAAAAATTATTAGCAACCGAATCCTGACCGTGTCCAGACCGTATCCGGACCGGGTCAAGCCGTATCCTGACCAAGTCACGTTGACCGATACGTTGACCGCGTCGGATACGTATCGAACGCGAATCGCACGCGTATCCGTATCCGACCAGCGTAATACTAGGATTCAGAGGGTTTTACCGAGAATCCGTGCTTCCTAGGTTCTATGCGAACATAAATTTTAGTCAAACACCCTCCCGCTCCCTCTATGTGATCCGTTAGATTTTTATGTCTAGTAAATCTCATCGTGATTGTTATTCGATAGAAGGTGGGTCGTGAAAATTGGTCAAACTCGGTTAAAATTTTAAACATAAGGAAAAAAACACATTTTATAAAACATCAACTATTTATTTGAAAAAAATGCATACGGTGTGAAATGCATATTTAAAACTTTAAGCGTTTGTATTAATGATTGGTTTCATTGGAAAAATCTTCAAAAATGCATTTCAACCATACTAAAATTCGACATCTAAGTAAATACTTACGACGTGAAGTGCATTAGATTACAATATTTTTTTGAAAAAATGCATACAGCGTGAAATGCATATTTAAAACTTCAAGCGTATATGTTAATGATTGGTGGGAAGATCTTCAAAATGTGTTTCAACCATTCCAAATTTACTAAAATCCGACAACTAAGTAGATAGTTATGACGATTTGCATTTAAAAAAACAAAAATTTTATCACTCCGCTACATATGCATTCCACCAACCTTTTCACATTTTTGTTCATTTTCTTTGCCCTTCTACTTGACTTCATGGGAATGCATTTGTATTTGGGTAACTATGTATTCACTAAACGACAAATAAGGGGAGTTTTCGCTGTAGTGCTATACTTACTACTAAATGTCTATAACATAGCCAATTATATCTTATTTTACACTTCCAAACTCCAATACCTCAATTTGACAGCCTACAACTTACTGATTGACAGATTATCTGAGTATTTTTTAAAAACCATTCAAGTCTGCTGAAATCTCAGTGCTCGGAGCTAATACAGTATTTCAAGTTCATTTATATTCTTTTGTTTCATTTCCTGTTGTTCAGATCCTTCAATAATGTCTCATATCATATCCTAATAGTCAAGGGTCATTTGTCAATCTAATTTTTTGGAGATTCCACGGTTCTTTTTCATTGTACTAATAAAGCCTATCCCTAGCTTTCTAACCACCTTTCTTGTATTGCATTCAGAACATTTTATTCTTTACAAATCAAATGACAATGCTGTTTATGTAAAACCTTATGATGAAGCTAGTTTTACTCTGCAATTTATGGTGCATTTTGTCACAGGCTTTGCAAACTATTGATGCGGAAATAGCTTCACAACTTGCCTTAAGAAGGAAGCATAGAGAAGCTGTTGGTTCCACGTTTTACGATGCAAGTACTTATTCACAAGGTCCTATAAGTGTAGTACCAGAGTCCCTTCGCCCAAAACTTGGTCGCTTATCACATGCTCAACAGCGAGTTTATGAGGTGTTATTAGCTCCTTCACAGCATGGAAAAAATTATATATATGTATTATTATTTTTTTTCCTTAAGCACTCACATCTATTTTCGTTATTAGGATTTTGTTAGGTTTCCATGGCAAAATCAATCAAGCCAGAGTTCAAATGCTATGCCTGCTGGTCTGCCAGCTTCATCTGGTCTTTCAGTTAGTTCTAGTCTACCTCGTGCATATGGTCCAACTTCAGGACAGCTCAACTCTGGCATCTATTCATCCGTTCAGGGTGGATCGGGATTCGGTGCAGTAGCACAGCCCCTAGATCTTATATCTGAGGACATGGACCCTAGTTCTGTGCATCTCCTGAGGTTGCTATTTATTATTGGCACTTGTTTCCTTATCTTTCCTTTTTCCATTCAATTCAAAAAACTCTCTGAGTAATCTCATTTCTTATGTTACAGTGCTGCTTCTGCTCATATTGGGGCTGCTGATGCTGTCATTCAACAAGGATCTGAAAATAGTTCTGTTGTTTCGTCATTTCCATCAACTGTTGCATCTCCTGAACTGCTTCCAGTCGAACCTGCAGCTGCGGTTAAGGTAAAATGGTTCTGTGAAGACGATATTTATTCCTCAGATTACTTTACTGACACGTGCTTTCCATTTTGCCGAAGGAACTGGGAGCTGTTACACAGCCGCCACCTGGAACTTCTGCAACAGAGCGCCTAGGGAATGCCGTGCCTGAACCTTTGCTGAGCACTGGTGACGCATTGGATAAGTACCAGGTTGTGTCTCAAAAGGTAGGAAATGATTTTCCTTTGCTTAGTGTCCTCCATTAATCCACTTTTGTACGATGTCCAATTGTTTTTTCGTTAGCACATATTGGATGTGGTCTTGTACTATTTGAGAAGTGGAATATATTATGCAATAAATCTTCTTACATGGACAATTCATTTGGATCATAAGAGGTCTCTGAAGCAGGCCCAAACAAAAACGTTTGAAAAAGTTGTGGTAAAGAGAAACTTGTTTTATAAAATCCTTCTTCTGTCCATGCCCCAGTTGGGCATTATTATTATGTATATTTTTTTTGTTAGGGGTCAGTGAAGTTGCTCTACAACAATCTTTTTTTGTAATGATGTCTGCTGGTTTCCGATTTCAAATCTAAGTGCTTTGTTTTCAATTCATTCTGTTTTTGACATCAATGTCTCAGTTAAATTTTAATGTGTTTCAGCTGGAAACTCTTGTTGCAATTGATGGCAGAGATGCAGACATTCAGGTATTGTTTTCTGCAGTTGTATGTTTATGTGCAACATGTTGACTCGCTCGGTGATTACCATTTTCCTTAATTCTGAAGCTGTGTACTCTTTTATCTTTATGTCTTGTATTGGTTCAATCCTTAAAGTCATCAAAGGTCAATGGCCATTATTGTTTTTATCAGACCTAAGTCTTATGTTTGTTTCAGGGAGTTATTTCCGAGGTTCCTGAAATTATTCTGAAATGTATTAGCCGTGATGAGGCTGCTTTGGCTGTGGCTCATAAGGTTTTTATCTTCTTTACGAGAAACTTGATTTTTATGTAGCATCTGTTTTTGTATTTACCGTGCTAATTTGACGACAGGTGTTTAAGAGTTTATATGAAAATGCCTCAAACGGTACACATGTTGGGGCACACCTTGCAATTTTGGTTGCTGTTCGTGATATTTGCAAGCTTGTTGTGAAGGAGCTTACGAGTTGGGTAAGTCTTCAGTAAGGCATTTCTTCTGAATATGGTCTATATGTTGTGGATACAAAAATCCTTGCCTTACCTTAAAGGGGGGAAAAAAAAAAGAAAAAACCAAAAATAGAAAGAATGTGCCTTTTTTTTTTTCTTCCCTTATTATGTGAATAACCTCTCTTTTGAAACATACAAGCTTAAATTAGATTTACCTCTCTTTTGAGTCACACTTGTTTTTTTCTGAATGATGCATGATACTTCCTTAAGCAATTATTAAGACACTTTGTGTGTTGAATAAAAAAAATTAAAATAAAACAATCTTTCAGAACCTGAAATGCTAGGTTATTGGCTCAATACGATTTACTGGCTAATATATTGATGAGTTAATGTGACTGAAGTCTTAGTAAAGTATATGGCATATATTCCCACTTTTTGTTGTACTCTTAGGGTGTATTTGGTTGCATGGAATCTTATGCCATGGGACTCCATGAGGGAACCCCTACATTTTAGGCTAAATTGATATATCACTCCACATCCACCATTTGAATTTGTGATCAATAGTGGGAATGAAAGTCCTATGAACATGGGAATCTCACTCCTTGGTCCCCCAAGGCATGTGATTCCCATGTTCATGAGACTTCCATTCCCACCATTGATAACAAAATCAAATAGTGCATGTGGAGTTATACCTAAAATATAGGGGTCCCTTCATGGATTCCCATGGCATAGGATTTCATGCAACCAAATACACCCTTATTTGCACGACATTCTATTTCTTTGACAGCTTTCTTAAAACTTTGCATACTCTACAAGTTTGCTGGTCTCACCACTTAGGCTGCATGATTGCTCTTACCTAAGTAATTACTAGCATACCTGTAAACTAAAATAATTTGGCTTGACGCTTTGGTGTAATACAGTAATACCTAGTAGAATTCACTTGTCACCTCATGTGGCTGTTAACCATTTTAATGTAACCCAACAACTATGCTAAGCTAAATTGTAATAAACTTATAGAAAAAAAAACTAGTGGAGCGCTAAACCCCAAATTACTCTCATGGGCTTACTAGGCCCAATTAAACATTGAAATAAAATTAATTAAAATATAACTGAAATTAATCTAAACTTGTAGTGTCTGATAATTATTTCCATCAATTTTATGTCATACACATCTTTATTAAGATTTCTGGAAGTTTTAAATTATGAACATTTTTATTTAGTGTGTATCTGTCTTTCATCAGGTGATATATTCTGATGAGGAAAGGAAGTTCAACAGGGATATAACTGTTGGTCTCATTCATTCAGGACTACTCAATCTTGCTGAGTACAACATGCACATGGCAAAGCTTATTGATGCAGGACGAAATAGTACTCTCTCTCTCTCTCTATACATATATATATTAATCATGAAGTAGTTGATAGCTGAAATGTAATAACCTTGTAATGAAATGCAGAAGCTGCCACTGAATTTTCTATTTCTCTTCTCCAAACTCTTGTGGTTCCTGAACCAGGAGTTTGTGTGTCAGAGCTGCACAATCTTGTTGATGCTTTAGCAAAGGTTTAACTTTGATCACTTTCCTCTGTTCTCTGTCATTTGAGATGTTTACCATTGCTTATCCATGAGTGGTTTTAAGATGCAGCTTGCTACAAGGCCTGGATCACCCGAATCCCTGCAGCAGTTGGTTGAGATTGCTAGGAATTCTACTGCTAATGCAGCAAATCTGTTGGGTTATTCTATGAACAAGGACGACAAGATCAAGCAGTCCAGAGACAAAAAGGTCATTTTTTTGGTGGGAAACAGCATGTATATCCTCTGGCAATATGTGCTAAATTTGCAATTAAAAGTAGAATCCCTAACATCTATTCTGTTGGAACAGGTTCCCTCTAGCCATTCATTGACAAATAGAGAAGACTACAACAATAATGAGCCTGTGGCAACAGATCCCGCTGGTTTCAGGGAACAGGTATGAGTATGTGCATTTTCATTCAACGAATCTGGACCACAGCAAAGAAAAGAACTGGTTGATTGAATTCATTTATCGACTAAATTTATGGAGGAATTCTCAATTATAATTCGAACCAACTACTCAGGGATGTCTTCCACATTCATAGGAGTGTATCTATGTTTCATGAGACAGCAGTCTTAATCTAATTTTATTCTTTCCTTCTACCATTTTTATATTTTCTTTGGGGTGGTAGAACTATAGGGTTCAGTCAAATGAAAATCAGGGAATGTAGATAACCAGTGTTTCCTTTCACAGTGAACTTACTCTACGTCTCTTTGGGTGGTACAACTATATGGTTCAGTGAATTATTCTCCAGTCTCACGTTTATTAAGTTACTTGATGTATCGGATCATCAAGAATCTTCATGCCGCGCATAATTTTAACTACCAAGTTTCTATAGTCCTGTAGGTTGGAAAAACTTTACCAATCATTTTCCTTCTGAAAATGTGGTCTGCACCATTTTAGCACATAAAAAGATAGGCTACATGAAAATTGAGCATCTTAAATTTTGGATAACATACCTTCTTACCCTCTTTTCAAACAATTTACATTTACAATTTTGTTTGGTTCAAACCAATGAGCCAATCGTTGTGGATCCAGCATTCAATTGTTGTCTTTTGTGAAATTTTTTTGTTATTTGTTTTTGCCTCTTTTCGTGAAGGTTTTTTTTGTCCTTAACATGATAAAGGATTTTATCTATTTGGAATTGAATGTTTCTTGAAAATTTATGATACGTGTATCACATTTTTAGATGAAGTCAACTATTACGTCAGTTAGTAGTTGTCTTAAAAAGTGGCCAGGGCATCCCTGTAGTCGAGATGAAGCTATGGTGCTTCACAGCTTAAGCCAACTGATGTAGTCTTTAAGCTTCATCCTCGACCACCTAAAGCATACTAGCAATGATGCTTAATCCTCATCCACCTAAGGTTGTTTAAGAACCACCCCATCCCCCCCACCCCTCGGGTTGTTTCAATTGTTAGTTTATTGGGCACGGTTTGAGGAAAAAAAAAGTAGCAAGTGTTTTTATGCTTTTGAATTGTATATATATTTATATATATGGTTCGTTTTGTTATTCAGAGTTGGATATCAGTGTAAGAAAAAGCTTATTGATCCATATTGACATAGTGCCCACTGTAACATGTTCATTTTTCTTCTCGTTGTTATGGTTATTTGTGAATCAATTACAGGTTTCTATGTTATTTGCTGAATGGTGTCGGATCTGTGAAATTCCTGGATCAAGTGATGGAGCATGTACCCATTTTGTCTCACAGTTGCAGCAGAGTAGACTGCTCGAAGGTGATGATATGTCTGAACGTTTCTTCCGCCTCCTCACAGTAACTTCTCTTCCTTGTTCAGGGCTGTAGCTGCAGTTGATTGTTCATATGATACTTACTTAATTTTCTAATTCCAGGAACTTAGTGTAGCACATTGCCTATCTGCTGATGTGGTTGGCCCAGGCTCTTTGTTACTGCAATCACCTCAACAGGTTCTATCATTCATTGCTATTGACATGTATGCAAAGCTGGTTTCTACAATCTTGAAGGTAATATTGCTTACCTCAGCATTTGGTTCCTTTTGCCCATTCTGTTTAGAGCCTTCCTAACTGTAACTGCTCTGCTCTTGATTTGTTTGTAGAGTTTTTCTGTGGATCAGGGATTAAAAGTTCTTCTTCCTAAGGTTGGAATTCGGTGGTCTTTCATTTGCTTCTATTGCTTATTAATGTCTTAGTGGCACTTAACTGTTCGTTGAATTTTGCCAGATTCTGTCAGTGACTGTCAAGGTCATACAAAAAGACGCAGAGGAGAAAAGGAAAGCTTTTAACGCAAGGCCATATTTAAGGATGTTTACTGACTGGATTTGGGACCTTACTTCTTCTGACCTGGTTATTGATGGTACCAATCTTCAGGTATAACTTATTTTGAAGATCATCATGTCCCTTATGGCACATTGTTCATAGAAAGAGGTTTTCTTATCAGTTCCCATTATTTTTCAATTTAACTGTGGTGATGGGTGTATATCTTCAGGTGTTGGTGGCATTTGCAAATACTTTCCTTGCTGTGCAGCCTCTAAAAGTTCCTGGCTTCAGGTTTGATCATAATTAATTTTTTGTGTGTATTATGGATTTTAGTTCAAGTTTTTCAAATTTTTGATAGTTTATAAATTTTCTGATAGTTTATAAATTTTTAACTAAAAGTCTTCCTTAATAACATAATAAAAATGATAATGATTTCTTTTTTATTGATGTGCTGGAGCAAAATAACTCAATATTTTTTTATCCCTTCTGTTTGTGGGATTGGTTGATGGACATTTCTTCCGTTTTGTTTTTGAGTAAAATCTTTTGAACTGTTCTAAAAATAGGAAAGTAGGAGTGGAAATAGGTTCCCCAGCAGTTCAGCATTAAGTCTGGTCATATTCCGAATTTTACAGAATTAGGTGAAGACTTTAAGCTAGGCCATAATTTCACCTCGAGGTATAAAAACCTTGAGAGTAGTTGGCACCCATCCTGGATGGTTGCTTTTGGTAGGAGCGTTTATTGAGGCGAAGAATTCGGAGAGGTCATTTAATTTTGGGTATATTGACTAGGACAACAATTGGGCCTGAACCGGATACAGGTGGCACAGATTGTATGTTTCAACTTTAATAGTCAATGGGTTCGAATTTGTGACGTTTGATGTATTTTGGAAATCCAGTACCCTGATATGGAATCCAAAACCTTATAGAGATTACACAATTTTTACATAAGAAGCTTAGAGTTTTCTAATAAACTTGGCTTGAATTATGTTTTGTTTTCTGTAATATTTACCAAGTGTTGTGTGAGTTTTCCGGGTTTGCCTTCATGAGAAAGGCTCTACTTCATGTTTTTATCTTATTGTTGGATGAAATTTAAACTGGGATTAAATTTATAACTTGAATACAGTCGACATGGATTCTAAAGTCAACTCTGTCCAATGAGAAAATGAAAAAGAGGACATATTGATCAGATTTCAGAAGGTGGTCCCGATTTGATCTTTACTCTAACCAATCTTTCAAGAAACTTCTATTTTGAAGCTATTGGCTAATTAATCAAGGGCACTTCATTTCAAAGAACAAACTTTGTCGGATTCTCAGTTGACACTCCATACTTGGTTCAATTCTTTATCAAACATAGTAGCAGATATTGTAGCAAAATTATCCTCAAGTAAAAGATATGACTAATAAAATTTGAAAAAACATGCAATATAATGTGTTCGGTGAACACATACCAGTATTTGTTACAAACAAAGTTGCTGCTCGCCTTATCTAGTTAGGTACATCACACGTTTTATAAATTATTATGTTGCATTTATCCCTGAGTTGCTGACTTAATTGTGATCTTTCAGTTTCGCATGGCTTGATCTGGTTGGCCACAGAACTTTTATGCCAAGATTGCTCTATGGGAATAACAAGAAGGGTTGGCCATATTTTCAACGTCTGATAGTAGCTTTGTTCAAATTTATGGAGCCACATTTAAGGAATGCCGAACTAGGAGATGCAGTATGTTTTTCTCATTTATGGGTTTTATTTGTGCTACAAAACTATCCTGGGACACTGATGCTGCTTTTCATCTGTATTTGTCATCTATGCAGGTTCGGCTTCTTTACAAAGGAACTCTTAGAGTGCTGCTTGTGCTGCTTCATGATTTCCCAGAGTTCCTTTGTAACTATCATTTTAGCTTTTGTGACGTTATTCCTCCTAGTTGCATTCAGATGAGAAATGTTATTCTCAGTGCATTTCCACACAATATGAGGCTTCCTGATCCATCCACACCCAACTTAAAGGTGATATATGTTTTTTCTTCCTAATTATTTCATGATTCTCCCAAATATATGAATATTTTGCCAATCGGGGAATATAACTATATAATTGATTTCGACTTGTAGATTGACCTGCTAGCAGAAATCAGCCAATCCCCCGCTATCTTCTCCGATGTTGATGCTGCTTTAAAAGCAAAACAGATGAAGACTGATATTGTTGAGTATCTGAAGGTACCCCACACCCCCTTCCTCTCTGTCCCAACACACATGAGAAAATGGGTTCACGTTTGCCTTTACTTGAGCCTGATCTTGGATATTGATTGTCTACTTCTCTGTTCCATGGGTTTCTGTGCAGACATGGCAAGGATCCTCATTCTTGGCAGAGCTAAAACAGAGGTTGCTGCTTTCCCCAGCTGAGGAGAAACATGCTGGGACTCACTATAATGTACCACTGATCAACTCATTGGTGCTTTATGTGGGCATGCAGGTATCTCGCTTTCTGTACTACTATTATTATCTCCCTTGTACAGCCTCATGAGCCAGACTCTATGAGACTGATTGCAACCAATGTTAATTATATGTCTGCAAGGGGCGATTCACATATTTATGTCTGCAAGAGGTGATCCACATAGCTGATCTTGACATTTGCTATTGTATAAAAGTTGTAGGTTTGAGCTCTAATGGCTGAATCGTCATTAGAATTTGCCTTACGCTATTTTAGTATGGTGAATGAATTTAGGTAGAGATCCCACATTTGTTATTTGTTAATACTAAAAACTTGAGGAGCATAAATATCTGCTAAGCCAATTGCGCCCTAAATGCTTATTGCTTAGGATTGTGGCTTGCAGATATTGATAGAATTGACTGAATTCATATCTTCTTTGTCGCGAAGTAGTCCTACTCGAGTGGCGATATGCCATGTTGCCTCGCAAGAGGGGCATTTTTTTCTGGCAGCATCCTCATGTTTTCACAATAGTAGCTGACTCCGATTTGGATTCTAGATTTTAGAGTGTTTCCTTCTCTGGGAACCTTTCTCTTATTTCTGATGGGATTACTACCACCATCCGCTCCGTGCACCGTGGTGTATTAATTTAATTACACTAGTTATCTTGGTTTATCCTTGAGCCTTTGTTGGGGTATTGTTGCAGGCTATTGAGCAGTTGCAGAATAAAAATCAACAACAAATGAGTCACACAGCACCTATGGATATTTTCTTGGTGGGTGCTGCAATGGACATTTTTCAACATTTGATAGGGGATCTCGATACAGAAGGCCGCTACCTCTTTCTAAATGCTGTTGCCAACCAATTGCGCTACCCCAACAATCATACTCATTATTTCTCCTTTGTGCTTCTGTATTTGTTTGCTGAAGCAAACCAAGTAAGTCACTCATCCACTCATTTATGAGTTCTTTTTTTGCACAGTACCTGTTCTCATCTACATAGTTACACTTGGAACTTTGATGAGAGCTTGTTATGCCTCTTATTAGTGATAATAAGAAGTACCATCTTTTATTGAGCAGGAAACCATTCAGGAGCAAATAACAAGGGTACTGTTGGAGCGCCTGATAGTGAATCGACCTCATCCATGGGGTTTGTTGATAACATTCATTGAGCTCATAAAGGTAAATTGGGATCTCTCAGGAAACTATGACTTCTACTTTCAACTTACTATTTTCTTTATTTGTTTATTTATGTTGTATTTGAGATTTTGGTCTTTTTTCTTATTACAGAATCCTCGATATAACTTTTGGGCTCGCTCTTTTACTCGAATTGCTCCTGAAATCGAAAAGCTATTTGAGTCAGTCTCAAGGTCATGTGGGGGCCCAAAAGCCATGGATGAGAGTTTGGTTTCCAGTGGTATACCTGAGAATGCGCACTGATACTTCAGTTAGGGCGGGGATTATGTAAATCAGAAAAGACGGATCTTTACTTGTGTGAGAAAACAACTTTTTAAATTTATTATACATGTAAATCCTTCAAATAACAAGGCCTAAAGGAATGAGTTGGATGACTCAGAAAGGCCAACTATTTGAGCACATGTACATATTTTGTACATGACCCGTCAATGTTGCGAGGATTGTTATTTTTATTTGAAATCTATATAGTCTATGTACCGCTACTTATATAAAATTAGTGTGCCAGTTGTGCTCTTAGTCATAGACTTTTCACATAGCGTGTATCCTGGTCCTTGAGTTGTGTATTCCACACTCCTCAAATAGGTCACTAAATATGAAAACAAATTATGGATTATCAAACATTTCATCAACCTTAGTAATCATATTGTTGCTATTTTAAATTTTTTCTATTGGATCCCGATTTGTTAAATATCTTCGATTAGCCTCCATTACTGTTGACAAAATAAAAAAGAACCATCTTTAAAATAGTTGTAAAAAACCAAATTGAGAATAACCTTCTTCTAAATTGATGTAATGATTCAAAAACCTATCTCTTTGAATTACAAACACACAATTGTATTAAATTCATATAAAAAATGCACCATCTATTGGAATGCAGAAAGGATCCATATACGTTTGGACATTTTTCAATTAATTTTAAATAATGACTTTTTATTACATTAAGGTTTGAAGGGGATATAACAAGCAGATTAATAAGAAAATTAGACATTTTTAAATCCATTAGAAAATATGTGCAAAGAAAAAAATACTGAGTTGACCCGCCTTGGCACATTTGATCACGGTTACTACCTTTTAGACATTGTTTCGTACCGTCCCAGAATCATTTTCTAAAATTTGAATATCTAAGCACAAGTTTTGCATGGTTCTATTTTTGTGGCAATCCATAACTGTGCAAATGCCATATAATTACCAAAAAACACACACACGGTCACAGATGAACAAACCTCCTACCCATCTCGATTGCAGGCCCACAGTCATAATCGACCATTTCAATTCCTATCGCACGTCCCCACCACAAGACCAAGCCACTCCTTTGCAACCGCCATCGTCACCCTACAGCCACAAACACCTCACAATCACAATTGACCACATTCTAATAAACGGACCCAACCGATCGTCACCTCGCCCTTCTCCACCTCACTTTGTCCATTAGAACCACCCTCTCCACGGTCGACAACCCTGATCCATCCCCCCACCTTTCTTCTCCGCAAGTCACCACCCTTTAAACCTTTAATCCACCACATCTTCACGCACGTAACCTCCCTATTTGTTGCAGACAATTTGATAGAGATGAAGAAGATGATTTTTGTATGAGCGGCTATAAACACCCACATATTTTTTGTATGTCACCACAAAGGTATTTTAATGATGACCAGGTTAATTGCAACCACATAACTATATTGATGACACAATTTTCTAGCACATTTTGAGGACCAATTTGCACATAGCTTTACCATCCTGCAGTGGATCGATATTATGATTGAAGTTTATTGCTTGTGCCAAGTTCTTTACGGTGCCATTAACTACAAAGGCACAATTAGTGGTCACCTTCTTCTTGGACACTTCACCATCGATATTCGAGTTTATTGCTTGTGCCAATTAGTTGTTGCATGTGCTCGTATAACTTCCTTTGCTTCAAACTTGAGAACAAACTTCTTCAACCTAGGGAGGTTGATAGAATTAGGATATTTATTAATATTAGGAATAGTAGTGTTTTAGTAATATTAGACAATTCTATTATTCTTGTAATAGAGATTCTGATTTGGTTTCCTATTAAATTTAGGGTTTGATTTGGAAGGTAGATTAGTTATAAATATGAGAGTAGGTTGATTAATAAAAGTTATTTTTTGTTAGTTTACTTTGCTATTTTCATTTACTGCAATTTCGTTTATTTACTAGTCCAAATCTATCAAACTCTAATAGGAGACTCAAAATCCCAGCTTATTTATTTGAGAAAAAAAAAGGTCATCCAATGAAAACATTTTTTACCTATTTGAAAGCTTAATTTCACCCAAAAAAGTAATGACATTGTGGTCAATCTCCCCAATTTTAGACTTGGCTGCTGTGTAGGAGCTTTGAGCGAGCAAGACGGTAAAACACAATGCAACGCATCAACCACATCTAGTAGTTTGTGGTGAAAAAGGAGGTTGCAATGCAGAACTAGGATTAAGCTTCAAGATTGCACCCCATGATCAATGCATTGAGTGCAATTGGCCCTAGACTCGTGAATCATGCCATGTGTGCAATATGAGCATTAATAGTTAAAATTCCAAGTGTTGTACTAGTGAGTTTTGAACTCAGCCAAGCCATTCGATATACGTTATAATCATGTACTAGGAAGGATTCATTACCACATCCATTATTGTGCAATAATAGTTAAATTTCCAAATGTTGTACTATTGCCACATCCATTATTTTGCAATATAAGCATTAAGTAGTTAAATTTCAGAAAATGACTCAACAAAATAGATACATTTTGCATTTCATGACCAATAAGGCTTAATTGGTTAAGCTTGGTTAACAAACAAATTAAAGGGGCAATCTTACCCTTTCCAATCCAAAAAATCAGGAGGCATCATCTATTACCCATACATATCATCTTCTGACATGAAATTCAATGAATAGTCTACCCATTTCCCAATCATATCTTTGATTTTGATTACATCGCCAAACCAAAAACATAGCAGGTTTTAAATTTCTGAATAGCATGAAGGCTATGATAGGCTACTTTGATGTTGTTGAGATTCAAAAGACTTAGAACACAATCCTTCCATGATAACTCAGAAATCTACCGAAAGCAATCCTTTTTTTTCATTACATCTCCTATGCAACAACCTTTGTTTGAAAGATACTCAGTTTTAAATTTCTAAAACCCAAGAGAAAGGTATCAATAGATAGGGGGTTCCCAAAATCAGGGGTGACACCCCATTCTAATAGTGTCCTTCAAATGCACCCAGTAGACTACAGGTAAAAAACCCTAGATCAATATGTATAAACAACATACAGAATACCAACTCAAATGTATGATCAAATTCAACTCTAAACTAATATTAGGGGAACAAAACAACCATAATATCACATGTTCCAAATCAAATCAACCCAATTTTTCACATCACCTAAAACAGAGTTATCAAAGTCTAGCAAAAATTTGAACCCAAAATCAACCTCCTACCCTCACATGGATGATCTAATTATGCATTTTTCTCCTTGTTTCTTTAGTTGACGTTTTTGAATTTTTGTGTTCTTCAAATGGTAGAAGAGAAATATGAAATTGAAGGAATTGGGTTTGGGTAGAAGACAACTAGCCGTATCATCAATGTTCATCGAATTTCATATCAAAAGATGATGCCTCGGGATTTACATTCTGATTTTTTGGATTGGAAAGGGTAAGATTGTTTCTTTAATTTGTTTGTTAACCAAGGTTAACTAATTGAGCCGTATTGGTCATGAAATACAAAAAGCAGGTCTTATTAGCCTTTGTGGTTAAATTTCCAAGAGTTGTATCAATGAGTTTTGGAATCAACAAATTCATGTGCTAGGATGAATTACTGCATCCAATATTGTACTTGCTAGAGTAATTCAGTTAGTATGTGTGGCTGTTAACAACACGGTCAAATGTTCGACCCTTCTTCTAGTGAGGTTAGTTTTTTTATTTGCATTTCCCCTCCAATGCATACATTATTCACATTTTTTTCTCCCAATTTTCACATTTATTTACAACAAATATAACTAGTTTTTTCTTTGCACTTTTTTTTTTACAAAACATCCCTCCAACTTGATACATTAAGTTAGCCTTTTATTCACATTTTTTCTCCAAAATATTGCATCTCTTTACAACAAATATAAATAGCTTTTTCTTTGTAGTTTTACCCAATTTTCACGTCTCTTTAAAACAAACGTAAATTGGCATTTTCTTTGCAACTTCTCACTTTTTCTTAGATTATGGTAGACATGTGGAAGTCATTCAACTTCTATTTTATACCTACTACCTTTGGCAATGTATTTGTTGCATACCAGCATTTTGTAATTGATTAGCTTTGCCATGACTCTCCAATGATCCAAACGCGGTTCTGTTCATATCCAAATGAGCTGGACCTGAGATACATTTCCCCAGGGCACTTTTCCATAATCACTACGGTCACTAGTTTCTGAAAATGCCTTATCATGGTTGCATTTCACCTATAGTTTAACCAATCCAGTACTAAATTTTTATGCAATGTTTTTCAGTAATTTGTTTCCATAACTAAATATAGTCAAATAAAACAATTTACGAGTTTCAAATAATTCAGAGTTTTTTCTATTCATCACACAAGGAGGTATTTATAGGGTTACAAATATTATCCTAATTAGGAAAAGAAAGATACAAATATAATCCTAACTAGGAAAGGAAAAACAATTCAAATCCTGGTTAATCTGGTATTCCTAAATAACTACAATCCATGTTAATCTAGTATTTCCTAATTATATAATTAATATAATTACTATTCATGTTACCACTCCACAAGATGGCGCATAGATATCGCAAATGCCCAGCTTGACAAGTGAATTAGCAAAGGCTAGGATAATAGCAGTAGAGTTTCCAACAGCATCACGAGTATCAGTTATGCATGAATCAACATCTTGCAGAGGCTGTTTGCCCGCTCACAAACCAACTGCAGCGCAAAAGAAAAGTTTCCAATTCTTCACAACCTTCTAGACTCCAAAATTGAAAATTGTAAAAGATGATGGGAATGCAAGCCAACTAACAAAGCCAATTCCAATAGTCATCAAAGAAGTTGATATAATTAGTTGCTTTTTCAATGCAGGTTCAATTTCATTGACAACCTTGTTTTCAAATAAATCAATTGTAAATAGGGAGGTCAACAAACAGACAAGGATACCCATCAAGCTGATTACAAGTGGATAACACATCGCAGTAAAGTCATGGGTAATGAATAAATGAAAGCAACAAAAAGAGTAACACCAACACTAGTGGCTTTTGATGATACACCAAACCGTCCAGTAATCTGCACCGTACATGTGTCATGATAATCTCGTTAACGGAATAAAGCGGACATAGATGAGTGTCCAATCTAGCAAAGCCCAGATAACAGATAACACAAAGCCCACTGAAGCAGGGTCTAGGAGGTTGGACCCAATCAACGGTTCCCTATTAAGCCCATAAGTCATGGTCAAGCCCAATACCCGTAAGACCTAACAAGGTAAATATCTAGGGATTTGACCTAATACAGACATGCTAACAGCACATTAACTCCTACTAGGAAACAAATACCAGAGTATAAGTCGTGCATGAAAACTTTCTTGCATGGATAACACTCCACAAGGGAACACTACAACATATATAGGATACGACGACTTGCTTTGCACGTCGTCTAATGCTTATGATGACGTCCATCGACACGTCGAGGAATCAAGGATCGTTATAGGTGTGACGCATTCTACGACGTGCCTTTTGAGTCATCGAATCATGTCCTTATAGCCTTGCAACGAATTAAGTTGCACATCGTAAGAGTATTTAATGACGCACTTAGCAAGTCTTTAAAAATGTGAAGTAATGACATGCCTTGAATGTCATTGTGCAAGACGTAATTGATGAATAACGACTTGTTGGTTGAGACTTAACTAATCGTTGAGAATGTGCTTTGCACATCGTAGTATAGTTTGTTTAAATTAAAAAAATAAAATAAAATCCTATCACTATACCTCATTAGTACACCCTCAATCTTCTGCCCCAACAACCGTACATAATATATCTATCTCCACCTCGCTCTTGCTCTACAACACCCATACACAATGTTTGAATACACAATATTTGAACTTGTATGCACTAGCACCTGCACCAACCACAATTTTTGTAGCCCCATACAAACTATATACCTATGCTTTGAGATTATGAAAATACCAACAAATAATCAAGGTTGAGAAACTTCTAAAAAATAACTAAACAAAGAGCCAATAATGTCAAGGAGCTCCACCATTATAATTAGACAAAGTCAATATTGTACACTTGCAAACTCTTCAAGCCAAGTTGGTAGCATGGGAAATACCATGTGTAGATATTTGAGAAAAATGTTTATGAGTACTAAACAAATATTAAAAAATTTAGACAAAAAACAAACATTGGAAAATGGCACTTCATTATTCACACCTAAAATCTCATTGGAGGCATCCATCAATCAATAAGAAATTATTATTATTATAATTGGCATTCATGTTCTCGCAGGGACAGTTACAAGTTCAAAATAAATATTCCAAAAAATACCTGGTAAGCCAATTCCCTTGTGTGGCACAAAATAAGTGCAACAACTTGTGCGGCAACATGCTTAGTTTGTTGCAAGGTTGATAAAATGAATATAGCGGTTTCCCTATTCCAGATTTTGCTTGGCAAGTAACGTCCATCCCCAATATAGCTTCAAGAGTGCACTCATGTTGCATTGATGAAGAATGAAATAAAATTAGACCAATGAACGATCAGACAAGTGAAAAAACGATGCCCAGGTCTTTCTATAACAAACGTTTTCAAAACCAGTTTATGCTCCATGATAAAGAGTTTACTTTGGAAATAGTTCCATGATAAAGAGTTTACTTTGGAAATAGTTTATTATCTGAAAAACAAACAAAGAAAAGAAAACATCAAAAACCTATATGAGTTGTAGTGTAAAAATGCTAGGGCACAAAGAACACAAAAGAAAGGAACTAACCATTACAATATCTAGCAGGAAATACACCGACAAATAGATGTTAATGTTATAAATCACCAAATGGTAATTTGGATACTTATAAACAGATCTCTGTGCTAAGATTACTTGACACTTCCATTACAAGGTGAATGAATTTATTAAGGCATCCCATCTATAGACAATGTTGTTCTGCGTATAAAAAAAGATTAAACAAAAACTTCAAATAATGTAATGTTCCTAATTTTCTATCCAAGTTATTGAACTAAAACACCTAATGGTCTATCCCATACACTAATCAATGAAATAGGCGAAACATGATTCAATAAACCTAAATTATTAAAGAGTTTATTCAACCCTCACCAAAATCCTATATTTTCCCTTGGTCGCAAAGTTTACACAACTCATAAATCCATACCTTGAAAACGCACCAAAGGTAGAACAATTTTCAGCGGTTACCAGGGAAATCGATAAAAAGGAAAGAATAAAGCTTTGCACCCCAATATAATCCAAAAATATTGTGTTTTCCTTTACCCAAATGGTAATTTTTATTTTTCAATGCTATTCATATTATGTAAAGAACTTGTGCTTTCCTTTACCCAAATGGTTCATGCTACATAATACATATTTATGTGCTAACGGGTATGGGTATGTGTATACACATCAAATGAAGGATAAGAACCATCTCAAAGGATTTGAATCACGACCTTTGCAGGGAAATGATCATACCTGCCATACTTGTAGCTTCCAACAGTTGTAATCTTTCCCAGATTTCTTTCATGAACCATTTGCAACTTCAATTGGTGCTTGAAAACAGAATAATGGATTTTATATAGGTGGAATATATCTGAGAAATTAAGAGACAAAATAGTGGACTTCAAATAGGTTAGATGGTTTTTGCAAGAAATATATGTTTTCTCTCGAGATACAGCAAGTACAACCACAAACCTTAATTACATAGGCCATAAAAATATCCTCTTAGTGTTACAATATTGGATACTCTTAGTGGTTATAGGGATAACACAAGTATTGTAAGACATCCAAAGTAACAAATTTTGAATAAGTTTGACATGTAGGAATGGAATAAAGGCTTTTTAATTGGTGTCATTCAAATCCTTAAGCAAAAAACAATTATTGAAATACATTCCCTAGCCATCTATGTCTCCTTATTCCAAAGATTTATCATGACAACTTGATAATAAAAGCAAAGGTTTGAAGATCTTGGTGTCAGGTTTGAAGACAATTTGGACCAACAATGAGGAAGATCAAAGAGGCAAAAGATGGAATTACTAGAGAAAACAGAGTACAGAGACTTCTAAAGGTTCTACTTGAACCAATAGACCTAGAGCTCAAGCTTACAAATTCTGCTCTCAGCTCTCAATCGACCTCTCTATTTATAGCTACATTAATAACAACTTTTCAAAATAGAACCATTGGATGACTGCCACTTGTCCTGATCCTGTGTATTGCAAATAACTAACAGGTACAATTTACTGTTTTGTCCCTTCTTTTGAATTTGATTCAATTGTGATGGCGCCAACTTTTCCTGCTTGCTTTTCCCTCCTTTATTTTCTACTCTTTTTCTTTTGATTCCTTCTTTGGTCATGACAATATCCTCCCTTCAGACAACCCTTGTCCTCAAGGGTGAAATGTTGGGAACATAGCTCGAAGGTGGTCCAAGTCCTCCCAAGTAGCCTATGGGGGAGTTGAGTTGGACCATTGAACAAGCAACTGGGTCACCGCTCTGTTGTAGCGAGGAACTAATCTGCGAGCGAGGATTTTTGGAGGCTCAGCTCGAAAATTGCCTTGCTGATCAACCAGTGGGAGTAGAAGAGCATGGATTATGTTTGCACCAAGTTTCTTCTTCAACTGGGACACGTGAAAGACAGGGTGAATGCGAGATTTGGGTGGGAGAACAAGCTGGTAGGCGACGATACCAATTTTCTCTTGAACCTGAAAGGGCCCATAGAATTTAGCAGCTAATTTCAAATTCTTGCGGAGGTGGACTGATGTCTGGCGATATGGTTGCAATTTCAGGTATACCCAATCCCCTACTTGAAATGTTCTTTCACTCCTCTTGTCTGCATAGAACTTCATGCGCTCCTGCGCCTTATGAAGCTTCTTTTTAATAATTTGTAGCATGTGTTCTCTCTCACTGAGGTAGTGTTGAACGTCTTGTATAGCTAGTTGTGGGCTTGGTGGTAGTGCTGGAAAGGGTGGGGTGTACCCGTATAGTGCCTGGAATGGGGTCGATTGTAGACTGGTGTGATAAGTGGTATTAAACCAAATTTCTACAAGGTATAGCCAGTTAGCCCATTGGCTTGGTGCATCCCCTGTTAAGCACCTTAAGTAGGTCTCTAAACAGGAATTAGTCTTCTCTGTTTGACCGTCGGTTTGTGGGTGGTAGGCTGAGCTGAGTGAGAGTTTAGTGCCCAAGGTCTTGAACATGTCTTGCCAGAAGGCACTAATGAAAATCTTGTCTCGGTCAGAGATTATAGAAACTGGGAGTCCATGGAGTTTGTATATGTTGTGGAGGAATAGTTTGGCAATGGTGGAGGCAGTGTAGGGATGGGCTAAGGAGATGAAATGGGCGTATTTTGTCAGCCTGTCCACTACGACTAGAATGACTGTGTGCTTGTTGGAGGGTGGTAGTCCCTCAATAAAGTCCATGGCAATGTGTTTCCATGCATGTTCAAGAACAGGGAGTGGCTGTAACAGTCCTCCATAGCTACTCTGATCCCCTTTGTTCCTCTGACAGGTATCACAGTTGGTGATATAAGCAATGAGTTGGGATTTTAGACCAGACCAAAAGAAGTAGAGCTCTGCCCTGTGGTAAGTAGCTTAGATCCCCGAGTGGCCACCAATGGCTGAGCTATGTAGTTCTTTGATGATTTGTTTTCTTAGTCCTCCATTAGAGCCAATGTAGATGAGGTTGTGGTATTTTAGTAGGCCTTGATGTAGAGTATAAGGTGGACAAGAGTCAGCCTGGATGTGTAGCTTTTGTAGGATAGAGTGAGCCAACTCATCTCCTTCATAACTAGTCATTACTTCCTGAATCCATTGTGGGGTGATGATAGTAATGGCATTCAGTCCTGCTGTAGAGTCTGTGGGATGTTCCAACTCTGTATTGCACCTAGAAAGTGAATCTGCAGCCTGATTTTCCTTGCCTTTCTTGTAGAATATTTCGTAGTTAAAGCCTAGCAGCTTGGAGAGCCACCTTTGTTGAGTCATAGTAGTGACTTTCTGGGAGATAAAGTATTTGATGCCCTGATGATCTGTGTATATCTGAAATTTTGAACCAAGCAAGTAAGTTCTCCATTTTTGAACAACCAATACAATAGCCAGTAATTCTTTTTCATAGGTGGACAAGGTTTGATTATTGGGGCCTAATGATTTGCTAAAATAGGCAATAGGTTTACCTTGTTGTGAAAGCACTGCCCCTACCCCTTTTGATGATGCATCAGTTTCAATTGTGAATGGTAAGTTGAAGTTGGGTAAGCTTAGGACATGGGTTTGACACATATCATTCTTGAGTTGTTGGAAGGCTTGAGAAGCATGAGGTAACCAACAGAAGGAGTTCATTTTTAGGAGATTGGTTAGAGGCTGGGCAATCACCCCATAGCCCTTAATAAATTTCCTATAGTACCCTGTAAGTCCTAAAAACCCCCTAAGTTGTTTGATATTGGTAGGGATGGGCAATTGGTCATGGACTCAATCTTTGATGGGTCGGCTGATACTCCATTAGGACTAATAATGTGTCCCAGATATTCTAACTTAAGTTGTAAAAATTAGCATTTTGATAGTTTTGCATACAAGGAATGTTGCCTAAGTGTAGATAGGACAATGTGTAGGTGATGTAGATGGAGCTCTTTTGTAGGACTATAGACTAAAATGTCATCAAAGAACACTAATACAAACTTCCTTAGGTAAGGAGCAAAAATATTGTTCATTAAGGCTTGAAAAGTAGCTGGGGCATTGGTTAGCCCAAAGGGCATTACCTTAAACTCGAAATGTCCATGATGTGTTTTGAAGGTTGTTTTGTGGACATCTGAAGGGTGTACTAATATTTGATGGTATCCTAACCTTAGGTCTAGTTTAGAGATTATAGTTGATCCATGTAATTCATCTAATAATTCATCAATAAGGGGCATGGGAAACTTATCTTTGATTGTGATATCATTTAGTCTCATGTAGTCCACACAGAACCTCCAAGAGCCATCTTTCTTTTTTATTAGTAGAATAGGGGCGCAAATGAGCTATGTGAATGCTGAATTATTCATGTCTCCATCATCTCTTGAATAAGTTGCTCAATGACTCCCTTTTGTATGTAGGCCACTTTTTAGGGATTTTGAGCTGGTAGAGAGGACCCTGGTTTTAGTGGAATCTGATGGTCTAGGGATCTTGTAGGAGGTAGTGTACTAGGCATTTGAAAAATGTCATTGAACTCTTGTAGCAGAGGTGCAATGTCAGGATTGATGTTGTCACAGGCTGGGGTAGTTGTGATTGAAAAATGTTGCCCTAGAAAGGAAGGAGAGTGTTATTTTAGAAATTTTGTAAAGCCTTTGGAGTCTATCATACATACTGAAGCAGAGTCAGTGCATCCCTGCAAGGTTACTTTCTTCCCTGCAATTGTTACTGTCATTTGTAGCTTTTGCAAGTTCAATGTAATGTCACCAAACTGTTGTAACCGATCCCCTCCTAGCACCATGCTATAGCCTCCTAGGGGTAAGAGTTTGACACTAGCTTCAAAAGGAACCCCTTACACTGTCCACTGTAGTTTTGGACATATGGTTGTGCTTATCAATTGCTCCCCATTAGCTACTCATACTATCATTTGGGGTGTGAGAGTTGTAGGCCACTTAGTGTCTTTAATGACTTTAGGGTCTATAAATGAGTGAGTGTTGTCTGTATCTATCAGGATGGATATGATTTTTTTCTTTAGCACCCCCTTGAGTAGCAATGTATTGGTGGCTACACTCCCATGGATAGCATGAAGTGATACTTCCATGTTAGTGTGGACTTCTTGGATCAGGTCCTCACATTCAGATTGGTCAAGCTCTTCACTCTCTGTAGTTTCACGGTCAGGAATCAACAAATACAAATGCTGAATTTTGCATATATGTCCAGGCTTGTAAAGCTTTTCACAGTTGTAACATAGCCCTTTGTCTCTCCTTACTTTCATTTGTGCAGGTGTTAGGCGTTTGATGGGTGGTGTGTTATTGGCAAATCTGATGTTATTTGGGGTGTTGTGTGAGTAAGAGGGTCTTGATGCATTGAAAGTGGCCTGGTTGTGTGTATATGTGATGGGGTTTGGAGGAAGGTAAGTTGTTGTTTTTGTGTTATTATTAGGAGCTGTATAGGTATGATATTTGGTGTTATTATGGTAGTGGCTAGGTCCTTTATTTGGGTTTGGTTTGTGTAGGGATGCTTCCTACATACGAGCCAAGGAGAAGGCCTGTGTTACACTGGTAGGCTTAAACAGTTGAGCCATGGACTTAACCTCAGTTTTAAGACCACTGATGAAGCTCAATATGAAGTATTGCTCATCAAAGTGCTGGTTATGAGACGACATTAAGGATTTGAGTTCCTCAAAACGGTCACAGTATTCACTAACAGAGTTCTCCTGACATAATTTGTTGAAAGAATCAATATAATTATCTAATACGGCCTCCTCAAATCTTTCACAAAGATCATGGATGAATACTTCCCATGGTATCACCTCTTTGCCTAGTTGGTAATTTAAGAACCAATGGTCTGCCTTGCCTGTCAAATGTATGGAGGCCACACTGACCTTGTTCTCATCTAGGATCTGGTAGAAGGTGAAATATCTTTCACTCTTCTTAGCCCAAGACCTAGGGTTCATCCCATCAAATTGGGGAAAGTCCAATTTAGGTAGTCTAGCATATGTACCTGGGTTTTCCCAATGACTTTGGGAAATGGATCTATTGGTGAGATCAGTTGCTCCAGAAGACTGAGAGGTGGTAGCTCTCTGTGGAGGAGTCATACTGGTAGAAACCTGACTGTTCTGAATCAGCTTGATGAGTTGCTCAAAGCGAGCATCTATTCTCTTCTCTAAGGTTTCTTGGGATTGAGTAAGGTTCTTTAACTCTCCTTTTACCAGCTCGATTTGGCCTAAGTTTTCAGCTAAGTGTCTCTTGGTTTCTCTCATGAATGACTACTTCTTTAGCTATTGTTTCCATGGTGATGGTGAAGATTTCTTTGTGCCACAGGTTAGGGTTCGAATAGCTCTGATACCAAATGTCAGGTTTGAAGACAATTTGGACCAACAATGAGGAAGATCAAAGAGGCAAAAGATGGAATTACTAGAGAAACAGAGTACAGAGACTTCTAAAGGTTCTACTTGAACCAATAGACTTAGAGCTCAAACTTACAAATTTTGTTCTCAGCTCTC
The DNA here is from genome assembly GCA_963556465.1 of Berberis vulgaris. Taxonomy (NCBI): domain Eukaryota; kingdom Viridiplantae; phylum Streptophyta; class Magnoliopsida; order Ranunculales; family Berberidaceae; genus Berberis; species Berberis vulgaris. The sequence goes on along the minus strand of OY747128.1, from coordinate 44,587,664 downwards.
AATCAACCTCTCTATTTATAGCTACAGTAATAACAACTTTTCAAAACAGAACCATTGGATGATTGCCACTTGTCCTGATCTTGTTCATTGCAAATAACTAACAGGTATAATTTATTATTTTGTCCCTTCTTTTGAATTTGATTCAATTGTGATGGCGCCAACTTTTCCCGCTTGCTTTTCCCTCCTTTATTTTCTACTTTTTTCTTTTGATTCCTTCTTTGGTCATGACACTTGGTATCTACAAGCCAACAACAAATCATAATGAACCAATACAATCAATTTTAAATTTAAATCCAGTATTTAGACAGATCAAAAATAGAAGATCTGGGAAATAGTGGTTGCAATCCGAATCAAACACGAATAACAACAGATAACCTACCGATCACAAATACCAAGCAAATATCTAGATCTAATCAATAAACAACAAGACAAATAAAACTTTGCACACTCAAAACCCTAAATCACATAAAAGCTTCAATTAAAAATAATTAATATATAGAGCAATTAGGGTTAAAATAATAATAGGATATAAGATATATGAAGAAATACCTGAGAGAACTTGAGAGCATGTTGTTCACCATAAAGTTGAAGATTCTCCACCAGCAGGGCAAGATGGCTGCCAATCAATAGTGTTGTTGTGATTACACTATTGGAAGGGGAGACTCTTGAGCTTGGCGAAAAAGTTCTCAGAACCTTGGATCTTTTGGCCTTTGAAGGCCAACAATGACTCAACGCCTCTTGGTACAGGTTCGCCAAATCAGCGCGACTCACATCGATCGAAGGTTGTTCAACGAACGACTTGCTACTGCATCTGGATTTATCGCGAATGACCCTTTCTTTGCTGGGTTTTCGATCTGCGGTTTTGGTAACAGTAGCAGTAGTAGAGTTGTTGTTGAATTGATCATTTTTTATCGATTGTTCTGAGTTGAGAGTGAGTGAAGATCGAGCGGAGACTGATTTGGTGGCCAGGTTGGAGAGTGATGAGTGGTAACGGTGAACAACTGAGAGATTTGGTGTGAAGAAGAAGAGAGTCGCCATGGAGAGTCAATAGTGGCGAGTGGCGGGGAAGAGTCCATGAGAGAGGGATCTTTCTTTTTCTTCTTCTTAAGGTTCTCTTTCGATGGGGAGTTTGTTCCTTGCTTGGCAAATGCGCCGCTTAAAAGCACAAGTTTCCATGATCTAAAACTTTTTTCAGATCGTGAACCCTTGTGCACATCGATTGAAGGAGATCGTGGGAGTACTAAAGCTTTGTGTAGGTGTGCCCTAGCGGCTTTTTTGTTTTTTATTCCGCCAATTTTTTCCATAAATATGACGTCTTATTTTGAGGACGTCCGTAAAAGTAAATCGTTGTTTTTTCACAAATATATTTAATGACTTGTCCAATGACATTTGTTACATGCACGTCCTTGAAGAAAGCTATAAGGACGTGTTGGATTTGCGAGTCGTAGTTCCAAGTCCTTAAAACATACATTTCTTGTAGTGGAAGAATCCCCCAACAGATATCAGATTCCTACATGGACGATTCTCAACAAGGAAAATATCTCTAAACATATATCTTTCTCTAAACTACGCCACCAAAGGCATAGCCAAACAAGGACTTTCGCATGATAAATAGGGCACAAGGTTGAGGAACAAATGTACGTTACAGAACCCATTTTACAACATTATACATTTCTCAAGCCTTGTCTGACTTAACATCAGAGTGTCATCGGCAGCCACAACGGTGGTCTTTGACTCACGTGTGTTCCTTGTGCAGGTCAAGGTCAAGGAAAACGAAAACTGACACCATCAGTCAAAGAGAATTTCATATGGGCATCCATCGTCTGCAGATTTGACATTCCAAAGACACTAGTCAGTGACAATGGAACTCAGTTCAAAGGCAGAGAGGTTGAAAAACTATGTGAAAATCTTGGCATCAGCCACCACTTCTCCTCGCAGAGCACCGCCAAGCCAATGGCCAGGAGGAAGTTACCTATAGGACGATCTTGTAAGCACTCAAAAGGAAACTTGATGCGGCCAAAGGCCGGTGGGTTTCAGAGTTACTAGGAATCCTCTGAGCATATCGGACCACCAAAAGAACCCCGACTGGGGAAACACCTTTGCCCTAGCTTAGAATCAGAAGCAATAGTCCTAGTCAAGCTAGAGATGCCGACATTAAGAATGGAGGAGTTCGGGTCGGAAGGTAATGATGAAGCTTTGCACGTTAGATTAGACCTCCTCGAGGAAAAAAGAAATGAGGCTTCCGCCAAGATAGCCACTTACCAACAGAGAATGACTCAGTACTACAATTAGAAAGTCAAGCCACAAGAGTTCAAAGTAAGAGACTGGGTGCTCAAAAAAACCCAACAAAGCACTAAAGAATCAGACGCAATTTCAGTGGTTATACGAGTGTGAGACTTAAACTCGCAATGGATCATGCGAGTGAGAGACCTACATTCACATGATCCGTTGCGACTTGGTCGTTGCTGGTAGTTTTGCATGACTGTAGTAAAATGACCATAAGTTGCTCATTTAAAAATATTTTTAGGTGATTCAAATTGTGTTCATTAGATAAATTAGATTAATATATTTTTCATGTTTTGACATTCTTGAGAATCGATCTCAATCAGGTATCAAAGTTAGTCGAAAGTCAGGGACAGAACCCTGTTTTTTTTACTGGATAAATTTGAGTGACTTTAGTAAAATGACCATAACTTTCTCATTTCAAAACATTTTCAAGTGATTCAAATTTTGTTCATTCGATAACTTAGAGTAATACATTTTTTTTATTTGATAAGCTTGAGAATCAGTCTCAATCGAGCGTCAAAGTTGGTCGAAAGTCAATGACAGAGTCTGAAACTGAAATGGGACAATACCTTGTTTTATGTTTTGAATGAGTGAGTGCTAGGCTGTTTTGGGAAAAGAGGAGAGGAGGGGAGGCCGGCGGTGGCGGGGGTGGGGTGGTACTGCTCCGTTGTGTATTGATGTTGGTGATGTACAAAGAAGTGAAAAGAAAGAGAACGGTGGAGAAGAAGACGAACAGTGGTGGTGTCCTTCAGAACATCAAAGGAAAAAAAAGATGAATGGTATTGGTGGTGGTGATTGAAGAAGAAGGAGGAGGAGGAGGATGAGGAGGAGTGGGAGTGGTAGCGGTGGCGAAGAGGTGGTGGTTAATGGGAGGAGGAGGAGAGGTAGCAGTGGTAAAGTGGTGGTGGTGAAGAGGAGGATGATGGAAAAGAAAGGGAGAAAGGAAAAGAGGTTAGGATCAGGGTTTTTTGTTTATTTATAGTAGGGGTGTCCTTCAGTAAATCCAAAAAAGGGTGGGTGGTGGTGTCAATCAGTAGAAGTGGTGACATTATTTAGCAACAACCTAGTTTCAAAATGCAAAGTTATCACCAAAATAAAGATGTGATCCATGATATGATAGAGCAATAAAGTGTTTAACCTGATAACATGCCCCACAACCTTTGTTTGATTGAACGGAGAAGGGCCTCCAACTGACACCATGGAAGAGAAAGGGAATTGATCTACTGCATCCCCAAACCCACAAGCTCCACCTACCCAAAAATACATGTAAACATATAAAAAGATAACCCCATTTTATATGATAATAATAATATAAATTGCATTGTAATACATGTATGCATATCAATTATCAATGCAAGTTTGCGGAGAAGAGCAAATTATATATACAAATCAGGATGATGTTTGAGGTTGGCTTAATCAAGTTTTGACAAGTTATAATGGGGTGTTGAAAATAAAGTAGAATAAACTCTATGTATCAAGTTAAATTTTTATCGTGCCGACGACACGGGGAATACCCTAGTCTATATTACAAAACAGGATGGTGTTTGAGGTGGGAGATAAAAGACGGCTGAGATTTACCCAAATATAAGAATCTAACGGATCACATAAAACTTAAAGCACCAATAGTGCATGAGTTCGATTCCCATACCCAACATTTTGATATTTATTTATTTTTCTTCAATTGTTGATGATGGTGATTAGGCATATAAGTCCGAATGATGAAAACTTAAGGGTTATCATGTTTTGAAAATTTTTAAACATTTATCGTACCAACGGCATGGGGAATACCCTAGTCTATATTACGAAACAGGATGATGTTTGAGATTGGAGATAAAAGACGATTCAGATTTTCCCAAATATAAGAATCTAACGGATCGTATAGAATTTAAATCACCAAGAGTGCATGGGTTCGATTCCCATACCCAGCGTTTTGATATATATTTTTTTTCAATTATAATGGGATGTCGATGTTAGAAAAATAAAGTAGAATAAACTCTATTTATCATGTTAAACTTTTATTGTGCTAATGGCACAGAGAATACCCTAGTCTATCTTACAAAAGAGAAAGGTGTTTGCGTTAGATAAAAGACGGCTGGGATTCATTTTAGTCTAACCCATCCAATGGCCCATATAAAAAGATAACCCCAATTTATATCATAATAATAATACACATTGCTTACATGTATGCATATCAATTATCAATGCAAGTTTGCGGAGAATAGCAAATTTTATATGTAAAAAACAGGATGGTGTTTGGGGTGGGAGATAAAAGACGGCTGAGATTTAACAAAATATATGAATCTAATGAATCGCATAGAACTTAAAGCATCAAGAGTGCATGGGTTCGATTATCACACCCAACATTTTATATATATATATTTTTTCAATTGTTGATGGTGGTGATTAGACATGTAAGTATGAAGGATGAAAACTCAAGGGTGATCATATTTTGAAAAATTTTTAATTTTATCGTGCCAACGGCACGGAGAATACCCTAGTTATTATATATATAAACATGATTGTGTTTGGGGTGGGAGATAAAAGACGGTTGAAATTTAACCAAATATATAAATCTAATGAATCACATTGAACTTAAAGCACCAAGAGTGCATGGGTTTGATTCTCATACCCAACATTATATATATATATATATAATTTAATTATTGATGATGGTGGTGTTGAAAACTCAAGGGTGATCATAGACAATTTATCATAATTCAATATCTCTTACATTCTTTCAATTTCTCATTTTTCGATTTCTCTTAACCCTCGCGTACACTCTTTCATTTCTCCCGTTTTCAAATACTCTTATTTTAATTTTAATTTTTTTTACTAAATCTATTTTGATTAGTACACATAAATTTACATTTGGGTGTTTTTGAGTATTTGTCATTGTGTGCAATTTCAAATTTGTATTGTAAAAAATTTTATATTGTGAAATACATTTTATATTGTGAAATGAGTAGCTTTGTATTGTAACTTGTATGTTTTTTCAATTGATTTCTCGGGCAAAGTGAGTGTGTTCATGGTGCCGAAGGCACGGACAGGTTGGCATGTCATGATGTTTACCAAAAAACTTATATCGTGCCAAACGACACAAGTGACACACTAGTCTATATTACAAATCAAGAAAGTGTTTGAGGTTGGAGATAAAAGACGACTGAAATTTAGCCGAATATAAGAATCTAACAAATCCCATAGAACTTAAAGCACCAAGAGTGCATGGGTTCGATTCTCATACTCAATATTTTGATATTTATTTATTTTTCTTAAATTATTGATAGTGGTGATTATACATGTATGTATGAAGGATGAAAACTTAAGCGTGATCAATAATATATTGACTTAATCAAGTTATAATGGGGTGCCGATGCTAGGAAAATAAAATAGAATTAACACTATTAATCATGTTAAACTTTTATCGTGCCATCGGCATGGGGAATACCCTAATCTATCTTACAAAACTGAAGGGTGTTTGAGTTGGGAGATAAAAAAATGACTGAGATTCATTTTAGTCTAACCCACCCAATGGCCCATATAACACACTCTAACAGAATCTCTTTAACAAACTCTAATAAAGACTCTCACAGAACCAACTCTCTCAAATAACCATCTCTCTCATTATCTTTCTCACGGATCTCTCACAGATCTCTCCCAACGCTCATTGTCACCCAACATCTCTCAATCGCAGAGAAGGTATGTTTAATTTGTTTCAATTTTTGCCCTATCTCTCAAATCTCTCCGATTTGTCACTTTTGTGTTTCAATTTTTGGTTGATTATTGTGATGGGTATGTTTATTTTAGTTGAATGTTGTGATAAGTATGCTTAATTTGTTTGAATTTTTACCCTATCTCTCAAATCTCTGCGATTTTTTAAATTTGGGTTTCTCTCCTAAAGAACTATGCTTGAATATTGTGATGGGTATGTTTAATTTAGTTGAATGTTGTGATCGGTATGTTTAATTTGTTTGAATTTTTGCTATATCTCTCAACTCTCTGCGACTTTTCAATTTTGGGTTTCTCTTCTAAAGAAATATGGTTGAAAGTTGTATGTTTAATTTGATTGAATGTTATGATGGATATGTTTAATTTGTTTGAATTTTTGTTCTATCTCTCAAATCTCTGCAAAATATTTAATTTGTTTAACTTTTATGGATGACATACCCATAAAATCTCAAATCTCAAAGCATATGGTTTTTCACTACTTGCCATAAAATCCAAGAAATACATTACAAACATGCCGCACCTGTTATCATTACGGACCAATCAACAGGACATAAAAACTGTTCATCTTTTGTATGCGTGCTGTTGAACATGGCCGGTGTAGATGCTAATCTAGAGATAGAGAATATAAAGACCACAAAGTGAAAAGCAGAGGAAATAAAAATAAAAAACCATACTGATGAGACTTATTGCTCACCCATATTGCACAACATCCAAGCCAACACTATTAATTCCTCGAGAAAATGCATCCTAAAAATAAATTGTACAAATTGAGTAACCAAAAAATGAAGGAAAGTGCTTTATTAACACACAAAACAGAAAACAAAATGATGAAAGAGTTTGGGTAGGGGCGGGCACGGGACGGGATGAGACGAGATGGACCCATCCCTATCCCATCCCGTTCATCCCGTCCCGATCCCGAATGAACGGGATGAGGTCTGTCTTGTCCCGATCCCGAATGAACGGGATGGGATGGGATGAGCACGTACTAAATAGTCCTAAAAATAAAAATATAACAAAAAGAGTTTAATCTCACATTACTCACACACCAATAATGTCAAATTTATATACATATAACTTACATCATAACTAATAATAGATATTAAATAAATAAATATTAAACTTTTTTTTGGAAGGCAAATAAATATTAAATTTTATTTAGAATTAATGATTCAATTCATTTAGATTACATATAGAATTTCATCTTACATTGATTTAATTTCAACACATCCTAAACTTTAATTTAGAAGAGTATTTTGAATAAAATTAATAATAATAAATATTAAATAAATAAATTCGGGACGGGACGGGATCAAGATGAGTTTGATCAATCCCAAAAGGACCCAAAAAAATTAGGACGGGACGGGTTTGGGATCGCAAGATGGGATGCCCACCCCTAAGTTTGGGCATGTGCTTGGGTATAATTCTCTCCCTTCAGAAAAATATATTAAAAAAATGCCATCTTCTTCTTAACTGGTTTAAAAAAAGGCAATGACTACTTCGCACCACCAATTCCTCTCTCTCACACCATTCTACTCACCCACACCACCTACTTACTTTCTCACACCACCATATTTTCTCACACCACCTATATAAACCAAAACCATTCATTTTTTCCCCTCACCATTCAAATTGACAATGGTTCTTCCCTCCCCTATTCAAAATCTCCTCTTCCAAATCTCTTCCCAAACTCAAATCTCTTGCAAATCTCCTCCCTATCCCTCGAAAACTCTCGAAATCCTCTTAAATTTGAAAACCTTAAATCCAAACTCAATCAGTGTACATAACTTAACATATCAGACAACCCAAACTCAAAACGAAAAAAATGAAAAATAGGAAAACTTTCAAACCAATTTAAACCCTCAATTTGAACCGATTCTCAAGCTAGTCAAAACACAAACGTTGTAGTACTCTGAGTTATCAAATAAACACAACTTAAATAACTTAAAAATATTTTGAAATGAGCAAGTTATGGTCATTTTAGTAAAGTCACGCAAATCTGTCCGAAAAATAAAAACGGGATAGTATTCCTGACTTTTGACCAACTTATGTGCTCGATCGAAACCGATTCTGAAGTTTGTCAAAACACAAAAGTTGTATTACTCTCAGTTATCTAATAAACAAAACTTGAATAATTTGAAAATGTTTTGAAATGAGAAAGTTATGATTTTTCTACTAAAGTCGCGCAAAACAGAAAAAAATTTATGTTCGCAGAGTGCACTGCGAGGTATCCCAGATACCTCGCATTGTGCAATAAGAGGTATCTGAGATACCTCGCAGTGCACTCTGCGAACAGAAAATTTATTTTTGTTCTGCGCAACTTTACTAAAATGATCATATCTTGCTCATTTCAAGTGATTCAAGTTGTGTTTATTAGATAACTGAGAGTACTACAACTTTTGTGTTTTGATCAACTTCAAAATCGGTCTTGATCGAGCACATAAGTAGGTCGAAAGTCAGGAACACTATCCCGTTTTCATTTTTCGGACAGATTTGCGTGACTTTAGTAAAATGACCTTAACTTGTTCATTTCAAAACATTTTCAAGTGATTCAAGTTGTGCATATTAGATAGCTCAGAGTACTACAACTTTTGTATTTTGATGAGCTTGAGAATCAGTCTCAGTTGAGGGTTAAATTGGTTCGAAAGTTACCATGTTTTTCGTTTTTTCGTTGAGTTTGGGTTTGTCTGTTATGTTAAGTTATGCATATTTATTGAGTTTGGGTTTAAGGGTTTCAACTTTAAGGGGATTTTGAGAGTTTTCGAGGGAGGGGAGTGATTTGGAAGAGGAGATTTCAAATGGGGGAGGGAGGAACCATTGCCTTGTGATTTGAATGGTGAGGAAAAAAATGGATGGTTTTTGTTTATATAGGTGGTGTGAGAAAGTAAAAAAAAAAAAAAAATCAATGGTGGTGTGAAAAAGACAATATGGTGGTGCGAGGTAGTCGCTGCCTTAAAAAAATGCTATCTTCTTCTTAATTTGTTTGATGGGTTTCAAACAAATGTTGTGATAGGTATGTTTGTATTCCAGTAGAGAGTCCGCGTTGTGTTATTTTTTTTCGACTTCATTTTATTCCAATAGAGAGTCCCTCTCTTTGAATGTTGGTCACCCTTCTACTGACTTGCTTTTTCTAGTAAGCAACTTAAAAAAAATTCTCAATTAAAATGTGATGTTTGTGGTTTGTTGTGAATCCGTCTACTGACTTGCTTTTCTTCAAATGGTTAATTAACTAATTTCCTTAAAATGTTGACTACTCATGGTGATTTTTTTCTTCCTTCAACAACCATATAATTAAGCATGCATGCTTTCATTCTACATGTTTTTTTTTTTTTTTTTTTTTTTCATTTTCTAAGGTTGAATGTTGTGATGTGTATTTATGCTCTACATTTTCAATATTCTTTCCTTTCAAGGTGGGACTTTTGTATTCCAATAAAGTGTCTCTCTCTTTGAATGAAGGTGATCGTTCTATTGACTTGTTTTGCTTAGTAAGCAACTTAAAAAAAATTCTCAATTAAAATGTGATGTTTGTGGTTTGTTGTGAATCCTTTTACTTACTTCAAATGTTGACTACTCATTTAATTCATTTCCTTCAAATGTTGACGACTCATGTTGATTTTTTTCTTCCTTCAACAGCCATATAACTAAGCTTTCATTTTACACGTTGTTTTATTTTTTTCAACTTCATTTTCTATGGTTGAATATTGTGATGGGTATTCATGCTCTACATTTTCAATATTTTTTCCTCTCATGCACTACATTTTCAATTCTAATAGTATTTCATTTTTCTGTGTGTTGTCTCAGAACAATAATTATGGAACACTCAACAAGAAGAGCCTCGTACTTTGAAATGATGATGTTTACTCAAGTTGATTTGAATATCGAACGCACCGTAAGAAGATAATTTCACACACACACACACACACAGATATATATATATTTGTTGATTATTTTTTTTATTCGAAGTGTGATGGAGTTCAAATGATTTTATTACAAAAATATAGGTCCAATTTCTCAAAGAAGAAGGCGTTAAGTTACCATTCAAGATGAACAAGTAGATTCAAACCGGGCAAGAACCGTAAGAACTTTTTATAGTCTAAGTTTTTTTTTTTTGAAATTTTTTGTCAAAATTGTGATTCTCGTAATAACAAATTATTTGTATGTAGGATCAATTTCTAATAGACAATGGTCTCAGGCTTAAATGTGATGAACATGTTACTCTTACTATTATTCATTTATGATTATTATTGGGATTTTCTGTGTCGTATGTAATAACTTTGAAATCTAATGATCTTGAAAAGGGTAAGTCAAATAAAGGGAAAGAAAATGTCCCTGGTAATACTACTAATTAAAATCTAGAGTTGGCCCAATGTTTGCGTGTGGAATAAAAAAAAGCAACGACAACTCAAAAGAGAAAAAAGAAAGGTTCATTAAGGTTCATTACTTTAATGTATGATATTCTTTGTCAGAAAAAAATTGTATTGTCTCATTATTTTTGGATGCTATATGTTTAATTTTTTTTTAAGGGAGGAGACTCAACCAGACGCCATGTTGGTCCGTTAGCTCCATTGAAAGGTTTTGTAATAGGTGGCACCTCAACTTTTAAATCTAATGATTTTGAAAAGAGAAAGTCAAACAAGGGGAAAAAAAAGGTCTCTGGTAATACAACTAATTCAAAGCGTAAGTTGGCCCAGCGTTTGCGTGCGGAAGCAAAAATTACTCAAAAAGCGACGATAGCTCAAAAGGGAAAGGGAAAGGTTCAATTTTTTAAGGTATGTTAACCAACTATTTTTTTGTATGAAAAAAATTGTTTTGTCTAATTATTATAAGATGATTATATGTTTAATTTTTTTGTTGTAGGGAGAAGACACAACTAGATGCCATGTTGATCCGCAAGCTCCATTGAAAGGAATTGTAATTGGTAGTTCAACAACTTTGAAATTTAATGATCTTGAAAAGGAAAATGAAGAGCTTGCATGCTTTATGGTATTTATGACACTAACATGTCTTCATATGTTTTTGCCTTTTGTATATTCAGATACTAAATTTTTTTCTACATTTTATGAAGGGGGTGGAAAAATCAAGTGTTGCTGAAAATGAAAAAAGAAAATTTTCGGACATTCAAGTATGTATGATGACATGCTTCATATTGGAAAACTGACGTTTAAATTGTTGGCTTTGTTTAATTTGTTTTTAAAAAATGCAACTATGTTGACATTTTTTTCAAGGCATTCTCATTATTTGTTATTAATTTGGTTTTATATTGTTGTTATTTTTTCCTTTATATGTTAAATGAATTATTGTTGTAATAACTTTATATTTTTTAAATCGATTAGGATAACAACATAGATAAGGAGAATTTTATTTCTAAGCATATGTTAGCACAACGCTTACGACATGAACAGGAGAAAACTTAATATGCCACAACATCAGTTCCAAAAAAAATCTCCTTTCACACCCAATTCGATCAATTTTACAGAAAAAGCGTCCAAGAAAATCAAAAAAGAATTTTTTTCACTACTATCCCTCCTCGGAACATAGGTGAAGAACTTATTAATATGGAATTAAATCAAGTGCTTAGGGAACAACACCAAACAACTATGGATGCACATGCGAATGCCTAAAAAAACATGTAAATTTTATCTTTATTTCCAATGATAAATAATAAAATTATTACATAAATGTGAGTGCTACAATTACTAACTCATTTAAATATGTGAAATTACATGTAGGCAGGCCAATGCCAGCATGCCAACCACTTAATTCGGATAGTTCCAGTGATGATAGTTTGAATTTCAAAAATAAAATAGATCCAAATTTTAACCAACATGAAACACGTCACTTCTTATGGAGAATGGATGTTCTTTGTCGTCATTGCTCAACACTACACTGGAAAGATAAGAAAATTGGTATTGATGATGCATCAAAATAGACTGATCATCACGACCATACACGTGGCATAAAGACCCATCATGAGAAATATAATATCCAATCCATGGGCCACCTCATATAGCCCAAAAAGAATATAACCAATTACAGAGGCCCGCCATTGAGAAGACACAAACATGGCTCGAATTCAAGCCCGAACGAATCAGAGCCCAAATCCAGGCTCAACACGAGTTCTTTCATAAATAAGATGAATGTTGCACCAAAAAAGAGTAGTGAAGGGAGTTACGCCTCCACGGACGCATTTCCATTAAGGAGGAGACTGTTACATGAAACATATTCTTCCGTTGCGCCTCACATGCTTAAGTCATGCAAAGAATTAACCCCGACCATTATAAAAGGTAAAGGGAACATTCGACACATGTATGCAACTTTAAATGAATTTTGTCCAGATTTACTTTTTTCTTCCAACAGAGTTGTTGACTTAAGCATCAGAGTGCCTTCGGCCACCAAAAAGGTGGTCTTTGGCAGTCTAACAATTGTTTTACAGATCAAACTCATAGGAGGACGATTTTCGGACGCATCGGTTTGGCACTATCTGCGGGGAACGATGAGTTTCCTTTCAAAAAATAAGATTCACAGTAACAAAGCTCACACAATCTGATAGAAGATCAATGGAACACTCCACAAATCCTCAATCTAGTGATGAACAATACAACATGCTGCCTAATTGATCCAACAACAACTGTAGAATCAACCATACCTACTAGAAAAGAGCTCTAACAAGTAACGGTTCAGACGTCTCTGACATCTTGGGGAATCCCCTCGAATCCCCGAGTAGAGTTTCTTATGGATCTGATGAACCATGTAATCGAGATGGTAGACAGAATCATCCGAGACTTAAAGGGCAATAAATTTCGAGAATAAATCACCCAGCTTAAGAGACACCGAACTAATAATAGCTTCAGATGTAATCAGGGGAAGTTAGAAAATCTACAATAGAAAAAGCCCATATACGAGAAATCATTCTCGACCTTGATAGCGAGTCGGAGCGAGATTCTTGAAGCTATGGCAGGAACGGAAGATGTCAAATGGCCATAAAAAATGAAAGGAGATTCGGAGAAGCGAAGCAAGAACGAGTACTGCCTCTTTCACAATGATTGCGACCACGATACCGAAGATTGTTACAGTTTGAAGGACAAGATTGAATGTCATATCAGAGAGGGATGACTCAGAGAATTCGTCGAACTCGAGGATGAAACAATATTTTCGAGGGAGCGAGTAAAGGAAATAATCTATGTCTTGCATGGCGCAGCCGGGGAAAAGGATTAATCCAATTGATCACAAAAGCTTATAGTCAGAGACTTACGTACAAAGATCAAATTCCAAGAACCATCAGAACATCGTGCAAAAATTAGGGGTGGGCATCCCATCCCGCAATCTCGATCTCGTCCCGTCCCGATTTTTTCGGGTCTTAATGGGATTGAATAATTTCATCCCGATCCCGTCTCGTCCTGATCTAGAATGGGATGGGATGGGATGAAGATTTTCAATCCCGTCCCGTCCCGAGCTAATTTTTTAATATTTATTATTAATATTTTTATTTATTTATTTTTATTCATATAAACTTACAGATGACTGACAGAAACTCATGGTGTTTGCAGTGGTAACAGAAATGTTAATTCAAGAAATAAATATTCATTAAGCAAAAGAAAGATAACAGACTATTGTTTGGATTCCCAATAAAAGTGGCTCCAATTATTTAACTTACAAATATTGATAATACCCAGGTGAAGATGAAAAATAAAAATTAACTGAGTAATACATATTCAGAAGGGAACATTCAGGGGCGGAGCCAAGAATTTGAGATGCCCCAGGCTGTAAAAATATTTTTTTATAATTACAATATATGTATTGATGGTAAACCATTATGAATATGTTAGAGCATCACCAATAGGTCTATATTTCTTCCCTAACAAAATATGAAATGTCATTTTGTCAAGGAACCATGAATTTTGTTTTCCACAGTAATGAAATTATAAAATCAGTTGGGAGGCCATCACAGCGACACAATACTCTTAGTGGGTCCCATTTATCATGTCATTTTCTAAAAGTCAGCCCACTCGACTTCATTGTTAGGGGATTTAGTGGCTACCATTATATTTGTATGTCACATCTATATCTAATTATAAGAAAGTTATTTTTCACGCTCTTATATGATGATAATCTTCACATCAGTCACAGGCAGCACGCTGATCCCGTCCCGATCCCGTATGAACGGGATGAGATAGGGATGGGTATATCTCGTCCCATCCCGTCCCGTGCCCACCCCTAGCAAAAATGATGCAAATGACTCAAACTTTATCGAACGAAGATACTGATGAGGTTAATTTCCCACACAATGATGCTCTAGTTATCTTGGTCATGATAGCTAAGTGGGAAATCAAAAGGGTACCGATTGACACAGGCAGCTCAGCCGATCTCTTATACCTAACAGCTTTCCAAAGGATGTGGTTCACCATGAGATGCTTTCACCTAGTGACCAATCTGGGAATGATTCAACTACCGATTGAAACAGGAGAGCCAAGAAAGCAGTGAGTAGACTTTCTCGTCATCGATGTTCCTGCTGCATACAACATGCTACTTGGGAGACCATGGATACACAAGATGGAAGCAGTCTCCTCCACTATGCACCAATGCTTAAAGTACCATACCGACATTGGCATCGAAAGAATCAAAGGTGATCAACCAGTGACCCGTGAGTGTCATTTTGCAGCAATAAAGACTCCCCATAAATAGCAATTACTGCAACGACTGGAACAACCTTCACAGCAGCTTGATGAAAGGAGTTCGGACTATGCAAACGATACTACGGCTCCAATCAGTCTGCAAGATTGACCTAACATTGGACAATCGAAAGAAAAAATGATCGAGGTTTACTTACACAAACGAAGCAGAAAATGCAATCCAAATCGGCACAAAGATTCATCCTGAACTCGCCAAGGAACTGATCCAGCTGCTGAAAAATAACCAAGATGTTTTTGCATGGACAATGAAGGATATAGTAGGGATAGACCCATCCATCATCTCTCACAAATTACAAGTGAATCCAGATAAGAAACTGGTTCGATAAAAAAAGAAAACTGGTGGCCCCTGAGCGTAATCAAACAATAAATGAAAAAGTACACCGACTACTCAATGTAGGAATGATAAGAGAAGCTCACTACCCGGATTGGTTGGCAAACACGGTACTGGTAAAAAAGAAGCACGACAAATGGAAGGTGTGAGTGGATTACACTGATCTGAATAAAGCTGCCCCAAAGACAGCTTTCCACTTCCATGAATAGATCAGATAGTGGATGCAACTGCCGGACATGAAATGTTGAGCTTCATGGATGCATACTTCGAGTATAATAAGATACAGATGTACCCTCCTGACCAAGAGAAAAACTTCATTCATAACGAAAAGGGGTACATACTATTATCGGGTAATTCCATTCGGACTAAAGAACGCTGGATCAACGTACCAATGGCTAGTAAACATGATGTTTAAAGATCCGATCAGCAAAACGATGGAAGTTTACATCGATGATATGCTTGTTAAAAGCTCACGCAGAACATACTACGTCGCGGATCTTGAACAAGTTTTCTCCCAGCTACGAAAATATAAGATGAAGCTGAACCCGGAGAAATGCACCTTTGGAGTAGAGTAAGGAAAGTTCCTTGGGTACATGGTCAACCAACGAGGAAGTGAACCCAAACCAAAGCAGATACTAGCGCTTCTCAACATGCAGTCACCGACAAACATAAAAGGTGTCCAAAGTCTTAACGAAAGGATAACAACTCTGAACAGATTCATCTCTAGATCATCAGACAAGTATTTGCCTTTCTTTAAAATCTTGAAGGGGAACAAGACATTCGAATGGAATGATGAATTCGAGGAAGCCTTCCAAAGTCTTAAGACATACATGGAAAACAAAAAGCTATTAACAAAACCAAACACGGGAGAAACACTGTATCTGTATCTATCTATGTCCAATCACGCAGTGAGTTCGGCATTGATACGGGAAGAAAAGGGCGTGCAAAAATCAGTGTACTACATCCAAAAAACACTCGCAGATGCAAAAATCAACTATCCGGCCCTAGGGAAATTAGCGCTCTCTCTAATCGTGTCGTCAAGAATATTGCGACCATACTTCCAAGCACACCCAATCACGATTATGACCGAACGACCGCTTCTATCGGTGTTACACAAACCAGATTTATCAGAAAAAATGGTAAAGTGGGCAATAGAACTCGGATTCGACATTAGCTATGCCCCCAGAACCACTATCAAGGCTCAGGCATTAATAGATTTCGTCGCCGAGTTCACAAGAAGCAACAACTAACAGTTAGAAAACGAAATAAAAAAAGAACAGCCCGAACAAATCACCGACGGATGGATCCTCCGTTGTGATGGAGCGTCCAACGAGGCAGGAAAAGGAGTTGGATTAGTCTTGTACAACTCGGAGGGCATCGTATTAGAGAAGGTGATAAAATTCAATTTTAGAGCCTCCAATAATGAAGCCGAGTATGAAGCTGTGATAGCAAGACTACAGTTAGCAAAACACTTGAGAATAAAATACATTAGTGTCTTTAATGATTCAAGCTGGTGGTCAATCAACTAAACGGCGAATTTCAAGTCAAAGATACCCGAATGGAAGCCTACCGCCAGAAAACCACTGAGCTAGTAGAAGGCTTCCGAAACGCTACCATTTAACGGTGCACACGGAAAGAGAACAAAAGTGCTGACGAACTAGCAAAGGAAGCTTCGACGACAAAGGATAATGAAAACCCACTCGTCACGACACAAGGAACCTCCATACTTGAAAACTAGTCGAAAGAAGTATGTGCCGTAAATCAAGAAACCAACTAGACAACTCCAATCCTGGAGTATATATCACACAGAGAACTCCGACCAGATAAGATAGAAGCCAGAAAGCTACGAAATTGGGCAGCAAGATACACAATGATCAATGACAAACTATACAAAAGATCTGCCACGAGCTTGTTGCTGAGGTGCCTTGCACTGGGAGATGTTGAATACGTTATGCAAGAAATTCACTACAACACATGCAAAAATCATCCAGAGGTAGAACATTGAGCCACAAAAGCTCTCATATTGGGTTATTATTGGCCGATGATGCAAGAGGATGCTCAAAAGCTAGTCTGAAAATGCGACAAATGTCAAAGATTCGCCCCATACACTCACATGCCAGGACAAAACCTGATCCCAATGAGCAGCCCCTGGCCATTCGCACAATGGGGAATGGACATCGTAGGACCACTCTCAGCGTCCGATAAGAAGAAGTTTATCCTTGTCGCAGTAGACTACTTTACCAAACGGGTAGAAGTAAAGCCCCTCACAAAGAAAAAAGAAGCCCAAGTCGAGAAATTTTTTTTGGAGAGACTTTATATGCAGATTCGGGATCCCAAGAGTAATCGTCACGGACAATGGGAAGCAATTTGAAGGCAAGAAGGTTAAGGAGTTATGCGAAAATCTGAATATCCAGCAACATTTCTTCGTGCCAGCTCATCCACAAGCAAACGGACAAGCCGAGTCACCAACATGACAATCTTGGAAGCGATCAAAAGAATACTCAAGGTAGCAAAAGGGACATCCGAGTTACCCGACGTCTTTTGGGCATACATAACAACAAAACGAACTTCTACAGGAAAAACACCTTTCTACCTCGCGTACAGGTTAGAAGCAATGGTACTCGTGGAGATCAGAATGCCCACATTCTGAACCAAAGAGTTCTGCGCTGAAGACAACGTTGATGCACTAAGAGCCGGACTAGATCTCCTCGAAAAAAAATGAAAAACAGCCTCCATCAAAATAGCTGCCTACCAACAGCGTATGGCAGGATATTACAACAAGAAGGTGCAAATCCAAACTTTTAACGTCAGAGACTGAGTACTACAAAAAAGCCAACTCAACACGAAAGATCCTAGCGCGGGCAAGCTGAACTCGAACTAAGAAGAGCCTACAGAGTAACAAAAATCAATAGACCAAGAACATACTGGCTGGAGGACAAAGAGGGCGAAATGCTACCTCAACCATGAAATGTAGAAAACTTGAAAATATATTATCAATAAAATCTTTTGCCCTCAAATTCTAAACAACAAGAATTTAATCAGGACAAAGAAGTCGGATTAAAAAGCCAACTCAAGAAAATACTCACCACGGCTAGATTATCAACCACGAAGTAATAAAGTACCAGGACATAAGAGCCGGACCTTTGCGTCGACTGTAATATACGACATTGTAATCCGAATGTAGAACCAGATTCTATAAACCAAAGCTTCTACATGACTTGACGTCGAACGTCAAAACCATTCGTAAAAACCTGGACGAACAAGTCAGAAATATCTCAGAAATGTTGTAAATAAAAGCTGACGAGCTTAGACATACTGAACACAACAAATGCGAAATAAAAAATTTCCATTGATCTTCTACAAAAGGAGATTACAAAAATAAACAACTAAGAAAGATAATCGATGTCATGGGCATTATCTCCATGCAACGCGGGATCAGAAGGCTCTCCGATATCTGGATCACCCAGTGAATCCGGAACAACTTCCTCGACATCATCAAATTCCTGCTCAACAAAGCAATGATATTGGGTCATGTCTAAACCATGCGTCTCTAGAAAATCCCAGAAATCGTGGCGACCCTCCACCACTTTCTTCCAATCTATGGCCTCCGCCGCCTTCAGCTTCTCAGTAACGGATGATACCTCAGCTCGGGTTGACGCTAACTCTCTGTCAACGCCCGCAAGTTTAGTAGAGACCACTGATTTGGTCTCGAAAAAGTCAGAATTTAGTTGAGCGATTCGAATAGTAGAAGCCTTAAGCTTGGCAGAACATTCCTCAGCAGAACGAACAACCTTATCATGTTCAGCCTTTCGGTCGGACAACTCTTTCTCGGCAACATCAAGACAGGATCGCAACTTGCCCAATTTCTCTTTGGACGTCTCAAGGTCAGAAACAAACGTATCACGAATAGCCTCGAGTTCCCTCAGCGAGATCTCTACAGAATCCACAGTCCTCTCATGCTCTATGCACTGCGCCTTTAACAAATCCAATTGATGGAGAACATGAGAAAATACTAGAATGTGTCCTGCTAGTTTTCACTTGATGTGGGCCGCCTGGTCACAAGATGCCTTACAATCTAACCCCATCACGACCACATAAGTGAGGTGCGTCATCCCCTCCATAAGATGTTGGAGGCCCTCGTCAATATGGCGATGTGGCTGTCGTATAGGCATAGGAGCCCTATTAGCAACCGCCCATGACACCCGCCATTGAGGTTACAAGCATTGTCCTACACATCAACCTCTGAAGGCTAGAAGTTCTCCCCGAGAACATTAGGAGCAAGACGAGACGCGGAAAGAGCAGCGGGTGATCCCGAGGTCCCAGCCACGACCAAATAAATAGTAAGCTTGAAATCTCGAGCTCGGGCAGCAACTTGATCCTCCACTAACGGATCAGACTTGAAGTCATCCAAGGTTTTGGTACTCTCTAAATTCTTCGATTGCCAAAGACCAAGCTGAAGCATTTTATTCTCACTCATGCGCGAATCATCAATAGATAGGCTGGTAGAGGTAGACAAACCATAAGAGGCAACAAGATTTTTCTCACGATCATCTAGAGGGTGGTAGACTTCTTTCTTACTCCTGTCAAGAACTTGGTTTACCACATCGTCCTCCAAAAATAAATAATCATCCTCCGAACCTCGACCTCCCATCCGGAGAGAAGCAAGGTGAGAAGGAGCCTTAGCAGCGTCAAGAACTGAGGAAACAAACTTCTTCCTCTTCAACATATGGCCAGAACTGACAGCCAGCATCTTGGGAAGGCTAGGAGGCTTGGGAACTTTTTGTTTCCTCACAATCGAACCAACAACCCTAGAACCTCGGGTATCGACTGAACCAGCTCGACCTACACGCTCGTCAGCAGAACCCTTTTGATGGTCGTCGTCTGCATCACCAACGCACACAACAGTCACTTTCAAAGCGCGACCCGCTTCACCTGATGAATATAAGCCACTGCGGATAATGGCATCCGTAGTGAGATAATCTTCCACTAAGACCCGGGGAAAATCGCAAAAGGCGACAACAAAACTCCTGCTCTTCCAAAGACAACGACAACTCAATTTTTTTAGGCTCCCGGAACGATCACAGAATGTGATTTCCGTGAAGCCCAAAGTGATTGGAAGAAAGGGATGCATAAAACCAAGACCTCGACCAACCTCCATACTCTTCTCGCAGGTCCTTTAAACAGAAAGGAGAACGCAGATAACAAGTGCGATTAGGGTTTACACTAAACCCATCAAAGAATGCAAAACCTTGGCATTCATAGGGATACAAGTTGAGGCAGCCCTCGCTAAGGTCGAAATCATTACCTTCCAGCCATTAGGGACCAGCTAGGCCAGAGCGATACCAATCTGATCCAAGTACTCTTAGATGATCATAGGAGCCGAAAGTATGAAACCAGAGTGGAACATACCAGGGTACAAAGCAATGTACCCATGTTTTGGACGACAATGATTGTCGCCTTCTCCAGGAAGAATGATCTCCAATCAGTTGGCAACAAGTAATCATGACGAATGTTGTCCACGGTTGCAAGAACATCGTCGCTCAAAACCCTAAAGTTAGACATGATTACATAACGAATTCAAGGAATCAAAGAATTAACAATTGAAAAATGAAGAGGTGCAAAAGGAAGTGAGATACACTCGAACTTTTCTTTTTATAGGGACGAGCGGCGAAAGGACCGCTCGTGGAAGAACGTGCAAGATATGACAGCCGCACAAAATCCTAAAAATCACGCCAAAACGAACAGGCGAATAGAACATTGAAGAGACAACAACAACAACAGATAACAAGAACACTAAATGTGTCGTAAAGTTGAAATTGAAAACAAAACCGTCACACAGTTACTGGATACATGAACATACCCACTAACTAAGGGGGAGCAGCTGATGATACATAAAAAATAGACCGATCATCACGGTCGTACACGTGGCATATAGACCATCATGAGAATATAACATTCAATCCATTGTGCCAGCTCATAAAGCCCAAGAAGAATATAGCCAATTACAGAGGTTCGGATAAGCCCCGCCATCGAGAAGAAACAAACAAGGTCCGAATCCAGGCCCGAACATATCAGAACCAAATCCAGGCCCGACACAAGTTCTCTCATAAAGAAGAGGAAAGTTGCACCAAAAAGAGTTGTGAAGGGAATTACGCCTCCATGGACGCATCTCCATTAAGGAGGAGACTGTTACAGGAAACATCTCCTTACGTTGCGCCTCACATGCTTAAGTCACGCAGAAAATTAATCGCGACTATTATAAAATGTAAAAGGAACATTCGACATAGGTATGTAACTTTAATTGAGTTTTGTCCAAATTTACTTTCTTCTTCCAACAGAGTTGTTGACTTAAGCATCGAAGTGCCTTCGACAACAAAAAAAAGTGGTCCTTGGCAGTCTAACAATTGTTTTGCAGGTCAAACTCATAGGAGGACTATTTTTGGACACATCAGGTATCATCAAGTTTCAAGAATCCATTTTTTGGAACATGTTGTTTACAGGGAAAGGTTAAACTAGTATTATTGCCTACTCCCCCAACATTGCTTTAAGTATTGTATAATTGAAATGATGCTAGATCAAATTCTCTTAGGATACATATTCGTGAATATATTGCAACTAATGCATTTACGAATCTCAGGTGTACGATGGAACCAATAATTCTTAATGGAATGGGTCCTTCAAGTTTTACTATTCATGGAGAATTACGACACCATATCTTTAATACCTCAACAAGGGAAACAACCAATTTGTTCTCAATTCTTCGTTACTTGCTCGCAGTCGTCGAAATTCACACTTGAGGTAAGACGTTCTTAAGATCATTCAAGATACATTGTTGCAGTATAATGTGTTTTCTGAAAAGTATCGTCAGGCGTATGAGATCTTGAATTCATAAAATTCAGCTAAACAAAATGTACCTACTTATTTATAGTGCAGTAAAAGAAAAACGACTTTACAATTTGCCTTCTACAGATGAGATAGTTGTTATTTTTTCAGGGAATGGGTTGGAAATGAATAGAATGAGAGATATTGTTATACACCTGCAAGGGAATCAAGAGTTGATGCAAGCTAGTGAATGTCACCCGACTTACATATACCACTTCATTATGTGTTGTTATTTTCATGAGGTGAGCTTGGTTGGGAGCCTGAATTAACTCAGTTGGAAGTTGTAAATGATATTCCATCAGACAGTCGACTTACTCAGATGGAATTTTACAGTTATCATTTGTTAGAACGACCTACAAAGTATTCAACAATTTTAATAGCAAGGAAACTATTTCAAGAGTTTCTTGTGGATGCTTGGGCTGCAACTGAGCAGAATCGATTGGCGTATGTAAGGATTAATCAGACAAAACTTAGGGCTAACCTATATGGAGATCTTACCGATATTGGACCAGAAGAGTTACTTCCAGATCAAGTTGAAAAACAATTTATTTTGGCTTCATCCCATTCTGGCAGTCCAAAACATATGTTTGAGATATTTGAGGATTCAATGGTAATCACATATTATAATGATTATCCTGATATTTTTCTCACCATGAAAGCTATTCCGAATTGGCCGAAGATTACAGACACTCTCTTATAGAATCCAAATGCTACTGATCATCCTGATTTAGTAACTCGAGTATTTGAATTGAAAATAAGATGTCTGATGAATGAGATTTAGAAAAAACATATATTTGGTGTTGCAGTTTCTCATGTTTTTACAAGTCAATTTCAGAAATGCAACCTTCCACATATGCACACACTTATATTCCTTCCACAATCAGACAAGATTCGCACTGTTGCTCAGATCGATAAAATTGTGTGTGCTAAATTTTCCGAACCAAACGAAGACCCCATGCTTTTTCAAACCATAAAAAGTTGTATGATACATGGACCGTGTGGTAATAAAAAATTTCAATCATGTAGCATGAAAATTGGAAAATGCACAAAGAGATACCCGCAATATTTTGTAGAAACAACGATGATGGACCAAGACGGATATCCTGTTTATCGGCGTCATAATACTGGTAAAGTGTATATCAATGTCAAGGGGAAAAAGTTGATAATATATTAGACCACCTGAAGCTGCTTGGCGAATATTTGGGCATCTTTTACATGAAAAAAAATATGACAGTTGTTCGATTGGTTCTTCATTTACTTGGAATGCATCACGTTGTATTTAATCCAACAGACTCCGCAGAAAACATTCTCCGTAGAGGTGAGCAAAAAATGTCAACTCTAACTACCTTATTTCTATATTGTGTTTTAGATCCAACTGCTTGTGCAATTACAAACCAGGAGTTTTCGTAACACTTTGTTTGGTAAAAAAAAGACAAAAAGTATGGACAAGAAGGAAAATAGGTTATGCAATAGGTAGAATGTACTTTGCTAGCCCTAATGAAGGTGAAAGATTTTATTTGCGATTATTATTAACTATTGTGAAGGGCCCATGTTCATTTGAAGATTTATGCTCATTTAACAATATGGCACATGATACTTTTAAATCAGCATGTGCAATACGAAGGCTTTTAAAATATGACGAAAAATGGGTACAATGTCTTGAAAAGACAACAATTATGAAAATTGAGCATCAATTGAAGAGGTTCTTTAGTATTATCATTATGGAATGTCATCCACGACAGCCACATGTGTTGTGAAAAAAACATTCAATGAATATATGTGATGATCTTGCACAGAAATTGCACACATTATTTGGTATTTCAAATCGACAAGAGAGTCAAATTACGGATTATGGGTTGTACCTTATAAATCAGTTCCTTTAAGAAACGGGCAAGAATTTAACTAATTTTCCAACTATGCCTCAAACAATTAAAAATTGTAATATGGTAGTTGGTAACAGATTGATATGAGAGCACCGACAACTTCAATATGATGGTCAAGAAGTTGATGCACAATTGTCTATTGATTGTCTTAATGAGACACGTGTTGCTTACACCGAAATAATAGCTTCCGTTATTTGAAATAAAGGTACTATGTTTTTTTTAATGGAGGTGTTGGAACGGTTAAAACATTTTTGTACAATACTATCACATCAAAATGTTGTAGCCATGGGCACATTTTCATAACTATTGTTTCATCTGGTATTGCGGTTGTGCTATTAATTGGCGGTCGAACCGCTCATTCAACATTTTGCATTCCATTAAATGTCATGGAGAATACAGTGTGTGGGTTTACTAAAAAATCATTGCAAGCTAAGTTGTTCAAAATAACAAAGTTAATTATTTGGGATGAGGTTCCAATGCAACATAGATATATCGTTGAAGTTGTTGATCGCGGATTACAAGACATTTGCAGAACTAATAAGTCATTTGGTGGTATTACCGTTGTCCTTGGTGGTGATTTTCAGTAAATCTCGCCAGTTATACCCAAAGATGTTCATGAACAAATTGTGGTCGTATCACTAAGGTGATCCCACTTTTGGTTACACATACAAGTTTTAACTTTGAATATGAATATGCGCCTAATGGGGAAGACGATGGTGGTTTTAAAAATTTCTTGGCTGAGGTAATATTTGTTTGAAGAAAAATACTTATTGAATTTCACAGTGTATTGTAGATATTAATTATTTTTTATTCTTAACTTTAATAGATTGGAAGCATTATACAAGATGTCATTCGTTTTTCACCAACAATGCACAAATGCAAAGATTTGACATAGTTAATTTATTTGGATTATAAACTAAATGTTGTGGGCACAACTTCTCCAAGTTATTGGAATGAGCAAAAAAAATCTCTTAACAAGAAATGATGATGTATGTAATATCAAAAAATCTGCATTAAATTGTTTTCTCGAATGACCCATTATTTATTTCGTAGCAGATAAAATGGTTGAGCGTATTGAAAATGATCATTCTATTATGAACTGTTATCCAATTGAATACTTAAATTCACTTAATCCTTCTGGTTTGACTCCATTTAAACGAGAACTAAAGGTTGGTTGTCCTATCATGTTGTTGAGGAACCTGGCACCAAAGGATGGACTTTGTAATGGAACATGTTTGATGGTTGTGCGTTGTGCATTGCGTATAATTGAAGTTCAAATTTTAAACGGTGATAAAGCTGACAATTTCGTATTCTCTCCAAGGATATCCTTGACACCGTCATCTTCAGAGTTTCATTTTCAAATGTCAAGACATCAATTTCCATTGTGGTTAGCATATGCAATGACAATAAACAAGTCACAAAGTTAGTTTGTGAAGTATGTTGGAGTTGATTTACAAACACCGGTGTTCAGTCATGGACAACTTTATGTTACATTATCTAGATGCACCGCTTTTAACAGAATAAATATCCTTTTATCACAAGATGGAACAAATTCTACGACCAACACTGTTTATCCAGAAGTTTTGTTATAGAATTTTTTGATGGTACCGGTTTTGACAAACATTATTACACCAATTTTTTTATTATTATAATTGTATGGGTTATTTCTCATTTGGCCCCCATTAATTTATGGCTATTCTTCTTTGACCCCCAAAAGTTTTTGTATTCTAGTTTAACCCTCATTTTAAAGTTTGACTGTTAGGTCAAACACGTTGACCAACTTCAACCATCCATATTTGTGTTAAATACCAGATTGCCCGTTTCTTCGTGATAGATACAATTCTATATTTGCATCTCAAGGCAATATCAACTCATCTTCCCCAAATCTTTATTTTCCTTGTAATATTAACCCATCTTCCCTAAATATATTTTTCCCTTATCTGTAATACTAACCCATCTTCCCCAAATCTTTATTTTTCTTGTAATATTAACACATCTTCCCCAAATATTTTTTCCGTTATCTGTAATACTAACCCATCTTCCCCAAATCTTTATTTTCCCTGTAGTATTAACTCATCTTCCCCAAATATTTTTTTCCTTATCTATAATACTAACCCATATTCCTCAAATCATTATTTTCCCTGTAATACTACCCATCTTCCTCAAATCTTTATCAATTTTTGACCTTCATAGTCTTTAGGCCAAATCCAAAGTCAACCTTCCTTCTTATTAGTCTCCAACACACTTTCCTCCCACCAACTCTTGCAATCCAATAGCCACAACAAACCCAAAAATTATTGACTCACCGAATTGGCCCGATGACCTTCAATGGCTACTCTATTGTAACCTCTCATCATCACTTTCTTCTCAAAACCCCTCTCTTTGACTCCTTAAAATTGTATCTTTCTTTGCCCTAACAATTTATGTGGAAGATGAGTTTACATTGCCTCGAGATTCACGTATATAGTCTATCTCGAAGAAATGAACAATATGGTCTTTAATACAAATATGGATGATTGAAGCTAGTCAATGTGTTTGACCTAACAATCGAACTTTAAAATAGGGGTTAGACTAGAATACACAAACTTTTGGGGGTCAAAGAAAAATAGTCATAAACTGGTGGGGCCAAATGGGAAATAACCCTAATTTCATTTATGTTTTGCAAGAATATATACAATTTTATGGTTTTGACAAACATTTATGTTGATTGTCTTAATCATGGTGTAGAACTAAGATCTTCAAGTCAAAATGTTCAAAAAAATGGTGAAAAAACAAAAGTATAATGGTTGTCGTCACTGAAAAATGACAAATAAGGTAATCGTTTATGTCTACAACATTATTATAAACATAGCTTATTTATATTGATGATATTGTATCTGATAAAATATTGTAGAAATTCGTGATATTTCCTCCTTGCTCAGTATTGGTACATATAGACACATAGTCCTTTATGAATGTGATGTTGAAGATGTTCGAACATACCCCTTTTGGCAGTTGGTGATGTATAAAACGTAACTTAAGTCGATGGTTAAAATAAGTTAACCCATTGTGATACGATTATGTTTTTTGACACTGTGCACTTAAAATTGTGATAGGTGTAGTTTTGTATAGAAACAAATACGGAGTAGTTCAATTTTTTTGGGCATCGTTCACTTTCGATGATGTATAGGATAAGGTTATATATAACTTAAGATGTATATAGAAACAACCCTTTTGGATTATATTGATAGGGTTTTTATGTTAAGTTTTTACATATCTAATGTTCAACTTATAGCGAGATGTTATGTGAATTAGGGCTCAAAAAGCTCATTGGGTCGATAGGACATGTGCGTAAGTATGAAGTTACTTTGATTCATAGTTCCAATGTTTTTTTTTAATACATTTTTTTCATTATGTTTTGATAATTTAATTTAAGTGTTGTAACCAATCTCACATGCGCTTAGTTTGCAGGTCATAAAAGATGTAATGAAAAATATATAGTACTTTGCAGCATCAAAGATGTGCTACTCTGGAGGTACTGTATTTTTTGCTCATTAGTAGACTCTATCAAATTTTTGCAAAAAAAAATTATATTTTGTTTTCCACTCAAACATTTAGCATGTGGAACAATGTTATAGTGGTTCATTTTATATATTTGAATTTCGAAGAATTACAAATTCAATATTACTGTGTATGACAGGTTTCAGTGTTGGAAAAAATTTGAGAAAACAAAGTAAACTTTGTCAAAAAATTTCAAATTTGCATGTTTTGTTGCCTACTCAAACATTTAGCATGTGGAGTAATGTTATAGTGGTTTATTATGCATTTTTGCCATTTTTATGAATTACAAATGCAAATTTTAAGATATGACAAATTTTAGTATTAAGAAAATTTGGAAGACAAGGTAGACTGTTAAAGTTCAACAAAAATATTGCAATTAATTTAGTTTAAGCTACCGTTACAGAAACACCAAATATTTGTAGTTGAGATAATGCTACAATGGATATTAAAAGGATGAATGACATAATAGATATTAAATAAATATGTTTAGTGGTAATGATACATGTGATGCAACCTTGAGGTATGATTAGTGACACGTGTCTTGTACGACAATATATATTTGATGATACATAAAAACGGTCACATCCCTAAGCCACACATGTCATGATGATCTCGAGGAATTACAGGCCCTAGTGCCAGCCCAACACTGATCCGGCTCATGTGGTTCTAAGCCCGCTCAATTCAGTCAGTCAGGCAGACCCGAACTCTCACAACATGCTAGGGCCACATGTCTCAAAGCTATCCTCAATACCCATAAGTCTTACTAAGGCAAGTATCACGAGGATCAGCTTTGGAGGGGCAACTACAGCTGATCTCTGCTTCCAACTAGGAAGCAAATGCTAGGGTACATTTCGCTGCTTCAACCACCCTCTAGAATGTGGGTAACGCATGAGCACCAAGTTGGGGCTCCCGCAGCAGTCGTCTTGGCTTTCATCGACAGGCTGCCGAAAGGAAAGTTCTACAACCTTCTGACGCTGGGTCCTCTGGCAAGCACGACTAACCTAGCAAAGGAAACATAGGGCTTCATCGCCCGAGGAAGAACCGAACCCGAGGAGCCATCGGTCAACGGAATACATGTGCTTCATGGAGCACATTCCGAGTCCGCACTATCCAACAAGTCCAAGAAAATGGCTTTACGAAGTATGAGGATCCTAGCGATACGTGGCGAGCAACCGGTGCAACATGGTAGGAATAGAGGCCCATCGGCGCCGCTGGTATTTACGTAGAAAGATCTCCAGGGCATACAACTCCCGCACAATGACGCCCTGGTGATGACAATTTCCCTGGCGGACTGGGAGATAAGAAGGTCCTTGGTAGATACTTGGAGCTCAATGAACTTCATGTTCCTCCACGCTCCGCAACATGCAACTTGACGAGGCAGCGTTGACCCCTGACAGTCACCCGGTTGCATGCTGACTATAACAGCAGGAGAGCAACCAGCTCAAAAAACTCTGTTTCAAGAGTTCATAGTGATTGACGCGCCTTCTGCGTACAACACGATTTTAGGAAGACCCTGGATACATCAGATGGAAGTCACGGTCTCCACCCTGTACCAGTGCGTCAAGTATCCAATGAACCGAGCGGTTAGTACATTGAGAAGAGATCAATTAGCTGCCAGGGAATGTCAATATATGACGGCCTTGCCACCTGGATTCACAACAAGCAGCTAACCCAGCGGTTAAGATGATCCTTCGTTCAACCCAAAGCAATAGGAGAAGAACAACCGACACTTGATAACAAGGCACCAGTAAGCCCTCAGGGTAGGCCCAATGCCGGACAGCTAGAGAAAGATATCGTTACGATCTACCTTGACAACCCTCAAAACAACAGGGCCATTTAGATCAGTTCCCGCCTGAGCAAGGCAGTGGCAGAACAACTTACGGAGTCGCTACAGCGTAACCAGGACCACATGGGACATGGTGGGATCAATCTGTCAATAATCACCCATCGCCTCGACATGGACCCCTTGAAGAAAACCGTTAGGCAGAAGAAAATACCCATGGCGCCCGAAAGAAACATGATCATAAATGAAGATGTACAACGTTTACTCGATGCGGGCATGATAAAGAAAGCGCGATAATGGCTGGCAAACATCGTTCTCTTAAAAAAAAATGGAAAGTGTGTGTAGACTACACCGACTTAAACAAAGCCTACCCAAAGGACAACTTCTCACTCCCACGTATCGATCAGATCGTAGACGCCATTTCAGGGCACAACCTACTCAGCTTTATGGGCACCTATTCAGGCTACAATCAAATATTGATGCACCCCTTGGATCAAAAGAAAACCTCTTTCGTGACAGATAGAGGAATATACTGCTATAGGGTGATGCCATTCGGTTTGAAGAATTTAAGGCACTACTTACCAACGGTTGGTCAACCGAATGTTCAAAGAATAGATCGGTGGAAATATGGAAGTATACGTAGATGGCATGCTGGTCAAGAGCCTTCGTAGCCCCGACCACATACAAGATCTCACCGAAGCATTCAACCAACTCAGGAAATACCGGATGAAACTCAACCCACAAAAGTGCACGTTCGGAGTTGAGTCTGGGGAACAAAAGGGGATTTGAGGCCGACCCAAAACAGATTCAAGCACTTCTAGACATGAAATCTCATGCCAATGGCAGAGACGTTCAGAGCCTGACTGGGAGGGTAGCAGCATTCAACATATTCATATCAAAGTCGTCCAACAAATGCTTCCAATGCTTTAAGATACTAAGAGGGAACAAGGGATTTTTGTGGGACGAGGAGTGTGAAAAAACCTTTCAGAGCCTGAAAGCATACATGGGAAACCATGAGCTACTATCCAACCCCGTGATAAGAGAAACACTTTACTTATACTTGTTTGTTTCCAAACACTCTGTTAGTTCAACCCTCATACGAGACGATCGAGGGACCCAAAGACCAATATACTACACCAGCAAAACCTTCGTAGAAGTGGAAGCACACTATCCAGACCTGGAAAAGCTGGCTCTAGCGCCGGTCGTATCCGTAAGAAACTCTCCATAACGATCCTGACCAAGCATCCACTTCACTCAGTATTGCATAAACCCGATCAATCTGGCAGGATGGCGAAATAGTCGGTAGAGCTTGGACAGTTTGACATAAATTACACTCCAAGAATAGCCATCAAAGCACAGGCACTAGCAGATTTCATTGTTGAGTTTACTGGAAGAGAGGAATCAAAGGTAGACTACCAGCTCTAAGAATCAGATGTCCAAATATGGACCTTGCGCTGCGACGAATTTTCAACTAGTAGGGTGAGCGGAGCATGGATCACACTCCGCTCCCCCAGCGGCTTTACCCTAAAAAGGTAGTCAGGTTCGGCTTCCCCGCTTCAAATAACGAGGTCAAATACGAAGCCCTCCTTTCCAGCCTAAAGCTAGCTTTAGGGATCGATATAGATCGTCTAACGACATACAACGACTCAAGACTAGTAGTCAACCAGGTCAAAGGGGATTTCAATAGCAAAGATCCCCGCATGGTAGCCTACTACAACAAGGTACTTAACGTAATGGGAAAATTCAAGAGCTGCCAACTCACACGGTGCCCCTAAGACGACAACCAAAGAGCTGACATGCTAGCCAAAAAAGCCTCTACCTCAGACGAAGTCCCTAGCGGCATCATTGAATATCAAGGAAAATCAAGCCTCGCCGAGGAAGAGCATATAGATATCTACACCGCAGAAACACAGCCAAATGGGATGACTCCGATACTAGAATATATAACAATCGGAGCCCTACCAACCGAGAAGGTCGAAGCAATAAGATTTAAAAACAGGGCAACAAGGTACACTCTTCTAAACAACAGGTTATACAAGAGGTTGGTAATAGAGCCTCTGCTCCGATGTCTATCACCTTTAGAGGCAAGCCAAGTCTTGGGAACGATCCACAACGGTATATGCGAAAATCACCCAAGCGGGAGAACCCTCGCTCATAAGGCCCCGACTCTAGGGTACTATTGGCTAACCATGCAGTGAGACGCAGAAGATATAGTCCGCAAATGCGATAAATGCCAGAGGTTCGCACCATATACCCATATGTCAGCCCAACCACTGACTCTAATGACCAGTCCATGGCCATTCGTGCAATGGGGAATGGACATCGCCGGGTCGCTCCCGGCATTGGCTGGTAGAAAATTCCTTCTTGTGGCTGTCGACTACTTCACAAAGTGGGTCGAGGCCGAGCCCCTATCCAAAATCGGGCAGATCCAGATCAAAAAATTCATATGGACCACAATCGTTTGTAGATTTGGCATTCTCAGAGTATTGGTTAGTGACGATGGAACTCAGTTCGAAAGTAGCAAGGTCAAAAAACTGTGCAAGAGTCTAGGCATCAGGCACCACTTCTCCTCGCCAAGACACCCCCAGGCCAACGGCCAAGCAGAAGTTACCAACCGGACGATCCTAGAAGCCATCAAAAGAAAGCTCAATGCAGCCAAAGAAAAATGGGTTTCAGAGCTACCAATACTCTCGGCATATCAAACAACTAAAATAGTCGCCCTTCGCCCTAGCATACGGGTCGGAAGCTATGGTTTCGGTAGAACTCGAGGTACCAACCTTCCGAATGGAGGAGTTTAGGCCAGACGATAACGATGAAGCCTTGCGCGTGGGACTAGATCTCATTGACGAAAAATGGGATCTAGTATCCACCAAGATGGTCGCCTACCAACAACAGATGGCGCAGTACGACAACAAGAAGGTCAAGCCATGCGAATTCAAGGTGGGAGATTGAGTACTCATGAAGACCCATCAGAACACCAAAGAAGCTGAAGCGAGAAAGCTAATTCTGAACTAGGAAGGACCTTACAGAGTTGCCAAGGTCAATAGACCGGGAACGTACTGGCTGGAAGACACAGACGACGACGGGCTTAAACGACCATGGAATGTAGAACACCTCAAAAAATATTATCAATAAAATATTTTGCTTTTACCAAAACTTCATTGTCTGTTACAACCCTCTACCAGCCCGGCTATGACCAGACTCGAATATCATCCCAAAGCCTAATCCGCTTTGCGCGGATCACGATGGATGAGGAAGTGAGAGTCTAGTCAACGCTTGTTCGCTGGTGATGACAACTCGCCAAGGGATCATTGCTCCCAATACAGACAATGATCGCCGAACTTACATGGTGAGCCTAATCAGTTCATCACCGACAACGACGGTCTCTTGTGCCCAATGCCTAATCAACTTTGTGCGGATCACAATGGTTGAGGAAGTGAGAGTCTATTAAGCGCTTATCTGCTGATGACGACGACTCGCCAAAGGATCATTGCTCTCAATGCAGACAATGATCGCCAAACTTACCATGAAAGCTTAGACAACCCTCGACTGATGTCGACGACCTCTAGTACACAAAGCCTAATCCGCACCGCGCGGATCACAATGGTCGAATGAATAGGAGCATAAGTCAACACTAGTCCCCCGACACTTAGGAAGTCATTACAGACAATGGCTGGAGGAACCTGTTCAACCCTTGACCAACAACGACTTATGCTGGTTAACCCCTAATCTGTCACAAAAGCAACTCAAAACAACAATATATTTTGACTGACGAAGACAAGCATTCCGCCTATTAGTGCAAACTCTACGGTCTACGAAACAACTAAAGTAAACATGACAATGCGGGGTAAAACATTACTAAAAAAACATATCTATATATGATTCGTCTAAGGAAGGACGTTACAATCACTATAAAGAGAAGCATCCTCCTCATCCGTAAGCCTCGTGGTGCCAAAGCCCTCCCCTCACTTGATCGGACCAAAAACAGCCCTCCTGTAGCAAGCGAAATCAATGTCGATACCGAGATGTTCTCTTCTAATCAGCTTCAGGAGCTCCAGTCTACCTCGAATGACCTCAGATGAGATTAACGGCTTCCTGCCTAACACGTCAAAGTCCACCGCGTCCACCAGGACCTCATAGTGCCAACACTCCTCCGCCAACAACCATTCCATCTCCAGAATACGGCGAAACCCCTCATCAACTGCGGCTTCTAGCTGCTGCCTCTCAACGACCCATTCTGCCTCCGCTCGCTTCCTTTCGTCTTCCTAAGCCTCCCGTTAAGAAGACCACCTGTCCACAGTCGCATCCAGGCGCTCTAGCTCGGCCCTAGTCTGCCTCAGTTCGGCCAGAGTTGACGCCAAATTAGACTCGGCGGCCCTTAGCTGAACTCTGCTTCGGTAACAAAGGTTGCGGCCTCCGCACGCTCGCAATTCGCGACAGTGCTAGAATCTTGCAACCGACCATCCAGGGAGTATGCCCGATAGAGAGCGTCCGAATATGACTTTCGCAGATCCGTGAAAGCCTTCTCCAAAGCAAGAACCCTCCCACGAGCTTCAGGGTGCAACAAGACAAGACTGTATGATTCTAGGGCACGAGTAGTTGTCCCGAGACCGCAATGACACGAAACCTCAACATGTGGCCCAACTTCCTCCCCCGATAAGTCAACAAGGGAAGCCGGAGCATCTGGAGAAAGGTCGTGCCCTCCCAAGGGGAGAAGCCGCCCTGACAGAAGTTCGACAGGAGGTACATTTGCCTCCAATTCGGCAAGCTCGGAAGGGCTGGGCGAGGCCAAACTTTTTTTTCTCATGCGACGAGAAATCACCCCCTCAGCCGGTGAACCTGACACGGAGTGAACACCATAAGAACACCGCAGCAGCCCGTAGCGTGCGACATTGCCTGGCATTATGACTTCCTCGACGGAAGTAAAATGGAGCTTGAGAAACTCCCTCTCTATCTGCTTCTCTTCCTCGCTGAAAGACGAAATATCAAACCTCCCTGAAATAAAAGAACAACGTCAAAACCAATATCGCAGAAGGAACATACAAAATTATGCATGCATCGGCGACCAAGAAACTCACCAAGATCAAACTGAAAGTATCGAGACACTCTACGACTCCCGAGCTTGAAGTAACCAAAATCCGTCTAAGCCAAGAACCATTGCTTCTCCCAATATTCAGCGCGGTCTGCCGCCCGTCGCAGACTAGAAGAACATTTAAGCACATAGATACCCCTGGAATCCAATCGAGCCTTGGTCAGCTGATGCATCACAGGCGAAGTCAAACGGAGGCCAACGTCATGATCCCTCAGGAGAAAGCATCTTGAACCCGCTCGGTACCATTTGAAAGGGAGGCATATGAAAATGGGTAAAAAAGTGCCAGACATCATCTGGCACTGGAAACTGGAGCTCAGTTTCGTTGACCAAACTCCCAGAATTTGCAAGCCTATGAACCCATGAGGAGGTATTGTCGGACCTAAAACTCCAAACGCGGGAACAATTTGCAAATCTCCCAGAATGCGGTATAAACTATGAAGCCTGATCAACTCAGTTTCGTTGACCAAACTACCTTTGAAGAAATTGAGACAAACAAGGGATAACGGATCCTTGGAAGAAAGTTTAATGTTGTCAGCCATTAGAAAAAATAACAAATACTATATCTCAAAAAGATAGCGCAATTAACAATGGGGAAATCCTCTTCAAGACAGTAAATATTTATAGGGAAGGCAAACCGCATTTTTCCTCCTTGAGCAGTCGCGTACCTATTAATGTCATGCGCCGCTCGAGACGAATGCTTTGAATCCAATCATTGCGACGGTAACGTTGTTTTTTCAAAGAGTCAGTGGACCGACTTAACGCCCCACTAACTCGGGGGAGTAGCTGATGATACATAAAAAAAGGTCACATCCTTGCCACACACGTGTCATGATGATCTCGAGGAATTATAGGCCTCAGCGTCAGCCCAACACTGATCCGACCCAAGCGATTCTAAGCCCGCTAAATTCAGTTCACCAGGCAAATCCAAACTCTCACAGCATGCTAGGCCCACATGTCTCACAACTATCCTCAATACCCATAAGTCCTACTAAGGCAAGTATCTCGAGGATCAGCTTCGGACAGGCAACTACAACCGTTCTTTGCTACCAACTAGGAAGCAAATGCCAGGGTACATTCCACACAGGGAAACTCCCTTTTACGAATTTTGTTTTTTTTTTGAAAGGTAAGTGCGGGGTGTAAATGGGCTCCCCAGACCACTAAAAAAGGAAATGAGTTACAATATCACATTCTGGCGTATTTCCTACCATGAGCATCATCAAAAATGATTTTCTTAAGGTCCTCGGCGAATGAGCTTGGAGTAATCTCAATAAACTCTGCATTCGGTCTCAGGCTTGCAAGTTTGTCGGCTGCATGGTTAGTCTCCCTAACAGCGTGCATAAATCTGTGTTGGTCGAAATTCGCAATCAGTCGCTTAATGCGTCGGACTGAGTGTCTAGCCTCCCAAGGTGGTAGCTTGCTCGTCGTGAGATAAGTGTGAGCATTCAAGGAATCCATGCAGCATATTACTTTGCGAATTGCATGTATTCTGGCCAGTTTGATCCCTAGCTCGACCCCCTGCAGTTCATGCAGTAGGACTGTTTGCGCCTCTTGTGATCCTGCGCAGCACAGATAACTGTCCCATAGTGGTCTCTGATGAGTGCACCGTAACCTCCTCTCGATTCTCCTAACGAGCCATCTGAATTGATCATGTACCAACTTAAATCAGGTCGGACCCAAGAGTGTAGGGATGGGGGTCGTAGTTCAAGTGTAACAGAGAGTCTCCATCGATCACAGAAACCTGAGGTCACTGCAGTATGCTCATCTTTCAGGTCCAGGACAGCGATGCGAAAGCGCACTTCCTCCACTATGCGCTTGATGAGTGCAAGGGCGACTACTCTTTTTGATTGGAAGATACGTCGATTCCTTTCCTGCCAGATATTGTAGATGGTGGCATTAAAGGCCAGTCTCTTAACGAGAGTGCATACTATGGAGCCTGTGAAGTGCTGAAGACACCAAAGAATTTCCTGAGTCCAAGGCAGCGGTTGATGGTTGTAGCCCAAATAATGAAGCAAATGCGTCCAGACCAGTTTTGGGTACCAACATTCGAAGAAAAGGTGCTCCTCGTTTTCTTCATTATCATAACAGAAGCAACATACTGGTCGATCTAATTTGTTCCAGGCCTTCAATTTGTCCAGAGTTTTCAGCGTTTTCAGCATAGTGAGCCAACTGATAAAGCTATGCCTAGGAATTCTCCCTTTAAACCAAACTAGTCTGGCCCATGGTGTTGGGACTGCTCGGTGTCGCAAAGAGTGGTACGCGCTCTGATTGGAGAACTCCCCAGCTGTGCCCCCTATCCATGCAACTTCGTCCTTGCAGTTTGCATCTAACTCGACTGTCTTGAGTTCATCAATTATCTCATTGATATTTGCTCGCACATGAGCAGGCGCCTCCCACTGTCCTGACCGAATTAGTGAGCTTACTTTGGCATCCTTGTTCAGTAATGAGTCATACGTTAGTTGTGACTGGAACCGGGGCATTAGGATCCCGAATGGGTGCCAAGGATCCTTCCACAAGAGGGTATCTTCTCCGTCCCCGATAAGGTGCTTAATGAGCGTACTCGCTTTCGATCTTGCATTAAGTATATGCTTCCAGCACCATGAGCAGTCTTTTGGAGCAGGCATGAGCCAGAAATCTTTCTCTTTTATCAAGTTCTTTCGCACCCATTGTACCCATAGGTTGTCCTTGTTCGATACAATGTTCCACACATGCTTTGTCATAGCGGCCCGGTTTGAGGTTTCAATACAACGGATGCCTAGTCCTCCTTCCTGGTACGGGTGACATATCTTATCCCAAGCTACCATTGGTGTCTTGATAAGAGAGGCAGAGGCTTACCATAAGAAGTTACGCATCACTGTAGTTATTTCATTGATGACTGCCTTGGGGAGCACATAGCAGGATGACCAATAAATGTGGAAGCTGTTTAAAACTGATTTGATAAGTGTGACCCTCCCAACGAAGGATAAAGTTCTATTTTTCCATGAGGATACCCGTTTGCGCAACCTTTCAATCAGAGGGATGCAGTCAGTGTAAGCTAATCTTGTAGAAATGAGTGGGAGGCCTAGGTATCGTACTGGAAGTTTCCCCAGATTGAAGCCTAACGTGCCTGTGATAAGTTGCTTCTCCATGCTATGAATGCCAGCAGTGTACAAGCTGCTCTTGGAGCAGTTTACAGCCAGTCCCGTACACGATCTGAAGGTTGTTAACGTCTCCGCGAGGGCAGTAGCGGAGGTGTGATCACCAGTAAAGAAAACCATGAGATCATCAGCGAAAGAAAGATGAGTGACCCGTGGGTCCTAGCAATTAGGATGAAGCGTGTAGCTGCCCTCCTGCACCTTTTGTTCGAGCAGTAAGCTGAAAATCTCCATGACAAGGACAAAGATATATGGGGACATAGGGCAACCCTGCCTTATCCCTCTTTTCATTTTTATAAATCCCTTTGGAGAACCATTGATAGCTATGGAGATTCGGGGAGTATAAATGCAAACGCTGACCCATCTGATGAATTGCTCAGGAAAGTTCAATTTGCGCATTAAATGGGTGATAGAGTCCCACCTGATGGTGTCATATGCTTTTTTCAAATCAATTTTCGCCGCGCACTTAGGGGGGCCCTTGTTGCGGTGATAGTTTCGCACAAGCTCATGTGCGAGCATGATGTTGTCATGGATGTATCTACCCTTGATGAAGGCGGATTGATTCAGACTGACTATTCGCCGGATCACTGGTTTCATTCTAATCATCATAATTTTGGTGATGCTCTTGTATAGGACATTGCAACAAGAAATAGGCCTGAAATCACTAAAGAATGACGCATTAGAAACTTTAGGAATTAAAGTGACAAATGTGTTGTTTACCTCGCCAAGCAATCTGCTGCTTCTGAAAAAATTATTGATTGCTTTCACGAAGTCATCCCCTATGATTCTCCATGCTGATTTGAAGAATAAGGATGAAAATCCATCCGGGCCTGGAGCTTTATTGGAGTCGATGGAGGCCAGGGCTTCTGTGATCTCATTCCTGGACACTGGTCTCACAAGGTCACTTGATTCTGCATCTGATACCTGATTTCTTACTTGCAAGTTGTCGATAATAGAGTTGTCATACTGATCATGCGTACCACCAAAGATGTCTTGGAAGTAGCTAACACATTCTTCACTGATATCATCAATATTCTCCAGTTTCTCGTTATTCGAGTTGTATATAGACAGGATCTTATTCTTGGAACGCCGCTCTCTGAGGTAGTTGTGAAAGTTTGCGACGTTCTCGTCCCCCTCCTTCATATGTCGCGCTTTAGCTTTTTGCGTGGCCTCAGACACTTCACTTCTAGACGCTATCGCATACTGCTTTACTGCTGCTTTTTCCTGAAGTGCAATAGTTGGGTTCAGAGGTTGTTGTTGAAGTGCTAGTTGTAGCTGTTCCATGGACTGTTTTGCTAATAGGACATTGGAAGTTGCATTAACAAACTTGGCCTTCCTCCATGCAGTCAATTTGGCTTTTACTTGCTTGAGTTTCTGCACAAAACAATAAGTATCATTGCCCTCAACAGTCAGTCTCCAAGCGTCCTCTACTACTGCTAAATACCCTGGCTCATGGGTCCAGTAGTTATAGAATTTGAAGGGGATCGGACCTGCACTTTTATGTTCATAAATGGTTAGGGTCATAGGAGAATGATCAGAGATGCCAGGTGGAAGAAACTCTGCTTCTGAATTGGCCATGTTGGTTAGCCATTCTTGATTGATCATGACCCTATCGATCTTGGAGAGAATCCTCTTATCTCCTACTTGTTTATTGCTCCAAGTCAAGTAGCAGCCTTTAAAGTGACAATCAAACAATCGGGAGTTTTGAACACAATGGAGCAAGTCAATGAAATGCATGGGTCTGACCTCTTCTCCACCCACGCGTTCTTGTGAGTTAAGAATTGAATTGTAGTCGCCTAGGACTGCCCATGGTCGTAGGTTCGTCCGTGCAAAGGTCTCCAGTTCTGTCCACAACCTTTTCCTGTCCATGTAATAGCTTTTACCGTATACAAATGTCAGTACCCCAGAGAAACCATTCGGCCATATTGTTTCCACAAAGATAGCCTGATCGGATCGTGATAAAATGCTCACATTTACGGCCTGGGGATCCCACAGAACCCAGATCCTGCCTCCATTCACTAAGTCACCATTATCAATTGCTATCCAGTCTCGCTTAAGAGCTTGTTGCACTCGAGATTTTCGTTCCTCACTGATTTTTGTTTTAATATCAGTTGTGTTACCTCACGCTGCTTGAGGGGGTCATTTAGCCCCCTCACGTTCCAACATCCTGCTTTGATCATTGAGGATCGCGGGAGGTTGTATTGATACCCCC
Source organism: Berberis vulgaris (assembly GCA_963556465.1). NCBI lineage: Eukaryota > Viridiplantae > Streptophyta > Magnoliopsida > Ranunculales > Berberidaceae > Berberis > Berberis vulgaris. The sequence goes on along the minus strand of OY747128.1, from coordinate 44,548,111 downwards.
TTGATGTTGGGTTCTCTGTTTACTACCATATGGAGCATTTGAAGCAGAAGTGTTGAGTACTGGGTGGTGTTTGTTCCGTGCAGTCACTTGCTGAATTGTTGCAAAGGAGTTATCATCCTTGTTAAGCATTGAAATTATGTTGACTTGGGACAAGATGTCCTTGCTTAAGTTCTTCTTAGGTTGTTTCAGTTGCCCCCTTACTATACAAGTTTCTCTCCTGGGTCCGTCGATTAGCTTCATAGAAGCTGATATGGGAGGTAGAGATTGAATTGCAGGTACGTTCAGTATCGCAGAATTAGGCCCCCCATGCAACACAATTGCTTTGCTTTGAGCATCACTCGCGTCCCCTGTGGTCTCAGTCCTGCTGGTAGAGATGGTAACCTCATTGGGTTCTGCTGGGCTTTTAGCATCGATGATAGCAACTACATTGTTGCTAAGTGTTGGTTCCACTTGTAGCTGGTCATGTGTTAAAAGGTCAGTAGGGGGCTGCTCATCCGAATTAATCTTCGGTTTGAAAGTGTGTCGCGATTTCGGTACAGTCCACCCATCATCAGCAGCATTGGGAGCAGGCCTTTGTGTTGCCTTGGCCCTCCACACAGTTGTAATCTTTGGCTTCCCTTGCATAGTTTGAGGGCAAGTAGCTATAGAATGCCCGAATCCCATGCATTGATTGCACTTAACAGGTTTCCAAGGGTATTCGACCTCGACAGTGATGGTTCGTCCATCATCGATGACCACCGGGATGGTGCTAGGGAACTTGTTGGTCACGCCTATCTCGACGCATATCCTAGCATAGGAAAGTCTAGTTTTGTTTGCTGTGGCCTTATCAAGCATGATTGGAACCCCCACAGCACTTGCAATCGATTGGAGACCAGCATTACTCCAAAGGAATAAGGGTACCTTCCTTAGATTTACCCAAACAGGAACAGAGTTTAGTACTTCAACATTCTCTTCCAAGTAAGGTTGCCATGGTCGCACTATGAAGAGCCGGCTGGCAATGTGGACGGGACCATAATGTAGTGCCGTCACCCTATCGTCCTCATTCAAGAACTGGAGGACAAAAGCTCGCTCCCCGTATAGTGACATCTCGAAGTCACCCTTCAATCCCCATAGTCGCTTGAGCATGTCCTTAACAAAGCCATAGGCCAGTCGTTTACCTACGAAGTTGCCTACGAGGTATCGCTCGCATTCGCGAAGTTGTTGGTCATGATCTGCGAGTTTAATGTGAACCTAGCTTTGTCCATCCACTACAGAAGGTTGGATGTAATGTAGTTTAGTATTCTCTTGATTGCTAGGAGCGAAAAGAGAGGCCCAGTTCATCTTCCTGCTTCCTGTAGGTAGTTTTGCATGCTGTGTGGTTGATGTATCCTTGTCGTCTGCCAATGCAGTCGATCCTTTTTCACCATTGTTATCATCTAGGTCTGAGCAAGATTCAGTACTAGGCGGCGCAGACGTAGGTTTAGGTTTGGGGGCCGTATCTCCCTTGTTTTTGAGGTTTTCTCCACGGGAGAGGATGGAGATAACCTGATTGTCGAGCACAGTAGTCATCCTAGATGCTCACGTTTGTAGTTTTTCATTGAAAATCGATCTAGCATATGGAAAACCCTAGAATCGCTCTCAAACCCTAGATAAAGGAATTTCTTCCTGAAAGATTTAGGGTAATTGTTTTTCTTCCCCTTTTACGAATTGCTCTTGGATTGGGAACTATCTCTCGCGTATCTAGGAGCACGGAGCTAACATGGAACTTCCCTCTTACAGCACACTCCTAATTAGAGAAGGATCCCCAAGAAAATCTCATTCCTAAACTACGCTTACGATGGCCTGGTAGAACCAAGACTCCTTGCACTATAAATAGGACGTGAAGCTGGTAAGTTAAGGTACGCAACAAATTCCCTATTACAGCATTACACCTTTCTCAGATCCCTGTCTGACTTTAGCATCGGAGTGCCATCGGCCACCACAACGGTGGTCCGTGGCTCATGTGCGTTACTTGTACATGACATCAAGAACTAGGTCAAAGTAGGGAGCGAAAAATGACAACATCAATATTTATTAGACAACTGTATTTTTTTGGTAAGCTTTTTATTATTATTATGGTTTAGTTTAAGCCTACGTACCAGTAGCTAATAACATATTGAGCTAAAATCCCCAGAGCCATGCCGAGTGATTTTTTAGCATAGTTAAAGCCATGAGAAACATGATAGAAAGATAAGCCGTGATGAAAATAGTTAACACCATACGGTAGTGTTAACGGCATGGGGAATACCCTAGTATACAGTACAAATAGAGAGAGATAGACAACGTGTGTTTTGTGACTTGTAAGAGAGGAAAATATTGCAAACCATTACTTCCTAAACCATTGGGGCTGCCATACGAAGTTGCGCTAGCAGGTGACTAAGTAGTAGGTTTAAACGTGTTTTTTTAACTACTTTCGGATTGAAACAAAACAACAATTCTAGCCAGCCAGGTTTGGTAGCCACTTTTGGGTCAAGTTTTGGCTTTTTTACACTTTTGCCCCTTTTATAAGTGGTGTTTGTGGTTGTGTTTTAAAGAGAATAGGTAAAAAGTGTAAAAAAATCAAAACTTGGCCCAAAGTGGCTACCAAACCTGGCTGGCTGGACTTACTCGAAACAAAAACATGATCAGGGGAGGCTCTCTAGCATGTGTTGAGGAGAGAGAGTGATTAAAAAAATCTAAAACAAACTCAGATCCACAATCTCCGAAGCAAGAGCCACCAGCATTTTCAATGACGAAAACTGCAATTCAGGAACTTGAAGATCTTGAAGGACTTTGACCATATAAAGCTTGTTGAAAGGAGACTTCGATGTAGGAATCCAATCCACCCCATTCGAAGCATTCATCATACACCATGCTTGGAGGAAATGCGTATGATTGGGAGTCAAATCCAAATCCTTGGACAATGGTTGGTTTGTGAGCAGACAAGTAGTATTGGATGACAACCATTGCTTGGTGCTGTCACGATCATATGTAATGCTCGTAACCACAGTGACCGGAACTTTTATGATCTGAAGGGATATGGGGCACATTAAATACTGAGGAATCTCAACATCTTCCATAAAAATGAAAATAAAATAACAATTAGTAACAGAAGATGGGTGGAGAGATAGAGAGGTGATGAACTAGTGTGGAAGGAAATGGGTTTCTTAAGGTAAAATAGTAAGAGAAAACGGCTTTGATTTATATTTATGAATGGTAAGAAAGAATTTGAAAGAATGATTGATGGGGTTGGGAGGGTGTGTCTGGTGTTGGGAGAGCCTTATCTAGCTTCTTCTTTGGTCAATTGGTCTAACATTCTAAAAGTCTCTTGCGACAGTCAATTTGGAAGGAATTTTGATTCACAAGAAGGCAATGAACATTATTTCTTCTACTTTCCCTCTCACTCTACAACCTCTATGTTTCTTTGAAAAGAAAAAAAATGTTATCGAGAGCTTGGATGGTTGAAGGAGGAGAAGAAGATAGGATTTCATGGGGAAGAAACACGACGGGAGGAGGTGGTAGAGGAAAGTAAGAGAACAAGGAAGGAGTTTTTTTTTTTGTCAGACTTTCACAGAGAAACCCAATTAAAACCCGATTCAAGATTTAAAAAAACTGACCTTCCCCTGAAGATGAAGCTCCTCCTTGTTTGCCACATCCATTGAGTTGAAGGAAAGATTCCAATTATGTTGTTGTTGCTTTCAAATTTTTAGTATCAGTTTCTAATTCCACAACAACATGCACACAGACGTATCACTACTTTAGATTCAGACTCACCTCACCTCACATGTGTAAAGTTGGGGGATGTACTGATGATTCACCGGAGAAGGCGACATTGAACCAAATTGTTACGAAGGAGTTGTCGCTGTCAAGAAAAGATGACTGAAGAGAGAAACTTCTTTGGGAGTTAAAAACAGAGAAACTAGAGAAGGTTAAAGAAGAAGAAACAAAGAAAGAGCAACAAGTTCTTGGTTGTCCCACTCTTTCTCTCTCCCTAACCACGTGTTAGAGAACCTCCCTGGCGCTAGAGGCTTGGCTCCCTTAATTTTTTCTTATCAATGAACTTGGTCGTGCCTGTAAAAATCTGTAAACTTGGTAAGATTCCAATTATATGTTTATTTATTTTTCTTATTATTTATGTTCGAAATCCATTTTGAATCTTTCCCTATGCATCCTTACCCATTCCCAACTAACTTAAACTTATTTCTTTCTTTGTATAGTTCAGAGAATAAAATCCATTTATTATCTTCTTAGATACCACAATAAGCAAAAGCATATCATATAACATATATCATAGAGAGGACTGCACTTAAAAAAAAGAGGAAATCATGTGAAGAGAGTTATGTTAATATTTGGGTAGAAAAATTGTTACAAAATCTCGTGATATTTTGGAAAATCCCTATATGAACATTCCTCCAAAATGGTTAGAATGACCTGTGAGTGATATGTCAACTTCTTGTGACATGGCTAACAAGTCTCAGATGTTTGGTATTATACCATACAATTAAATTGATTTGGTAATAGAAGTTGTAATTTAATACTTGTACCAATGATTATGCCAAACTTTTGTTGAATTACATGATCAAAACTATTAGTTAGGCCCAATTATATGTTTTAATTTAATTATGCCATCTCTAAATGTGGGGAACTGACTCAAATATCATTATTTAGTTTCGGACCAGTAAGTTGTGTTCCCATAACAAATTTTATGAGCACTCCGCCATGCCATGATTTGTACTTTTTTCCTATGCTACCATATACGTTGGCATCGTCCCCTTGTTATGTTAGAATATGTAGGGCTTGCATTTACATAGCCAAGCCCAAGCCCAAGCCCAAAATTGATGCACTTCTACAAGAAGGAAAGTTAGAATATCTACAATATAGGAAAATCACAAATAGGAAAATTTGAATAGTTAGAATAGGAAAGTCAAAATATGACACATTTAGAATATCTTGTATAAAAAGTTTTAAGTTTCATGTTTCCATAAAGTTAGGTCAGAGTTAACTTTATAAGCTTGTATTCAGTCAATGAATAAACACAATAATATTTCAATACAATTCTTTATATGGTATCAGAGCAACTTTCTTTTGTGACCTAAAACTCTGGGGAATCAAGCTCTTCCCCGCCTCGACAACTATGCACTTTGACGGTAGACGCAAGAGGTGGGGAAGGGAAAACAGTAGTAATAACCTACCTCAATCAATTCAACAACATCATAACGGACCACATTGCAAGCCACAATCTCGTTCGCCACCACTTACACAAACAAACTTATCGAACACCAATCACAATCTCAAATTCATCTCCAAAATCAAGTTGCCATCACCAACTTGCACGTTTTTTAACAATCCAACCCCGCACATCATACACCCATCAATTTCATCACAAAGAAACCCACAGCCAACTCCAACTCCAATTTCATCTGACACCCATGCTTCTTCATCTAGTCGCAGCAACCAATTCCACATCTACCCACACCTAAAACGAAGTCTATGTCAACAGTTCCAAAATTAGCTAGCTTTATTTCAGCCATCCCGTTAATTTGCATGATCCTTTTGCGCAATACTTAACGGTCTTTCTCACTCACCAAATCTACCTTGTTCAAAACAATATGATCCGCATATGTGATTTGTTCAGCTGCCTCATTCACTACAAATCTTGGTTTCACTTCATTCAATTGTTGCATGGCATGCTTACAGTCAACCAAAGTAACAATACAATCAAGTTTCACATACTTTTGAACCAATTCATCAGTACTCAATGTTTCAATCACATCCACCATCACATTCATCTTCTTCACCAACTTTTTTCTCTCCTTTCTATCACACAGCCACCGGAGCTCAATCGTAGCAGCACAACAATTTTAGACTCATTCTGCTTCATGGTAACGAAACAAACACAACAACAATACCTTCTTCATTCCCTTCCCTCTCTCTCTCTCTTTTGGTGCCTGTTGCAAAGCAAAACAGAGCACAAAGGAGTAGCACACAGAGGAGATCGCAAGCCAAACAGAAAAGGAAGATGCGAGGAAGAAGAAGCTTTGCAGGGGGAAAACATTTTTTTTAAAGTTCGATATTTGCACCCCCCGAGCTTTAGTCACTACCACCACAATGACTTGCCAGTGACCATAGTATTGTCCAACTATAGATAATGGTCGTCGAACCTAACCAAAGCTTAGTCGATTTCACCTATGACGATAGCTTCTGTTGAGCTTTAATGCCCAATCCGTTAAATTAAATGAGTGTCAACGGTTTAGAAAGTGGTAGCTTAGTCAGTGCTCTAATGCCTGATCGAGACAGATTGCCAAGGATCATTGTCCAAACATGGGTAATAGAGATCGAACCATACCGTAGCTTAGTCGGTGATGACCGACGATGATGGCTTCTTGTCTGCTCGAAGCCTAGTCCGTAAATAATGAATTTCGACGACCTAGAAAGTGGGAGTCTAGTCAGCGCTCTCGATGCATTATTAAGATGGCTTGCCAGGGGTCACTACTCATACACAGGTAGTGATCGCGGAACCCCTACCATAGCTTAGTTAATGGTCGTTGATGAAGATGGTTTTGTTCTGCTCGAAGCCTAGTTCACTGCGTGCTGATTACGATAGCCTAAAAATTGGGAGTTTAGTCAGTGCTCATGTAGCCTGGTGAAGACGGCTTGCCAAGATCATTGGCCAACTACAAACAATGATCGCCGAACCCCCGCCAATGTTTAGTCGGAATGATTGACAATGATAACTTCTGGCTCGCTCCAATTCCTAGTCCGCCACTAACAGATCAAGATGGGTTGGAAAATGAGAGTTTAGTCAGTGCCCTCGTCGCCTGATCAAGATGGCTTGCCAGGGACCACCATGGTAGCCGAAACCTGAGCCTGGTTTAGTCAATCATAGCTGGCGATACAACCCATGGCCCAATTAAGCCTATTCTACGAATATCAAACAAAGACGAGTTAGTAGTCTGGTCAGAGTTCCAGAAACTTGACCTAGACGACTCACAAGGACTATTGTCCAATCATCTTCAACAGTGCACATGCTGGGACCACAGTCCGACTAATTCACTTATAACAGCAATAGCAACTGCTGGTTAAACAGATAGCCAAGCTGCCAAACAAGAGGGTGTATTACACTCCCCAATCCCTAAAAAGAAATTTGACCAGAATTGCACAAACTATTGCAGCCCAAGAAATTAGAGCTCTCAACAGCGGATCAATCATAAAGCTCCCTAGCCTAGCAGAGCTTCTCGTCTGACAATTAATGTCGAAATAAGACAAAGCAAATAAAAGCTAGCAGAAAAAGCAAAGAAAAAAAAAACATGTACAAACTACTATTCATTTGCAAACCGAAAAGAAAATACAAGATTCACCCCTCATCAGGAGGAAAGTCAAATACAACAGAACCAGACTTAGCAGGGGAAGTAGCAAGAGACACATCTGTAGGTGCTACCTCTCGATCCCTCTCATCAGGGCCGCCTTTTTTTTCAGACGACTCGAAGGCCGCTGCAAACTCTGCATATGCAATCTCTTTATAATATGAGAGATCCCAGTCATGATGCTCCTCTTTCATCATATGCAACAGTTTCATCCTTTTATACACGACCCTGCTGAACTCAAACGTGCCTTGGGACTTGAGAATGTCGCCTCGCGCTCTCTTGATTCAGCAAACTCCCTTTCTAGTCGTTCCAGCTTGCTCGACAGTCTGTCAGTCTTGGACTGCTCAGCACCCAGCTTATCATTGACGATATTCAGCTCACTTTGTGCCAGAAGGAACTGTTCTTCAGCAGTCCACACATTCTTGGCATTGAACTCGACGTCGGCCTTCAACTGCTGACATTGGACAATTCACTCGGACTCCTTGATCCCCTCAGCATGCATAACCTGCATATCAGCCTGCACTCCAGCCATAGTCTCACAGGCAAGCTGCAAGTCACGATGGACAAGGTTCAGTTGATTCTCGAACTGATCCCTCGCGAACACTGCCCTCGCCAAGTCGGATTCAAGCGCTTCAAAGAGAACCTTTTGAGCCTCTGACCTAATGAACCATGACTCCCCTCCAGTATCTGAAAAAGCTTCAAGTTGTTTCCTCAACGACTCAATCTCGTAAAGAGTACCAGAATATTATTTCTGGAAGTTTGCAAAGACTTGCTCCATGGTATGTACTCTCTCACGAGTGGCCTCAACTTCAATTCTAGCTGCGGCCACTTGATTTAGGTATTACATCCCCAGCACAAGATGTTTCTGCCTTTTATCCAAATGCGCTCCTAGCGCCCCTCCCACTGGCTCCGGAGTGCAATTCACTAGCCAGTCATTCCACCTACTGATATGCTTCCTCAAAGCATAACTGCGTAAGAGATGTAATTATCCTGATGCCAAGCTTGGTTGTTCATCCTTATTACATCTGGAGCAAACAGATTGATCCGCGCATTCGAATGGAGATCATTCGGGACTGGAATCACCCTAGCACCACCCTTGGCCATCTTTACTACATCAGGGCCCTCATCAACAACTTTCCCTTTACCCGCAATAATTGGCTCTCTTTCACGCGTCGATCCAGAATCATTTGGCAGGGAAGAGGGAAGCGAATTATTCCTTGGACCCGTCGTCGGTTGAATATGCGGACGGGAATGAGATAGAACACAATATGGGCGATAAGAAGGGGACCCTTCACCATGACCCCGAAGATTGAACGACTCTTCAATAGGTTCATGATTCAGAGAAAGACGGATCTCAAAATCCTTTATTAAAAAGGGACAACCATCCAAAACTTCCATGCCCGCCTGTAGCAGCATTTTACTAGAAACTATGCCTGTTTGGGGCACAACTTTGTTACATCCTCCACGCCCACCATTTGCAGATACTCCATCTCCAAGTCAGGAAGGGAAATAAGGGCCACGGCCTGAGCATCACGCCCCTCAGAAATAACACTCTCATCAGGCACTTGCCCCACAGCATCACGTCCTTCGGACGAAGTCAAGTGCCTGCGGACAGATCTAAGCAAAGCACGAGACCTCTTCATATGCATAGGAGAAGGAAGCGGACACCCAGATACCCGTTCGGCACAAGTTGAGCGAGTGTAATACCGAGGTACGCCTCCCAGATCTCCTTGATAACAAGAAAGCAAATGCCCAATTAAAGCATACCTCGGCAAAGATAGATAAACCCATCAAGAGGGTACAATGGCTTCAGATCAACGCCAAGTTTGTAGAGCACCAGATCATCATGAATCCCGTATGTTTTACGGAGGACTTCCAGATCGGATTCAGAGAGTAACCTCTCCTCAAAAAACTTATGGCCCTTAGAGAACAGTTTATCAGGAAGTCAATTCTGACCGCCATGAAAGAATGTACAAGCTTTCGAATACGAAGGTTGAGTAAAGTCAAAAGCACATAAGGCAATACGACAAAGCAAAATCTCTGAGATCAAAAGAGTAAAAGAGTTACACTCCACCGGCAGGAGATCTATATAGAAAACTGAACTCTCGCCTGTCCTTTTTTTCAAGCTGGCGCACGCTCAATTAATGAAACTCGCCGCTCGAGGAAACAGCTCAAACTCAATCATCATGACTGTGTAGTAGCTTCATGAAATGACCAAATGAACCGATAAGACGACCCACTAACTCGAGGGGAGTAGCTGATGATACATCAAACATCCTATGATCAACACCGTACATGTGTCATGATAATCTCGTCAACAAAACGAAGCAGGCACGATTGCATGCCCAATCCAGTAAGGCCCGAACAAAGCTAAGTCCATTATTGGCAGGATCAGTCAGATCCGAGTTGCAATAAGCCATTAAGCCCACACGTCACGCAGTCAGACCCAATACTCGTAGGACCTCTAAGGCAAGTATCTGAGAGATCCACCCAAGACTGGCAAACCGACAACACGTTGGATCTTACTAGGAAACATATATTAGAGTATAAATCGGGCAAGAAAACTTCCTTGCATGGACAACACTCAGAAAGCAAAACCTCTCCCACAGATCTGGGACCACGAGTCGTGTAGGGAAACTATCTCACATGGACAGCTCCCAATTAGAAAATGATGCACAACAAAATCTCTTTCCCTAAACTACACCACCAAAGTCCTAGCCGAGCAAGGACTCCTACACTATAAAAGGGAGATAAGGTCGATGAACTTGAGGTACGCTACATAATCCCAGTTTACAGTTTTAAGCCTCTCCTGAGCCTTATCTAACTTAAGCATCGGAGTGTCATTGGCCGCTACACTATGGTCATGGGCTCACGTTTGCTACCTGTGCAAGTCTAGGTAAGCAGCAAATAAAGAAAGCAGGAATCGACTACATCACTTATAATTTATATTTGTTAGTGTTTCGAATATCGTATTTTATTCGAATTAGTTTATTTTCGTATTTTTATAGGATTGTGAGCTTAAATGGTGAAATCACATCAAAGCGGGAGCAATTATTTGACAACCTCAAATATTTGTACAAAGTGACAGTGACGGGTGAAATTAGAAAGAACAATTAAACTCAAACCCATCTTAACCTAAACCCAAACCCAAGCTCAAGCCTAACCTAAATTCCAAACTCTATTTAATCTTTCTTATACATGTGCTCCTTTTCTCTCTTGTTCCTTCTTCTTCCATTACAACTAACCAACTCACAACGTCTCCTCTCCATCTCGATCCCTTATTCATCCTCTTTTGGCAGAGACATAGATACTTTCATCTCTCGCAGTAACACAACCATTTTTTTCTTCCTCTAACCTGCAACTCGCCATCACAGCCAGCGCACAAACTCCTCCCATCCTCCGATCATGTTTCCTGCTCCTTATTATCTTTTTTAGAGACTTCTCATGTCCATAGAAAACGGCCACCATCAGACAAGCATAGTACAACCTTGTTCTCGCAGCCTCCATCACGTTTTCTTCTCCAACTCACCCTTGTTTATCTTCTCCGCCTCAATCTCTCTCCCAGCCATCACCAACAATTAGCGCCTCTTCCTCACCCAAACAACCTCTATCATTCATCCCTTTCTTCCCTTTTTCCTCTTTGCAGACTCGCCAGCCACGATCACAGTTTGCATCCAATTTCGTCTTCTCTGCTCCACATCGCTCTGTTTCTTCCTCTCCATTGAAGCTACTATCACCAGCCACTACTCATCTTCTTCTTCGGAGCCACCACGGATACCACTTTCGACCTTCCTCTCCCTACATCTTGATCGCACAAAAAATAGATCCAGCAGCCAACCTCGCTACCAACTCTTCACCATCATGCCACCCTCATCCATCTCCTTGCCTGAAATCTCTCCCCCACGACTTCTTCTCTTTCCCTTCATTATCTCGATACCAAAAGTTCATCTCCTCCATCCTCCTTTTCTCGCAGCAGAACACGCAGCAGCGCACAGGTCGCAGTGAATAAAAAAAAACAGGAAGAAGAAACAGTTTGGGAGAGAAAGAATCGGAATTTTAAAACTTCTCGCTGTTTGCACCCGCTATTTAATTTGTATCATCACAAAGCGCGTTCCTGACGAATTGATGGATTCACTACACCAAAAGGCCCGTTTAGCTACACGGAGATGGCCACGACTCTACACCGTTGATTTATTTTTCACGGCAAAAAATCGTGACTATATTGGCCAACAGCCTAAAACCGTGGCTATAAAAATAAAAACCGTGGCTATAATCACTAAACCAAAACGCTTACACGGAGATGGCCACGGTTCTAAACCGTTGGTGTATTTGCCACAGCAAAAAACCGTGGCTATAATGGCCAACGGTCTAAAACCGTGGCTATAAAATAAAGACCATGGCTAAAAATCGAAAATGCAACACACGTGCATGTGTGGAAAACTCGAGTTGATTTCTCGCTGCCAAAAAAAATTTCGCGGTTGCGAAAAAAATTGGCGTTCCCGCTCCATCTCCCCCCAACTCTCAACTTCTCAACCCTTTGTTTCAAACCCTAACATCACAGATCTCCCGAAAGCACAGTCACCATTGTTCCGAATCAGGAAGCGTGATCGCGACGGAGAAGAAGATCTTTCCGTCCCTCCTCCGGTTCTTGAAGGAGAGTTCGTCGGTGCCTCCAATGCTGAGTTTGGTGAGAAGAAGAAGAAGAAGAAGAATACACTGATCTTTCCGTCCCTCCTTCGGTTCAGATCTCCTTCCAGGTAAGATCATTCTTCTTCTTTAGATCTCCTCTTCTTCTTCTTCAGATCTGTTTCAGATTTAATTTTTTTTTCTTTCAGCAAAGCAGATCTTTCCTCTCCAACCCATTTCAGCAAAACACAGCAGAGATCAAAGCGTGTTATCCCCATTTCTTCAAGTCTTTATCAGGTACTCATCTCTATCTCTCTCTTTAAGTTCATAATCTCCAATTACTGTGTCTTTGCTTATCTGTCAAACAAGGGGGTTCCTTTTAAATTTTCTTACCTTATAAGCAATCAAATATTCAAACTTTATACTTATCCAGATCGTTTTTAGTTTGATTGTGATGATTGCAATGTGGAATGGTGAATTTGTGAACTAATTACATTGTCTGTTTGGGGTAGTGGTTTTAGATGTACTTTGTTGAATGTGTAAAAATTAGGTCTTTGGGATGAGTTAGATGAGAAATTGGACTGGAAGTAGTGATGATCATGGATACCTAGTAAAAGGCGTGAATTTACTGAGAAAATGGTATCCTGGAAAAATTTAATGGGTGTTTCAAATTTCGACAATTTTGTGAAGGTACAATGTACTCTGTAGTAGTGCCAACAGCACGGGTATTACAATAGTTTCATATCAGAGTGAGAGAGAGGAGCATAGGAGAGTGTGAAGAGAAAGAAGAAGAAGTGAAAGAAAGCATTTCAGGCTTTTAGGGCTAGAAACTTGAGAGCCTCCACAAATTTTATCCCTTTGAAGTCATTTCGGGCTCGGAAGGCGTATTTCAGGTTTGAGGTTTTGATTTCTTTTCTCTTAATCTGGTTTTTCTAGATTTTAGATTGGTTTTAAGAAGATCCCTTTGACTATAGTTTACAAAAATGATATTCAATAGTTTTTCGACTATTACATTAATCTATGGGCTAAGATTACATTAATCTATGGGCTAAGATTTTTCGACTTGGGTTCAAATTGGTTTACACTTGCCTGTATTGTTTGGTGACCCAAAAAATGAATTTTTAAGTTATTTGTGATCACTTTAGAAGTCACTATTATTGCAACTAGGAAATGCATTTTTTTCTTCTATTGTATATTCTTTCAATGACAGAATAGACGGACAAAATCTTTAGAAAAATGTCACAAGAAGGTCAAAGCTTACCAACCATCCCTGGATTCTTCTTGGGGATTGGAATACCCTCCATTACTATCCATTATCATAATCTTCCAAAAGTTTTGACCAAATATTATAAGGCATGAACTGATGATTTGGAGAGAAATGGGTGCAAGCTTTTAGAATTATCAAACAGTAAATCATCGGTAGGAGTGGCATTTGTAACCTTGTTGAATGATCAACCATATTAGGAGCAAAGACTTTGCTCTTTTGACTGCCAAAATGAGTTAAGGAGATGTGAGTTAGATGATGACATGTGCAATGAGATATTGAGATGTTAGAATCAAAGGGTTCTGGTGGCCAAATCTAATGAGAGGAGCTAATTTTATTACAATTTGAAGAAGGGGAATAACATCAGTGCAGAGCTTAAAGAGGTAGCTAAAATCGAAATGGCATGAACTCTTCCTACCATTAAGGGTTGTGCCCAATATTGGACAAAGTACATTGGACGATTATTGATTTCAATAAAATTTGGGTCTTAACATTCCTGTCCTGACTTTTAAGAATTTATTTCCTTCCTCGATCCCCGTACTGTGATGGGGAAGTGCAAGCAGAGAGAGGAGGATTATAGTATCAGGGATCCTGAATAAAAAGACAAATAAAATGAATCTCAAAGAGAAAGTTGATAATATAAGCATGGTGTCCGAAGTTAGCAGAAACTACTTGTTAGTGTTAAGAGAATAAAACCCAACTATACTCAAAAGAATCAAACCTAACTATACCTCAAAAGAATCAAACCTAACTATACTGAACTATGAATTTTAGTGTTAAGAGAAGAAAACAATAACTAAAGAAAAACTTGTTACATAATTAGTGACCTTTATCTCTTATATTTCCACTCTAAAATAAAATCGCAAGGGAGTGCATTAGGTACTTGGTCAGTGTGTTTTAAGCAAGACTAGCAATGGAAATTAGACCATATTCTCATGAGCGTGCACATGTGTTCAACAATTGGTAACAATTTCTATCATGTCTTGGATTATATTAAGATGGTACTAGTTTTCACCTCATGTTGAATAACTATTTAGCTTATTAATTTTCTCAAATGAATTGATGATGTTCATATTGCTTGCTATACAATTATTTTCTGTAAATTGTGTATTTGTTTGTATATATGTTTGTTTACATGTACCTATCATGACTTAGTTCTTGGATAGTAGTGAAGTATATACTATGTGGTGGTGGTGGTAGTGGTCGACACGAAATATATTTCAGTCTTTAAAGGAGAACCACAGAGTACATAGACATATACTTCACATCACCAGTGGCAGAATTTTCGCATCAAATGTCTTTTTATCAATCATGTTAGCTAGGTAGATTCCTTATATTTTTAAGGTTGTGTTTGATTACAAAGATAGCAGAATTGTATAGAAAACAAGTGACAAGAGAAAATGACCATGTTGTTGTAAAAATTTCCATGATGTCCACCCACTTAAAATATTTTCTACCTTCAAATTATGTGTTCTTGATTCCACTCTAGCCTTTGCTTGTACTATTTTTTTTACTGAAGGTTTTTATTTCAAAGTCTAAATGAAAACGAAAGGGAGATGAGTGTATATGAAAGTTGTGATCTTTCACCACACATTTGTATAAAGTCTACATTTAGACAAGGAATCAATAGTCCTATTCTATTATATGTCACCTAATTTTCATGAGTGTTTGACTAAAGTTAATCTTTTAATTTTTGGTGTGTAGAAATGTCAACAAATGATGACAGTGAAGTTAAAAAGACCATAAAGTTCAATGTCCATGGTTTAGCAGTTGGACCTGGTGTTAGAAATTTCAATAAACGCATTGGAAAGCTTGTTGAAACACTTGTGCCCATCAAATTCAAGGGTTGGCACCATGTTACTGACAACTACAAAGAGGATGTGTGGAATGCCCTCAAGGTGAGATTTTACATCATTGATTTTCATAATGTTTTATTTTATTGTCAACTTATATCTCAATGGCTTATTTGCAGCGTGAATACGACATCCCAAATTATGTGAAAAGGAGTGTGCATTTGAAAATGCCAGAATAGAAGGTTCAAGGCAGATCTTAGGAAGGACTATTTGGATAAGTATCCTACCATTGAGGAACAAGAAAAGCATGTTCCAAATGGTGTAAGAGAGGAGGATTGGAAGGAGTTTGTTCGCTATGAGAGCACCCCTGAAGCGAAGGCAATTAGAGCCCAAAATGCCAAAAACAAAAAGGCTTCAAAGTATGTATGTGGGGGTGGCCAAAAGAGTGCTGCAGAAGTGGAGTATGAAATGGTAATTGAGTTTCTAGCTACTAGTACAATAATAACCATTTAACTATATAGGTTGAGACTAATATTTCAAGTATATAGGTTGAGAAGAACCCTGATGGGGAACTAGTCACACGCACTGATATATGGATTGTCTGTCACACGGGAAAGGATGGAAAACCCACGCATGGTGCTGAACTATATATGGTATGTGCCCAATGATGTCTTTTATACACAATTCTTAATTTACTTTATAGTTGTTTGAATATTATTTGTGTCATGTGTTATTTTATTTTTTCATTCTTTTTAAGGAACAAGTTAAAGCAAAAAAGGCCGCCTTGCAAGAATCTTCAACCCAGGGTACCACTGACCTCACTATTGATAATGATCCTCTAAGCCAAGTGTTTGGCCAAGAAGAAAGGGGACTTGTTCGTTGTGTTGGAACCACCGTCTCTAAAAGGAAGTATGATGCTTCACTTCTCGCTCGTTCATTGCTTTTGGATAAAACATCGGAAGTAAAAAAATTGAGCCAAAAATATGATAGATTGGAAGAAAATGTTTAATGGATACGAGAGAGACTTGAAAATGGAACTTATGTGAGACCATCAACAAGTGAGGGAACACAAGGATGGACACAAAGAACTGAAGATACACCTTCATCCCGTGCACAATTGACAAGGCAACCAGAAAATTTATTACCTCCATCTCCATTACCACCATCTTCTCAAGGTGTTGCGAGGTTTCCTTCTTCAAGCAATCATGCTCCTTCCGTGTCAAGGACTTACAAAGTTTGTGATTGGCATAAGAATGTCATTCTGATAGCAACAAAGGTTGTAGATCCTATCCATCGATTCTCTTGCGATTGCCATGGATCATTGAACCCTGCAACAGAGATCAGACTTTCCTTATGCTTCAAATATATGACTGAGGTGAAACTTTACAAGAGTGATCCAAAAGGAGACATGATGGGGGATTTGGACGTTGGTGATTTCTTCGTATGGTGTAAAAATCATGTGGAACTTGATGATTGATAGTTACAACTACCTTGGTAGTTACAACCTTGAACGATATCCTTGATGCTTGCTATTTTTGTGGACTTGCATGCAATACTGTAGTACTTAGTAGTGATACGTTCATTTTTGTTTTTTTACTTACACACTCCTGGCTGATTTGGTTTTGGTAGTCCCAAATCTGTATTTTTAATTTGGATTTGGTAGTCCCAAATATGTAATCTTAGTAGTGTTGTTTTCTTGTTGAATATATGTATATATATATATATATACTTACCTATATTTTTTAAATTTATAACAACCCTTTTTTAACTCCGCCAATGTAAAGGTTTTTTTTTACATTGCCGGTCCCAAGCCCGGATAAAGGAGGAGGGATGAGGGTATGTTTACCATTATCAATTTTTGTGTTAAGTTTCATTATATTTTTTCATTGTGATATGGTTATCTGGTGAGGCTTCTAGCATATTCTGTTGAAGCATACTTATAAATTGTTTGAAATTTTCTCGCATCCTATATGCCTTTTATGTCAGCATTCTGTTTGACGAGGGCCATGAGATTTTGTAGTATCCATGTCAGGAACTTACTGTTTTTTCTTCAGGTTACTTGTTCATTACTCACTGGTTTTTGTAGTTGAGATGTTTAATTAAAAGATATTATAGAAGCTCCAGTATGTTTACTGTTTTATACTTAATCTGCACATCCATGTATACTAGATATTGGTATCTATGTGTTGCTCATGTTAAGTTATCTTGGTTAAATGAAGTATGATGGAAGCTTTTATTCAGGTGATTTCCCAGATTTTGTTCCTGCTTGTAGGAGGTCTTGGCTTGGCTTGCTTTTTAGACGTGTGGGTCAGTGTTCTCAACAGATGGATGTCTTTATGTCATATAAACCTCGAGAGCCTAAGTGTCATTTTTTCTTAGGCAGTGCATACTTCTCATATAGTTCTATACCTAGCTCTTGGTGGATCTTTTGTGTCATACATATATTCTGCTCCTCCCTTAAAGGTTGAATTTTTTTCTCTCTGTTATATTATTGCTCTTTTACCTTCTCATTAGGTTATACACTTATTTAGGTATTCATTTGTGCATGCAATAGGCAAGAACTTAACCCTTATCTACTTTGAAACATTTTGTAGCTTAAGCGGAATGGATGGATGGGAAACTTCGCTATGGGAGTAAGCTACATTAGTTTGCCATGGTGCGACATATTTTCCTGTAATTTCCTTGCTAACAGTTATATGCATGACATGATGGTCACAACTCTCAAGTATGTGGTACATTTTCGATATTGTTTATGTTAGGCATCATCCACTTAAATTGTAAAGATGGCTTGAAGCCCAAAGACCACAACACCTTTTTCATTGAGTACATACATTGCCACCTATTTCACTTGTTGGACAGGTCAGTGTACCATGCCTTAACACTTTATGTTCTGCCAGTTTATGGCAAGTGCTGATTACTCTTGAATTTGATGACAAGAAATGTGCATTGGTTCATCATATCTTGATGTGTACTGTCAAGATTTTTATGTCATTTGGTTCTTTTTATGTAACCGAATGATCTTTACACTTCTTTGGATGTTATATTTTGTGGACTTCTATGTTTGGTTTCAACCACAAATTTACTATCTGTGTCTTTCAATCTCTGCATATGTTGAAGTGTCTCATTTGTTACTCCTTGTATACAGTTTTCTGCAGACAAGCTTGGGGCCAAGTTCAAGCCATTTTCGAAGGTATGAAAGAAGCTCTTTATTTATAAATATATCAGTTAGAATTGATTGACCAGAGGATGGTATCTGCTTGATCAAAGGACTAGAGTGCAGGCAACTAAACTGAGGGGCAGAGTTTGGTTGCAGTGTCTATTTATCTAATTTAGAGCTTCATGGTGAATGAATTTCCATTTTTGACGATGAGTGAAACTAATTCGTTGAGATGACATTTTTGGTGGGCAATAATTAAGTTCTTACCATTATAGACATGTTATTTTTTTGTTTAACTGGTATCAATGAGCATATAAGTTGTGTTTGAATTTTTTTTCTTTACGATTAAATCGCTTATACACCACATGGTTTTGAATGCATGCTATACCTCTCCACATTAATATTTTTCCTTAATTTCTTGAAGAGCGTGCTTGGTATTCAGTCTGTGCAAGTTATTATTAGCTTTGATTGTGTATCTATACGCATTGCATAAACTCCTATATCCATACGCCTAAAACTCTCTTGGTGCAACCCAGCATTCTCGGAATACTGTGTGACATGATCCTTGACCTGATACGTGACACTTTTTTGCAGTGCCCAACTGGAACAAAAAGAAGAGGAGGACCAGGCGGTCTTAACAAAGTATGTGGTGTTTCACCTGAACTTCAGGCCATCGTTGGCGAACCAGCTTTGCCCAGGACCCAGGTCATTTATTCCTTTTAATCAAATAATATCTGCTTTCCAGATATTTATGTTTGACGTTCTTTATAATCAGCGATTTTTTATATTGGAGAATGAGGATCCTAAAAGCATTGTTATGTTTGTATCAGATTGTGAAGCAACTGTGGGCATACATAAGGAAAAACAATCTGCAAGATCCAAGCAATAAGAGAAAGATAATTTGCGATGAGCCCCTGCGCTTGGTGTTTGAGACTGACTGTACAGACATGTTCAAGATGAACAAGCTACTAGCTAAACATATCATATTTTGGTGGAATTATTTATATGTTTTTACCTTTTATGTATATTCAACATTGAGTTCAGCACATGTTCGTTTAATCTACTGCAGATTTTGTAAGTGAAACAATTGACAAAGGTACATGGGGGATAGTTGTTGAAATTCAAGGAAACAATTGCATTGTAAGTGAAAACTCGACACTTCTTATCGGATTGCAATTCAAATGCAAGCAATAATTTTAAAGTCTAGTTCACATTTTTCATAAAATACCATGAGAATCATGGAGTGACTATTATGAAACCTTGTAGTTTGAATTGTAAACTTTTGTGAATATTGGTGAATTAGTTATTATAGTTTTGTTTCTGTTGCTCATTTCGGTTTTTTTCTGGCAGTGTGTTACGGCCATGGGGATGGAACTTACAAGGGTGGCACTTGTTGACGTCAAAGGACAGGTACTACATTGTCCTTTTTTCTCCAGTCAGTGTTTGTACAAAATTTAGTATGCAAAAATCTCAGAAAGTTGGTATCACAGGGCACAATTAGGGACCTAGCAAGGTTATAGACGGATCTGGTTCTGTGTTTACTGTTTAGGATGTTTTGGTTGGCTTTGTGTTTACTGTTTTTAGATGTTTTGGTTGTTTGTTCAAGTCTTTCTGCAAAAATATCGTCTGTTGTCATAGACCCTTCTCGCACATTCCATGTTCATTCAAATTATTCCCTTAAGACAATTCAAAGACAATAGATATGGTAGTAGAGTTTTTGTTGATGTTATTATAATGCTAAATGTTCAGTATTTAGAGTTGATAAATATCACGTCTTCCTCAGTTGTTTTTCAGTTATCTGATAATCCACTGTTGGTTTAATATGAATAAAATTGACAATGCAAAATGTGCTCTTCAGGGTGCCTGTTATTTACTGATTGTTATATTTTCAGAATGATTTTATCCTCACCATCTTTCTCGGTTATTATTTTCTAGGTAAAGTTTATCGCGAAGTTGTAGGAAGTGTTTATTATGTAGCTCCTGAGGTGTTGGGTCGCAACTATGGAAAGGAAATAGATGTTTGGAGTGCTGGGGTCAATTTGTATATTCTTTTGAGTGGTGTACCTCCATTCTGGGGAGGTAACGGAAAAACTACTTCCATCAACTTTAGTTAGATTTACTTCACAACTCTGCTTGAAGTACAAATCCATATTTCAAGAGCTACCCACTGTTCGTATCGTATACAGTATGAAATAATATTTTCTCTAGGGCATGTGTTTATGGCGAATATCATACCTGCATTAGTTATTAGGTTTTCCATTTTAAAAAACCAGTCTTAAGAGTTTATTGAAGGACCTGCAAATGATTCTGATTTGGTTCTCAGATGAATAAATTGAATGCAGAGACGGAGAAAGCCATTTTTGATGCTATTTTAGAAGGCCATCTTGATTTCACTAGCGAACCTTAGCCTTCTATATCAAAGTCTGCCAAGGATCTCATCAAGAGGATGCTAACATGGAACCCCAAGAAACGGATAGCTGCTGCTCAAGTCCTTGGTGAGTGATCACACTTTTTTTTCCAGTTAGAAACATGAAAATGAATCAGTCTATAGCCTCTGTACTCGCGGGAAAACATCTGTCAGATTCCTCATTGCTGCAATATCATAACAATTTTGAACATCTTAATAATCAGAAAATATATTATCTACATGAATATGACATGCCCTTGTTTGATAGAAGCACGAGCACCAGTATTGGCAAAAACTTTCTGAAAGCTTACTCAGGAGGTCTATGGGACGCTCCTTAATCATCGAGAGAAAAAAACAAAAAAATAAAAATAAAAAGGTTTATATGATCATGAACCATCAAATAATGTTTTCATGTGGTATATGAAGCAGAACATCCATGGATGAGAGTAGATAGCAGGGCATCTGACAAGTCTATTGACAGTGTTGTTCTAATTAGGATGAAGCAATTCAGAGCAATGAACAAGCTAAAGAAACTTGCACTAAAGGTCAGCCTTTTTCTCATTTTCATCACATTGTGGTGCTAGTGCACAATTTTTGTTCTGTGTGGTCTATTTATAAGCTCCTGAATGTTGGAATTAAAGGGCATTTGCCTCATGGCCCCAGTACATGCTTAGCTTTAGGTCAAGTCTGAGGTTAAACATCTCGATGAGCCACTAATTACCAACTTACCATTCCTCCAACCCATACAACAGATTTATGCAGAATATTACTAAGATTGTAGATGCTTATTTTGATCTTCGGCCAGAAATATTTGATGAGGCGGGGACAGTTGGATTGTGGGTTGGGTTTGATAGGTTTAACAATTCTGGATTTTCGATATGAATCTCTGAAACTATTCAGTATATTCCTATTCGATTTCATATTCTTATAAACATTAACTCATCCACTGTCATCATCTATTTCTGTCTGTGTCGCATTCATGAGTATTGTATGTCTATAGTCAGTTTGAGAAGTATCATGTATTTGTTCAGAGTTTCGAGTGTAGTATTTATGCTCAAAATGCTTTTGATGGTTAGGTCACTCCTGATTGAACACAGATGTTACTTTTGCACTTTTCTTGTGCACTTTTTTTTCGTTGATAATCCAGCTGGTTCACACTATAAGTTGAGAATAAAGTCTGTTTAACTTTTAAGCTATTCAGATGTACATGATCTTTATTGAGCTCCTCATGTCACAGTTGATATACTCTATCAACTCTGGATATAGCTGCACCCAGGGGTGGTTCTGCACACCTTGCATGAGTGATCCAAGTCTAAGGTTAGTCATCCTTTGTCTTGAAGCAAATACATTTTGTTGTCTTTATCCCTGAATCTGCTTGTAACTTTTTGCTTTCAGCAAAATATTTATATTTTGAAGTTCAGTCTCTAGTCTCTTGTCATCTGGCATAGTCAGCAACAGACTTACTCGTCTATGAAATTAAAGAAAAATAAATAGCATATACAAAGAACACGAGGAAGTAAGAAGGGAAATTGATATAACAATATCATGTGGAAGCTGCAAATATTATTATTCAAATAAACACATTTTGATAATACCAACATTGGCCCACTTCACCATTTAGAAGCTATTAGTGATTCTTCCATTGTGATTTGCCACTCTGTAATTGGTATCCCATGGAGTCATTTTACACGAGCTCATCACAGGGAGAAAGAGCTGGAGAGCTCCAAATCTTGAGGCATTCCATATTTCAACTGAGGAAGTCTTGTGAACCCAAATTTAAGCTTTAGTGACTGGGTAATGTAGAAAGAGTTCAGTGTCAATCCACATGGCTCACATACATGTTTTTGTCATCTAGGACAACTCCAGTACTGAACCCTGGCATCCTGTGATGACCATCAAAAGAAGCCGGGAACACTCCAGCACTGTTTTTGTGACTATTTTTGCGCACTGCTTTTGATTATGTAAAAAAGTAAACTTTTTTTGTTTATTTGATTTTTTGAACTATGAGGTTCTGGGTTTTTATTGGTATCTGAATATTTAGGTGTTATGTAGCACTTCAATTGATTGCTCACTATCTTTGTATAATTTGTAGGAGGAGGGCTTGGGTTCTTCATGGGTATGCTTCTTGGGGCATTGGATAGTCCTCTGATGCAAGAACAAATGACTGCAAAAAAACAATTTGTTCATGAAGCCAAGCAAATGGGAAGAAGGAGCTATAGCTCTGCTAAGACATTTGCAGTGATGGGTTTGATATTTTCAGCTGTTGAATGTGCAGTAGAGAAGGTATGAGAGAAATCAATTTGTGTTATGGTAATTTTCTTACATTATAACTAGGTGGATTTGTATTGTTGGAAAAAACATAGAGAAATTCTTTTGTTTTAGATGCGAGCGAAACATGATATAACAAGGTTCCATTTGTTCAGGTTAATCCTGTTATTGTACATTAGTGCTATTTGTTTACATGTTTTTGTTTGGCGTCAAAACTTGACAAGTTCCATTTTACGGTTGATTTTGTATTTATCTAGCATATAGTTTGTGGAATCCTATTCGTGCCGGAGGCATGACACAAACCTTAGTAAGGACTGATTTTGCAGGTGTGGGGCTGTGATTTTGCAGCAGCAGCAAAAAATATATATAAATTTTTTTTCGATTATATTAATTTGCAACGGTTTCAACTCGTCGCAACAAACCAGATTTCTTTTTTTTTGAATTTTGTTTTGACTGGCAACGGCTTACAACCGTGGTCCAATTTGCCACGGCTAACAACCGTGCTCCTTCTTCATGCTTGCCACGGTTTACAACCATGGTCCCATTTTCGCCACGGCTCACAACCGTGGTCCCAGTCTTGCTACGGCTTACAACCATGGTCTTTCTCCATCACTTGCCACGGCTTAAAACCGTGGCCATTCCTTGCCACGGCTTAAAACCGTGGTCTTTCTCCATCACTTGTCACGGCTTAAAATAGTAGCCATTGTTGCCACGGCTTAAAATCGTGTCCATTATGCTTGCAACGGCTTAAAACCGTGGCTAAATGCAGCAAATCATCAAGCGTCCTCGAACATAAAACCGTGGCTAATATGTGTTGCCACGGTTTATAGCCGTCAATGGTGATTTGGCGACGCCTCAAATGGCCACGCCTATAAGCCGTGGCCAGGCCTTACCCCCATGGTCCCAAACCGTTGCGGATGGGTATTTTTGGTGTGGTGAGTTCACCCACGCCACCATGCGATCACTTTGGCATAGATGATTCCTTAGGCTTAATAGAATTTACTCTTGCATTTTATTGTTTTTCGGTGCATTGTATGATTTGACATTGGGCTAATTTGTATGTCATGCATCCATGGTAGTTATCACTATTTTATGTTTTTGTTTAAACGTGTTTTATTTGTATTAGTTAAACTTGTGATTAGTTGTGCTTTAAGCAGACAATTAATGCTTGGGGTTTGCATCTTTGCTAAAACCAATCCACTATAATGCAAGGAGACAATAATTGACATTAGTATAATTTTATGAACTTAATGGATGATTTGAAAGCCTTAGCATCTCTCTCTTTGATTCACAAGCTCAATTTTCAGTAGGTTTTCTACATTCCATTAGTTTAAAAAAATTTGATTGTTGTAACCTCTTTCAAATTAGTCTGAATAGATTGTAGTTTTTTGCCTGTGTTTTCAATCCTCGTGGGATCGACCCATATTTGTTATTGTCTACCAGTTAAACAATCATGCACTTGCGGTATAACAATCGGGTTAAATTAGCTTTTAATTTAGGTTGGTAAAATCTGCATCAAGTTTTTTCCACCATTGCTGGGGATTGTAAAGGTGCAATCGAAGTCTAGGATTTTATTTTCACTAGTTTATAGATTAGGTATAATTTCTTTGTTAAGGAACAGTGTTAGGAGTCGCTTGCTTATTTGTTTTTTATTAGTTTGAATTTTAATTTGTTTAATTTTTTTGTAGACAATCATACACTGGTGTTCATAGGAGTTCTAGTGGGAACAAAGTGAACATCAGAGGTGTGAAACACAAGTAGAAAGGAAAGTATCAAAGCAAATAAATACAAAAAAATATATTAATTGTATTGTAATTTTCCTTTTCAGGTTGCAATTCACGTGAACTTCTAGATGACGTCCGCAAGTAACCCCGAAGAGGTTCACGTTGGAGGTAACTTCTTCCAACCGCATCTGCATGTGGTTTTTGTTGTGATTTAACAATGTTCCATCTTGCATTGTCTTACCTGAGACAACTGTAAATAGCTTTGAACTTAAACCATCCATTATCCATATTTTGCATTCCTTCTATGGTTTTGAGAAAGAAGAACCATATCTCCATGTCAAAGAATTTCTTGACATCCGTGTTACCCTTCAATACCAAAACTTTTTAGATGATTCGGTCGGTCTTAGGTTGTTTACCATTTTTTTAAAAGATAAGGCGAAGTCGTGGTTAAATTCGTTAGAGACAGGATCCATCACAACTTGGAATGCATTGTTAAGAAAGTTTTTGCCAAAGTATTAAAATGAACGCCTTGCGAAGAGATATGTCTAATTTTCAACAAAACGATGGCAAACATTTTTATGAATGTTGGGGAAGGTTCAATGAACTCATTGTTAAGTGTCCCCATCATGGATTTGAGAAGTGGTGTCTAGTTCAATACTACCAAGATGGTTTAACCCTTCAAAACCAACATATGATAGATGCCACTAGTGGTCGGTTACTAATGAAGATGAATGTTAATGAGATTTGGGATTTCTTCAAAACGTTTTTCGAAAATTCTCAGCAATGGGATTATTTGAGAAATAATTCTGATAGGCATAAGGGTGGTATATATGAAGTTAGAGATACATCCATTCACTCCCCTTCTGCCTCGAAGCTAGAAGAAGTTGTTATGAATATGGCTAAAAAAATTGAAGCAATTTTGAATATGACTCAACCTACACCTTCCACTAATGTTTCATCTTAGATTTTTGTTGCATGTTCGAGTCCTAGTCATTCCATAGCTGATGATTTGCAAAATGATTATCCTGCATATTTTGATGAGCAAGTCAAATCATTTAATGCTATTCGACAAGCTCGTAATAATCCATAACCCAACTATTGCAATCTAGGGCTCGCCATGCATCAAAATCTCTCGTAGGCCCATGGCCCACACCAAGGGGGACCTGTTGTTGTCTCCAAAGCTCCTCAAGCCCCTAGCCCTGTTAAACCTCATTTTAACCAAGTTTCTCCATCCAACACATCCAGTTTAAAGGAAACAATTAATCATTTTATGCAGCACGCAAAAAGTATACTTGAGAAGAATTCTCAGGCTATATCAGAGTTAAAAGTCACGACTCAACACCAATCTCAAGCCATCAATAGACTTGAGATAGTTGTGAGTAAGATTGCTAAGTCATTCCCTGAGAGAGAGTCTAGAAGATTTTCAAGTCAACTTATTCCAAACCCAAAAAATCAATTTGCAATTGGTAGCACATCTGAGCCTTGCATGCAGATGTCCAATCTATTACTACCCTTTGGAGTGAAAAACAAATTCGCAATTGGGTACGAATGTCTTATTCGAGTGTCATTGCATCTCCATCTAAGTCAAAGCAAGTTGCATCCCCATCTAACAAAGAGGCTGATAAAACCTCACCTTCTCAAGATGCTCCTCTTGACTCTTACCCCATTCAAGCAGCTTATTTGCCTAAGGTAATGTTTCCATCACGGTTAGCTCCGGCAAAGAAATGAACAAATGTCAACGATGTAATGGAAAATTTTAAACAAGTTCACGTTAATATCCCATTGCTCGATGTTATTAAGCAAGTTTCTACCTATGCCAAGTTTTCTAAGGATCTTTGCACACAGAAGTGAAAAGCTACATGTGCAAAATAGGGCCTTCCTCGCCAAGCAAGTCAGCTCAATTATTCAACACAGAACTCCGCCTAAGTATAGGGATCTCGAGTGTCGACCATTTCTTGTGTTATTGGTGATCATATGATTAATAAGACATTGTTGGATTTAGGGGCGAGTGTTAATTTATTGCCATATTTCGTTTATCAGCAGTTAGGTCTTGGCGAGTTAAAACTGACTAAAGTAACTGTGCAATTGGCAGATAGGTCAATCAGAGTTCTCCGCGATGTTATAGAGGATGTGATCATTAAGGTTGAAAATTTTATTTTCCAGTAAAATTTATAGTTCTTGATATACAACCTGTTTACAATCCCATTAGTCATATTCCAGTTATTTTGGGTCGCCCATTTCTGGCCACATCTAATGTTATTTTATTAATTGTAGGAATGAAATCAAGAAATTGTTATTTGGAAACATGACCGTCGAACTCAATGTTTTTAATGTAAGTTAACAACCTCCTGAGTCTGAAGATATATGTGAGGTTAAAATGATTGAGAATTTGGTGGAGAATTCATTTTTGCAGTCTGCCTTAGATGACCCCTTAGCAGCATGTTTGACTCATTTCGGTTTAGACTTCAATATTAATAATTTCATTAGGGTATTGAATGTTTTGCTTGATTCAACCCCTATTATGAATCCTGGTTATACATGGAAGCTTAAAGTGGAACTCCTTCCACCCAGTGAGTCAAAACGGGTCCATTCTGTTGATACTATTTGCTTCCTGGCCCATTCCCCTCCTCACCTTTTCATGTTGACTCATTCGACATATGTTTTCCTAGTGACTAGTGTATGCAGTCTGATTTCTAGTATTTTTTTTAGTCTTTCCTTGACTATTTTCATGATACAGTTGACCCCATAATTCAAGAAATGGTCAGGGCGTAATCAGAAGATGCATCTAATGAGAGATACATACCATAGGTAGTGTTGATTCCAAGTTTGGGTGTTGTTGAGTTGTCTAGTCCATCATCTTTGTGTAATTTATTTTGTTATGATGAGTTTGACCCCATAATTCAAGAAATGGTCAAGGCGTAATCAGAAGATGCATCTAATGAGAGATGCATACCATAGGTAGTGTTGATTTCAGGTTTGGGTGTTGTTGAGTTGTCTAGTCCATCAACTTTGTGTAATTTATTTTGTTATCATGAGCCTGAACCACCCGATATATCTATAGACATACATCTTTGCATTCCTTTCACATTGATTGAGTTTACTTATATGGATCCTTTATTTTTTAGGGATGATTTCAGTTTCGCTCATCCTATTGTGAAACATATTCAATCTTTATGATTTGACACCTGACCTAGGATGTCCCTTCTTAGGAGTAGGCAAGATTCATTTACTGGATGTTACTGTTTGTGACCCCTTTCTCTTCTAGACCCCCACGGATTTCCTAGGAATGAAAGTGCATTTGCATTTTATCTATGATTTTGCATGGCACTTTTGTAGTTTTGGGATGTGATAGTATATGTTGTCACATGTGGTTGCTACTTTTTATTGGACGGATCCTCAACATTTTAGGTTGTTGATATATGATTCTTTGACACTTTTGGAGGAGGGTGTTCACTATGTTCTTCCTCTGCATTTTATAGTACATCAATTGTGAGGAAGACTATATGTCAGGCTGACGACGTGAAACCAGACACTCTTGGGAGGCAACCCAGCTTCAGTTGTGTCATTATGGTTAGTTTGGATTGATTTCGAGTTCTTTCTAGTTGCATTCCACTCATACTCGTTAGCTCCATAACAATTTTGACTTACAACTGGTGCAAGTAAATTTTTCTTTTTGCACTTTTTTGTGTCATGTATGTGTTTTATCAAGTTTTCATGAAAAGTCCACAGTTCTTATCACTACAACAAAACTCCTTTTTTATAGCATTTTTTACATCTTTGCTATAAAAGCCAACTTTTAGTTACTATTGAAATCATAACACGCTATAAAAATTGGGCGGGATTTTAAAACGTTGAAGGCGCTCACCCAAATATTGACATCGCGCGATTCTCTTTTCCCTCAAACATACAAACCTAAAAAACACAACTCACCTTTCTCTGCACCAACATTCTTCTCATCTCTCCCTCTGCTGCAATTTTCTGCACCGACATCCTTGTCATTTCTCCTTCTGCAATTCTCCTCCTCCCTGTAAGTTCAAGTTGTCTTCTTGAAAAACCATTTGGGGATGTGAGTGTGAGGGTGAGAGTTGAGTTCGTTGTCCATTCTTTGATCTCTTGGGACCAATCCAAGTTTCTTCAAACCCTAATTCGATCAAGAAGATTTGAGGAGTCAATTGCAACATTTGAAAGAGGTGAATCTATCTGCTCGCTTCTCTACTCCCTCTATCTGCTTGCCTTTATCTTTCGCTCTCTCTCTGCTGAATTTTAGATGAGTATTTCCCTGTGTGTAGGCTTGGGCGAGCTGAGAATAGAAAAGAAGATATCAAAAGACGTCGCTACGCAAGAAGCCGATGATGACAGCGAGTACGATTTCTCCGACCAAGGTGAAAACCCCTAACACTTCATATGTTGTGTTTTGTACTGTGCGATTTCTAGGCTTTTTGTTATGGTCATGATTGTTCTTTATTTTGTGATAAGTTCGCAAATGTGGAGGTTTGTTGTTGATTTGGGTGTGTATTTGTGCATGCATTTAGGGAATTTTAGATGTCGATGATGTAATGATGATGTGGATTTGAACCTGCATGAAGAGATTTGGGCATGGTTAAGCTATATTATCCAGGTTTGTTATGTGTGTACAGGGATTTGTTCACTATGACTTAACAAATCATTGGCTAAGCGTTGGTTAGAAGAAGCATTTTATATTCGAAACAAGGTTAAACATACTAAAAAAAACTAGCTGCATATCACACTTTTGGAGATATCCGTAATAATTAGAAACAATTGTACTAAGGCAAAAAGATGCCTAACAATTTCAATTGGTCTTTTGGTTCATTATGTTAGACACTCAAGTGAAAGTGTATCGAGATGTGAGTGCGTATCTGTGTACTTGTTTCTTTTCCACAAGTTTTCAATTACTACTCAGCGTGTCAATGTTACTTTCACATTACTTGTGACCCTGTTATCATATTTAACAAGTACTTGTAAGATTGCTTGTAATGTTGTTGAGTTTACTTGATTCTTAGATTTTGATGGTGGAGGTGGTCTGTGTGCATTTTTTTGGGGGGTGGGGTGATGTAGTCTTTACTTTTTAGTTTATGTTTGTCAATTTATAAACCATATTTTGATCTGGAAGGATTATTTCTTATGGTTTAAACCCAACTCATTTTGAATTCAAACAATAAATTGTTCGAGTTTTGCAATGTACAAATTGTGCGCTGCTAAGTCGAGAGAAAAATAACATTCTTTGAAACTTGTGTTTACAAGGTAGAAGCTAGGCAAGTGAAAGAGAATACTAACACCTTGATTGTTAAGATCTTACTTATCCCTGAAAGAGAATACTAACACATTGATCGTAAACTTATGTGTTTACAGGGTAACATCTGAATTGTTGCTTTATTTCATGAAAGGTACTATACACTAGATTGTGTGAGAATTAGATCATTGGTTGTTGTGTAGGTAGTATGTATGACCTTATTTGAGGTTATTATAAAGGATTAATTTCAACCACACTCATTAAGAAATTATACTTGCAAGAGTTTTGATATATATTTATGTTTATTTTGTAAGATGAAAAAGGATGAAGAAGAAAGTGATTGGAAAAATGACTGGAAAAAAAATCTATGTACTTTGAAGAAATGACATTTTCATGCTATGTTTACATGTTATGCTATAATGAGATTGAATTAGTTTGTCATTGTACTTATGTACCATAATTTCTCTTTGTTTGATTTTCGTCTAAACTGTTTCTTTCTGCAGCTTCTTTGGGTCAATCTCATCATGGATACTCTTGGAGCGCTGGCATTGGCCACAGAACCACCAACAGATCACCTAATGCTCAGATCTCCAGTTGGCAGAAGGTAAGATATAACATGAAAATTGCAATAAGTATATTTTGTAATTGAAAATGGGTTGACTTTTGCCTTTTGTCACTGCAACACAAGTGATTAACAATAGCACAAGTCCATAGCTCACAATCACAGCTTTAAGACTTTTTTTCTATTTGTTAATGTGTTTTATAGCTTATTTTGATCAATAAATTAGAAGTTAATTATTTGATTCATCCAATCAATGGATCAGAGGCAGCTATTTGATTGATCCAATAAAAATTGCAGCATCGCATAATATATTACGACTTTATGATGGTTTAGAATGTTGTGAGTTGTCTGATTGAAGGTTTTTTTTTGTTGAAGTCCTGATTGAAGGTTTATTTGTTTACATAACTACCAATGTCCTTGAGATTCTTTCATGAGTAAGTTGGTGTTTTGATTATTGTGATTTGCCTGATATTAGAGGCTAGAAAGCCTTCTTGAAGTTATAGGTCCTTTTTTTGAACTTTTTTTTAACAGGTCCTTTTTTTGCATGAGTTCTGTACTTTTTTTGAACTTTTTTTGAACCACTCATGCAACTATCCAGTTTGCCCATTCACTTAAACTTGTTAAAGTCATATGGTCCTGAAATATGTATTCATTGTAACATTTGGAACTCTTGACTGGCAACCTTTGTGGACCATGCAAGAGGTTGAACTGCTGCCCCTCTATTGATTTTACGTAATGGTGGACATGCCGCTATCACATCATATACAAGAAGCTATAGCTTGTGTTTTTGGGTATGATAGGTTTACCGTAAGTTCTACATTATAAATTCATGTATATTGTAAATTCGTGTAAGTTCTGATTATAATTAGTTTATGAATGATCATTTGTTGAGCATTATGTATAACTAGTATGAAACCTGTGTTGTCATAGGGCGAGCTCATTATCATAGCAAATGTTGGTGATTCTCGTGCTGTTTTGGCTACCACTTCTGATGACGAAAGTTTAGTACCTGTTCAGCTTACCATTGATTTCAAGCCTAATTTGCCTCGTAAGTTCCTCTAGCTTTTAATTGACATCAAAGATGCACTAGTTTACTCCCAAGTACTTCAGCTGATCTCCACACACTGTTAATATTGGTCACAGAGGAGGCTGAGCGTATAGCGCAGTGCCATGGGCGTGTATTCTGTTTAGAAGATGAACCAGGGGGGCATAGGGTATGGCTACCAGATGATGAAACACCTGGACTGGCAATGTCGAGGGCTTTCGGGGATCACTGTATCAAGCACTGTGGGCTTATATCTGTCCCTGAAGTTACTCAAAGGAATTTAACAACTAGAGATCAATTTGTTTGGGTTGATTGATAATCTTCTCGTAGCTCTTCAAAGCTGCTCAAAGGAGGAGTTTTTATTTTTGTTTGCTTGACTTGTGAACAGAGGAAGAGCCAATAAGATTAGAGAGAAATGGTTGGGATGAGACCTTATGAACCAGATGAGGGTGAGTCTGAGTTTGTTGAAGTTGATCCAACTGGAAGATATGGAAGGGTACTTAAAAATCTCTCCTTTGTTGCTTGTTTGGGTTCTTCTTTTTGTTCTTCATTTCTGATATTTGGTTCTAATTTTGTTGGTTTTTCAGTACAATGAGATCCTTGGGAAAGGAGCTTCAAAGACAGTGTAAGAAACTTAAAACCCCATTTGTTATTTTTTCATCCTTTTTGAGATTTTGAAGAAATTTCAGTTTTTTATGAGAACTTTTGCAGTTTTATGAGATGGGTATATGTTGATTTAGTTCT
Source organism: Berberis vulgaris (assembly GCA_963556465.1). Taxonomy (NCBI): domain Eukaryota; kingdom Viridiplantae; phylum Streptophyta; class Magnoliopsida; order Ranunculales; family Berberidaceae; genus Berberis; species Berberis vulgaris. The sequence goes on along the minus strand of OY747128.1, from coordinate 44,515,909 downwards.
ATGTTGGTGGGTTTTCTTCCTTTTTGGTTTTGGGTGTTGCAGTTACAGAGCTTTTGATAAGTTCAAAGGGATTGAAGTGGCTTGGAACCAAGTCAAGCTGTATGATTTCCTTCAGAGCCCTGAGGATCTTGAGAGGCTTTACTGTGAAATCCATCTTCTCAAGACCTTGAAGCACAAAAACATCATGAAATTTTACACCTCTTGGGTTGATACGGCCAATAGGAACATCTATTTTGTAACTGAGATGTTCACTTCTGGGACTCTGAGACAGTAAGTTTTCATGGGATTTCATTGATTTCCATTTTCAGTGTTTATGAGTATGGTACTTGAGATTTGGAATTTAGGGTTGTAATGTTTTTTGTAATTTTGATTAGATATAGGCAAAAGCACAAGAGGGTAAACATTAGAGCAGTGAAGCATTGGTGGTGTAGACAAATCTTGAAAGAACTAATAGTGAATACCATATCCTTTGCGATGCCTTTCAAGCTGAAACAACTACCTATTATGATCAAGCGAATTGTAAAGTGATTAGCTTTAGTATGGCTGCTGTTGCTGCTGTTGTTGTTGCTGTCGTTGCTATCGTTGCTGTTGTTGCTGTCGATAGCCCCTGTTGCTGTTGCTGTTGCTGTTGATGTTGTTGTTTCTGCTGTCGTTGTTGTTGTTGCAGGTGTAGATTAATAAGAGTTTGTACATTATGTACATTCATCATCACAAAAATTATGTCGTTGCTTTCGTTCCCTTTTTTCCCTTGAAACATTATGTACATTCATCATCACAAAAATGTTTAGATCATTCAACATTTCTTTTAGCAAAAGGAAGTGAAAATAATACATTTTATTTTCTTTTGCTTGATCACCAACATGGTGTTTCTTGTCTTTGTCACAATGAATTTCGAGTGCTCAGGCTAATGCATACATGATAAGATGTAATAAAAAGTCATTTGATAGTAAAAAATTTAAAAAAAAAAAAAAATTGCTATGTATACTTACCATAGTGTTTTTAAAACGCTATGGTAAAGTCTACCATAGCGGTTTTAGAGTCTACTATAGCGTTTTTAAAACGCTATGGAAGAGGCTACCATAGCGGTTTTGAAACGCTATAAAAGCCAAACTTACCATAGCGTTTTAAAACCGCTATAATATCCCCTGGGTCTATTATAGCGCCGGCTGTCATAGCGGTTACTAAACCGCTATGGTATCCTACCATAGCGGTTTTTAAACGCTATTGATCACAATTTTTCTTGTAGTGTATGTTCTTGAACTTTCATTAGTGGATGATATCTTCGAAATTGGTAAAAACTTGACCATGGTAATATCATTTTAGCCCTCATCTTTTCTTTTTTTCCTTCACTGTCGTGATTATTTTTTTTATACATTGCGGATAATGTTTGGTTTAGGATTGGGGGTGGGGTTTATTAGTTTTGTAGAGTTTTCAAAAATTTTGAGCTTAAATGTATTTCACAACTCTACCTATTAATTACTATATTCTACTCAATCTCCATTGAATATGTAGATGATTATGAAAATTGCAAAAAAAAAACTTTGATTATAAAATGCATTTGAAATATGAAGGTCATTTCCAATGAATAGAATATGTTTTCAAGTGTGCTTTTAAATTTGAGAAAAATACATGTTATCACTTGTCACATTGATATATTAATAGGAAGACATAAGGTTTGATATTATTTTTAAGTTAAATATATTTCATGAGATTTTTCAACTCGACTGTTCTTACACTATAAGCCAAGTTAGTATAATTTAAAGTTGATGATTGAGATATTTACTAGAAAGCCTTAGAATAATAGTAGAGACTTAACCCTTGTGAGTTTATTGTCATTCTATTTTTTTAGGGTTATTAAACTTTGATTTTTCTTGAGTTTGCATTATCTCTTTAATGATCTCAATATTCTTGTTTTTATTGTTAATATTGTTCAAAATGACATTAAAATTGGATCATTACACTAAAATTTCTTAGCTTATTTAGTTGAGATGTTATAATACCGACTAGAAGTTAGAAAGCGATATAGGCATTTTTCTTGGAACCATTTTCTACCCTTTCAGCCTAACAATAATAAATATTTGTTTGCAGCCCTTTTAGACTTGGAATAGTTTTTTCTTTGTTAACCCCTTCTCCATTACCTACACCAATTATGGAGTAATACCCATATTATTTTTATTCTTACCCAATTTATCTGAGAATGTGTATGATTGGATAAAAGTTTGGAATAGGCAAAAAGAAAGAGCTGAAACTAGATATTTCACGAATCCTCAAGGTAGAAATGTTTTATTATGTAAAAAGGGGAAAAACATGACATTAAAAAAATTGATGCTTCAAAAAAAAGTATGAAGAAGAATTGAAAAGGAAGAAAAAAAAAATTATTTTTCAGTGCCCCTTGTGTTTATTAAAAGGTGTATCCATTTTCATAGAATTTTTGTATATCCTTTTTCATTCTTGTTAGCCATAATCCAAACCCCATTATAACCTAATAAAGACCTAATTAATCTTAATTGAATGTTATGTCCATAGATGTGAAGATTGAATAAACAAGAACTATGGTGTTTGATTCAACATTCTCTAAAGTAGTTGATACTCCTGTCCATGAAATCATATTCATTTCATTATTTGAAAAGTCCATTTTTCATATAATTATATGTGAGATGTTTGTGTTTTCATAATTTATTTTTTCCTCATATATAAATTGAGTGATAAATGCTCAATATCTGAGTGACTCATTTTTTAGTGACATGAGATATTTGCAGTCGAAGGGTACTTTCTAAATGTCATCTAGTCGTGTCTTTACTATGAAATGGAAAGTTATGTTGATGAGACTATATATGCACACACACTTCGAGTTGAGAATAATGACGAAATTTATTTAACCTTTAGATACTATTAAATTGTTGTTAAAATCTGTTGATATACTATTGTGACACTATTAGTTGTTTTTCTTAAATTTTTGGGCAATTAGATAATTACTCCGAGAAAAATAAATGAGAGTGACCATGATTTTGAATTTTTTAGAAAGTATGTTTTCTTTTATCGAGTCATTAATATTTGTGGGTACAATTTCTGGAAACCCTCACGAGACTATAACTCATTCACTAGAGATAATCTAAGGGTTCAAAGCCTTGTTGGACGTTAAAATAAGCAACCGATGATTCCTACAAAAGTATGTTAGGATTTTATTTTTGTTTTGCTCGAGGACTAGCAAAATATAGGTTTAGGGGTATTTGATATTTACATAATTTATACTCAAATTACCTTATAATTTATATTCATTAGTGTTTCAAATATTATATTTTATTTTAATTATTTCGTATTTTTACAGGATTGTGAGCTTAAACGGTGAAATCACATCAAAACTAAAACAATTATTTGACATACCAAAGTGAAAACAATTATTTGATACCCTCAAAGAGTGGTACAAAGTGATGGTGACGGGTGAAATTAGAAAGAAGAACCAAACCCAAACTCATCTTAACCTAAACTCAAGCTCAAGCCTAGCCTAAATTCCAAACTCTATTTAGTCTCTCTTCTACAGATGTTCCCCTCCTATTCCGTTCTTCCTTTTCCCATCACAATCAACCAACTCACAGCCTCTCAATTCCATTTCAATCCATTTTTCATCCCCTCTTGACAGAAACATAGATACCTTCGTCTATCGCCACCACACAACCACCCTTTTTTTTCCTCTAGCCTGCAACTCGCCATCTCAGCCAACACACAAACTCATCCCCTGCTCCATCACGTTCCATGTTCCCTTTCTCCTTCTTCAGACTTCTCACACCCACAGAGAACGACCACCATCAGACAAGCAGAGCACGACCTTGCTCTTGTAGCCTGCATCACGTCTTCTTCTCCAACTCGCCCCTGCTTTTCTTCTCGCCTCAATCTCTTTCCCAACCATCACCAACAGTCAGCACCTCTTCCTCACCCAAACGACCTCTATCTTTTTTCCCTTTATTCCATTCTTCCTTTTCGCAAACTCGCTAGCCACGATCACAGTTCACATCCAACTTCGTCTTCCCTTATTCCACATCGCTCTATTTCTTCCATTGCATTGAAGCCACCTTCACAAGCCACTACTCATCGTCCTATTCGCAACCACCAAAGAGATCACTCTCGACCTTACCTCGCCCAACATCTCGATCGCACAACAACAGAACCAGCAGCCAACCTCGCTACCACATCTTTACCATGACACCACCCTCTTTCCTCTCCTCGCCTGAAACCTCTCCCCCGTGACTTCTTCTTCTTCCCTTCATCATCTCGAGACCACAACTTCATCTCCCTTGTCATGCCTTCTCGCAACTGAGCACACAACAGCGCACTGGTCACAATGAAGAAGAAAAAAATGGGAAGGAGAAGAAACTGTTTTGGGATGGAAAGAAGTTGAATTTTAAAACTTCTCTACACTACCACTGCAATCCCCTCCACCATGAGTTTCTAAATCCTCTGCTAAGGCATACATGATTCATCCGGCTTAGTAGAATTTACTTTTTTTTATTGTTTTTCGATGCATTGTATGATTTGACATTAAGTTGATTTGTGAAAAAAACGCATATTACTTTCACCGTGTATGTCATGCATCAATGGTAGTTAGAATTACTCTATTTTTTGTTTAAGCGTGTTTTATTCGCATTAGTTAAACATGTGATTAGTTGTACCTTATAAACAGACAATTAATGCTAGGAGTTTACATCGTTGCTAAAATCAATCAACTACATTGCTAGGAGACAGTAATTAAGATTAGTATAATTTTACGAATTTGATGGATGATTTGAAAGCCTTAGCATCTCTCTCTTTGATTCTCAAACTCAAATTTCAGTTGTTTTTCTACTTTCCATTAGTTTAGAAATTTTTTATTACTGTAACCCATTTTCAAATTAGTCTAAATAGATTGTAGTTTTCGCCTATGTCTTTAATCCTCGTGGGATTGATCCGTATTTGCCATTATCTACCAATTAGACAACTGTGCAATTGCGATATAACAATCAAGTTAAATTAGTCTATTAATCTAGGTTGGTAAAATCTGCATCAATATCCAATGATGAAATACTAAATCACCGGGGTAAGAACAAGTCTTATAACAAATTAGATAGAATAAAGGCAAACAAGATCCTATTGTTTGTGTAGTATTTCTTAACATCCATATATGTAGATTGCAAAGTGTCCACTTTCAACAAATTAAACACTAGAAACATGCTTGGTCACAATAGTGATGGCAATAGTAGTACAACCAGTTGATGTTGGCAAGCATGGCTTGTTTGATAACATCAATGTCTGCTAATGGGATACCAACTCAACGATAAATTTGTGGCAGATGGAATCACAAGTCTAGGATTCAAACCCTCCCGACGACATTTGGGGTGGGAGGGATTAAGGGATAATTAAAAAATATTAAAAAAAAATAAAAATAAAAAAGATAACATCCATTTTTATATGCCCAAGTTTTGCTAGCTGAAAGTTCAATTTGAGAACAATTATCAGAAGTTACAATTACCACGAACTCAAACCAAACTGAGTTCATCAATACAGTCATCAATATTGATCAACAAATCTACTACTTGTACCATTAGCATTAACTACCTTTACTCTTAATTACTTTCTATCCTTACTACTTAATCATGCAATATATCGTCATACAACACACTAACCGAATTCTCACAGTTCGAATTGAATTGGTGATGTGTATCTCACCTCGAACATATGCATTGAAGGATGCATATCAAGAGTGTACCATACAGATTCACATACCAATGGTTTGGGAAATGTGGAACACAATTGAACTAGAATTAGAATTTGAAATAATATCCGGGAACACGCCAGTAGATCGTCAAACACCAATCTTGCTTCTTCAATTCGCCAATTCTTCGGATAAATGGGGTTTTGAGTGGATAAAAGTGTGTGGTTAATTTAATCCCAACATTTACAATTTTGTCTAATCTTTTTATTATTGTTAGTATGAACCATTGGTTTAGTATTATTATAGTTGAACAAGCTACCAATCTGCCTTACAAATTCTATAAAATGCTTTGCCTTCTAAAATAATAGAAATATTTGTTGTTATAACTAAAAAAAACTTGGCAGATGTCATTTTGTTAAGGCAACGACCACACCACACCACCATATATACTGTCTCACACCACCATGTACTTTAGTTTTTCTTACTAATCCACACCACCCAAAAAACTGTTTTTGGAAAAAACAGTAATATAAAAATAAGGTAACTTTAAACAAATTCAAACCCTTAATTAAGACCGATTCTCAAGCTTATCAAAACATGAAAATTATACTACTCTGAGTTATCTAATAATTACAACTTGAATCACTTGAAAATGTTTTGAAATGAGAAAGTTATGGTCATTTTACTAAAGTCACGCAAATCTATTAAAAAAAATTGTTTTCACCCATTCACATTGGGCAATGCGAGGGTTAGTCTCAACTTCACCCAGACCTATGCGAATTAAAGTCTCAAATTTGCATAGGTCAAGGCGAAGTTGAGACTAATCCTCACATTGCCCAATACGGATGGGTGAAAATATATATTTTTTTCCCGGATAGATTTGTGTGACTTTAGTAAAATGGTCATAACTTTCTCATTTCAAAACATTTTCAAGTGATTCAAATTGTGTTTATTAGATACTCAGAGTACTACATTTTTTGTATTTTTATAAGCTTGATTATCAATCTCGATCGAGCATATAAGTCAACCGAAAGTCAGGGACACTACCCCGTTTTCATTGCGAGACAGATTTGCGCGGCTTTAGTAAAATGACCATAACTTGCTCATTTCAAGTGATTCAAATTGTGTTTATTAAATAACTCAAAGTACTACAATTTTTGTGTTTTGATGAGCTTGGGAATCGGTCTTGATCGAGCATATAAGTTGAACCAAATTCAGGGATAATACCCTATTTTCATAGACAAAGGGTGAGAGAGGTGGTGGGGTGGTGGTGCTTGATGGAGAAAATAGGGAGAAAGGTGGTGGTGGCAGGAGGGAGAAAAGTGGTGGCGGCAAGGTGGTGGTGATGATGGCGGGGTGATTGCGATGTCTAATGGAGAAGAGAGAGGGGGAGGAGAAGGGAAGAAAAAAAGATGAAGAGAGGGAAGGAAAGAGAAATTTTTAAATTTTAATTTTTTATTGGTGATGTGGGAGAGAAGTGGTGATATGGGAGTAAAAAAATTGATATGGTGGTGTAGAATAGTACTTTAAGTGGTGTGAAACATTCACTGCCTTTTGTTAATCATGGAGGATATAGGACCATTTCCATTAATCATACTATATGTATCATGGCTGAAAGCCTTGTAGGACATTCCCCATGCACTTTGCAATAAATGACATTGTTATTGTGATGATATGCATTTATCATTCTAATGACATATATGCTTCTAATGCCACTAACACAATGTAAATTGTAAATTGTAAATTGATTCTGGCTTAGATGTCTACAGCCTAGCATGTACTGTTGTGATATTTACTCATATTTGCAAGAAAGTTCAAGGAAGAAGTGTTGGCAACAACTCAGGTTGGTACTGCTATAGCCGACATCAGCCATTCAATGTATGTTAGTCCAACACAGGCTTTCGAATATGGTGTTGGGTACTGAAACAATGAAATGGATGATGAAGAATGAGCAAGTTTTGATTCAAGGACGATGTCATCATGAACAAGTCATATTACAGTATGTACGTGGTGTTGCACAATGTAGATGGTGAGGTAACCGCTAAAGGTTAGAGCATCTCTAAGGGTAAAAGTTAAATTTGATATCCAATTTTAACCAAAATCTAAATTCAGAGATCCTTATTTTTTTATCACTCCAACCACATTCCCTAATTTAATTTTTTCATCATTATTTAAATATATCTTTCACTTTTTTATATAAATTTAATTTCAGTTATATTATTATTAAATTCAACTTAATATAATTATACTATTATTAATTTTAATTATATTATTATACTATTTTTAAATATATACTATTATTAATTTCAACTTAACTTTAATTTAACAAATTAAAAGAGTTGAGAGTTATTTTTAATATTTTTTAGGATTTGGGGATGGTATTGACGCCTCCAAATATAAGGGGAATGGAGATGCCAAGTCAAAATATGGGCATGATGGGGGTTCCATTGGAGCATCGTTTTTTCCACATGAGACCCCCAATTAGCTTTTTGGCTAATTTAGGGGATCCCTTGGAGATGCTCTTAATGGGAAAAACATGAGGCGTCTTTATTGCCAAACAAAGTTTGGTTTGATGTTCCATGTGATTGCTGACAAAATTGTCAGACTTGTACGAGCACATTATTTGTGAAAGGAAACAACTATACTTATTGATGATACACCAAATCGTCCAGTAATCAACTTCATATACGTGGCACGACAATCTCATCAATAGATTGAAGTGGGCCCAAATAAGCGCCTAATCTGATCCAGTCATGGGCGGGGAACCAAGCCCACTGAGTCGAGTATTTGGAAATTGGACCCAAACAACTAGGCCATTTCCAGCCCATAAATCAAATAGTCAAACTCAGAACTCCTAAGACCAAATAATGCAAGTATCTAGGAGTTTGACCAAAGACAGGCAGGGCAGTAAGGTGTTGACTCCTAGTAAGAAACAAATATTAGAGTATAAGTCGAGTATGGAAACTCTCCTGCATGAATAACTCTCAACAAGGAAATGATCTTTAACATATATCTTTCCTTAAACCACGCCACCAAAGGCTTAACCAAACAAGGACTCTCGCATGATAAATAGGCACAAGGTTGAGGAACTAAGGTACGCTACAGAACCTTAATCTCAAGCAATACACCATTCTTTACGCCTTGTCTAACTTTAGCATCGGAGTGTCATCGGCCGCCACAACGGTGGTATTTGGCTCACATTTGTTCCTTGTGCAAGTCAAGGTCAAGGAGAATGAAAACTGATCTATCAATTTGGCACCGTCCGTAGGGAACAACAAGTTCTAAGAAAAAAGAACTAGTACCCCTTTATTACAGTCCAAAAAGAAAATGGTAGCCACAAGATTCTGTACTAATGATGAGGTCGTCAAGCCCTCAAACGCTCGAGCCGGCGCAATACTACTAGCTCTGGTGGTGTCAGCCACGAGGAGAGAATCATCCCAGGCCCTCGCACCGGTTGCAGCCAACATGGACTCTACAGTGGATAAACTTTTAGCCTAAGTATTGTAGAACGCTCGGGTGGTGGAAATGTTTGCTCAACAAAATCCACAATCCACAGGCGGTGACAGTGGAGTAGAAAGGACCTTGTTCCCGCAAGAGAAAATGGAGCATATTCAGAATAGTCACAATGTCTCCGCTGGCTCTCAAGGGATGAAGGACGGCAGGAACCAAGGGAATGGAGCGGTTTATGGAAACCCGACATCCAGGGCTGACAAGTACACTACACAAAACCCACTCCGACTTGGGGCCACCAATCCAGATGTATTGTACAACCTCACCGTCCCCCGTTCACGGATCAGATCATGAACGACGCCACTTCCAAAGAAGTTCAGCCCCCAAAGCTAGAGTTCTATGATGGGACAACGGACCTGTCCGACCACCTACGCCATTACCATCATTTGATGGTGCTGAAATAAGGATCTGAAACAATAATTTGTCAAACATTTCCCATCAGCATGAAGAAAGCAACGCTAACTTGGTTTCACAGTCTCCTTCCAAGGTCTATTGACTTGTTTCAGATGCTGGCCAAAACGTTTATCACCCGCTTTGTCGACAGCCAGTGGATCGGGAAGGGTCCACACTACTTGCTCAGCCTCAAGCAAAAGCCAAGCGAAACACTGAGGGAGTATGTTACCTGCTTCAATGACGAGTTAACTCTGATCAATGGTTGTAGCAACGACACCTCCATCATAGCTTTCACTGCCAATTCTACAACTTCCTCACCCTAGATTCCCCGACGGACATGACAGACCTGCTAAAAAGCGCTCAGAAGTACATCACCCTTGAAGAGATATGGGTTGCTAAGAAAAAGGGCAAGAGTGAAAAGAAACATTCCCCCAACACTCGAGATAAGAATGAAGTAAGGAAGCAAGAAGAGGATGACAAAAACAAGAGAAAGCGGAGTCATAATAAGTCGGACCCCGACGAGACGAGGAAAAAAAAGGTATCTAACTTCGTCGGGTCAAAAAACGTCTCCCACGTTCCCCTCAACGCCAGCCTGTCTGACATCCTCACTACCATTAAAAACTTCCTTGCATTGATTAGATCGTGGACGTCACATCCAGACACAACCTTCTAAAGTTCATGAACATTTATTCCGGATATAACTAGATACAAATGCAGCCCAATAGCAAGATAATACCTCTTTCATAACTGAAAGAGGGATATACTGCTATCAGGTGATGTCGTTCGGTCTGAAAAAATGTCGGAGCAACATATCAACGACTGGTAAATCTAAGGTTCAAGGAGTAAATTGGCAGAACCATGGAGATCTATATAGATGATATGCTGGTCAAAAGTCTCGGCAGCCCCGATCACATCGTCGACCTCGCTGAAGAGTTCAATCAGCTCTGCAAGTATCAGATACCAGGAGAGACACTTTACCTGTACCTATCTGTTTCGAATCATGATGTCAGTTCAGCCCTAGTTTGAAAGGATAAGGGAATTCAGAAACCAATATACTACGCCAATAAAACCTTTGTGGAGGCAGAGGCAAACTACCCAGACCTATAGAAGTTAGCCTTGGTGCTAGTCGTATCCTCCAGGAAGCTGTGGACCTACTCCAAGGCTCACTCTATAACGGTCTTAACTAAATATCCACTCCACACAGTATTGCACAAGCCTGAGCTGTCAGGCATGATGGTTAATGGTCGGTCGAATTAGGGCAGTTTGATATCAACTACGCCCAAAAAATAGCCATCAAAGCTCAATCATTGGTGGATTTTATCGCCGAACTTATGGGTTGTGGAGAACGGGAATCGGATGACAAGGAACAGAAGTCAGATAACCAAGAATGGGTAATGCGCTGTGATGGTTCATCCACAATTAATAGAAGTGGACCTGGAATCACTCTCCGCTCTCCAGATAGGGTGACTCTGGAGAAAGCCATTAGGTTCGACTTCCCCGCCTCCAACAACAAAGCAGAATATGGGGCCTTCTTATTTGGCTTGAAGCTCGCCAAGGGGATCGAAATAGACAAACTGACTGCATATAGCGACTCCCATCTGGTAGTCTACAAGTCAAAGGGGAGTTCCGCAGCAAAGATCCCAGAATGTTGACTTACCGCGAGAAAATAATCATTGCCATGAGCGATCAAAAGGATAGAACTCCAGCGATGTCCAAGAGAGGATAATGAAAAGGTTGACGCATTGGCTAAAAGGGCCTTAGCTACAACTGAAACCACGAACGAACTCATTGAGTTATAAGAGAAATCAAGTTTGGAAGAGAAAAAAAATCCAGTGATGCATGAACAAGTAAATAAACAAGCCGGATGACTCCCATCGTTGAGTAAATCAAGAACGAAGTCCTCCCAACGGAGAAAATAGAAGCTAAAAGGCTGAAAAACATGGCAGCACGCGGTACACTCTCCTGAGTGACAAGTTGTACAGAAGGTCAGCCACTGGACCCCTTCTTTGATGCCTGACCAGCTCAGAAGCGGACTACGTTCTTAGAGAAATTCATGAGGGAGTCTACGGGAAACACCCAGGTGGGAAGACTCTGGCCCAAAAGGCCCTAATCTTAGGGTACTACTGGCAGAAGATGCAATAGGATGTCAAGGACGTAGTCCGAAAATGCGACAAGTGTTAGAGGTTTGCACCATACGTGCACATACCTGTTCAGCCCTTATCACAAATGACTAGCCCATGGCCTTTCACACAATGGGAAATGGACACTATTGGGCCACTCCCCATCTCCGCCAAAATAGGTTCATACTCATAGTTGTAGACTACTTCCCCAAATGGGTAGAAATTGAGCCCTTGGCCAAAATAGGCAAAAATCAAATTGAGAAATTCATATGGGCATCCATCATCTGCAGATTCGGCATCCCAATGACACTAGTCAGTGACAATGGGACTCAGTTTGAAGAAAAAATGTTAAAAAGCTATGTGATAACCTTAGCATCAACCACCACTACTCCTCACTAGGACACCCCCAAGCCAATGGACATGCGGAAGTCACCAACATGACCATTTTGGAAGCGTTCAAAAGAAAAACTTGATGCGGCCAAAGGCCTGTGGGTCTCAGAGATACCAGAAATCCTCTGCACATATTGGACCACCAAAAGAACCCCTACTGGGAAATCATTGTTCGCTTTAGCCTACGGATCGGAAGCAATGATCCCAGTAAAGCTAGGAATGCCAACATTCAGAACAGATGAGTTCAGGTCGGATGGCAATGTTGAAGCCTTGCACATCGGACTAGATCTCCTCAAGAAAAAAAGAGAATCTCCTCAAGAAAAAAAGAGACGAGGCTTTCACCAAGATAGCTGCCTATCAATAGATAATGGCTCAGTATTATAATAAGAAGGTCAAGCCACGAGAGTTCAAAGTGGGAGACTGGGTACTCCGAAGAACTCAGCAAAACACTAAGGAGCCAGGCGCGAGCAAGTTAAATCCGAACTGGGAAGGACCTTACAAAGTGACTAAGGTCAACAGGTCGGGTACATATTGGTTAGAAAACATGAACGGTGAAGGCCTTAAGCGGGCATGGAATGTAGAGCAACTAAAATAATATTATCAATAAATACAATGTATTTGTTTTAGTAGAGTTTCATTGTTGTTGTTCATTAAATATGGCTGAGTATCTAGTCAATCTATTACAATCTAATTTAAGTATCAGAACCGTTGGTCCGACCTCCATGTCAGACCACTAGGTGAGTTAAATAAGTCAGGACACCTAAGTCAGACTTATACACCCAAGGCCATCTGATCAAGATGGCTTGCTAGGGATCATTGTCCGACCATAGACAATGATGACCAAACTGACCAAATGTTAGTCAGCCATGCAGACTGATGAAGATAGCTTCTGGTCTGCTCTACAACCTAGTCCATAAATAATGGACAAAAATGGCTTAGAAAGTTAGAGTTTAGTCAGAGCTCATAAAGCCCGACCAAGATGACTTGCCAGGGATCATTGTTCAACCATATATAAGATGGCCAAACTAGACCAAAGTTTAGTCAGCCCATGAAGGCTGATGAAGACAACTTCTGGTCCGCTCTACAGCCTAGTCCACCAAGAACGGATAAATATGACTTAAAAAGTGGAAGTCTAGTCAAAGCTCATGAACCTGACCAAAAGTACTTGCTAGGGATCATTGTCCGACCATAGACAATGATGGCCAAACTAGACCAAAGTTTAATCAGCTCGTATAGACTGATGAAGATAGCTTCTGATCCGCTCTACAGCCTAGTTCGCCAAGAACGAACAAAGATGGCTTAAAAAGAAGTCTAGTCAGAGCTCATGAAGTTTGACCAAGATGACTTGCCAGAGATCGTTGTCCGACCATAGACAATGATGGCCAAACTAGACCAAAGTTTAGTCAACTCATGAAGGCTGATGAAGACAACTTCTGGTCCGTTCTACAACATAGTTCGCGAAGAACGGATAAAAATGGCTTAGAAAGTGGAAGTCTAGTCAGAGCTCATGAAGCCTGACCAAGATTACTTGCCAGGGATCATTGTCCGGCCATAGACAGTGATGGCCAAATTATACCAAAGTTTAGTCAGCCCATGAAAGCTGATGAAGACAACTTCTGGTCCACTCTACAGCCTAATCTGCTAAGAATGGACAAAATGGCTTAGAAAGTGGAAGTCTAGTCAGAGCTCATGAAGCCTGGCCAAGATGACTTGTCTGGGATCATTGTCTGACCATAGACAATGATGGCCAAACTAGACAAAAGTTTAGTCAGCCCATGAAGGCTTATGAAGACAACTTCTGGTCTGTTCTACAACCTAGTCCGCCAAGAGCGGATTTAGATAGCTTGAAAAATGAAGAATATAGTTGACTTATGAATTCAAATGACCTCTAGTCCGCCAAGATTACTCTTACCCTGTTGCGTAGAGTTTAGCCAACTCACAAGGCTTGGCCAGGATAACTTTTGGTCCCCTTAAGAGTTTAAACCAAAAACGCTTGATTTCATAAGCGCATACAAATTGAGTGGCAGAACTTACATGAACAAATTAACTAGACAATTTCCAGACTTAATGAAACTTCTTGTCTAAAAACCAACACCGTGGCAAGGCAACACAGAAGAGATTAAGTAGAAAAAGTCTAGAAAATACAAGTACAAAGTATTACTTGACAAATCTCCGTTCATTAATGATTCAAAAAAGTACAATTTTTATTCCTTGGGAGGATCAATTTCAGTGGCTGAAAGGCTAGATACATCAGAGGAAATAATAAGGAGTGGGTTGGCAGACTCAGGAGCTGCTCTGAATCATCGTTTGGAGGCGCCTGGTCAGAAGCTTCTTCCTCTTCAAACTTCGCATAAGCTATTTTTTCTGTAAAATGCGAAGTCAAGGTTAGGGTAGTCATCTTTAATCAGCCCCAACAGCTCCAACCTACCCTTAACAACCTTGCTGAAGTCTAAGGTCTCCTGACCCTCAAGTAGCTTCTTCTCGCGAGCTTCAGACTCCGCCAAACTCTTCTCTGCCTTTTTCAATCTGGCCGTGAGCTCATTAGCCCTAGATTACTCATTCACCACATGTTCTTTAAGCGGGCTAAGCTCATCCTGTGCCAAAGCAGCCTGCTCCTCCACTTTTCGAACACAGCTAAGGCAATAAGCAACTTCAAATTCCAGTTTTTGGCGTGAGACATTCCACTCAGACTCAGCACGCTTCTTTTCAGCGGCCTGAGTTTGCAGATCAGCTTATGCCTTCTCCGCCGCCTTTTGAGCACGCCTCAACTCCTCCTAAGTGCATTTCAAATTGTCCTCTGTGCCACTCACTGCAGATTGAACCTTAACTAGGTTGGCTTCAACCGACCCCAAGCGAGCCTTGTAAGAGTCCAACTCCGCCTTTGAAGCTTCCAGCTTGGCTTCAAAATCAACCTGCGCGGCCTGCAAACGATCCTCAAAATTTGTCTTCACACTAGGCTGGCCAGACTTCTCCTTCAACTGCTCATTCAACGATTCGATCTCATAAAGTGTGGCAGAATACGACTTTTGCAAGTTAGCAAAAGTCTTATCCATGCCATACACTCTATCGCGTGATGATTCCACCTCAGTCCTAGCCATGGAAGCCTGATTAAACATAACCATCCCTAGCATCAAGTGCCTCTGACCCTTATCGACATGCTCCCCCATCGTCACCCCTTCAGGCAATGACGCACGAGTGTTCAGCCATTTACGGATGTTCTGCCTTAAAACTACTGGCGTGTCTGCCTCCAGGTGCCAGTCTTGTGCATTAACCTCCGCTATATCGGGACCAAACAGGTTAACTCGGGTGCCAAGATGCAGCTCCCTCTGATCCGCAAATACGCCCGCTCCACCCTTAGACATCTGAACAAGGCCAAGAGCATCATCCACCGATTTCCCTTTCTCAGTCGCAAGCATCCTAGTTTGAGGAGCAACCTGACGTTCTGCTTCAGAGTCTGTGGGTGGGGCATAAGGTGGATAATCACTCCCTGGAGCAACCACCCCAGTAGGGCAGACACGAGGAATGGACAGAACAACCTCAGTAGCAGGAGCGACGTCCGAAAAGGATTGAGACCATGGTTTGGCAGAGAAGGAGGAACATCACCATCTTCAGCGGATACAGCTATTGCAGTCCGCGTTGACTGGAGCTGGGCCTGCTCCGCGCTCAGTTTGCTGACATCATCAATGCCCACTAGCTTCAGTTGGTCCCTCTCCAAGTCAGTAATGGGGACAGTAAGCTCAGGCAAAGTACCCTGCTTCTTTGGAACTATCCCCTTGGTTGACTGAGCTAGCCCCAGCTCCACAACAGTCACCCCCTCCTCTAGAGGGACAAGCGATTGAGAGGTGAAAGTGGCCTTAGAACCAGCCCGTTTCTTCTTGGGCTGAACAATAGGAGGCAGAGCTACATCCAACTTCTTTTTCTTGGTTGGACTGAGCATCTTCAACTTCCTCTTCCTCGAATGACGACCGTCGGTCTCACTGGTCGACGTCCTAAAAGAAGTGGGAGCTTCGTGAAAATAATCAAACAACCCACTCCGCGTGATGTTGCCAGGCTGCATGACATCATCGATTGGCACAAGGATCGACTAGTTCTCAAAACTCTTTCATTACTAACTCTTGTTCTTTAAAAAAACTAGAGCCGAAAAGTTCTCTGCAAAAAAAATGAGCAATAACTCAATGCATCATCCACAATAATAGAAAGGGGGATATCATACTTACTACTCTCCAGTATGAATTTTTGAGCTAGCAGACGACCATCCAACATGGAATACTATGAGTCCGAAGAGGCCAGAAAACAATATTTCAGCCAGGACTTGAAATCACCTATCAAAGAACCCATACAAACTGGCATCCGCAACAAATAGACTCCATGATAGTTCAAAAGGGGAGAAGTCGGCAGATGGATCACTTTCGGAGTCAGTCGAAGGTCAGCCCCATTTAGAATGGCGATCAAAGTTTTGTACTCGTTTGGTGCCATCTGAGTGGGCGGAATACACAGATATGCCAAGAAGTGCCATATATCTTCTGGGACAGGGAAGCGGAGTCTTGATTGAAACATGCCCCCATACAAAGTAGTGAACCCCTTTGGATGCCTCATCGGGATATGATCTGAACCCAATAGGAAAAGTTTCAAGTCCTCAAGAATCTGATATTTATCTTGGAGACCAACCGTATTAGTTTCTGCGATCAACCTATCCCCAAAATTTCATAACAAGCAAAGGCTAGCATCTCAGCATGATTGAGTTTACTCCTATCAGCCATTGAAGAATGCATGAACCTTCGATTGAGTTGCGAAAACAAAAATTGATCAAAACAAGAAAATAAGGAGTCTCTGAAAAAATAGCAGAAGTAAATAAACTCAATTCTGCAAAGAATAAGACTTATATAGAAATGAGAGGGCGCACCTTTCTTGAGTAGTCACATATTCAATTAATGGTGTGTGCTGCTAAAGGAAACATTTCAGACTCAATCATCACGACTGTCCGGATCCCTCATGAAGTGACTTAGTGGACCAACAGACTGGCCCACTAACTCAGGGGGAGCAGCTGATGATACAACCAAATCATCCAATAATTTACTCCGTACACGTGGCACGGCGATCTCGCCAATAGATTGAAGCGGAGCCCAAATAAGCGCCTAATCTGATCTAGCCCATTAGGTGGGGAACCAAGCCCAGATCACTCCAATCCCATTGAGGCGAGTATTTGGGAATTGGACCCAAGCAACCAGGCCCTTTCCAACCCATAAGCCAAATGGTCAAACCTAGAACCCGTAAGACAAATAAGACAAGTATCTAGGAGTTTGACCAAAGACAGGCAAGTTAGAAAGACGTTGACTCCAAATAGAAAACAAACATTAGAGTACAAGTCATGCATGAAAACTCTCTTGTATGGACAACTCTCAACAAGGAAAGGATCTCTAACATATATCTTTCCTTAAACCACGCCACCAAAGGCATAGTCGAACAAGAAATTTCGCATGATAAATAGGGCACAAGGTTGAGGAATTAAGGTACGCTATTGAATCCTAATCTCAAACAATAAACCATTTTCTACACCTTATCTGACTTTAGCATCGGAATGCCATCGGCCGCCACATCGGTGGTATTTGGCTCACGTTTGTTCCTTATGCAGGTCAAGGTCAATGAAAAAGGAAACTGATCTATAACTAACTAAGAAGTCATTCCAAGCAATATTTATCACGATGACATGGAAGAAGAATAAAATCAAGAAAAAAATTATGGTTAGAATGTGACGCGCGTTAGGGATACAAAGCCAAGTCTTGGTTACTAAAAGTAGTGGTAAAAACAGAAGTCAAAGTTGAGGTTCTAAAGTAACAAATTACTAATGGCTATCCAGTTTTGAGTGTAAAAAGGTCCATGACACCTATGAGTGAAGTATGTTAATACTTTGCATTGTTGACAACTTGCAAAGGTGGGTTTAGACTCGTAGTACCATTTACTTTTATAGCAAGTGGCATTCTTTAGTTTGGTGTTGGTTGTAAAAAAATTGCTCAGACTCGATATAAAGATGATATCCCGAGCCATTATGGGTTTGACTCTTGGCAAAAAGATTATAGACCATGCAATTTCTTTAATGGGTCATTGAACATTATTTATTTAATTCATGTCCCAATGTTGTAATGCAATCCCTTGTAGGGTTGAAATAATGCCCGGAGGCTACATTATTATCCCCGTAGGAGTAATCAAATCACACTCGAAGGCTACACTATAGTTGCCATGAAGCATGCAAGTCGCCTCCACCTCATATACAAACTTGCTTTTATTCTAGTCCATCTAAGTGGCTATGGTCCATACCTGAAGGCTAATCAACGAAAGAACACATGTGCTTCTAATTGGCGAAACTCGCAATATCCCATCTGGTGAGTCTCAAACCTAAGACCTCTCACATGGAGGATGGATGGTAACTGTCTAACACAACACATTGTGATCTGGATCCCTAATTATCAATATTGTGTTGGGTTGCATGGATACGGATACAGGTACTAGTACGGGCATGAAACTGACACTAGAATACGATAAATTTTCAAAATTGAGAATACAGATAGGGGTAAGATATGGCATTAAAACATGGTAACATATCATTAGTTAATTAATGATATTCATAAACCATAAATGCATAAACACCGTCATCCGATTATCATTTCATTAATTTGTTAAGCACTAAAAAACTATCATAGGTCATAAACATATGCATCATAAATATACGCATCGCACAAAAAAAGTTCATATCCTATCCTAGTCTTGCAATTCGAAAAGAAAAACAGAAAAAAAAAAATTATTTGGCTATATCCTAGTCATTGACTATGAGATACACCCCTTGACTATATTCAGGATGTATTTAAGGTGTATTGGTGGCGTATTGAGGGTGTATCTAACATGGGTGTACTGGATGTTATAGTTTATAGATGCTTCCTAGATGCTGGGGTATTAAATTTATGTTTGAGATATACTAGCTAAGCCATTTCACAATCCCATAAAACATTCAAAACGGTGTGAAGCCATCAAAATTATAAGTCCGAAATTGAATTGAAGCCCAAGTAAGGCAAAGAGAAGAGAAGAAAGAAACTTACCGAAAATGTCGACGACAACTACTGCTAGAGATTTAGAAACAAAGCCTGATTTCTCAGCAACAACGAACAAAAACTCTTTGGAAATGACCTTAAAACCCCTAAAAGAAGAGATGCCATTCTACGAAAATGCAGTCCAACAAACTCAAGTATTCAACAAAACCCTAGAAGACTCGTTCAGTTCCGCCATTGAAATCGCCAAATCCGATTCTCTAAAATACATGCAACTTCCTCTGCCCATCTCCATCAAACTCTAGCAAGCACTTACCCCCTAAGATTAGCGGGTAATTTGGATGTGCCCATTTCTTTAATCCGTATTGCACTTACCCCCTAAGACTAGCGGTAAATGTGCCTTGACCGTCAGTTTAAAATAGATGACCAAAATACCCTTGAGAAATCATAGCTTAGATTATCTGTTTCGTATCTCAAACATCTCATCTCGAAGAAATCCTAGGACCCAACTGAAATCGTAACTGTATCTTAACCCAACAGTTGATAAAAAAAATTGTAGCTCAAACATCTCATCTCGAAGAAAATCGTAGGGTCCAGCTGAAATTATAAATAAATCTTGAAGAAAATCATAGGGCTTAAATTAAATCATACAAATCTCGAGAAAAATCTAAAAGTTGTTAAAAAAAATTCCTCCTTCTTCCTCCTCTTTCCTCCTTCGTCGTCCTCCTCTTTCCTCTTCCCTTTTTTTCCTCCTCTGTTTTGCCACCCAAATCCATAATGAACCCACAACAACCCTACGACTGTTCCACAACAACCTTGCGAAAAATATAAAATTGGACTCACAATCCAATACTAGATTCCTACAAATGGTCCAATTAGTCAAAAGTTGTATGAAACACACACTTTGAAAGCAACTATATCAACTACCATCTATCTTCCTCCTCCTCCCCTCTTCTTCAAGGAACTTCCTCTATCTTTCTTCCCTTTGTCTTCCTTCCATTCCCCTCCAAAAACTCATTTTTTTTCATCTGTCTATAAACTTACCTTTATGTCTCAAAGAAGTAATTCAAGAAGAATTCCAACAGCACATCGTCATAGAAAAGCCCATGCCCCCAAATCTCATCTCTTCTTCCCCAAATAAGAGAAGTAGTCATCCAAGACTAAAGAAACCCCAAAGCCCGTTAAAGTTCTTCGTGCAACTCAAAACCAATTTTGTGGAAGGTGGGTTTTGTGTTTCAAGATGACGATGAAACCACTACTACCATTACTCATGACTCCAAACAGAGGAAGAAATAAGAGGAAGGGGGAGGTGGTGACAGGGCTGCGAAACAAATGATGAAGAAGGGGGATGATGAAGGAAGAGGGAGGAGGAGGAAAGGGGAGGTGGCGACGGGGCTGCGAAACATAGGAGGAATAAGGGGGAGAATGAGGAAGGAGGAAAGGGGAGGGTGGCGTGGGTGGGCGGGGGGGGGCTGTGAAACATATAGAGGAAAAAGAGGGAAGAGGAGGAGGAGGAAGGTTTTTTTTTATATAGATTTTCCTCGAGTTGCATATATAATTTAATTTGGACTCTACGATTTTTTTGAGATTTGTTTATGATTTCAACTGGACCCTACAATTTTCTTCAAGATGAGATGTTTGAGATACAAATTTTTTATAACGATTGAATTTTTCTCGAGATACGATTACAAATTTAATTGGGCCTAGGATTTTTTTAAGATACGAACAAGTTAATCTCGGCTTTTGACTTGTCAAGGGTATTTTGGTCTTGTATTTTAAAAATTGACGGTCAAGACACGATTAGTGCTAGTCTTCGGAGTAAATGCAATTCGGATTAAAGAAGATGACCAATTAGCTATTTATTTATGGGGATAGACTAGGTGAGCCATTTCACAGTCCTCGAAAACGTTCAAAAACGGTGTGAAGCCCAAGGAGAAGAGAAGAGAAGAGAAGCGAAGAGAAGAGGAGAGAAAGCTACCGAAAATGTCAGAACCAAAGTCTGATTTCTCAACGATAACGAAGGAAAACTCTTTGGAAAGGACCTTAAAAACCCTAAAAGAAGAGATGCCATTCATTGAATATGCGGTCCAACAAGCTCAAACATACAACAAAACCCTAGAAGACTCGTTCAGTTCCGCCATTGAAGTCGCCAAATCTCGATTCTCTGAAATTCGTGCAACTTCCTCTGCCCATCTCCATCAAACTCTAGTAAGCTAAGCTTTCCCAACAATCTCACTTTCACCCTTTCTATCATTTGAGTTTGATTGATATCTGTGCATCTAATTTCTTTTTAGGATTCTCTGCAAGATATCAAGTCAGAGTATAATGCTTATGAGGATGCTTTCTTTGCCAAGATCAAGGGTATCAACTTCTTTTCTATGATAAAGTTGCTGCATTTGCCCATGATTTCGGAAACTTATGTGAGAAATAATAATAATTGTCATTTTGTTTCTTCTTGCAGAGGATATCTATGTTGCTGCTGAGAATCCCGCAGCCACGTTTGTTGCAGCATTTGGTTTGGGGGTTATTGGATTGAAAAGTAAGTTATTCTAGCACACTTCTTTTTTAGGGGAAATGTGTTTTAGTCTACAAGTCTGTTCTCTTGAATATATACTAACATAGTTCCGTTGAACTGTAAACCCCATTGACAAGATATCCACTCCTGAGATGTGCAAATTTATTATTCCTAAATCATAACATAATTAAAGGGAGTGCCAAGAATCTTTATGTGAGGGAGAATTAGTTAAATTACCCAGGAAAGATTACCTTTCCAGAAAATAATGAGAGCCTCTTTTTGATGATTCAATCACATGATTCAAAGATCATTTGTCCTATTAAATTTAGCACTGGAAGCTCCACATATAAAGAAGGTAAAGTACTATGGAGTTAAATCGTGAATCGGACCCTATTCAGTTCAGGACCGTCATGAGATTAATCTGGATTAATAAAAATTTAGCGGAATTACTGGTATTTTTCAACATATTTTTCTCTATCCTTCTAAGTAAATGTGTTTATTGCAAGGAAAAAATAAAAATAATATATATTTACATGCAACAATTTAAGGAAAATAACAATTAAATAAAAAAAAATTCAACGTCAGACTAATGTGCGATTTTCCATATTCTTTAGTTTTGCTTGTTATTTTTATTTGGTCATTTTCTCTTCTCTTAGAAATTTTTTTGTACATATTATCTTTGATATTTCTTTCTCTCTAGTCTCTTCACAAATTCTTGGTATTGCTCTATGGGTAGAGTGTCGATAAGTTTTTTTTTTAAAACATATTGGCATGGACCGATTTTAATCAATGAGCTTTGAAAGCGATTAATCAGTAACTCAGCGAGAAATCATCTATTTTCATGATAAATTGGCCAAAGATTATTTAGAAAAAAGTGATTAATCGGGGATTAATCACCAATTAATCACCGATTAAATAACATAGGTAAAGTACATATGTTACATCCCAAACTTTGTGCTACTTCTTCACATCACAACATAAATCACACCAAAATTTTTGAAATTTTGATCTCAAACACTGAGCAAAAACTTAAATTAGTACTTTGAGATTCATTAGCTTAATTAATGAAGAAATTTGCATTGTCTGCAAATTGTAAATGGGTAATTTTCTGAAATCCTTTTGTGACCTTGATTCCTGTCACTAGTTGTAATCCCATAGTTCAATATACATAGATTACTTATACTCTAAAAAAAATGCAACGTTAAAGAAGAAATGGTTGGGCTTGCGGGTGAGATGCTCACATGTCCGAGTACAGTCAGATAACATACCTACTGGGACTGGCGGACTGCAATAAAGCAACCATTATTAAAAATACCCCACCTATCCCCCAACCCAAGATAATAGCCCTGATTTTTTTTCACAAATCTGTGAACTGCTATTGAATACTTTGTGCATTCCTTTTTCTCCAAAAAAACTCAAACAATGATATCCGGAGTCTTTCCCGAATTCATTTACCTCTACCCGTGAAATTGCTAGTATTCCAATGAAGAATCAAAATGGAGGTCGGTAATAGGGGTAGTGCCTCCACACTGAGGAATCATTGAAGACCAAACTTCTCCAGCAAATGCACACTGAAGAAAACAGAGCAAAATGGATTCAAGCCGGATCACTCACAAAGAGCAGTCATTGATGATCACTATAGCCCTTTTTAACAAATTATCAATGACGACACTTGCTCTAGCCCATAGGAGTAGGTTAGCTATTGTGATCATCTTCCTTTTCCAAAACATAGGCTCAGAGAAGTTAATAACAGTTGCTGCAATGATCACTCCGGTAGCTACTTCCAGCCAAAGATGAGCGATCGCCTGCTTGAAATATATATTTATGCTGATTTATATTGCACATATGTTGTGGTTTGGCTTGATAGTTTAACAAGGCTTATTGAATAATTTTGGTTTTATCAGATTAAACATCATATACTGGCCATACCATGCAATATGGTGACACTTGTTTTCTATATGCAGGGCCAAGACGCTTTATAACCAACAGTATCTCTCGCATTTTTGTAAGCGAAGAGGTAAGCATCAATGATTATTGCGTGCATATTTAATTTACTTATGCATCTCATATGTATCATACTAGTGTATTACCCGTACCATTGACATGATTTATAAGAAATTTTTAAAAAAAATTACTTAATTAAAATTAAAACAGAAAGGTTATGCAAAATCGAGTCATTTACAAAGTGTAATATTACATTTGGGTCAAATGCAATATTGGGTTATGAAAAGAAAAAAACAAAAAATATACAGAAATAAGGTCCATATAAAAAATTACAATTATTATTATTATTATTATTATTATTATTATTATTATTATTATTATTATTGTTATTGTTATTATTATTATTGTTATTGAGATAAAACGAAGGATTTTTGTTGCTGAAGCCCATCTTTTGTTCAACTTCATTTTTAAGTGTCAGACTTCTGATTGATGCCAAAAACCGACATTAATATCGTTGCATGATTTTTGACATCAATCAAAGAAATATAAGTTGTTTCTTATTTATTTATTTTCTTCTTCCTTCAACCTGCAATACAATTCAACAATATATAGTGGAAGTAGGGGTTATCGTCTACTTCACGTGGATTAAAATACAATATTTGATTTTCAACTTAAAGAATAAAGAGCATAGCAAAATAATGGATGGTGAAAATAAGTATTAAACTAAAAGTTAAAGAACAAAGATAAAACTTCTTCAATGAAATTTAAACTTAAACTGTAGTATATGCACTTTTCTCCCAAGTAAAAATATAAAGCCAAGAGCTACAACTAAAAAACTTTGTAAAGAAAAACTATCAAAGAAAAACTCTCAAAGAAAAACTATCCCTTATGAACTCCATGTATGGGGTTTTTATAGGTAAAAAGGGTTTGAGTGAAACAAGGAAACACGGTTTGAGTTAAACAATGAAACATGGTTGAATGAAACAAGGAATGGTTGAGTGAAATAAGGAAACATGGTTTGAGTGAAACAAGGAATGGTGTCGGAGTTCAACAAGGAAACATGTCTTGTAGATATTTTTTTATGATAAAGTTGGCCATGTGGACATCCAAATCTTCATATTGATATTCTCGAGATCCGTAGTTGTTGCTTTGTGGGCTTGACTTCATGGGTCTTGAGATTGAAATTTTTTAATCCTGATGAATGCATTCAAATTCCCATTGGGCCTTCTAGTTGATGAATTTAGCCTTATTGTGTCAATTTATGCATAATTTGAGAATTGTACTTGAATTCTTACAAAATGCACAAAATACACGTAATGAGATATTTTTATTTGATAATTGGACTTAACAATTGTATATTTAGGAGTGTAAAATCGATGTTTTGGGTGCTTATCACACCACCCCCAAACAACCTTTTGCTAGTCCTCTAGCAAAGAACAACGAAAAGAAAGATAAGAACACAAAACAAAGTATTTTTACTCGTCATAAACTTCTCAAAGAAATCAATGCCACTTTCGCTGGTATGACTCGATTGCATTTACAATATGCAACAACGCCTTGAACCCCTAGCATGACACTAAAGGAGGAGTTTTAACCTTCTGAGGGTTATCCAGGATGACACCCACAAATTTTTTTTTTTTTTTTTTATATGAAACAAAATTGATGTGTGACCTATTGTTCTCGGAGAATATCCCTGTTATTCAACCACATAGAAGTCAAGAGACATGTATTTTCTTACTAAAATGCACATTACAAGTGAACAACTTTGGAACAAGGTGTGTGTGTGTGAATAACCAACAAATGCAACTTTTCATGTCAAAGTAACGTACATCCTAATCCACCTTTGGAATAACTGTTTTGACTTCAAAACTCACCAGTTAATATCTCTGAAATGATCACACTGAGTTTGGGTAAAATATTTTCTCTCTTGCACATGAGGAAAAGAGGAAATGTAAAAATGCAAACTTCTCACATGCTCATAAGAATAAACGGACATGAAAGAGAACAATAGTCTCATGGAAGGAATGTTGATCACCTGCAAGAATGTCGAGTTACCAACCATAGCGTCTTTTCATCTACTCTCCACTTCTTACCATACCTTACCATAGGGTTAATTAGGATTTCTCTAAAAAGGCAATGAATCTGTTTTTTTTTTATATTTTTTATATATATATATATATATGAGGAATAGTGGGGTTGGTGGCAAGTAAAATGATGTTTCTGAAAATGTAGGGTCTTCAAATAGATTAATAGGGGACTCATCAATCACTTCCTTTTATTCTCCTTTTTTTACAACCCTTTTTTTTTTTTTTTTTTTTTTTCTCTGAAGTACCTTGGACTTTGTAGTTTCACTTTGCACTCCTATTTTTCTTCATAAATCTTCCTAACATTTTTCATAAACATAAAGGGAAATATGGGGTTTTATTTTTATTTTTATATATATCTAAAAAAAAGATAAAGGCTCACATTGGTATTGGATGAAATGATTAGTAAGATGGTTTTGAGAAGGTTCAAATGGACAAGAGATGCCTAATTTACCTTCTAAGGTTTGGTAATGGTTATAAGTCTCAAATAGACTACAAGACCTATGTTTCTCTTAACTTGAAAAAGATGTCATCCTCAGTGACCAACCAAAAAGAAGAATAATGACACTTCACAACAAGTTAATGTCCAATAAAATTTTAAGTCATCATATGACTCGGAGTTGTGTAAAACACTCTGAATAAAATGAAAGGCCTGATAGCTCACAAGGTTAAAGTCTCCACTATTATTCCTCTAGATTCTCAGGAATAACCTACTTTTGTATTCCAAACTACATCTGTGGTCATTGTGCAAAAATTTATTTGTTCATGAATGCTCAAATGCAATATTTACTCTAGCAATAAACTTCCAACATCTTTTTGCCTAAATGTAATGAATCAAGTAATCCAATCTCATCATAGCTAGGATACCACACTTTTTGTTTTTTAGAAAACAATTTTCAAAAGAGCTATAAATTTTGATAAATCTCCCCACCCCCAAACAAATAAAACACTGTCCCTAGTGTTAAACAAATGAAATGAAAAGTGAAACAAAAATTAGAACTTATTACCTCAGATGATTTGTTGAATATCTGTACCGTCCCTGCAATGAAAAAGAGTGAATTGTGGGGTGATGTATTATTAAAATACATCACCTTCAAACAGGAATTGGCGGTATTATTAATAAATTTATTATTATTATTTTATGAATGGATAAACGGATTGGGCTGCCTCCCAGTAGCGCTAAGTTTAATGTCATTGCCGGTCGTAATCAGGGGCGGACCCAGGATTTTAGTCGGGGGGGGGGGGGCAAAATGGAAAATACTTATTAGTTGATAATAGTAGTTATCAATGGTAAAGCCAATTTTTTTTTTTACCGAAGCTAGTAACTAATAAAAAAAAAATTCAACTATAAAAAATACAATTTTAAGCCAAAATAAGGTCACTATTGATAACCTTAGCAAAGAGCAAACAAGCATAATAACTAGAATATATAACTAATATCACAAAAAAGTTTGTCTAGGCAGCCAGACTTTAAAGCCATTTTTTGGCCAGGCTAGAGCATTTTTACACCTTTACCCATTCTCTTTAAAATACAATCACAAACATTATCTATAAAAGGGATAGAAATGTAAAAAACTTAAAACCTGACCAAAAAGTGGCTATAAAGCCTGGTTGTCTAGAATTGAGAATCACAAAATAATTAGGATAAGTTCTAGGTGAAGCTAAAAAAAATTTGAAATTTGCGAATCTAATATGATCATAATACAATTTCAAAGAAAAAATAGTTTATATGAGGCTCAAATTTTATACGAGTTGGCTAATGGTATATATTTTCATTGAATTCTATCGTTATTATTTTAGATATTAATTTTAAATATTTTTTTGTTAGGGGTTTAATATTACTTGTGAAAAAAAATTCATTTATTTTATATTAATAAATTTTTATTAAACTAAACATTTTTTAATGTTTGCAATTACTAATAAAATTGCTAGGGGTGGGCAATGTCGGTTCGGTTCGGTTTTGAGCCCCAAACCGATTTCATTCGGTTTGCCCAAAACTCAAACCGAAACCGAATTTTGTATTTGTAAATCGATGAATTCGGTTGAACCGAATTTCGGGCTCAAGCACTTGAAAGACTTTCATTAAAACATGCCCAATTTTTTTACAGGCCTAATTTTTTACAGACCCAATTTTTAGCCCAAAATTGAAAACTTTGATAAAAGGAGGGCGATTCAGTGCAACAAGGTGTATTGCAGTGCATTTGTTGCACTAATCAGGTATTGACACACACCTATTATTTAGTTATTTATATATATATCTAATTAATCGGTCGGTTCGGTTATAAATCGGTTGGTTCAAAACCGTAAATCGATTTCGAACCGTTTATAATCGGTTCGGTTCGGTTTAAATTATTTTCTTTCTACTCATATTTCGATTCGGTAATATTTGAAAATCGGTTCGGTCGGTTAACTAAATTTAAATCGGTTTTTGCCCACCCCTAAAAATTGCATTGAAAATAAAATAAAAAATGCTAAATTTAAATCGGTTTTTGCCCACCCCTAAAAATTGCATTGAAAATAAAATAAAAAATGCACTCGAAGAGTATCGAACTCAGGTCTTTTACTAAAAATGATAAACCTCAAACCACTACACCAACAAAGACATGTTTGAATATTTTCATAAACAATTAACATATTGTATTCTACATTATATAATCGATTTTTTAAGACTAAAATATATATACTAAAAATATTTTAAAAATTGAGGGGGGGCAGCTGCCCCCCCTCGCCCCTTAGTAGGTCCGCCCATGGTCGTAATAGGGGTGGTGGATACCACCCCCAAACAGGCTTGAGTAGGAATTTGTAGTCTTGACTAATCCTCATAGTTAGGATCAATCAACTGAATGGTTTCCACTGACCTTGTGGGAAGTTCATGGTATGGTTTCAGTCGCTGTCCATATACTTGAAGGAGACCACCATTTGTAGGGTTTTCTACGGTGATGGCACCATAGTTTTTAACATCACGTACAATAAATGGACCAGACCAACGAGTTTTTAGCTTACCTGAAAAGAGATGAAGACGAGAGTTGTAGAGTAGGACTTTCTGACCAAGATGAAACTTTTTTCCCATGATGCTTTTGTCACGTATCCACTTCATTTTATCTTTGTAGTTCTTGGATAAGTCATAAGCATCATACCTCAATTCTTCTAGTTCATCGAGCTAAAGTTTCCGTTTTTTACCAGCCATATCGAGGTCAAAGTTTAGACTCTTTGTAGCCCAATAAGCTCTATGTTGGAGTTCGACAGGAAGGTGACATGGTTTATCAAAGACCAATCTATAGGGAGACATCCCTAAAGGAGTTTTGAATGCAGTTCGGTATGCCCATAAGGCATCCAAAAGACGTAAAGTCCAATCTTTCCGATTTGGATTGATAGTCTTTTCGAGGATGTTCTTGATTTGACGATTTGAGACTTCAACTTGACGCTTGTTTGAGGATGGTAGGAAAGGGCAACTTTGTGAGTAACCCCATACTTTTTAACAAGATGCTCAAATACGCGGTTACAGAAATGCTTACCCCCATCACTAATGATACCCTTGGGGGTGCCAAATCTACTAAAGATAAACTCCCTTATGAATGAAATAACAATTTTGTGATCATTGGTCTTAGTGGCAATGGCCTTTATCCATTTAGAAACGTAATCCACTGCAAGAAGGATGTATCGATACCCATGGGAGGATGGAAATGGTCCCATAAAATCGATGCCCCAAACATCAAAAACTTCAACCACTAGAATAGGATTCAGAGGCATCATGTGTCGACGAGTTATTCGCCCAAGTTGTTGACATCGGTGACAGACTTTACAATACTCATGTGCATCTCGAAAAAGGGTAGGCTAATAAAAACCTGATTGGAGAACCTTCTCCGCGGTTTTCTTAGAACTAAAATGCCCACCACAAGCTTGATCATGGCAAAATGAGAGAATGCTCAATTGTTCAACTTTTGGAACGCATCTTCTGATAAGTTGGTCAGGGCAGTATTTGTACAAATATGGCTCATCCCAAGAATAATACTTGACCCTAGACAAAAACTTGTCACGATCTGGCTTAGACCAGTGTGAAGGGAGTTCCTCAGTTGCTAAAAAATTGACAATGTCGGCATACCAAGGAATCTCTTGCTCTACCAAGAGAAGTTGTTCATCTGGGAAGTCCTCTTGAATGGGCAAGATACTAGTAGATGACTGTGATGTTAGCCTAGACAAGTGGTCAGCGACCGCATTTTCTGTACCTGACTTATCTCGTATTTCAAGATCAAATTCTTGAAGCAAAAGAACCCATCGAATCAGTCGAGGTTTGGTGTCTTTCTTATTAAGAAGGTATCTAAGGGCTGCATGGTCAGTGTACACAATGACTTTAGCTCCAATGAGATAGGAACAAAATTTATCGAGTACATAAACAATGGCTAACATCTCTTTTTCCGTGGTCGAGTAATTGAGTTGAGCCTCATTCAGAGTTTTGCTAGCATAGTAGATAACATGAGGAAGTTTGTTAACTTTCTGACCCAAAACTGCACCTACAGCATGGTCAGAGGCATCACACATAATCTCAAAGGGTAGCACCCAATCAGGAGCTCGGATGATAGGGGCTGTGACTAGTTCAGATTTAAGATGCAAAAACGCAGATATGCACTTGTAAAAAAAAGGGAACATCCTTAGCTAAGAGACTTGTCATAGGGCGTGCAATCTTCGAAAAATCTTTAATGAAGCGGCGATAAAATCCAGCATGCCCCAAGAAAGATCGCACATCTTTAACAGATTTTGGAATCGGAAGAGATGAAATGACATCAATCTTAGCTTTGTCCACCTCAATGCCTTTTTGAGAGACAACGTGCCTAAGAACAATGCCCTGCTTCACCATGAAGTGACACTTTTCCCAATTTAAAACAAGACATTTTTCTTCGCAACGCTCTAAGACATAGTGAGAAATGATATAGGCATTGGTCAAAAGATGAGCCGAATACTGAAAAATCATCCATAAATATCTCAAGAAAGTTGTCCACCATATCACTGAATATGCTAGACATGCATCTTTGAAATGTCGCAGGTGCGTTGCATAGCCCAAAAAGCATGCGACGATAAGTGTAAGTACCTAAAGGACAAGTGAATGTGGTTTTCTCTTGATCCTCTTGTGCAATAGGGATTTGATTGTATCCAGAATATTCATCTAAGAAACAATAGTAAGGATGACCTGCTATAACCTCTCAAGCATCTGATCAATAAAGGGAAGGGGAAAGTGATCTTTTTGAGTATTAGAGTTCAACTTACGATAATCAATGCATATTCTCCATCCCTTTTTCATTCTTTGTGGCACAAGTTCCTTTTTTCTCATTTTCAACGACTGTAATTCCTGACTTCTTAGGAACCGCATGGACTGGGCTAACCCATTGGCTATCAGAGATAGCATAAATGATGTTTGCATCCAGGAGTTTCAACACTTCTTTTACGACATCTTTCAAAATGGGATTTAGACGCTAGGGTTCTCTGGATGTTTTGGTTTCATCTTCCAAATAAATATGATGCTCACAGACAGTAGGGTCAACACCCTTGATGTCATGAATATTCCAAGCAATGGCTGACTTGTGAGCTTTAAGGACCTCCAACAACTTGTCACTGTGTTCCTCAGTAAGATCTGAGGCAATAATCACTGGATAACTCTCCGCAGGACCAAGAAATGCATATCTCAATTCATTTGGTAAAGGCTTAAGTTCTAGTAATTTCTGAGTGCTTGTGGATGAGTCACTATCTTGTGATTGTTCTCTAAAGGAAGAAGATGAATACAACTCTTCCTAATATTGATAACGTGATAATGGCTCGGATTCAGGTATATGCATTATGGGCACATTATCCAACATATTGTTGACCTCTTCAATAGCCTCATCCATATCTAGGTTCATACCAAAGTGTGAGAGACAACGAAGCAATACGTCATCTGGTGACGATTGAGCCATAGACTCAAAAGATCGAATAATACACACTTCTTCTTCTTCCTCAATCATATCGAGATCATCTCTCCTTTGCAAGGCCTTAAAAATATTCAATTCAGCTTTAAGGTTCCCAAAAGAAACAGACATGCTACCGCTTTTACAGTTGATGTTAGCCTGCGCAGTTGCTAAGAAGGGTCGCCCTAAGATGACAGGAATTTGATTATTTGGGCTCGGGCTAGTGTCTAAGATGATGAAATCAACTGGATAATAGAAATATGCAACTTGAACAATCACATCCAAAACTATTCCTCTAGGGTATCGTTTTGATTCATCTGCTAGCTTAAGAACTACCTTTGTTGGTTGCATCTCCTTTAACCCAAGTTCTAAATATATATGATAAGGTAAGAGATTCACGCTCGCTCCTAAGTCGATCAAGGCACGACTTTCAAAGTCTTTTTCGATGAAACATGGTACAGTAGGGGTTCCTGGATCCCTGTACTTAATTACTCCAGTTTGTTGAATGGCATCGCTTGCAAGGCATGCAGTTTCAGGTATTTCCATTTTTCTCTTTTTAGTACACGTCCTTGAAATTTTTTTGATGTGTACTCCTTTAAAAATCTCTAGTATTTCTTGAAATTGCTTATCTTTTTTGTTACCTAAAAGGGCTTTGGGAAAAGGTGCCTTAGGTATATACTTTCTTAGTTCCACAAACTGAGAGGGTGAGTTTAAACTAGTTTGAGAAGAATCATTAGCGTTCTCAATTGATTTAGGAACATTCTCTTTGAAAATCACATCAGTTCTCTTGGGTTGTTCTATGTCATTATCAATTGCTTGGCCAAAACGAAGGGTGGTGACAATTTTAACTTCTTCCTGTGAATCAACATTATTACCAATTTCATTGACATGGGCTTGGGGAACACCTTTTGGATTAGGGATGGGCTGACTGGGGAATGTTCTTTTTTCCTTTCCCACGCTCAACTGTTGCAATTGTTGTTGAAGTTGGTGGATGGCTTGGGAATTAGCAGCATTAGTTGTCAGTAATTGGTGCATCATAACCTCCAATGATGGTTTTGAAGATGGTAAAGGAGCAACATATTGATTTTGAGGTACAAAGTCTCGAAAGTTGCTAAGTTGAGGTTGACCATAAGAATTATAAAGGACAGGTACCATAGGAAGGTTCACAGGCTGATTTTGTCGGAATGAAAGAGGTCCTCCATGTGGTGGATATTGACTCTGTTGCAACTGGTTAGATTGAGGTCCATATAGGTTAGATTGAGGTCCATATTGAACCTGTCTGGGATAAGTGCGTGAGTTGTGGGCTTGTCCACTAGGCTGCCTAGGGTGTTGAAACCTAGGAGGATTCCCTGAACTTCTGGGTGGTTGTTCATAAAAGTCACCACCATAGGAAAGGTTAGGGTGATGTCGATTTGCAGATGTGTATGTTTGTCCGAATGTGTGTGATTTACGTTCACTATTAAATACACACACCTCCTCTGGAGGTTCATTGCCACCTGAAGTTAAAGGGCAATCAAAATCTATATGATCTCTTTTGAGGCAAAAGGTACAAGGCTTATAAGTCTGTTATCTAGCTTCGGAGGTAGACTTTGTCACAATAGATTTCATTTCCTTATCAAAGTCCTTTAGGAATGTTTTGATGTCTGGTTCGGGATTTTCCTTTGGTACAAATAGACGTGATTTTCTAGAAGAACTAGGTTTCAACTCTCTGTGGGTAGTCCATTGTCGAGAATCATCAGCAAGTTCACTTAGAAAGGTATAAGCATCATACCAGTTTTACGCATGAATTTCCCTTGATGCATGGATTCGATCATATTTCTAGATTCGACAATCAATCCATTATAGAAACTCTGCACTAGCACTTGTTTTTCAAAGCCATGATGGGGGCACTTGATGAGTAAATCTTGAAAGCGGTCCCATGCTTCATAAAAAAGTTCATCATGTGTTTGAGTAAACTCTTCAATTTCTCTTTTAATTTCTAGGGTCTTTCTCATGGGGAAGTATTTCGCTAGAAATTTTCTAACTAAATTCTCCCATGATTTAATGGAACTGGCATGGAGGGAATTTAGCCACGAGGTGGCCCAATCATCAAGAGAGAGGAAACAAGTGAAGTCTGACATTTTCTTCATCTATTTTTTGGTTCTTAAAAGTACTACAAACTTCAAGAAACTTTCCAAGATGGACATATGGGCTTTCTCGATCATGCCCATGAAACTTTGGCAACATATTAATAATAGCCGGTCTAATCTCAAATTGAGTTGTAGTGATAGGGGGCAACTCAATGCATTCGTGCACATTAGCATCAAAGGGAACATTGTATTCCCAAATTGGACGTTCTTCCATTTCAATGTTGATTGTTGATTGGAGAGTGAGGGGAGGTAGGTGGAGATGAGTGTGGTGAAGAAGCAAAAAGTGGATTAGGGTGGCTAGAAAACTTTTGGGTACGAACCAAGCGCTTGTTGGGTCGTTCCCAAACTTTCATAAAAGGGAAAAAAATGGATTGGAAAGATGATAGTGACAAAGCACAAGATCAAGTATCCCTAGACGATTGCTAAGAACACATACACAAGCAACGATCACTTTTGAACCACACAAATGCCAAATCTAAGCAAACAATGTTTTAATGGGGTTTTATCTTGTTAATCTGTGAGGGACAAGATTGATTGAAACCAGCGGGCGTTACACTGTTATCTTTTATTGCCTGATTAGATAGGGTGCTAACAGATGATCCTAAAAGCTTGTATCCAACAGTACAAAGTCCAAAATCAGAAGGTCAGAGTTACGCTTGCAAGAAGCCGGATTATTGCACAAGTACAGGAGATCACGTGGTCTAATTAAGAACTGTACCTGTGCTACCGCTCTGTCGATCGATTGATATGAGAACGATGTGCATCAAATACGTACTTAGGGTGTGTTCCTAGCCAAAACTGTTAGTTACACCACGTCCTTCTGTGGTCTGCAGCTTACTAATGACTTGGCGTACCGGGTAAGTTACCCATGTGGCAGTGGCCTCTCGGAGTTCATTGAATGATTAAACCCAACGTCATGTTTTGCTTTAGTCAACACAAAATTTAGCAGAATAACCTAGGTTTTAGTTGTCCTATGAACACTGTCCTAGTTGGCTCTAATCTTAGTTGATTTTATTATATGCCTTAGTTTCACACAGCTGGAGTGATGAGGTGGGTGATGAAATCCCACCAGTTTCAAAAACAGGGCTAGGTCTGCCCTCTCTGTTTATGGTAGTTTATTAACGTAAGCAACCACACAGTTCGTTAAGATGCAGAAACATAAACAAACACAAAGCAATGTCCAATCGATTTTCACTCAGTACCCAAGCCACTAAAACAATGTGTCTAAAAGAGATACTAATTTGTGAGCTCGGACACAAGGTCTCCACCGTGGGAGTAGAGAGAAGTGTTATTTGAGAGCTACTCCTCCTAGATTCAAGCAATTGCTCTCTCCCTCACAACACCACTGGTTGTCCACTACAAAAAAAATTAGCCATTTTTCAAAGATTTTTTTTTTTTATATTTTATTTCCGACTTCGATTGCTATCTAAATAAATAAACACACAATCAAACAATTACACATGCAAATATGTTTAATGGTCTTGGTCAAGAAGTCATAATTTTTTTTTTTTTTTTTTAAATTTTATGAAAGTGAATTAAATCTAACCTAATGCTAAAATAATTTCTAACTATTACAAGTTGCACTCGACCATTCGAGACATTAAAAAGAAGTTAAAATAGAATAAACTCTCTTCCTCACTAAAAACTACAAACAAAAAAATAAAAAAAGGTCTTCAAGCAAGTCTTAGGAAATTTCGCAGCTTTATCACCAACTTTTCCAAACGAATTTGTTCAACAGGCAACCGGCATCAAAAAAATCTGAAAAATTATGGAAATTCAGGGGAGTATCACGAAATTTTCTGTAAAAATTGCACGTTAAACGGACAATGTTTGAGCCGTCTGCTGCTGTGTTGTTTCTGTTATATGCTGAAAATTACCCAAAAAAAAAGCATAAAGATGACAAAAAAATAATAAATAAATAAATAAAGAAAAGGAAATAAAAAATTAAAGAAATTTAAAATCTTCTCTATTGTCTCCAAAGTTGTATCTTCAATAATGTCTTCCTTCACCAAGTGATGTGCAACGGCGCCATTTGATTGATGCCAAAAACCGACATTAATGTCGTTGCATGATTTTTGACATCAATCAAAGAAATATAAGTTGTTTCTTATTTATTTATTTTCTTCTTCCTTTAACCTGCAATACAATTCAATAATATATAGTGGAAGTAGGGGTTATCGTCTACTTCACGTGGATTAGAAGACAATATTTGATTTTCAACTTAAAGAATAAAGAACATAGCAAAATAATGGATGGTGAAAATAAGTATTAAACTAAAAGTTAAAGAACAAAGATAAAACTTACTTCTTCAATGAAATTTAAACTTAAACTGTAGTATATACACTTTTCTCCCAAGTAAAAATATAAAGCCAAGAGCTACAACTAAAAAACTCTGTAAAGAAAAACTCTCAAAGAAAAACTATCCCTTATGAACTCCATGTATGGGGTTTTTATAGGTAAAAAGGGTTTGAGCGAAACAAGGAAACACGGTTTGAGTTAAACAATGAAACATGGTTGAATGAAACAAGGAATGGTTGAGTGAAACAAGGAAACATGGTTTAAGTGAAACAAGGAATGGTGTCGGAGTTCAATAAGGAAACATGTCTTGTAGAGATTTTTTTATGATAAAGTTGGCCATGTGGACGTCCAAATCTTCATATTGATTTTCTCGAGATCCGTAGTTGCTTTGTGGGCTTGACTTAATGGGTCTTGAGATTGAAAATTATTAATCCTGATGAATGCATTTGAATTCCCATTGGGCCTTCTAGTTGATGAATTTAGCCTTATTGTGTCAATTTATGCATAATTTGAGAATTGTACTTGAATTCTTACAAAATGCACAAAATACACGTAATGAAATATTTTTATTTGATAATTGGACTTAACAATTGTATATTTAGGAGTGTAAAATCGATGTTTTGGGTGCTTATCAACTTCCATTAGGCTTGGGCTCTCCATTAAAGATTGCTACTAATGGCCCAATTTAACCTAACATATCCTTAAATGTGCTGACAGATCCTTGAATGGCTATCAAATCCAAAATATTTTATGGACTGGTTTTAACCGTTCAATCAGAGATTTCTCTTAAGGTCTTTACTCATTGAAAGCTTCAACACAAAATGAGGATTTCAACAATTCCCTTTGGATTCTATCAATCTCACCCCTCCCTAATGCATTCCTACCAATTGTTGAACCTATTTTTTTAGGCTTAACTAAGCTCACCTACAATTGAAGATGGAGATATCCACAAAGATTGAGGGAGATGAATGCAAGAGAGCCACCAACATCGCCTGAGATGAAGATCAGAGCCAGAAAAGGAAAGACTGAAATTGTTAACAACATTGAGGAGGTTGGAGGGGTTGGTGGTTTTCTGCTGATGGAGTCGAAGGTGCCCATCGACAAGTGAAACTAATTGTTGATATCAGTTTTGTAAGTCTCCATTCATTCAAATATTTTAGGGGTTTATTTTGAGGAACCCATGGGATTGATATATGAGTGGGGTTTATTGATTTTGCATAGAGGATTGGCAGTGTAAAGAGTCGTTGAGAAGAAGAAAGGTTTATGATAGATAAGTAGGGTTGGGTGCTTGAGTTGCAGGATTTTGAGCAGAGGCTTTGATAGATAAGTGGGGTTGGATGCTTTAGTTGCAGATATTAGGGGGAAAAACGATTGTTTCACTCTTCATTCGAGGAGATCCTATCGACGGTGGAGAGGAGATGAAAGGAGAGGCGATGGGGGAAGTTGATTTGACGTTTGAACAGGAAATGAATAGGAAAACACCCTTCTGAAATGTTATATATATTTGTGTAAATGTTATATATACATGTGTGTGTGTACGTTACTGTGCAATGTTTGGTCCTATTATTTGTTTTATGACCAACCTTGTTACCTCAAAGAAATAGGGAGTCAACCTCACTTTGTTAAGCTATGGTTATTTCAGCTTTTCGATCTTTGAAGCTTTGATCAGCCAATTTAAAGGAAGGGTTTGATGTCATTTGATCTAATACTACCTAATTGTTTCTATTCTTTCTCTTGTATAACCGTGATTTAGTAACATAGCAGTAGCCCACATGCACTGGATATCATCTGATGAATTGTTATTTAAGTTTTCCTTGTCATTTACTCATTTCCTTCTTCATTACAGCCTATATCATGCTGAAACTAATAGTCACCTTATCTCATGTTCTGATTCTAGTCTTGGATTATTTTGTTTAGTGGGTGAAATGAGAAACCTTTAGGAGTACTTCCACTACTAGAAAAGAGTGTTCACAGTTGTAATAAGAAATTTTGCAAAAACATTTTCCATGCAAAGTGATTTACATGGCTTGCTTGGTGACAATCTTTGAATTACTTGACATTAAAATCCCTCTCACCATCACAACCACCAGCACGGTCATCATCACCACCATTACTACCACCGCTGCTACCACCACCACAGTCACATTAGAACCACTATCACCAAGATAATTGTCACCATGACAACCACTACCACTACCACTGGCACCATCACAACTATAATCACCAACACTACTACCACCGCCACGATATTTAGGGGTGGCAATGGGTCGCGTCGTGTTATAATCGTGTTGTGTCAAAGGAAAATCTCTTGTCAGCTTGTCAAGCCCAAACTTGTCATGATTAGTAATCGTTTAAAAAATCTCAAAGCTAAGATCGTGTCGTGTTATAATCGTATCATATCAAAGTAAAATCTCGTAAGTTTGCCAAGCCCAAACTTGACATGATTAGTAATCGTTTAAAACATCTCAAACCTAACACGGCTGTGAGCCGTGTGATGTTGGGTTGACACATTTGATCACTGGTAATACCTTTTAGGTACTTAGAATGCCAAAGCCATTCTCTAAAATATTTTTATACATACTCTAGGTGCATGTTTGCCACGGTTATGTATATATATTTTGTCACAAACCCTAAACGTGCCAAAATCATATAATTACCAAAAACATATATATAATATGCTTATTAATTACATAATAATGACTAAATAACAAATAGGTTGGTCGTGTGTCAACTGTGTTAAGACCTCAAACACAAACAATCCACAAATTTAATGGGTCGTGTCATGTCGGGTTATCGTGTTGGGTCGCTAATTGCCACCCGTAACGAATACCACCTTCACAACTACTGCCACTAGCACAACCAGCATAGCACAACCACCACCTCCACAATCAATATTTTTTTAATCAGTAAAACAATAGTAATTCATTGATAGAGAAAGCTACCAATCTGTGGGGTGAAAAAACCACATAAAGCTATACCAATAACCATCACCACAATAATAACAACCATCTCCACTATCACCACCATCAACATGAGCATCACCACCACTACCACCGTCACCATATCCGTGATAACCACCAGCCTCATTACAACCACCACCACCATCACAACTATCACTGCCATCACAACAACTACCACCACCATAAGCACCACACTAACCGTCATCATAGCTTTGCAAATTGTTTTTAACAAAATTCTAAGGTAAACCTAAAATGGAATATTTTTAAAATTTGATTTCAATCAAGAACTTCTAATGACTACCATGCACCTGAAATTTAAGTTTTAGAAACATTATTTGCATTTTCAATAGATTTTCCGTGAACCAAGCCGTTCCCTCATGTAATATTTTGACATATTTCTAGTGAATTAATTGATGAATGGTTAATTGGAGACATTTCCAGGTAGGATACAGTATGGTCGTAAGTAATTGGTCTTTTGCTGTTTTCCTCTCCTTTATTTGCCCTTAATTTATTTTACGCCTCAGATATTTCTGATTCGACCTTCCAATTTTGGTTAATGAATGATGGACTTTTTTCATTTATTTCAAAATCTCACAGAATTTGTTGTTGGGGCATTGTTACTTGTCACCTAAACAATTTAAACTTAACACTTATATAATATGCATTATGTTTTTCAGTATCCACATCTAATATTGTCATGAAATTACTCAATGAACTTAGCAGTTGTCAAATAGTTTAGTAATCCGAAAGTAGCAGAATGTAGTCCAGTAGACAGGAGTACAACAAGTTTATCTAGCTAGTATCACAAACGCATAAAATTTATTTGTTCAAACTGGATTGAAATGGTTTATGTCATGGTGACAGGCCATGCTTTCTAAAGCTGATGCCAAAGTGAAGAAATTACGAGAGTCCATTGAACTCGTGAAGGCTGAGAGTGAGAAGTTGGAGGTAAGTTTCTTTCTACTTCTGTTATTGTTAGGTTGATATCAGATTTTTGGTTGCCTAGAACCCGTCTTCTCAGTCCCAATTTAATTAAAAAATTGTATCCTCTATAAGCTTATTCAGCTGGATTTCTAC
The DNA here is from genome assembly GCA_963556465.1 of Berberis vulgaris. Lineage (NCBI taxonomy): Eukaryota > Viridiplantae > Streptophyta > Magnoliopsida > Ranunculales > Berberidaceae > Berberis > Berberis vulgaris. Next base: position 44,475,827 of record OY747128.1, on the reverse strand, counting down.
ATGGAATATTCCTTTGTACCGTTATTATCAGTTTGAAGAACGCCTTTCGAACATTATTGCACTGTTACTTAGAAGGTTGCTATTTTCAGAAGAAGGCTTTGCAAGCAGAAGAAGAGTTGATACGGGGGAGAACAAAACTCAGGTTTGTCTTATTATAGATTGAGATCAAGGAATTTATGATTATTATTTACCACCTGTTTTATTTATTTTTGTATGTTTTGGAGTTCTTTTTGTTTACACTTTTTGGGTTTGCCATTGCAGACAGGCAGGGAAGCAGATTCAAAGTGTTATCAGTACAGCATATAAGATCGAAAGACAAGCAAGAGGTGACAATTTCATCAGTACTTTGTTCATTTTTACCAACATAATTCATTTTTCACCAGTCCAAAAATAACTGATGTGACATTGAGCAAGTTCATTTTAGTCCAAATGGCTTAAAGACACAGTTTGGTGTTGTATCAGGTTTAAAAGATATTGTTGGAGAACTTCCTAGCAGTGAAGCATCTCGATTCCGGTCACAGGTCAGTTGTTTCTTGTGTTGCTGGATCATTTTTTTAATGTGCTTTTTTACAACTTGACTATATTTCTCTTCTACTTTTCATGGTTGTAGAAAGAATAATATCTACCTTCGGCTATTTATTTAATCTGGAATTCTGATCTACTTATGCTCTTTCATTGACTTCTTATGCTAATAATCTTGTAAAGTTTGCAAGTGATAGTTTCCTTCGCATCTTTTTACTGCACTCTGTAACTAGTAATTTGTTGGAATTCCACTCCATTTATCACATGCTACCTCATTAACATCCCTAAATAACTATTCCTTTTTTTTTTTTTTTTGGTAATTCCCATGCCATTACCCTCATTAACAGTTTCCCAATGTAGCAAAATGGATTGTTTCGCCCCTTCATCCAAATCAGTTTTCTCTCCTCTTTTTATTTTTATTTATTTTTATACTAAAGACCTCTTTAACTTTTTTCATTTCTCCTCGCCATGGTATGGAGTGAATGCGCCGTGAAATAAAACTTATGTGATGTATCAATGTGTATCAGATGCATTGAAAACGTCATCAATGACAAATATTGATGGCCAAACAAATTGTCGTGTGTCTGAGTCAACATTTCATATGTTAATGGAAAGTACTACATTACCATGTGTTGGCATTTTCATATGCCATGCGGACATGTCAACAACTTTTCTTATTTTGTGTGTCAGAAAGTAGAAATATAACGTCGGTCTTGTTAACAATAGAAATATATATATATATATATATATATATATATATATATATATATATATATATATATATATATATATATATATATATATACATGACAAAAGCAATTATTATCGAGCACCCTAGTAAGGAGAGAAGTGAACAAGCGTTAAGAGAAGGGAGAAATGATTTTTTTTTTGGATGGAAGGGTATCAAAGTCGCATTAAAAGTAATGTATAATTTTATTTTTGTTTTATCAACAAACCAACGAAAGAAAGCTCAGGTGAGAAAGTGTCTTATAGTGAAAAAAGAAGATATTGGCCAGCTAAAAGATCTTTCAAAATAGCCTAAGTAATCCTGACTGCTATACAATCATTGACGACAATATTGGCACCTCGTGGAGAACCCATCATGGAAAAATGTTCCTTTTGAATCTTAATTGGAGTGCAAGCAATAGCATCAACAACATTTAATGTGCCAAATTGTTGTTGACAATTCTTACATCTTTTTCTCCATGCGACAATATCCCAATTGGTTAGCCTGTTTAGGAGATGAAGATATCAAGTATGTATCGCAACAACTATATGTGACCAGGGGCAAACCTAGAAGTTTACGTTAGGGGGGCTTGGATGTATATGTAGGGGTGGGCAATGTCGGTTCGATTTGGTTTTGATACCCGAACCGATTTCGAACTGAATTCATTCAGTTTGCCCAAAACCCAAATCAAAACCGAATTTTTTATTTGTAATCCGATGAAATCAGTTGGACCAAATTTTGAATCGGTTCGGTTGGGCCGAAATATATCGAAGCAACAAACAAGAGTCCAAAGAGAGATTGAACCACAAACAAACAGATCGAACCACAAACAAGTAGATCAAACCACAACAAGATAGATCTAACAATAAACAAGATAGATGAAATTGAAAAGAGATAAGAAGAAGAAATCGAACCTGCAAACTGCAATTACCCTTGATGATGATCGTTAGAGAATGAGAGAGATCAAAAGAGTGTGTAGATCTTTAGTACAAAAAATGGTGTTAAAGTCTCAGAGGATAAGATCGAAAGAAGAAGATTTAGGTGCAGGGTTTGGCGGCTGTTTGGGTTTGAGAGTGAAAAAGAGAAACTAAGAGAGAAGGTTGTGTGCATCTTGGGTTTTTGTTTTTGGGCGTGATTCAGTGCAACAGAGTGCACCGCAAGGCATTTGTTGCATCAATTAGGTATTGACACCTACCCGTTTTTGTATTTATTTATATCTAATTAATCGGTTGGTTCAGTTTTTAATCAGTCGGTTCAGAACTATAGACCTACTCCGAACCGTTTATAACCCGTTCGGTTGAAATGATTTTCTTTCCACACATATTTTGGTTCAGTTATCGAGCCAAAATTGAAAACCGGTTCGGTCGGTTAATCGAATTTAAATCGGTTTTTGCCCACCCCTACGTATATGTATGGAAAGTGCAATTAAATGTTAAGTAAAATTTATAGTTATTCAATCGAACTCACCATTATTGTAAATTTTTTTGTCTAATACATTTCATGAAAGTTGTTGTAATACGTGAATAGTTCAAATTTAAATTTGTATTTGTGAACATACAAATAATTCATCAGCAATGAAACTCAGTTAAAAAAATCTGTAAAATTAAAATTCTATGCCCACCTAATTTAAAGTTTCGTATAATATAGAGATTTCACTACTAACAATTAAAAATAGAAATTATTTTAGGAAAAGTATGCATATGGTTTTGAATATGTGTTAAGTGGTGAGGTTGCGGTGTCCTAGATTTAAGGAGATATCATAGAGATGAGAAGAGTTATCAGTTGGAGAATGCGAGAAATAAAATGCTTGAAAGTCCTTATCTAATGCGACATCATATTTCAAAAAGTTTTCTGCTTCCCATTTTTGTGTTAATTTAGATATTTTATTAGTTGAATGGTCTAGATAAGTTATGTAATCAACCAGATGTATTTAGCTAACTGCAAAAATAATCTGGAAAATTTAACCTGGCTGTAGCCCAGGGGTGTCCCCACATGGGTCCGCCCATGTATGTGACAGACATATTCACTTTAAGAGTCGGGGGAGAGACTTCATTTGATTTAATCGGATAAATGAAAGGACAAGACTATCCAAAATATTGGGTTGGATCCCGAACGTTGGTAGTGATATTGACTTGGGAAATTCTTTTGGTATCAATTTTTGGAAACATTCTCAATTTATATAGCGTGTTGTGAAAATACCCCTACTTGACCCCTCCACCCCCCTACACACACAAATATTTTTTTTAAATAAATAAATTAACTATGTTGGTTCAAAGGAAATTTTTCTTAAGAAAATTTGCAAATGTAAGAACTTAAAAGGAGGAAAAGAGGAAGAGAGAATAAGAGCGTGAATCATGACTTTTGTGATGAAGTCTATCCTCTTGATTTTTAACAAAATTGTGGAAAATATTTTCTTAGGAGGAAGCAAAGAATATTTTTGCCTAAACCGTAGTCATCTTCAACCTCAGCTTTTTCCCACTCTCTTCAATCTCTTCTCATTTTTTTTGTAGCTTTCCCATGGAAAACTTATAACCAAACAAACTCTTGTATTATTCTTAAACCCAACACACCCTTATATTAAACGTAGGAGTTCGGGTTCAGTAGGTGTAAGGTCATTAGTTCAATGCCTTCTGAAATGTAATGAGCTCTACACTTAATTAGCTCCAGTTTATTGTTTATGCCAATATCCTGGCTGCCTCTCACTCGATAGACTTTGTTATTGATTCAGTAAAATTTAATTCAAGAACTAATGTAGGCCTATCACATTTGAGCAGCAAGAATTCCAGTGCAACACTGCACAGAGTAGTGATAATTAAGTCGGTGAATGGGGGGAGATTAGTCATATACATAAACGTCCTCATAATATATCAACGGTTCTAATGAAATCCAAAACACAATTTGAAAAAATCTCAAAGGCCCAAAAAAATCTGACACACATCTCTATGATAATCCAAAGGCACAAAAAAACTTCATTTTCCCTTCTTGTCGTCTTCACCAAATTGGGGGCGGTGGTCTGTCTGTGACCACCACAACCACCTCTCTCCCTTCATCTTTCTCTTCTCCCTTACCCTCTCTTCTTCTTCTCCCTATACCGCCCATCCCATCTTTGAACTGTACCACCCACCCACCTCCAGCACTACCATCGGTCCCAACCAATCGCTGAATTTAACCACCCCACCCAACCCAAACTCCTCCACCGTCAACACCACCCCACCTGCCATGGTGCCACCCACCCACCTCCACCACTGCTCCCCCAATCTTGGAGCAAATAATCAAAACCCCCAACTGCACCGTGTCCCCTTCGGTTGAATTTCATAACACCCTGTACTTATTTTTTTAGCACGTGGTTCAAAATATTCTGAATTGATTTTGACATTTGTCAGACGATTCACTACTTGAATTCCATTAGTGAACCTGTCTGGTTGATTGATGATTCTTTTTGCGTGCTTAAAGAGGGACCCACATTTGTTAGTTTTTAAAGCTGACACATCTCAAATTCTCTAAAATGGTCTTTTAAGCCACAAGTATTGTTTTTCGTTGTGTAATGGAAGACGGAGAAAAAGGTAGAAGACAAAAAGTTGGGAAGGATTGGAGAAAGTAGGAAAGTTTGATGTCTTACATACCAATCACCTCTAGCATCCTGTGCTACTAATTTTTCTAAATGTTTGTCTAAAGCAGGGGTCCACATCTGAGTAGATCCCTTGGTAGCATCAGCAACAATAATGTCTGCAGCACTATTAACTTATCTGAAAATGTGAAATGTGGGTCAATCTATAGTGCTCTAGGTTGGCCAGCAACTCTCTAATTCTGTCCACTATATTCCAACAGACCCAGGGAATGGTACAATGATTGGAAATACATTCTATTTCTTTTAACTCTATGCACAATGTATTCTTCAATTTTGTTCGCGTGGTGAACATTAGGTGCACGTTGCATACATTGTTTCTTAGAATACCACCATACCCTGCTATGTGATCTTTAAAGCTACCATCTGCATTCAAGCTCAGTCAATCAATTGAAGGAGGATCCCATTTGGTTAGAACAAACTCTGAGTTCACCAGACAAGCATTGATACCCCAGTTATTGAAGGTCTGGATGTCCGCACTGCATTGTGTTTTTATACTATCAGCTGACATATATGCTGCTGTTACCTATTCTTTCATGGCCACAAAAACAGTGTCTACAGTGTTTTTAATTCCTTCAAACACCTGCATTTCTCTCCTTCCACAAAGCTGCAACTGTCTTTTGGAAAATAGTTTCAAATGGAGCTCCATGGAAATTCTTGGCGTCCTTTTCTTTAGAATCCATGTCCATTCCCTATGATGAGGCTTAATATTTATCCTCAGTCCTCACGCCTAACTTCCTTAATACTTCTAGCTCATACTTGATTTGAGAAGCTATAATTGAAGTAAAGATTAGGGATATCCTTCTCTACCAATTGTCGCAAAGAGCCAAAGACTCCACTCTTTTAACAATGCTAGGAACCCTCTTTCTGAGTTTAACTTTTGTTTGAAGAGCACCAGTAAAGACCTGCCACAGAGAGAGCTCAACTCTAGGAGGAGCCTGACCGCCTCACTCCATTTCCTTCCAAGTAACTTTAGGGGGATGAAATCTTAAATTTTCATAAGCATCGGCTATGTTTAATCTTCCACTTTATGGAGGAAAGCCAAACTAGTTGGTCTTCCCTGTTGGATGTAGGTTCAGAATTTTATTAGAGCTCCCCAAAGAGGCATATGCATCCTTGGTTGCTACATTGAGGAGGCTTCCAAAGTTTACCTTGAACTATAGCAGCAACTTTGGTATCATTTCTCAGATGAACGCACATAGTTGGGATGTTAGGGGAAAGACATGAAATTTTGGTGAGACATTAAATTTTCTAGAATGATGCACATGATTTGCTCCCCCTAGATGCCAACCTAATTGGGTGTCTGAGGAAGCACTGATGCAGTAACCTTCTAAGTTTTCATTCTCTTGTTCTTTAGGCCTTGGGTACATCCTCCCTTGTACCCTTCAGTTTTGGATTAATTTATTGGGAGAGAACCCTCCAACCCCAAACGCCTTGTAAAAAAAAAGTGAAGAAAGTAGAAAGAAAATGTGTGACTAAATTTGATACTCATCAATTTTGAATTCTCTGCTTTGATTGCTGCCTGTAGTTGAAGTCTGAAGGCTCTTGTTTCTGTTTATATTGCCGCATCACTGAATTGGACATTTTTTGCAGGTTTCCAATCTTGCATCTGCGGTAAAACAAGAAAGAAGTGTTCTGACTAAGGAGGTCTCAAGGATCAGCAATTATGGAATTTCAATCTAAATTGTATCCTCCCCATTTCAACTTATAGTCTGGATTTTGATACTTCAACCAGGAGTCCAATACTGCTGAGATGATGTGATTTCCGTTTCCCCTCCATCTTACAGAAATAAGAGCAAACATATGTTTATTTTCTTAAAATGTCTTGACATTGATAGGTGATTGTGTGTTATGATTACTGTTACTAATTTTTGTAAAATATAATAAATTTGTCTATACGATTTTGTTAGTCTACACTTGGAGTACCACATTAATTAGTGATACTATCAGCAGCACCATCACTACCAAACCACCCCCATCACTCCTACCGATTAGTGTGCACTTGAGGCTTGACTTTGATTTGGAAAAAAAACTAGTTTATGGGGGATATGTTATAGACGTACTCGGTTTGGCAAAACGAGTGTGCACCTGAGGCTCAGTTTACCAAACCAAGCCAACCTGAGACAGACACACCGTGCTACAGACTTCGCACTGGTTTGGCAAACCAAGGGTATGCAATGGAAGGATGGTTTGGCGAATCGAAACACATAAACAGACCTTTCGGTTTGTGAATGAATTGTGCAAACTGTTCTGTTAGGAATCTGTGGGATAAAGCCCTTACCTTAGGGTATTATTGGCCCAAGAAGCTAAGGATCTGGTCCGAAAACGTGATAAATGTCAGAGGTATGCCGCGTACATGCACATGCTTGCTCAGAACCTGATCCCAGGGACCAACCCATGGCCTTTTCAGAGTGGGGAACAACATCATGTGCCCACTCCCTCATCTGATTAGAAGAAATTCCTCTTTGTAGCTGTGGACCACTTCATCAAAGGGTAGAGGTTGAGTCACTGTCTAAAATAGGAGAGAATCAAATTGAGAACTTCTTTTGGGAGTCCATCATCTGCAGGTTCAGTACTCCGAGAATGTTGGTTAGTGATAATGGGACCCAGTTTGAAGGCAAAATGGTGAATGAACTTTGTGCCAATCTGAACATTAGTCAGCCTTAACATTAGTCAGCCTTACTCAGTGTCGGGACATCCCCAAGCCAACGGACAAGCATAAGTCACCAACCAAACTATATTAGACGCAATCAAGAAAAAACTCTGAAGCAGTGAAAGGACTTTGGGTATCGAAGTTGCCAGGTATCCTTTGGGCTCACCGGACCATAAAGAGGACCCCGACGGGAGAAACATAGTTTTTCCTCACCTATGGGTCACATTCAGAACAACGGAGTTTTGGTTGGAAGACAATGAAGAAGCTTTGATAGTCGGAACAGACCTTCTCGAAGAAAGAAGAGACAAAACTTTCATAAAAATAATGGCCTACCAGCAGAAAATGACCCAGTACTATAACAAGAACGTTAAGCCTCAAGATATCAGAGTTGGAGATTGGGTACTTAGAAAAATCCAATTGAACATGAAAGAGGGTTGACAAGTTTTATCCAAACTGGGAAGGGTCATATGAAGTGACAGCAGGCTAGGAACCTACTGGTTAGAAAATCTAAGTGGAGAGGGTCTTAAAAAATCAGGGAATGTGGAACTCTTGAAGAAGTATTATCAATGAAGTAGAGGTATTTTCTTTAAAGATCCTTTTCATATCCAATTCTACGAGAACATGCAAAAACGTCTTAAAAAAAACATAGTCCGACTAAGGATTAAGATGGCTTAAAATGGTTAAGTCTAGTCGGAGCTTGTAAAGTCTGATTAAGATGACTTGTTATCCTTCCAGAAAAGCATAGTCCAACTAAGGATTAAGATGACTTAAAATGGCTAAGTTTAGTCAGAGCTTGTGAAGTCTCATTAAGATGACTTATCGTCCTTCTTAGCAGCCTAGTCCGATTGAGGATTAAGATGGCCTAAAATGTCAAGTCTAGTGAGAACTTAAGAGCTTTGATCAAGATGACTCGTTTGTAGCCTAGTCCAATTAATGATTAAGATGGTTTAAAATGACTAAATCTAGTCAGAGCTTGTGAAGTCTAATTAAGATGACTTGTCGTCCTTCTCAGTAGTCTAGTCCGATTAAGGATTAAGATGACCTAAAATGTTTGAGTCTAGTCAGAACTTGAGAGTTCTGATCAAGATGATTCCTTTGCAGCCTAGTCCGATTAAGGATTAGGATGGCCTAAATCATCTAAGTCTAGTAAGAACTTGAGAGTTTTGAGTAAAATGATTTACCAACGTACACGACCTAGTTTAGATTAAGATGGTAAAAAATAATCAAGTTCAACAAGGGAAAAGTCAAGTCATAACAGAGACTAATGACTTAGTTAAATTTGGCATTTGAAGATTCAAGCAAGTACATAGATATAAATGCAAGTATAAAAAATGAAACAAACTTTATTGGCTAAACGAGGGTTTATACACAATAAGCTACGTTTCAGGAGTTGGACCAGACTTAACTGGGGCAGTGGGCACAAGTTCAGAAGCAGACGAAATAGCCCGGGAAGAATCTGGAGAGGCCTTGAATCAATAACAATAGACTTTGAGACATCTGGGACAACCTCGGGACCATTCAAAGAAGGGGAAAAAGTGAAAAGCTCATTCACCTCCTCGAAATACCCATAGGGCAGTATCCTATAAGCATAAATAGCCCAATCTTCATGCTCCTGCTCTATCATATCAAGCGGTTCATGCCTCTAGGGATGGCAGTGGGGCGGATTTTCACGGATATCCGCCCCACTCGCCTCGTTTGGGGCGGATTTGGTAAAGGGTCTGTGGAGGTTGGGGCGGATACGAGTTTCAAATCTGTATCCGTTTATTAATTGGGGCGGATACGGATTTGGCCATATCCGCCCCACGGATATCCGTTTAACCGGTAAAATTACAAAAATGCCCTTCAGCTATATAAAGGAAATAAACCTTAACCTCACATTGTCATTTCTCACTCTCTCATTTCTCACTCGAAGGAGCCGAAAAGGCCGCCTCACTCTCCCCTCCCCCCGCCTTACTCTCCCTTCCCTTCCCCGGCTTCCCCACTCGAAGGAGCCGAAGAGGTCTCACAGTCGTCTTCTTCTCTTTTACAGTTCGCAGTGAAGAACTCAAGAACAGAGCATCATAAGATCTCAAATCAGTGAACGATCAGTGCACCATCCTCTGCTTCTTCATCAGATATCTCAGATCAGTGCACCATCCTCTGCTTCTTCATCAGATATTTAGATCTGAGATGAGAGATCAAATTCTCACAGTCGAAGCCTCCCACCTCCATATCCGCCTTCCTCTCCCCATCAGAGATTGAGATCCGAGATCTCAGATCTCAGAGATCTCAGATCTAATCTATCAGAGATCTCAGATCTCAGAGATTCTTTAAATCGATTTTTATTTTATTTTTTATGGTAATTTGTTGTATGGTTTTTTGTGATTTTTTTTTATTATAATTTTTGTATGTATGAATGAAGTATCTTTAACTGTAGAAGTATCTTTTACTGTATGTATGAATGAAGAAATTTTTTTAACGGATATGCGGGCGTGGCGGATATCCGCCAATCCGTGCAGGGCGGAGGTGGTTTTTAAATAATTTTGTAAACAGATTGGCGGGGTGGGGATGGATTTGCTCAAATCCGCCCCGTTGCCATCCCTAATGCCTCCCTGCAACAACCCAGCTGAATTGGAAAGTCTCTGCAGCCTCAAGGAGCTCCTTCTCTCAAGCTTCCCATTTTACCTTTGAGATGGTTAACTCCTATTTGGCCTAAGTCAATCCTTATTTGCAATATGTCGGCCTTCGGACAACCTCATCACTTGTATTCCTCTCGGACTCCAACCGTTCTTTCAAAATGTCCATCTCCCCGATAGACAATATCAGTTGCCCCTCAAACTGCTAACGAAGATGGGTCTAAAAGGCTGCCTCAGTCTGTGCCTCTCCCAGAGCCTTATCCAATTTGCTGGACTCAGACCAAGAGTTCTCTAATTTTTTGCGTTGTGTCCCAAGCCTACGCTAAAGAGAGCCCCAGTCCAGCTTCATCTGGTCCAACATAGCCTCGAGAGCCAGGTTCTTCTCCCAAACTCTGGAGATCTCGAACATAGCCTTCTAAGCAGACTTCAACTCATCAGCCATTGCAGTCTTCTAAGCAAATGCCTTGTTAAAGCTTTCATAGGCCTTTTTCATCTGAGCCTCCAAACCAGCCTAGGAAGACTGGACAACTAACTACCTTTTTCAGAGCATCCATCTCAAAGAAAGCGTCAAACAACTTTAATTGTTGCTCAGCGTACACCCTCTCTAAGGCGTAAACTCTATCCTAGGCAACCTCGCCTTAGTCCCCACCATTCCGGTATAGTTCAGGTGGATTATTCCCTAGTCAGAAAAGGCTAGCAAAGTTATCACTACAAAGCAGAACAAAAGTCAAAACCAAAAAATGGGTTGCTGACTTACCAGCATCAGGTACTTTTGTCCTCGATCAAGGTGATCCCCCACCGTCCTCTTCTTCGACAGTGGCACACGGTTAGTCAGCCAATGGTACTAGTCCTTACTATACTAACGAGAGCTTTTTTTGTAGTCCGCCTCATGATGCCAACCATGTTTGCCATCGGTACCGATACGAAGAACTCCCGGAACAATACGACTAGCCCGAACGTTTGAGTGGAAAATCTTGGGGTTAGGAATCAAAGTCGGATCTCCTCTTGCAACATCAGAGGAGGGAGGAAACTTAACAACTCCCTTCCCTTTGTTTGCAGTAGCAAGAAGAGAAGCCGACAGAGACAAATTTTATGGATCGGGAAGGAAATAAGGGGATTCAGGCAGCTCATTAGTCCATGGGTCAGCCGTCATTGAGGATGGCCTGCCGAACTCTGCTAATATTTATCAGCCTTAGCAGTAGGATCCACTGATGGATCATATGTAATGTCCCCTAAAGAGGGATGATTTGTTTCAGGGTTGGCAGCAGACTTCAATGCAAGTTGGAGGAGCATGTTCGACTCAATCGCAACCTCTTCTCTACTCATTTTACTAGGGTCCTCAATCTCAGCAAACTGCATAAGCTCATTTCCAGGGAGGTCAACGGAGCAGGGTTGCTAGAGGACTTCAACGCGAGCTGGAAGTGCCTGTTCGACTCAATTAAACCCTCTCGTTCACTTATTTTACTAGGGTCTTCAATCCCAACGAACTGCAAAAGCTCATTTTCCAGGGAGGTCAGTGAAGCACGAGGAGCAGCTAGAGTAGCACCAACCTATAGCCTTTTTGGATGGATGGCTTAGAGAAACCAAGCCTTCTAAAGCCTTCATTTTCGAAGGGTTGGGTATCTTCACTACTCTCACCTTCTTTTTAACTGGTTCTGAAGCTCGGTTCTTAGCCCCTGAACACGAGCCTTCAGGGCAGTTAAAGTATGTTTCGAGCCACCGGCCTTAGTGGAATACATGCCACTGTGCTTGATATTTTCTGATGGAGGACAGTTAGAATGCTCCTCACTGGCAACTTGAGGAACTGAGCTCTCACCCACTCCTCTCCAGTGGTGAAAGTAGGAGGCAAGTCTCCTGTTACATAGACAAACGATAAATCAATCAGCAGCTCAAGGTATATTAAAAGCTAAAAATGAAAAAATATAGTTAAATTTACCAAGTTTCCTAAAGGTGTGGAGGATGGTTTGACCCTCAAACGTGAAGTATCCAAAACTCACAAAAGCGAATAAACAATACTTCTATCAGTTCTTGAGGTCATCAGGGAGTTCCTCCAAACAGGCAGGCTTCCTCAAGGTGCAATTCCCATTGAGATTCATCCTAATGGAAGTCAACGAGTAGAACACCTTTATTGACAAATGGAGTTCAAATGCCTTCGCCTTGATCAGGGTCGCAATCAAGGTCCTCCACCCATTTGGCCCCAGTTTGGCTAGAGGAATGCCCTGGACATTAAGAAAAACCAGATAGTGTCAGGAATTGGGAAGCGAATACCAACCTTGAACATGGCATTGTAAAGGTAGACAAAACCTTTCCTCGACTAAGTAAGAAAGTCGACTGGCCCAGAACGACGAGTTCTAGATCAGCCGGGATCTGGTACTGTTGACGGAGTTCAGTCAAGTCTGCTTCAGTTATTAACAATTCCTTAAAAACTCAAGGCAAGATGCCAACCGATCGTCGGGAAGAAATTTCTTATTAGACATGATTAAAAGAAGATGGAATTTTGTTTTGGATTTTAGTTGGAAGTTTGAAAACAAAATACAGCAAAGAGCTATGGAAATTTTGCAGATGTAAAGAAACCAAAATTTCACAAAACCAGACTTTATAAAGGCTTGGTGTGTGGAAGAAGCAGCCACCCAACGGTGGGGCCAACACTAAATGTTGCTCATAACCCTAAGAACCGCCGAAAAAAGCCATCATGGCGTTGCGCAGACTCCCATACATGGCGAATTAGTAGCTACGCATGCAGACCCACCAACCAAGGAGAGTAACTAATGAGACAGAATCTGAATAAGATTCTTTTTTTATTGTGCAATCAAAGGTAGAGTCAAGGAAGAAGATAAATTATCTCACTATATAAGGTGGACAAGAGGAAGAACTAAGGTCTGCAACCCTAATTTTACCAAGCCGAATTCCATCATCTTGTTCAAAGTCTGATCGGAGTGTATTTGGCCACCCACACAGTGGTCCTTGCTTCACCTTTGTTCGTTTTGTAGGTCAAGGTTAAGGAGGACGAATTTTAGCGCATCACACTGATTGTTTCTTCTTTATTGCAGAAGAAGTCGGGGAAATTGAAGGGGCGTCTCCATCTTCTTTCTTTCTTATCTTCTCTCTGGCTGGCTTGATCTCTCTGTGTCTTCTCTGCAAACAAGGATTTGGGTGTGTCTTCTCTGCAAACAAGGATTTGGGTTTCTTCACAGATGAGTTGAGTTTGCATTTTTACTCCTAATTTCAGTGATTCCTACTTAGTTGCTCATGTGTTTTAAGGGTTTTTTTGCTGTAAAAATTACAGGGGGGGATACCCATTTCCATAATCTATCACTTTCATGAAATGGGTATTTAGTATTTTCATGGATCTCGTGAAATGGGTAATTAGGTGTGTTTGTTTGAGTTTGTCAGGTTGATGTTTTGGGTTTGGAGGAAATTAGAAAATAATGGCATGCATGGAGTTTGTTCATGGTATTAATAAAGGTAGATTTATATTTGATATGCTGCTTGTAGGATTTATTGTTGCAGATTCTTTGTGGTTTCACTTATTGTTGGTATTAATTAGTTTTAGTTTTGAGTCGGTGAAGAGCATGAACTAGACTTTCTTCATTTTAGCAGTCTGTTTCTTTTTTTTTTTTTTGGAAAGCAGTCTGTTTCTTGATTGTTGATGATTGCTTTAATGGTGGTGGTGGTCATTGCTGTGGCATTCAAGTCTTTGAGATTTCACACTACGGTCCTATTTGGCATTGCTTATCAACATATCTAGTTGCCAATGGATTCTATGGAAAAACAAGTCATATTGTTTCCATCTGTGTATTTATTTTTAATTTTTTTAATCAAATGTAATGAGGAAAATTATATTGTTTGGCACCCCTATTATTCTAGCAGTTACTCTTTGGTACCCATCTTCTACAACAAGATCAACATGCAATACTGAGATTAGTGAGTTTTATGACAATAACCCTATTCACAGTCGATTAAGGTAGAAGCAAAAACTCTCCCTCTCTCCCTCAGTTGCTCTCATAGTTTTGAAATGTTGAAGAAGAATTGTTTCTTCAATGGGCAACATAACCCTCACATGAGGTTATTTCATATATTTCAAAAGTTTTAAAGATTTCTGCTAGTCAAATGCATTCACTTAATAGTAAATACTCAAAATGGGGGCCGAGTGAATTTACGAACATAATAAGATCCTAATACAATTTCATCAAAAAATGTATATATGAAGCCCAAATTTTGTATGAGTTGGCTAGTGGCATATATTTTCATCGAACTCTTTAGTTATTATTTTAGATATTAATTTCAAATATTTTTTTGGTTAGAGGTTTTACGCCACTTGTGAACAAGCAATTCATTACTTTAATGTGTTGAAAACAAAAAAGAAGGGGAATGTCACAATGACAAAATTGTATAGACAAAGAAATCATACACTTCGAGAGAACCAAAAATAATTTATTATTAAACTAAACAAATTTTTTAATGTTTGCAATTACTATAAAATTGTATTGAAAATAAAAAAATTAGGCGAGTGACAATGATAAAAATAGTAATTATCAATAACCATACAAATGTATAGTGAATAGCCATAAAAAAATATATACGCTCGATGAGTATCGAACTCGGATTGTTTACAAAAATTTACAAATTTCCAACCACTACACCAATAGAAAAATCTAAAAGTAATTGACTGAACATTTTACATATTGTATTATACATTATAAAATTGAATTTTTTTATAGGTCAAGTATATAATAAAATTATTTTAAAAGTAGCTGCCCCCTCGCCCCTTAATAGGTCCGCCCTTGATCATTACCGCCGTTGCCCTCAATCAGTTCTACTAAAAAAATTCATATTTTAGAATGTAAACTAATTTTTTTGAGGTGCAAGCCAATTACGGTAAAAATACTAATATTTTTAGAGTCAAACTCAGTTAAAATTAAAATTGATTGAATGACTGGGGTCTTTGTTTGAATGTTCATTAAAATGTTTGTTTGTTTCTTTGAAAATATTATACTTAGGCAATATTTACATGTTTTAATAATAAGTTTAAGTGTTTGTATTGATCGTTGGTTTTGTTGAAAAGATCTTCAAAATTGCATTTCAATGATACCAAGTTTACAAAAATCTAAAAATTACGTAGATAATGATAATTTTCATTTTGAAAATAGGAAAAACACGGTACTTTCTCTATCCATCACTTATATCCGCCAACTTTTTTCATAATTTTTTCATTTTCTTTACCCTTCTACATGTTTTTTATTTACAAACTTGACATCATAGGAAAAAAAATCTCAACCCTCAACACATTTTCCAACTTTCAATCATAACCCTCTTTTATCTCAAATCCTTAGTTTGTCCTAGACAGTAATAAACAGTAAAACACCACTCTGAATTGTAATATAGATTTTCCTAAATATCATGTACTGAACCCCTTCTCCACTGTCCACACTTTTGCCTTCAATTAGTTTTGAAGTGTAAATCTATTCTAAGTTTAAAATATATACTATAAACTTTAGGGTTAGACTCAGTCACAACTAAAATCACTTTGGAAAAAAATTGCAAACGTCAAGATAAACTCTCCCCCATACTTTAAATTCGCTAAAACATGAAGTTCTGGGCTTTGGTTTAATGTGCATTAAGATGTCTGTCACATTTTTTTTTTAATTTTGGTTTGATCATCATGTCTCATTTCTTTGAAAAATATCAAAAAATGCTAAGGATGTGAAATGCATTATATATTTTTATAATAGAATATATATTTTAAATTTTTAGTACTTGTATTGAGCGTTGGTTTCATTGAAAAGATTTCCAAAAAATGCATTCTAGCGATTCCAAGTTTACCAAAATTCGACAACCGAATAAATAATTATGACAATTTTAATTTTGAGAAAAAACCAAACAAATTTTTTTCTATCTGCCACAAGTTCATTTCACCAACTTTTTTCACCATTTTTTTCATTTTCTTTGCTCTTCTATATGTTTTATATTTACAAACATGTAATTTTAGAAAAATGAATCTCAACCCTTAACATATTTCCCAATTTTCAATCTACTTTTATCTCCAATTCCATCTGAATAGTGAAACACCTAGCTTATTTGTAAGATAGACGGGTGTAACACACACAGTATGTATGTATGTATGTATGTATGTATGTATGTATGTGCACGGGTAGGATCCGGGGACAAACGTTTTTGACAAAAAAAATTACACGAAATATAAATCGTCGGATAAATATAATCCAACAGTTTAGATTTAGGAAGAGTTGTTACCTAATAACTAACTAATGTTGGAGCTGAGCCCAGCCAAGCTGGACATAATTTAAAAGTCATAACTTATAAGGAGACTAATAGTTTGTCAAACCCACTACTTTCTCTCTCCCCTTATTTTCTCTCAAATTCCGTGATACGGGGAAAAAAAACACAAAAATCAAATTTTCAACAATAATCTTTCAAACCATGTTCCTCCCTATCAACTTGCCCAAGAGTACGCCTAAATTCACAATAACAAGTATTATGGTTTAGGATGATTTTTTGGCATTTGAAATATCGTACATGTTACACGTGCGTGGTGGCCCTGTCATAAGCATTTGCAACCAGGCCATATTCTTATTGGCATAAATGGGGAGGTCTATTTGGTGAATGTTTTATATTGACTTATGTTGTTGCAGATTTTATAGTTGATATATGTTGTTCAAGGCTCTTTTATATTTAACAATATAACTCATGACTATCTTGCAATAGCCTAATGTCCAAGCTAATATTTTGTTCAGTTGATTGGATATATGTTTAGTGACTCAAGAACCAGTGTTCTAAAAATCGCTAGACTGTGGGCGGGAGGCGAGTAGGAGACTAGCGCCCATAAGACTAGGTGGGGCCTAGGCGATTATTTATTTATTTATTATAATTTCTAATATATAAAAGTTGAGCATAATAACATATAAATTACTTCCAATTCAATGCCAAGATACATATGCAAAATGTATAAGAAAAATTGAGTCTTAATTTTTTATTTTTTTTCTAACTGAAAATAATAATAATAATAATAATAATAATAATAATAATAATAATAATAATAATAATAATAATAATAATAAACCTACCTAGGAGCCCGCCTAGCGCCTAGACCTTTTTTTATAACACTGTCAAGAACTATGGAGCAATGGCAGTTGGAGGTTTTTTTGCATCAAGCATGGATAATTATACAATTGATTGATCAAACATAATAATAAGACAAACCCATAAAAAAAAAAAATAAAAAAAAAAAAAACCTAGGATACAGCTGTAGTGTCACAATATTTGATTTTTATACAATCAATATAACCAATGTGCATCAACCATATGTGTCGTGGAAACCGCCAAAATCAGCCTTAAGTTGACTGAATTTTCTTTACAACAATCCTATATTATCTTCATTGCCACTATTTCACAAACCCATTCATACTTGATTGCCAATAAATTTTTTAATATGAAAAATACAAATAGACTAATACTTTGCAAATTACTGATGAACTACTTTATTTAAATAGAAATCTCAAATTTTCCACCAAAAAAAATCATTAGCTAAGTATTCTTATAGTTCACTAACATATAAATGATTAACATGGTTGACACCCTTCAGAGCGTGATCCTCTTTTAAAGCCCGAACATCATATTGTTGAGCTTTAGTTCAAAAGTGAACCGATTTCTATTTGTTGTGAACACTTTGGCACCTATTAACAAAAGAAATTAAAATGAACATTAGAAGAGATAAAAATTATTCCAATATTTATGTGAGCGTACCATTATATGTAGTTGCTTACTATAATTTAATCAATTAACATTTGAACTTGTTATGCAACATATAAGTCACCTTATTACAAACAAATTGAATTTCACCTTAAATTGCTTAAGCCATTGTGAATATGTGGTCACTTTCAATATCTTTGCCCTGTGGTACTCATTCCAGCAAAGAAAATACCATGCTTATAAATAGAAACCTACGAAGCTAGTATGTCATAAAGTTGTCGAAGGAAATCATTTTTTTCCCAATTTATACTTTACAATCAAGGCACGCCACTTAGCTTCAAAACCTTCAACTTTATAAGTTGACCAAATGCATTTATTAATGTCGCTCTTGAATTTTGGTTCATCGAAATACACCTGTGATCACTTTTCAGCAATTTTTTTGTAATATGCCATAGGAAACACTTTGGCAGCAACTCCCCTCATAGCCAAATATTGATCAGTGATGGTGGCATTAGGATGACATCCCTCCATAGCTTTAAGATATGTCTCAAATAACCACACAAATGTAACCACTGTTTCATCTTGTAAAAGTGCGAAACCAAATTGTATAGTTTGTAAGTAATGGTTTACCACTGTAAATGGAGCAAAAGGCATTTCAAATTTGTTCGTGTTATATGTTGTGTCAAAGGTGACCACATCTCTAAAATACTGATAAGCCATGCGGGACCTTGAGTCCACCAATTTTTTTTTTTTTGCCCTTCCATCTGTATCAAACTATAGGGCATAAATAAATTGTGGATCTTCAACATACCTCTCCTGAAAGTAATTCAAGACTGACTGTGCGTCCCCACATTCCAACTCCTTAAGTCTAAGGTTTATAAAGTGGTTCCAACAATCCCTTGGATCAAACCTGATTTGAACTCCACCAAGAATAGAAACAACTTTTGTAAATTCCAAGATTTCTTTGGGAAATGCTTCTCTCAGGTCTTTCACTGCTTTGGGAAAGTTTCTATTTGACTTTATCTTCAGTCTTTTAGCAGGATAAACTAACTCGCGATTATGTTCATTACTAAAGTTGTTACTTTCCATTGGTCCATTTGTCTTTCAAAATTTGTGACGGGTCCTTGCAGCCACCTTTCACGGTTGAACAACTTCTCCCCCTTTCCTAGAATTATTTTTTTTCTCGTCTTTCTCAACATAGTCTTGTTCACCGTTATCTTTCATAATGCATACCTTAAACTTTCCTTGATGTGAGCAGAAAACTGTTGGTAGTCACCTGGTCACAACGTGACCGTGACTTGGATGAAATTCGAATACGAATCTAAAAACCATTTTCTCGACCATATTGTTCATAGTAATTTTTTGTTTCACTAATCGTTTCAAAACTCATGTCCTTGTTTGGTGCTGGTAGTTCTTCAATTTCTTTATTATAAGTAGGGCTTGCTTGTGTCAACCTCATCCTCCTGAATATTTGTTGCTAAATTTTCTAATTGTTGATACACGAAGTTTTCGTGCACTTTTTTTTTCCTGCTAATCATCATGCACTGATACCCTCACCACCATCCCCACCATTGCCCTCAGTCAGTTCCATAAAAAAATTCATATTTGAGAATGTAAACTAATTTTTTAGAATCAAACTTGGTCAAAATTAGAATTGATTGAATGTTTGGAATCTAATTTGTTTGAATGTTCATTAAAATGTTCGTCTGTTTTTTTGAAAATATTATCCTTAGGCATGAAAATATTAAAACTTACATGTTTTGATAATAAAATTCATATTTTGAAATTTTAAATGTTTGTATTGATCATTAATTATGTTATAAAGATCTTCAAAATTGCATTTCAATGATGTCAAGTTTACCAAAATCTGACAACTAAGTAGGTATAATGATAACGATCCTCGAACATAGTGATGCCCAATTTTTGTTTTTTGTCAAAGAAGGAAGTTTTCTTATGGATCTTTGGGGAATTGATTTCAAGTGTCAAAAAAAGGAAGGCTAAATGCAAGCCGTTTTTTATCATTATAATGGAGATAAAAATGATATAGGATGTTTCATAGCACAATTCCTGCCGAGCATGAAGAATGGGGTTTGAAACAATCTATACTTTGCACAAATTTAAACTTTCAAGTTCACATTTGTTTATTAAATCTTTCTGGAAAGCAGCTTTGAGAGTCTATTTCCAATTTTCCATACACTGATAATAACAATAGTAATACATAATGAATGAATAAACTAAAGAGTATGGGATTTCAAAGAGTTGAATTTTATTACCTGTTTTTACTTGCACAATACCTGGATGTAATTTTCCTAAAAAAAACAAAAAACATGTTGCTGGAGCTCGACCAGCTGGAATCCTAACCTTACTTGCTATGCAAAAAAAGTCGGTAGTTCATAGTAAGCCAACAACCAGTGCTTCATCAAGAGGACAGTCGAATGATGAAAATTACCAGTACCTTAAAGAATAAAAATTGAAAAATGGTGTGAAAAGTTTAGGGTGAAGAAGAAGAGCTAAAGAGGAAAAAAGTAGCAAGCAACAATCGAGAGAAAGTAGGAGGGAGAGAAGGTAGTGGGGTTTGACAAGCTATTAATGACCTTCTAAGTTAAGACTTGTAAATTTTATTCGGCTTGGCTTAGCTCCGCTCCACCATTAGTTAGTTATTAAGTGACAACTCATCTTAAATCTAAATCGTTGGATTCTATGTTATCTGACGATGTGTATTGAATGTAAATTTCTTTGTCATAAAATCATTGATTTGTTGGAAAAATCTCAAAAAATGCATTTCATCGATACCAAGTTTACCCAAGTCTGACAACTACGTAGATAGTTATGATAATTTTCAATTTGAAAAAAAAAAAAACACAATACTTTTTCTCCGCTACATTGAACATTCAACACATTCATTTTAAATTTTATATTCTTTTTCTTTTGCCCTTCTACCTGATTTATATTTACAAACATGCCACTATAAAGAATGAATCTCAACCCTAAACAATTTCCCTAATTTTCAATCCTAGCCCTTTTTATTTTCAAATCCATATGAATAATGAAACACCTAGGGTATTCCTCGAGTCATTAGCACATACATTTTTTTTGCTAAATATCATGCATTGAATACCTCCTGCAACCATTCCTATTTTCTCCCTCAATCAATTTTGAAGTGCAAGTCTATTCAAAAGTAAAAATATATACTATAAACTTTAGAGTTATACTTTAACAAATTTTGAATCAGTTGGGAAAAAAATCAAATGTCGATAGTAAGTTCTTCTCCAAACTTTGAATTCGCCAAAAATTGAAGTTCAGATTTTTTTTTTTTTTTAGAATGTGCATTAAGATGCTTGTCTATTTTTCTTGACATGATTGGTCCTTCTCATTTCTTTAGGAAATATTGACGACACGAAATGCATTAAACTATTTTTAATAATAAAATATATAGTATTAAATTTTAGCATTTGTAGTGATCATCGATTTCATTGGAAAGATCTTCAAAAAATGCATTTCAACGATACTGCGTTTACCAAAATTTGACAATCGATTAAATAGTTATGACAATTTTAATTTTGAGAAAAAGAAACTCACAAAATTTTCACTCCCTGCCACATGTACATTCCAACTTTTTTCACCTTTATTTTTTTCATTTTATTTGTTTTTCTATATGTTTGAAATGAATCTCAACCCTCAACATATTTCTTGACTCACCATTATAGCTCTCTTTTATCTCCAAATCTTTACGGATAGTAAAAGCCTGGCATACAAGGAATTGGATTTATCGCGACATTCCGCAAAACAACATTTTGGACAATCCTGAAATAGATGGTCTACTTCCTTGCACAATATATATAGAGAGAGTACAATACTGTGTTATTAGAGAAGTTGCTAATTTTGTGCAGATATCAGTTATTGAATCATTATACGAAATACATACATATTTACACTCCAATTGATTGTGCCTTTAAAATGTGGGCAATTGACAGTCAGACGTATGAAGGGTATCATGTATAGGTCAAAGTTGTGCAAGTGTAATTTTCTGGTCGTTTTGCTTATGGTCAAGTCATGTTGCTGGGTCTGTTTGCATATATATATATATATATATATATATATATATGCTTGTTATTCACAGTTGTATTTGTTAGTCTAGGCTATGACAGTTCAACAGTTCAGGTTGGATAGGCACTTTTTGGTGTTTCCCAGTTTGCCTATCCTAGGGTGTGTTTGGTTTAGGGGTGGGCATAATCTAGATTGGTTCTAAATTTGGAGGAACCTAATTTAAACCGTTTAGAATGGTCAGATTCCTAGGGTTCCAAGCGGTTCCACTATTTAACACCCATATGATCATTAGAATGTAAGTCTTTATTAATGGATCTCAACCACAAATCAATCACAATTATCAGCAACACACACTCAAATCCAAACCCAAGTTCCTTCAAACACCCCTTTACACTTCTTGTAATAATAGATCCCAAAATCTGGACCAAAAAAAATCAATTATGTTATTTAATTATGTTTGGGTTCGCATGCAAAATAGATTTGGGTTAGTATTTGTATCTTCAAACCATAGATCGGAGAGAGGAGAGATTTAGTCAAAGATGCAACGAAATAAACTAATCCCTTTTAGCAAAAATCAAAATCTGGCTTGGATGAACCATAGATCATCTATGTTTAATATTTCATTATCCTCATCGTCTGAGTTATCGAGACTGTCGATTGGGATGACAAACTGTAGAACCCCTCCTGTTTCACACCCTAAGTCATAAATCTAAAGGCTTCTTCATAAACACAAAAATGTATTAAGGGTTCAAAGTGATGAAGGGGATGTACGACATGGATGAAGACGAAGGGGGTTAAGTTAGACAACAAGAAGGATTACGATGTTGAATACAAGGTCCTCTTCACCTATACTTGCACTTAGAGGGACATTGAACTCAAGGTTAATTGTTTTAGGTTTGTGTGAGCAATGATTGATAGATAGATAATAGGAAACGAATTTCCAAAAATAATAAAATCAAGTAATTACGACCCTTTCTTTCTTTAAACCCTAAACACCTAAAAGAATAACAAGCATAAGAATTGAAGCATAAAAACCATAACTTACTTGACAAAGAGATGGAGGATAGAAAAAAAGGAAAGGGACTAACTAACACAGTCATGGTAGGAGATTGGATCTCTAATTCGATGACTCAGACGAGTCTTTTATCAGTAGTGGGTTTCTTAGTAGTAATAGAAGAAGTGGAAAAGTGATCACGTGAAAGGGTAAAGGTGGTCCCTTGGATCCGAGTGTTGTTGTTTATGATGGCGGTGATAGCAGAGAAATGGTTTCTTTGTGAGACTCCAAAGCCAAAGCCAAACCCCCTCCACTTTTTGCAAGAGCTGCTTTCAGAGAGGAAGAAGCTTTGTGAACAAGTATGGTAGAGAAGCCCATTTTGCGTGATTTGATGATTTTGCAGAGACAGACGAGACAACAATGAGATGAGCCAAAGGAATCAAGAAGAGTTCCATGAGACTTGAGTTGAGAGTCGTGAGGTGAGAGAGAAGAGAGAAAGGATTTGGGGGTTTTTTTTTTAAGGTGTTATTATACAAATGGGTTGGAATCGAGCGTTTTGTATAAAATATTTGGAATCGGACTAGAACTGGACTGTTTCTTAATTTACATAATAATTAAAAAGACCGTTTGGAGCTAGTTCGGTTTGGACTCGCGGTTTCTCAACGCGTATACTCGCCCTTAGTTTGGCGGCATAAAATCATATTTTATGGAAATCCATGAGGGAATCACTTACATCTAAGTTAATTTGAGGTTCACTCATCAATCAACCATTAGATTTTATAATCAATGGTGGAAATGTAAATCACATGCTTTGAGGACCAAAGAGTGTGATTCTCATTTTCATAAGATTTTCATTTTCACCATTAATCACAAAATATAATAGTGAATGATAAGTGTTACCTCAATTTAACCTTAAATATGTAGGTGTCTCTCATAAATTTTCATAAAATAAAATTTCATCCAACCAAACACACCCTTAAAGTCTATGCTATGATGTATGACTAGGCTGGGCTGACGGACGTGCAAATGAAACAGTGCAACACATGTGAAGGCAAGGCACGCACTAGCTATTGATGAAGCTTGTTGTGTGAAACTCTCTCTCTCTCTCTCTCTCTCTCTCTGCATGCATGCCTGTGTATGTAAGTGGACTAAGCTGAAAGCATGGCATTTCAAGGTGACTAGCGTGTAAAATAGACTCAATTACTAGATGCCTTCCTATAAGGATATACAAAATATATCTTGGGGAAAAGAGAAGAATAGTGGAATGGAATGGACTATGGAAACCAAACAAGTCTTCCTTCCTTGGTGAAAAAAAAAACCAAAAAAAGAAAAATTAACAAATGGATTCATTTAGCTTGGGGTCACAATGTGTTGAAAGATAATGTCTTGTTAGATGCCACACTCAGAGATTTAGATCCCCACAATATTCATATATGAGAGTTAGGACCACGACCACTAAATTGGCAATATATTTCCACGAGTGTTTGAACTCTCCTACTAAAATCCTTATCTATCTAGAATTAACCAAGGTGTTGTTAAGCTAGCAACTTAGATTTATATGTATAAATGTTAGGTAAATTATAACTATTTCTTTTTATTTTACTACTCAACCAAAAGGGCGGGTCACACCCTACTAGCTAGCTACTTGATGTCAAACAAATGTAATGTTAGCTAGGATCGACTCCTTAGTATTTTTAACTCCTTAATCCAATCATTATCTAGCTAGATCTAGTATTGATTTGTTTTCTTATTAATTCTACTTCCCTAATTTTTTTTTTAATTTATTTAAATTAACCTCCGAAAAGGAAGGGTAACTATGAGATGCTAAACTTTTATTACTTAATAAAAAAGATTTACATGTTCATCGAGGGTACATGACGACTTTACTCGAAAATAACAAACTTAGACAACTACCTAAACCAATGCACTAGAAAACAATGTCCATTCAACTAAGACTCGACTGCCACTACACCACAATGTCCTATTAATAGCAGATGCAAATGGCATTTTTTTTAAACCTGTGCTATCAAAAGCCCAAATTTTAATCACATTACTACATTAATAAATAATAATGCTATGAAAAATTGAGGGAGAGAATGAAAATTTTAGAACGCGTTTTTGGCTCTAAAATTTCATAATCGCGCTTAAGTCCATCTAATAGTAATACCTAATACGCAAAGCTCTCCCTCACAAGTCACAAAGCTTCGCTCGCTCTCATCTCCTCCTCTCGCTTTCGCCTGGCCTAATCTTTCTCACTATCTGTCACCAGTGGTGTTTTGATTCAGCACAAAAAAAAAAAAACATATTTGATTATTCAAATCATTCGTTTACTATGATGGAGGCTGGTAATGGTGTTCTACATCTGAATCAAGAAAGAATAGAGAGGTCGGTGGCAGGTGGTGTGTATCTGCATCGTCGTTTGGCACATCAACAAGTAGGAGGGAGTCTACGGCGTTCGCCCTCTCTGGCTCATGGGATGCCGGGCTCCGTATCTGGGATATCAACAACAGCATCACCACTTGCGGCTTTGTAGGTCACACCAAAGACGTCCTCTCTGTTGCTTTCTCCATTGACAACCGTCAGACCGTCTCAGCGTAATTAGAGAGTGAGTTTGTTTTGTACATATGATCTACTGTTGTTTTCCAATCTTTGCTAATAGATGGTTGCCCTGGCTGAAGAGTTTAAGTGAGGAATTACATAATCTCTTGTGCTCCACCAACAACAAATATGGGTGAGTTTCCTCCATCGAAATTCTCTTTTTGTGTTATGGGTTTTGTTTATTTCGTCGATTTTACATTTTTTCTTTTGACCCCATGTTTTCCCCTTTTCGATTTGGGTTAAAATCACAAAAAATCATTCCATCTCTGTGTGTTTGGTTTGATTGTTTTGGTAGGACTTAATGGATACATTTCAAGTAGATTTTAGAGTAAAAGAGGTATTTCTTTTTTAGGGTTTTGTATGAATGATCCAAATCAGATCTGTGGTCTTTTATGAGTAAGAGACAAGTTTCTTTATATCTCACATAATAGTTAAGTCCAGTATGTCTAGCTATATCTGTAGATTTTGATGTGTTCATTGTCAACATTTCCAGATGTGGTATGGGGTTCAGAGTGTTTCTAATATAGTGAGCATTAAATGGAAGATTAACAATGTTGAAATACCCAAGTGTGATGTAACCATTGCTGATCAATGTAAGTAGAGATTTGTTAAATGGAAGATTAACAATGTTGAAATACCCAAGTGTGATGTAACCATTGCTGATCAATGTAAGTAGAGATTTGTTTTTGTTAGTTGAATGGATTAAAATACTGAAATTGCTACTTCTAACAAGATTTTTCCTTCCATCATTCAAGAGTTGGTCTGTAGAACAGCATAGAATCTTGTTAACAAAACCTTGAATTTTTTTTCTTTCTTAATATTACTATATGTCATGTATGATCTTTGAGGAATTAGTGACTTATTTTTAGATAAGTCTATATTATAAATCAACCAATTTGTTTGGGTTTGTACTCCTAAAAAACCGATTAACAATCATTCCAAGTCCAAATTTCTCATATGTAATAAATGGAAATTTTTTCTGTGTAATTCACCATGACTAACAATTTTAGCACAAAGACATTCACTGGTGTTGCAACTGTCATTCTTGCCATAAGCTACTGCATAGCAGTCAAAAAGTGAATTTCATGTCCCTTATTTACACTATCTATTCCTGAAGTAGTCGAGGAGCTCATGGACTTGTCACATGACCTTGTTCCCATGGATGAATTGCATCAGTTAGCGTCAGAGTTGAGATTTGAACAAGAGTTTCTCTCCCAATTTGGTGCAAAGGTTCTTCCTAATAAGACAAGCCACAAAGTGTCATTTTGGGTTGGCCTGGCTCAACAAAAGCTAACTGCAGCATTCCATTGGGAGGGCGTTATTTCTAAGATGCAGGCAGATCATTTTATGATTCATTAACTGAAACTCCAAGTTATTAAATGTTGCGATAAGTTGCGACATCTCTATCCTTAGCACTATATAACCATTTCATCCCAAATTTACAGGATCTAGAGATGGATCTCTCTGTCCTTGGACTGCTCGCATTTCTAGGGAGAAGCACAAGATAATTCTTAATGGCCACTGGCATAAAGGATCTTGACGAGCTGGTTAAAGACTTCCTCAGGTAAACTTCATACTGGAGTCCTCCTAAGGCTTTGATGTTATACAAATATCAAGTCTCATAGAAATTTAATTTGCTTCACTGCAGTTACTTGGAATGGCACAGAGGTTTCTAGTTTGGAGAGTTTGCTTAAGGACTCCATTGATATCTCAGTGATGTTTAGTAGTATCCATCAGTTTGGTCTTTGATAGAGTTTTCTGATCATGTACTAATGTTTGTTAGAGATGTAAATAGGTATATCATTTGCTTTCGTTTATTGGGAAATAGAATATTATTTCAAAGGTAATGTTAGTCTTGTCAATACTTGTATTGGGAAGTGTTTTTTTATTATCTAATCCTTCCATTCTTACTGCAGTACACAACATTGTTTCAAAAAGGGCAAGTTCAGTGATACTTATGCAAGTCTAGAAACATCAAATGCTTAAAACAAATGGAATGGGTCCAACAACTCAACAAGGACTTATTGAAACATCCATCAGCAAAGATGGCAAATGTTGTTGGTTACTTCTATGCTTCATCGGAAGATGAAGATGTATGCCCAACGTGTCTAGAAGGTCTGCTTTACAAATTTTGTGCGGACCATTTTTATTTATTTTTCTTTTTCTTGCAAAAGTGATTTTCTTTTCTTGCATAGTTTTTGTACTGCAAGATTGTAATGAAGTTTCTGATTATGGATGGTCAATGAGGATGATTGTTAGAAAGGTGTACAATGATCTCCTCAATTTACTTGTTCTTAAGCAGAGCACACTACAACACATGGCTTTTAATGACAAAAATTGAGGACTGCATAAAGTGCATGTCTTCGCTAGATGTTTTAAAGTCGTACTTTGGGTGAATGTCATTAGCCAAGTTGTGAATGTGAATATTTATCAAAACAAGGATGTGCATAGAAGAATGAGATCATATAGTTAGAACATGCCCTCCCTCCTCGCAATGCTTTTCTGGTTATCAAAAGCCTCCACGATGAGCCAAGGTAACCAGCATCCCTCTCAGGCCTTCCAAGTCCATCCTCACAGTAAGTAAAGACCCACTATTATGCAATTTTTGTTATTCTTATTTGTTAAAAAAAATTGATTGCTATCTTGAGTGCAAGAGTTTTCCCCAAAGTTATGTTTATATGCATTCTTTCCCATGTTTTGTGGAAGCTGATTTTGTTAGTTGTTTGTAGGTTGGAGTGGTGCCTAAAAGTGAAGTTGTTCAAATAGCAAGAGATGCGGAACTTGATTTAGCACGTTATTTATCTATTGCAAGCCAGTTGGATTTTATCGTCATGCATATATAATGCTTGGTTTGAAAGATAATTCATGTATGCTGCTTTAAGAATGTCAAAGAGTAAGCTCTACATCTCGATTTGTATTTTTTTTGTTTTTTGTTTTTTGTTTTTTTCATATAACTCCATTTTAAAGTAACAATTTATCAAATATTGTTCTTAGGCATTACAACTCACTAGTCTTGTTTAGTTCAATGTTAGGCATTTGATAAAGACTATTTAATAGCTTGCTTTAGACTTATTAGAGATAAGAGATACCAACTTGGTTATATAGTTTAGTTGTTTTATGATTTTTCATTGGTTATAGCTTTGAATTTGGCATTGTGAATATATATTGCATGATGTTTTTGTCTTGCGAGATTTTTGATATATCTTTATGTTTATATGGCAGGTGATGATGAGGAAGAAGAAAGTGACGGGAAAGAAGATTTTATTTACTTTGAAGAAATGATATTTTCATACTATATGTATATGTTATGTAAGAATAATGAGACTTATTTTGTTTGACATTGTACTTATGTTTCTACCATGTATTTAATTAGTATGATTATCAAGAAATGAGTGTTTCTTATATTGTTGGATTCTATTTACTTTTGCAATTTTAATAGCAGGTAGAACATTGCAAATGATACCAACATAGCTAAAAACAAATGGGCAAAAAAAATTTTGCCCTACACTTTAATAGCATTTTTAAAGTTTTGTGGTTAACTAATTTTATAGCACTCTAAAAAAATTGTATAAAAATATGTAACAACATTTTTTTAAATACTATGATAAATGTTACAATAGCGATTAACACTATACAACATTTTTAAGCGCTATGGACGCCATCATAGAGTCAAACTTTTAATAGCGTCGCCTGACACGTGTCTGACAACGCTATTTTATCAAGTTATTTTGGCATGTTATAAATGAGGATTTGTGGTGTAGTGTGTCTTTGCAATTTGAGAATAGACTGCAATATCAGCCAACATCCACAACAAAGTTGAAACACAACTACCATGCAATAACTTGACAACCACTCCTAGACGATCACAAACCAAGAATAACTTCATTCAAATCACCCTGCAATAACTTCATTCAAACATGACATCCTCTGCTTTGCCAAAACAGAGCATCGGCTATTCCATACAAATAGGGGCAAAACATAGCATATAAACTTAACCAAAACCATCTCCAAACGACAGATAGAGCACGAAACAAGCCAAGAAAACACCTGCAGAGTTGTCACCACCACACAGGTTAAAATCAATTTCAACACCACCTATAGCTTGCCCAAAACTACATATTTTCATCAACTTCATCAATGAATATAAGTCACCCTCACTACAAAAAATCTAACATTAGGTGGCGAAATTATATGTGACACTTTGAAAGTTGTCACTATTTTTTAGTTTACAAGAGAAATTTTGACGAGTCGTCAAATATTTGTTCAAGTTAAAATTTGGTTCCCAATTTCTCACATAAACATTTTGTAATCGTTACACAATAAAAGGCGGTGCCTAAATAAAATAAAATACATTTTATGAGGAAAAATTAGTCCTCATCACATTTTATCAAGAGCCTAACACAACCGTGAAGAAAGTTTCAATATTTTTCTAATTTAAAAAAAAATAAAAAAAATAAAAGTGGATATACAAAACCTATTTAGTTTTCCCCTTTACTCCATTTCTTACCCTCCAACAACTCATTAATTCCCATCTCTGTCCTCTCTTCTTCTTCTTCTTCTTTACAGGGGGTATTCAATCATGGATTTTAATAGATTGTGAAAGATTTTAAACTCCATTAAAATATAGGGGTATTCAATTAAGGATTTAAAACAATACAATGAAATCTAGGGATATTCAAATATAGATTTTAAATGATTGTTTTATAATCCGTTAAAATCATGGGGTATTCAATTATGGATTTTCAAAAGTCCACCAAAATTAGGGGGTATTCAAACATTAGTGGATTTTAATGGATTTGTTGACTTGATGGACTTTGAAGGATTTATGTGTGAAAGGTATAAATATCAAAGCCTTTTTCAAATCCAGCCTCTTCCCCTCAAATTTCAATTTCTCTCCTTCCTCTCTCCCACCAACACTGTGTCTCCTTCAACTCCAAGTTCTTCTTTATCTCCAGGTATGTTTCCAACATTTTCTCATTTTTCTTTATTTGTTTTTGTATGTTATTCAAAACATAACAATAGTATAATAATAATATAACTCAGTTATATTATGTTATATTATTATACTGAGGCTGGTTAGGGTTCGGATATTGAAGTATGGTCTTGCAGAGCAATATGTTGATTCCGCCAATTTGAGGTTTTGGGGTGGTGGAAGCAGGTGGTTATGAGCCCTATTTCTCCTCTTACCATACACGTCTTGCTGCTTCCAGTATTCTCCATTTATTCGATTTCTCTCTTTTCAAAACCCGAAAATCCCTTGAAAAATCAACTCATGAACCGGAATTCTATCAGTTTACCATTACCATGAATCCACATGCACTGGTGGTACTAGGGTGGGTCTCTTATTCCCATTCCCCAGATGTGAGTTTGGAGTATTTGATGCTTCCTTTCATTTTCATCTTTTCTGACTTTCTTTGATTTTTCGTGAACCCTACTGCGATCACATCTATACAGATGGATCTTATATGAATTACCATTTTGGTGTCAATCTCATTACCATTATCATTATACCATTTTCCCTCCACTTGTATACATTACTACTCTCTTGTATTAATTGGGATTTTGTTTCTACATTGCTGCCACTGTCATTATGTTCCTAAACCTACCATATTCAAAACTAGTTACTAGCTGTATTTTTATTTGTGATTACGCAAAATATCAAGTGGCTTGGATTTTCTTGTTGCTTTGTGTGGAGTCATTTTCAATCCATAGTTTGCTTCATTTTTATTCAGGTTCACAAAAATCCATCTATCAATGCGATGGGTGGATTGGATATGATGGATCATTCTGCAATTACCATGAGTTAACCTGCAGGTAGTGGTTCTAGCTACTGTCTCCCATTCCCCATTGCCAGTTAAGGTAAAATCGTCCCAAAATGTTTTACTTTGCATGTGGTGCCTACTTTTGTATTTCTGAACCGTATTACCATTTTGTTCTCAGTCTCATTACTTGCATTTTTAAAAATTTCTTCCAGTTGTATGCATCATAGTACATTCTTGTATTATTTCTTTTTGTACTGTATTAATCTAATTTAAATTTTGTTTCTAAACTGTTGCCCATTGTTATTATCTTCATAACCCCAAGATATTTCACATTACTTACTAGTTCTGTTGGCACTTTTTCTTTTGTTTGTGATTATGCAAACTGTCACTGTGTCAAGTAGTTTTCTTGTTACTTTGTGTGAAGCCGTCTTCAATCCACTAGAATGTATTTCACCTGGAAATATTTGGTTGAAATGTTGAGCATAATTGTAATTTGTTGTCAGGTCACAGAACTATATAAGACATGTTTTGGGGGCATCTGTAGTTGGTATCTAAGCCTCTGCCTTTTTATTTGCCTAAGTAAATATTGTTCCTTTTTAAAGTTTTGGTGGAAAATTGTAGTTGGTTTTGATTGGGGTACAAATGAGTACGGAGAAGAATCTTAGGTTTCACTATTGCAGTGACGGGAAGGGTGGGGAGTTGGCCATGGAGTAAAGCCTCACCCACCTTTTTTCTGTGTTATGTTTACAATTGTATGTTAATAGAAATCTATAACAATCCTTTATAAAATTCAGAAAATCCAATAATAAAAATCCATCAAAATCTAGTGGATTTTGTAAAATCCACAAAATTCAGTTACTTAAAATACATCAAAGTTCAGTGGATTCTGTAAACTCTTTTGAAATATTTTAAAATTTATGAAATTTAAAGTCTTTCACACTCTATTAAAATCCATGATTGAATACCTGGTTAGTGTCGTGTTATTTATTTCTCTGAGCGAGAGTGAAAAGAGAGAGAAGGCAGGCGATGGAGGCGCTGCTTAGTACATTCCTAGGGCAGTCGAGGAGATTTTTCATGATTTCAAGGGACTAAGAGCTTGAATGATTAAAGCTCTCACCAACGGTTTGTTTTCATTTTATTCCATTTTGTGTGCTTTGTTTTCATCCTTTTTAGGGTAATTTCTTCTAATTGTTTTGTGGTGTTTTGTTTCAATTTCTTGCGGATGTTGAAAATTTGTATCAGCAGTGCGATCCTCCTCCCACCCTCTTTCTCCAAATTTATTGTTTACATGTTTGCATTTTGGGTTCTTTTTTTTTCCGAATAGAATTGTTTTCTAGTTAGGGTTCAGTCTATTATCTCAAGCTCCTCCTCTCTCAAACGAATTGAAGAAAACCAACTCACCTTGATCTATTTGCATCTCGCTCGCTCTCTCTCTCTCTATTTCTTCTCAAGATTTTATTTTCTGGTCATTCTAAGTGAACCTTCATGTTGTAGCAAACCAACTCTGTTTTTTCGATCAAACCTACACTTTTCTGTCATCTTTCCCTCAATTGAGTCTCTCATCCCATACCGAATTGAAGCCCTAATCCCCGTTTTCCTGATTTCTCCAAAATCATAGCGAATGGACCTTTTACTTCCATCAGTATTTCTTAGATCTATTTTCACTTGTGGTAAGGATTTCAATTTTTGTGACAGATTTCAATATCTTCGAATCAATACAAGATCCCTATTTTTCCCGTACGTTTTTAGCTTTGGCTGCTTCTTTTAGATTTGCAGCAGGTAATTGTTTATCATCTTTCACTATCACTAATTCAGGTTCCCTTCTTGAAACATTTGTGGGGTGTAACTCAATTGTTTTTCTTTAATGTGTTCTGGTTAGTTCCAAATATTACTTTTCTTTGATGGCCACTATATTGCTATTGATAATGAGAGTTCTTTCTGGTCTTTGTCAATGTTGTCTTTGTGTGTATTGGTAGATAGCTACTGATAGTTTGATGGCAATGGGTATTGTCTACTTTCTTGGATTTCGGTGGACTGAACTCTGAAGATTTGAACTTTCAGTTAGTTGAGCAGCTGGGTGAGGATTTAAGTTCAGAAGGACCCATGTTGTAAGGCCTAAAGGAAAACATCAAGCTCCTATAATTTGGCTACATGGCCTTGGCGATAATGGCTCGAAGTATACTTACCATTTATTACTTACTATTATGCCCCCCACGTCTTGGGTTCTATGCCCACCGGCGGCATGCTTGCCTTTAAAAAAAAAAAAGGTTTCCATCGGAGCTATTTTGTCAAAATATTCTTCATGATTGTGATCTGAACTTCATATTGATTTATGTTGTATATCTAGAAAGAAATGTAATCACTAGTCCATAGTAGCTAGCGCCGTGCAGACATCAGGAGTGTGTAATGAAATGTGGAGTATTACTAACTGTTGGTATCGTGGCGGTAGCTATGCAGTTAAAACGGATAACGGATCCATAACGGTCTAGGAGCGTTACAGGATATATCGGATTATATCGGGATATATCGGTATATATCGGTATATAATAAAATATATATTTTAAATATATTTTTATACCTCCAATAAGTATTTATGATTTAATGTATTAGTTAAAAATGTTAATCACTAAACATAATTTGAAACTAATGTTACTTTATTGTCAATCAAGTTTCAATGCTCATTGCTCACTAGACTATAAGAACTAATCATTAAGCATTAATTCATGTCATTACTCATTGTTCAATGCTCATATTTGTTTCAGGTAAACAAACATTTAAAGAAGGATTGAAGGAAAGCTTTAGCTTAGACTCTTACAGATGTACCAGATATCGCAGTACTATGTCATGCACTGTTAAGTGTTAACTGAGCAATTAAGATTTGTCCAATATCTAACCCAAATGAATTACAAATGGGAACCCTGATTCTGAATGGAAAAATGAGAAATAATGTAATTCGAACAAAAGAAATCATAGCAGTCCATGATTCACAAACGAGTGTCAACAAAGAACTTCAATCTCACAGAAACAGATTGAGAATATGCAAGTGATGAAGTGACATCCCACACTTCACTAACACTCAGCTCATCTTGATTGCTAGTATACCATACTGCAGTAAAGATAAGCAAATCTTGATGTTTTACTTCAATTCCTAATTTGACCATACATAAAGAAGGTGAACACAAAATAAATGAAGCCTGATATTTTATCCTCAAAGTAATCACAACTCAGGGCCTATTCTGCCACGTGTTGTTCTTGCAAAACAATAAACCAAAGAAGAACAGAATTACAGGACGAAGAAGAACAGATCTAAACCATCGCAGGTTTGAAGAAGAACAAAACAATAAACCATAAACCATCGCAGGTTTGAAGAAGAACAAAACCATAAACCATCGCAGATTCGCAGGTTTGAAGAAGAACAGAACGAAGAAGCCACCAAAGAAGCAGTTTACCACTTACCAGAGGTCCAGATCTGATCTCTGAGTCTGAGTTTCTTCTGTTTCTGAGTTCGTCTTCCTTCGATTTGTTCTTCTTCTCTCTTCGTCTTCCTTCTTCTTCGATTTCTTCTTCTTCTTCCTTCGATTTCTTCCAGTCTTCCAGTCTTCTTCCTTCGATTTCTTTTCTTCTCTCTTCTGGCCTTCTCAGATCTGAAAAAAAAAAGAACGACCAGTTTTTTTTTGTACAGATATTTATCAAACGAGATAACGGCGTTATAACATATAACGCTATATGTATAACGGCCGTGAAATGACCGTTATATCTCTGCCGTTACAACTTGCCGTTAAATTTGTCCGTGAAATTTTTTTTGTCCGTTACCCGATATAAAGGAATTATAACTCCTTTATATCGCCGGTTTAACTGCACAGGGCGGTAGTACTTGTGGTGATGGATGATCAAGGTTTTAGTCTTTTGTCTGGAATGTGAGCATATATCTTGTATTGTAACAGTGGACTTTCTGCTGCAAAAACAAGAAAAAGGAGGAATAGGATATATAATGTTGATGTTTTGTCCTGCTTTCTCCATACATGCGAAGCTCAAGTAAACATCTAGAGTATGTTGTTGTCCCCAACTTTTGGATTCACTACGTCTTCCAAATGTAAGGATTCTAATAGTTCTGTGTTGTGTGTGTTGCAAGCATCTATAAAGTTAGTTGTTAACTTTGTTGACAATGATTAGAGCATTTGAATGTACTTCATTAGTGATAGTCCTGTCAAATTCTTACGTTGCAGGTTAAATAGATATGTCCAATAGCTCCAACAAGATCTGTAGCAACTTTTGGTGGATTTCCATGCACAGCATGAAAGATTTATATCTTTGTGTAAACTTCTTTTGTTAATTGTTTATTTTATTCCAGTAAACTCTTATATAAGTTAAACCAAGATCTTCTGCTGCCAAATATTAGAAGTATGACGGCTAATACTTGTTCAATTTATACTAGGGTCCAATGTAGGAGAGCTTTCAGCAGACGGACCTGACGATGTGGTAGGCTTAGATGTTGTAGGAGCACATCTTGAAAACTAGTTGTCAAGTGAGCCAGCTGACTGTAAGTTCTTAGAAATTCCATCTATTTACAATATTTCGCGTCAATGAGAATCTGCTCATTGTCATGATTTATGAGCATGTCTGCCACATTTCCAACTGTGTTATTGTTCAACTTGGATAGGTTGTGCCTACATTTTTACTAAAAATCAACCATTTAATATATTAGTTTACCTCATCATGTAACAACCTTCGAAGTTAACTGATATTATGGACTATACCTAAATTAATATTCCTTTTCATATACTGACTTGAGGCTTAACATGTATCTGTACAGCGTGTTGTTGAGTTTTTCCGTTGATTTTTCTATGATAACATGTGCACATCTTTTTGATTTCCATATGAATGTAAAGTATGTTAAAGGGTATTATTGGTGTTTTGGGGGGTGGGGGTTGTTTCTTGTTGTTGTCCTGGTTAAAAGTTAAAAAGAGTTGTGGAGAGTTGCAGAAGAGAGTGAAGTGACATTATAGAGGCGCAGAACGGGTTTTGCAACCTCGAATCTAGCTTGCTCCCTGGTTCTATAATAGAAGGATCCTTGGCTACAAGCCCACTATTAAACATGGATCCCTACCTGTGTTTTAAAAATCGGCCTAGGCGTTAGAGAAACGCCCAAATTAATGGCTGGGCAGGGTTTGGGCGAGTTTTTTTTTATTTTTTTTTATTTTTAATAAGGCTGATTGTGTTCTTATTTTATTTTTCTTTCATCTTTTTTTGGAAATAAACAATTTAATTATTTTTTATTCAGTATATGTCTGAATGTAGCAAATGATGATTACTTAATGGAATTCTCAAATGATCTGCCGGTGCCAATTTTAGTAATGTAGATTTTATCAAACATGCTGAGGTCATTCATGCAATTTGAAGAAAAATAAAAGAGTAGGCTTGGATATTTGTCCACAAATTCAACTTTGTATAAAGTATTCATCATGACCAATTTCAGTCATTTGAGTTTTAATAAATTTTGTTCATGATTGTTAATTTTTCATGTTTTTAAATTTTGCAAATGTATCTTGGCATTAAATTGGATGTAATTGATAAAGTATTATGCTTAACTTTTGTAAATTATTAAAGTTATAATACAGAACCTAATACCGCCTAGGCGCTAGTCCCTTACTCGCCGCCCGTCCACTGCCTATCGCTTTTTAGAACATTGATCCCTATCGGCCTAGATTATTTCACAAAAATGTAACATCCAGAAGGGAAGTTTAAATAGAAGGACAATTTAACTAGGCTGAGCCCAATGTCTGTACGGCTAGGACTAGTCAAGTAAATGGACTAGGCTGATCTTGTAGGCATACTTGCCTAGGTATAGTCAAGTCTTGTAAAGTGTTACCTATGTGGGACTAAAAGCTCATACTATTTTTATAGGTGTAGTTTTGTTTCACCATTTATGAGCAAGATCATCTTAGACGCTGGAAGTGGTGGTAAGGTTTAGTCCCACATGAAGTCCATACACAACCAAAGTAAGACTTTCTTTTCGGATAGGAAAGAGTCCTTGGGACAAAAAAAGTTGCCTTTTGAATGGTCAAAGTATGTAGTTTTGTTACCTATGTGGGACTAAAAGCTCATACTATTTTTTTTTTATTTTTTTATATAAAAGGTGTAGTTTTGTTTCACCATTTATGAGCAAGATTATCTTAGACGCTGGAAGTGGTTCCAGTGGTGGTAAGCTTTAGTCCCACATGAAGTCCATACACAACCAAAGTAACACTTTTTTCTCTGAGAGGAAAGAGGCCTTGGGACAAAAAAAAGTTGCCTTTTGAATCGTCGAAGTATGTAGCACTGGTATGTAAGATCAAAGGTCATTTTTTATTTTTGTTTTACAAAATTATATGTAATCAACCAGGGTAATAGACACCTCATCCATGTCCCACCCCAAAATCCAATTAGCGATCAATGGCCAGGGCAGAATAGGACCTGTAAAGGCGAGTTTCATTGACATGCCTACCCCAACATAGGTGATCAACTAGAGTAGCTCAGTTGTGTTGTGACTTCTATCGTTGTCTGTATGCATCTCAAAACATTGCTTGTTTCATCGCCTATTGTTAGCCAGCATGACACATAGGTACTAGATAAGTTGATATAGTAAATAAGTATGAATGTCATTGTATATAGTTCAGGTTATATATACATGGCCTACTGATCAAACGGTAGCAGGGTAAGTGGTTTAATTGATCGTGATTTATCCGGATGTAGTTGTTTGCATCTTGATGTGATCTTGTTAGGGAGATTGTTTTGTTGTAACTATTTAGATAGGAACTAGGCTTGGGATTTCTGAAAGATCACCTACTTTTGTTAATTACCAACATTTATACTTTCTTATATCGAATGCAGACTTTTTTGGCAACTACAATGTAAGGTCGTACCAACAACGTTTTCTCCCACCATGATCCAAACAGTTCTAATGGTAGTGGTGTACATCCAAATTATCCTTATTTCGATGAGCTTGTGACCATGATGGTGATGATGATGAATGATTCAACGAGGTTGTGGGTATGAATAGATATTGATAAGAAGCTTAGTGTTACTCAGCTATTTTTTGGACATGAACATGGTGTCACTAGATATCATTATTAAACTTTGGTAGACTTATTTGAGGATGATAGACTTTGGTAGACTTATTTGAGGATCAAGTGACACTATGTAATGTGACTTTGCATATGCAATATTTTTTTATGAATGAAAATTCTACTATTATAATTTTAAATTGTGCATTACACAAAAAAATTTTAGGGGGTCCTATTTAAGAATATGTGCTAGTGGATAACTACAATAAATGGGTGAAGAATGAATTGTCACAAATATAATGAAAGTGTGAGGAAAACTTTTGTCACAGGTAGATATTTTTAATGTATATAATCAATACCGTGACACTATTTCTGATGTATAAATTAGATAAGTGAGGAAAGAAAGTTTTTTAATATATGAAATCACTATTGTGACAAACTGTTCCTCACGTATAAATCATTTAAGTGAGGAATGGTTTGTCACATAAAGTCACCACACGTGACGCCAGCTTTTCATCACACATAACACTGTAGAGTGGCGAAAGTTTCGTCTCCCATGTCATAATTGTATACCCATGTGCTAAGTTTATATTAGGAACCACTCGCCACGTAAGTTGACTTTCTGTGACAAGTAAGGAATTCATCACATGATACTTTCTTTAATGCCCCTTATGTGAGGAACGCTGTGACGACTGAAATTTCTTACCGTTGCTGAAACGTGATGAATTAACATCTTTCAGTGAGGAACAACGCTTTTCACCAAAGCCCAATTTTCTTGTAGTGCTTATTCTT
This sequence comes from Berberis vulgaris, assembly GCA_963556465.1. Taxonomy (NCBI): domain Eukaryota; kingdom Viridiplantae; phylum Streptophyta; class Magnoliopsida; order Ranunculales; family Berberidaceae; genus Berberis; species Berberis vulgaris. Next base: position 44,436,742 of record OY747128.1, on the reverse strand, counting down.
GTTAAGCCTTGCCAAATTTATCGATCGACCTGGCAAGGTAAACTTGGTATAAGTTCTAGTTCTTCTTGCGCCAGTCTAGCCAATGAATTTGCTATTGCATTCGCATCTCTAAAAATATGAAAACAAGAACATTGAGAGACATAAGCAATCTTCCAAATTTATGTCAAGTAATTTTGTAGGAACCACAATTTTAATTTCTCAAAAAAACCATTGTTTCACTAACATAGAGCCTATCTGGATGATAAATTTTCTGGTCTCTTGACTACGACACAACTTTAAACCTTCTAAGAGCACTTCAAATTTTTCCAGATTATCATAGCCAACTTCGAAGAAAATTTTATTGGTAGCCACTACATCACCTTCATTGTCTTTGATAACTGCACCCCCTACAACCTTGTTATCCACAAAAGACTCACCAATGTTTAGAACAAAAAACCCGTTGGGGGTAAGATCCAACGAACCACTAAAGGTAGTGGTGTGTGAACCAAAGTCTATTTAAATCCCAGTCTTCTTAGCAAACCTCTTCTTCCTAGGTTTAAATAAATTTGACACTAATATGATCCAGTGGTAAATTTTAATGATGACGTCATTTGCTGACCAAACTTTACCTTCGTACAACTTCTTATTCTTTTAAATCGAAATTTCCTAGAGAATGAATAAAGGAGTAAGCTTGTAGATAACTCCTACTTGAGAAGAACTATTTGCTTTCTTGAACCATTCCACCAGTAAATACTGAACTTCAGTCGGTCTATGAGCAAAGAATGTCAAAAACCAAATCAAAATGAGACCATACCTTGGCAGCCAACTCACCTTCAATGAAAATATGTTTCATAAACCTCATCATCCAGATTCAAACAACAACTGCATTTTGACGCCAACCTAAAACCAATACGGCGAATCTCCCCATCTAACAAATTCCATACAAAAAATGAAATTTTTATAGGCAGCAAAGGGTGCCATAGAGACTTCCAAATCCCATCCCGATCTCCCTTGTATCTAATTTTCTAAATAACTGAACTAATGTTGAAAGGTTCATTCGTCAAGGTCCATATCCCAACATCAGGTTCGCCCTCCTCCCCTCTCAACCTCTTGGAATACAACAATAACGCATTCCTCTACATATCTGGACCAGCGAGATAAACTACTCCCTTTCCATTCTTTTAAGAGATGACCATTTATCCTTCCTAGTCGCCCAACCCACACGGACAAAATTTTCGTTCGCCCAATTTTCATTCAAAAAGCTAACATTTCCCCGCCCAATTTTCCAAAGTCCAAAAATCAGTCAACAAATTACGCACCTCCAACAATTCTCTCATAAATGGAGACATCCCAACTTTACCTTCCCGTTGTCTGATAGGAAAACCAGCCTTTAAATATTTGCGCATCATGAAAACAACCCATAGGAAGTTCGTACACAATAAATTCCATAAAGATTTAACTCTGAAAGTTGTTATCACATTTGCCAAATCACGATTACCTAGACCTCCTTTGACTACTGGCACACTGAGCCGTTTCCATGCTATTCACTTTCGTTTGTGTCTCCCTTCACGATCTCCTCAATTTTTTTTAACAATAATAGGTTGTATGGTCTCCACCACCTTGACAGACACACATGTTGGCATGGAACATAATACATGACGTACTAATATCAGCCTCCCGCTAGGAGAGTAAGCGTGCCTTCCATCCTTGAACCTTATTCTGAATCTTTGAAACCAAATCATTGAAAAAGCTGATATTGTACCGTCCCTGGAATATGGGTACACCTAAATACTTAATGGGAGAAATCGGACATTAGAAACCAGTCCATTGCTTAATAAGAGTAATTCTCTCACATGCACCTTACTGCCTATCATAAAGGAGTTTTTGCCTGCATTGATCTTCTCCTCTGAAGTGGCACAATATCTAGTAAGAAAATTCAAACATCCTTCCACATATTTCTTCTTCCCATTCAGGAAAATTAAGAAGTCATCTACATATAGTAAATATGTGATTGGCGCGCATACTCTTAGGGGTATAGAAAAACCTAATTTCATTATTATAGACGGCTCTAGTGAGGCCTCTGCACAAGTTCTATCACAAACAACATGGGAGATAGAGGATCCCCCTATCTCCAAAAACACGAAAATGGCCTTCATATATATCTACCTTGCATCAAGACTGAAAACCCATAACTGGTAATACAATTCGAAGTCAACAAACAAAATTTGTTATTGAATCCGAACTGACACACTACGTAAAAAATGTAAGCCCACTCTAATTTGTCATATGCCTTTTCCATGTCAAGTTTAAAAATCATATTATGTCTCACAACTTTCTTTCCAATATTTTTCAACAATTTTTGCGCTAAGCCTATATTTTCTGAAATAAATTGCCTTTTAACAAAAACACATTGTTTACGGGAGAATTATACCTGGAAACTAGAATGTTTTTCAATATTGTGTAGAGGATTACTGAACACCTTATAAACCAAGTTGCACAAACAAGTAGGATGAAACTCATAGAAGAACTTTGGCTCCTCTGTTTTAGGAATAAAAGCAATCGAGTTAGCAGAAAACACCCCAAGGAGAGACTTGCAGCTAAAAATTCCTTCGATGCTTCCTAGAGGTCAGAACTAACAATATTCCAACAAAATTGAAAAACCCTGAAGTAAAACCATCTAGTCCAGGAGCGTTGTCAGGAGGGATACTAAAGATGGCTGGTTTCACCTCCTCCAAACTAAGTTCCTCCATTAGCCTATCACAATCTATGGGAGTCACCAGGCAAGGAATACAATCTACCGAAACTGAGTCTTCCTTAGATCTTTCTGAATTAAGTAGATCGTTGAAAAAATTATTGGTCTCTCTAAAAATCTCTTTGGCGATTTGTAATCAAATTCCCTTCCATACTGGTAATTTTTTAGATGTCATTTTTTTCCTTGAATTTAACCAAAACAAAAAAAATATTTAGTACAAGCATTTCCTACTTTCCAGATTTTTGTTTTCAATATATTTACTCCTGGACAGACGCCAATTTATATTCAGTCTTGCATCTGTTCAGGTTCACATTCACATCCACATCCCAATCATTAAGCAAAACAAACTCATATTGATGATTCTCATCCTTGAGACTTCACAACCTGCTAAACACATTACCAAAAAATTTGAAGTTCCAAATTTTCAGCCTGTTCCTTAGATTTTTTAGTTTAAAAGCCAATCTATCTAAGGCCCCCCGGAAAACACATTCTATCCACTAGTTTGAGTCAACAAAATCTATGAAAGAATCATGAGAGTCTACATACGCTGGAACCTAAAAGGGGACATATTTGCCCTAGAAACTATAGGAAGAGTCACCAAAAGCGGGGCGTGGTCAGAGCAAGTTCTGTGCAGATGTTCAACTCTGGTGTTCAATCTGGATGTGAGCCAATATGAATTACCCAAGAATCTGTCAAGTCTGGCCCAAGTTTTGTTATGTCTTTGCTAGTTATTATGCCAACTAAATTTTGGTCCAGAAAACCCTATGTTTGAGAAACCACGTGCATAGATACTATTTGTAAATTCCAACATCCCTGAAGCCGGATGTCTCCCTCCAAATTTCTCTCCACCATCTATGATTATATTAAAGTCACCACCCACCAACCAAGGCTTAGATAAACCTAGAGCAAAAATTTTCATTTCTAACCAAAGCCTACGTCTTTGCGGAACGAAACATTTCGCATACACAAAAGATACAAAAAAGATATTGTGTTGACTGAGAGTACATTAACTTCACAGTGAATAATCTTATCCATAAAGCTTAGAACATTGACTTGCAAATCATTACATCAGAACAACCAAAAGTTTCCACCCATAATTTCATTTGAGTCAAATAATGGTAAATGAATCTTACCTCCCACCTCTATATGTGTATTAGAATCAATCATTTGTTCTGCCACTACTAAGAGTAATGTTGTAATCATGTATGAGCTTTTCAATTCTGCAACGGGTTGCTCTATTTCCAACTCCCTGCACATTTCAAAACATCATGTTGTCAATCATTGACGTTATTTAGGATTGTATTACTTCTGATCACTCGACACTCACCTAAGTCAACATTTTTTACCACCTTGTTTTTTTTTGTGTTTGTCGTCCTCAGTTTTGTACCCAACCTCTAGATCAGGGGCCACAGAAGAAACATTTGATTCCTCATTATCTGATTGTGTTTCACATGCGTCTACTTTAGTTCCAGCCACCCCATGCATCTTAACTTAGTTGTCTTGCTTTTGTATGGTAACATCATCAAACCCCAAGCAATTTTTTTTGAAAGGCGAGCGTGTCGTTGGTGGATATAGAACCCAAGACGTGGGGGTTAAACCACCACAGCCTTAACCATCCAACCAGGCTACCATTGGCAACTCCAAGCACTTACCAGTTGAAACTTCAGTTTGCCTGGGAATCCCCAAGCTTGCAGTCAAATCATCTACAAATGGTACTAGTAAAACTGGCACAACACTTGTTTCAACCGATCCTTGCATTTCCTTGCGCCTTCTAGAAGTTGAGGAACTAGTAATGCCCACATGATCTTTTGCTACCTGGCTAGCAACACTACTTGAATACCCTATTTTCTCAAGGTCAGTCACAATCTTCTCTTTCTCCTCATTTTTACCCTCCAGAAAAGATTATCTCGCCAGCTAGGATTGAAGCTCCACACCATGTATCTCATTCATATCATCATCCCCATCAACATCTACCTCCAAAACGTTGAATGCATTAGTGGCAACCAATCCTACCTCAGCAACACATGAACCTTTCACCTCACCTGAGATCGGGGTGGGTTCAGGCACAACATTCTTCTCCGTGGAGTCGAAAAATTCTACTCCCTACAAGTTTTAATGCCACTAGGTCCTACGATTGGTGCAACTGGATCCATTTTTTTTAACCACTAGTCTATAAACTGGTTTCCCGACTTACTCCTAATAGGTTTCCATCTTTGACTCCGCCCAAGCTTTTTCGTACAATTTATAACATCATGTCCAATCAAAGCACAATGCTCATAATATTTGAAACTTGGAAAAACGAACATTTGCCAATAGCCCCTATTGTTTGATCTGTTATTCTAAAGCTTTGTCGGAAAGACCTCTGATAGATTCATCTCTACACACATACGTGCAACATGTGGACGAGAGATGGCGTATAGTTTTATCATCCATCCGAAGATAAGTTCCAAACGAATCTCCTATTGCCTTCAAAATCACTCAAGAATTATAGAGGAAGATCGGAAAGTTCGAGCCAAAGCGGACAACCATTGGATCTAATTAAAACTAAGATCTGCACGCCACCTAAAAACCTTGAAACAGACACAACGAATGAGGGAGGAATCCCTCGAGAGGGCTTTTTTCATTTCCGCTTCCGACTGAAACCTTACCAGAACATGTCTTTGATCAAATAAACCATGGAAAAGTCGCCTAACACCCCCAATTTTGGTGAATAGAGTATCGTATGACCTCCTAGGACGGCTGAAAACTAGAGAATTTTAACACGATAATGTGCTTCTCCATCGAGGTTCCTCCCTTGAATCATTTGTGTCAGTAATAGAGATCGCATGAGAGCCTTCTTTGCGAAATTGAGTGCCATCAAAAGGAAAATCGTCTGTCTTACCCGCGTGAAGGCTTCCTAGAATTTGATCGAAGGTACGTGACATGGAGGCTAGGGAACCTCAGCCGAGCCATCTCCTAGCCCAGCCGAGGGTGATGCACTGGCAACCGCCGTCACTACCGCCATCAAGATAGCTGGTTAACGCCCTATCTTGGACGAACCAGATCGCAGGAAAAGAAAAATAAATGCTCCAAAATATTTTGTCACGCACTTGATAGTAATGCCCTTCAAATCGCCTAGAGCAGAGTGATTTCACCAAAACCAAAAGCTATATTCTCTCTAAACGATTTGGCTTTGAATAGAACTACAAATTATTTCAACTATCTACCCACAAACACAATACAAGCAAAGTTACCGGATTTAGGACTAGGTTTATTTCTATTTGTGTTTGGACTACAAATTAGTTGACATGACAACATGTGAAGTAAAAATGTAATTTGCAATTATGAACCGCAATCCATGAAGGTATACGAACTTATTGTTTTTAGGGAAGGCTATCAAGTACGTGGTTAGAACATATGAACAAATAGGAGTGGACAAGCTTGAATGAATAACTAGGTTAATAGCATCTGACTGAAACTATGTTAACTAGAAGGTATAAATTTGTTGGAATACTAAAGTTCATCACTCCAGTTGATCATGGAACTTTCTTTATGTGTTTTTCTGTGCCAATTCTCATGTGAGTTTACTGCGTAGTTATGTTATCGGTACCTTCCGATATATATTATAGTCTCACTCATTTACTTGATATGTGATTCAATTCGCCATCTCTCTACAAGCTGGAGCTTTTAGAAAGGATGAAAACTTATGAAGTTTAGTAGAATAAAATCTAAACAACCCAATTTCATGCACATGGAAATGTCAAGGACATCATATATTATAAAATAAAAAAGAACCAATTTATAATATACTCAAAAATTCGATTATTATTTGATTTTCTAAAAAGATGGACTAGAAAATAAAGGAATTTCAATCCCAAAACCAATTTGGAACCACTTAGGGGCATTTGGGAACCCACTAAAAAGCAATTAATATATTTATAACACCGAAACTAGCTAAGTAAGTTTGGGAACTCCAAAACTTTCAACAATTCTAATAAATTAGTTTTTCTCTTAAATTCAAAGCCAATTATTTTTGCTTTTGACTTATAATATTTTGTCTTCTCGAAATAATTATCCATTCCCTCTTTTTTTTTTTCACACATATCATCAAGTTTTTATCTCTCATCCACGTATGACATTACTAAACTAAGTAGGAAAATAACTATCCATTTGTAACATATAAATTATACTAAGACAAGAAGAAGTGTTTGTATTTTTGGTTGACAACAGCCGCCTTAAAGAGTTACTTACAAAAAGTAGTATTATCTTTTACTACTAGAGTAGATTACTTGGTAAACAAACATGAATATACAATTGATGGAGATTTGGTCGACCTTATTGAGAGAAAGGGGAGAGGAGAGGTAAAATAGGTGATAGAGATGTTGGGTAGAGTCAGTTACAAGTTCTTTCTAAAGAAAAAGAAAGGAAGGTAGGTAGCTAGACAAAACCCATTCTCCAATTCCTTGCTTTAGTATGGGGATGGTCTTTTTGGAGTCCTAGCCGGCAATCAATTAAAAGGTGGTTTACTTTGTTTTCTCTTTTTTCTTCCTTCTACTCTAACCCAACAACGCTCGACACAACACTCTTTCTTCTTTATAGTGAATGGAGAGTGCACTCTCCACTAAGTCAATAACCTCATCTTCAATTCATCCTTACTCCTCAATCCTTGGTTACCGCTTTTCCTCAACACGCTACTACTCTCCATGTGTGAAACCTTCTCAACTATTACAAGTATATAATGTACAAATTCTTAGGTCACTAAAGAGTGTGCACTTTAATGGCTCCATACTAGCTAGTAGGGGTGGGCATTTAAGACCGAAAAATCGGCCCAGCTCAAGAATCAGATCGAAAAATTTGGTCTGGTCCGGGTTTTAAATTGGTATTATAAAAGTCGGTTCAAAGCCCGGCCCGGAATGCTCGGTCTGGTTGTCGGTTCCTAGTTCCAGAGCTCGACGGTTACCCGGCCCGGCCCGGGAATTAATTTTTTTTTTTTTTTTGCTATTTTTGGGCTGAATTTCAGGGAAGATTTGAGGGAAGAGGGGAGATTTTAGGGAAGAGATGGTGAATGAATTTTGATAATGTGGGATTTGAGGGAAGAGCTTTATAAAATTCAATTTGGGCTGAAATTTGGACTTTAGAAATTCAATTTGAATGTTGCTCTTAGAACCGAGACCGGCCCGTAATTCGGTTAACCGGGACCTCGGTTACCCGATCCGATTTCGGGTCTCATAATAACGGGCCCAAATTTCTCGGACCGATTTTCGATTTTTAGATTTTGGGTCGGTTACCCGTACTTGCCCAGCCCTACTAGCTAGAGTCATACTTTTATGACTTCAATACTCTTAGGGTATGTTTGGTTGGATGGAATCTATAAGGGGACCCTTATATTTTAGGCTAAATTGATGTATCACTCCACATTCACCATTTGATTTTGTAATCAATGGTGGGAATGAAAGTCCCATGAATATGAGAATCTCACTCCTTGGTCGCTCAAGGCATGTGATTCACATGTTCATGAGACTTCCATTCCCACCATTGATCACAAAATCAAATGGTGAATGTGGGGTGATACCTCAAATTAGCATAAAATATGGAGGTCCCCTCATGAATTCCCATGACATGGGATTTCATGCAACCAAACACACGGTTAGTGTGTAAGATTTTTTGATGACTATTGACAATTACTATTAACTATACATTTTGATGTCTATTGATAATTATTATTCTCTATCATTATTACTCTTATTATTTCTGTCATTGTAACTTGCCTCTATTTTTTCGTTTTCAATCAATTTTATATGTAATTACAAACATTAAAAAATGAATTGTTTGTTTACAAGTGGTATAAAACCTTCAAAAAAATATTTGAAATTAATATCTAAAATAACAATTATATAATTCAATGAAAATATATATAATTCGCTGACTCATACAAAATTTGAGGCTCATATAAACAATTTTATCTATGAAATTGTATTAGGATCTTATTATGTTCGCAAATTTCAGATTTTTATATTTATCCTAATTTTTTGTGATTTTAATTATATATTCTAGTTACTTGTTAAGGTTATCGATATGTGACATTATTTTGTCTTAAATTTGAACTACGCCGGATTCAATTTGGTATTTGCAATGTACTTATGATAGTTGTATTTTTTTTATTAGTTATTAGGTCGGGTAGGAAATTTTTTTTGCCTCCACCCTTAATAACAACTTTTATCAACTAATAATTATTTGTCATTTCACCCCCTTTAACTAGTAAAATCTTTGATTCACCACTGGTTCCAAGTGCATGTAAATGGATAATATTCTCAAATGGCCTGGCTTGGATAAATTGATTATAAGTTTTGGTTGTCTACTAAACTGTTGCTTGTTGAAAAGTAGGAGATGGTCCAGCCCATGAGGTGGACCTATTAAGTTGCCTTCGGAATCAAGGACTCGGATTGGTTCTGTCCTAGGTTCTGCTTTGGGTCAACCATATGAATGCCTCAAGTGCCAAGATTTTGTGACAAGTAAATTTTAAAATGAAAAAAAAAAACACATATAAAGTTAAAGGAAAAATAAAATAAAAAATCATTGCTCCACCAAAGGGGCATTGTGAAGGTATGGAGCCCAAAAAGGTATACTAAAAGGGATATTGGCACCAGTATGAGTTGTTATGATTTGGCAAATTGAGCTAGCAAATGTAAATTAGACGTATAATAGCCCTGAGTTTTGAGGACAGGAGGATATGCATATAGGGGCGGACTCAGGATTTTAGTCGAGGAGGGGCGTAATGGAAAATACATATTAATTAATAATAGTAGTTATCAATGGTAAAGCCAATTTTTTTTTACCTGAATTAGTAACTAATAAAAAAATGCAACTATCAAAAATACATTGCATATACCAAATTGGATCCAATGTAGTCCAATTTTAAGCCAAAATAAGGTCACTATCCTTAGCAAAGAGCAAACGAGCATAATAACTAGAATATATAACTGATATCGCAAAATAATTAGGATAAGTACCTAGGTGAAGCTAATTTTTTTTTGAAATTTGCAAACTTAATCTGATCATAATACAATTTCATAGAAAAATTAGTTTATATGAGACTCAAATTAGTTTATACAATTTCTATAGTTATTATTTTAGATATTAATTTTAAATATTTTTTTGTTAGAGGTTTTATACAATTATACCACTTGTGAGAAACAATTCATTTATTTAAGCCTAGCATTTTCGTTTTTTTTAATGTTAATAAGTTTTTATTAAACTAAATATTTTTTAATGTTTGCAATTACTAATAAAATTGCATTGAAAATAAAATAAAAAATGCACTCAAAGAGTATTGAACTCAGGTCTTTTACCTAATATAATAAAGCTACAACCACTACACCAACAAAGACATGTTAATATTTGTATAAACAATTATCATATTGTATTCTACATTATATAATCGATTATTTTTAAGACTAAAGTATATATACTAAAAATATTTTAAACTAACCCCCCTCGCCCCTTAGTAGGTCTGCCCATGTATGCATAGACAGGTGCCTAGCACAAAAAGAGATGACAATTGCTTAAGGATGTGTCTTGCACTTTTTCAGCTCACCTGATCACTAGGACCGTAAGAAATGGTATCACAAGTTAGGGTTGAAAACCTATTGAGGGTGTATGCTGGAATAAAATGTGCCTAGCCCATAGGTAGGTGATGGTTTTATCTTACACATGCACTCAGACAACCAACCAAATGAAAAGGAAGGAGTATATCAACTTGCACTGCTATGAATGTCAGATAATCAACACTGGGTTCAAACCAAGAAGAATCGGCCGAGGTTTATTATAGGTCCAAGGTTTGAATTGGCCGACGGGATTAAAAAAAATGGTGACTAAAAATTGGATGGCATCAACAACTATAAATGTAGTAGACGATCCATGAAAATTGTGGCAGGCACAGGAGGTCTCATCCCAGTGCCACAAAAAAATGTTTGGAACCATTGTCGACACAGAGTTTCAAAGTGATGAGATTGAGAGGATATAGGTTTTAAAAAATGGTCAAGTTATATTTGCTATTTAGTTATTTCAGTAATGATTAGACAATCTCAACCCACCGCATCGAACCACAATTGTGAGTCATCCTTGGTATAGATAAACAATCAAAAGTAATTTGTTAGTTTACCATGTCCATGTCTATAACATTATCCCCCAACACCACTTTATAACAATGTAACCAAAACTTGTGTCTTCTCCGGGATAAGCTTCGAGATTAATTTGTATGAAAGGTAAACAAATGTGTACAAAGTCTTATTCATTAGAAAACTATTAAATATGAAATTAGATAATAATAATAATAATAGGCTCTAAGTGTAGAAGACTTGAACTAGGTCTAAAACGTGAATAATAAACCAATTATATTAGCGAATAGAGCAGCGGACTTTGTACACCTTCTCTAATGCAGAATTTATAGACTACAGAGAAACGAATAGAGCAGCGGACTTATTAGCGAGCACCTTCCCTAATGCAGAATTTATAGAGTTCACGCCTAGCTCCTTTGCTGAAGACCTGAAAAAGATCGTGTATGAAGATAATGTAGGGAAAATATATCTTAGATTGTAATCTTCTATTTGTTCAATGGCTTGGGGTCTATTTTTACCCCCACTCAATTTGCAAAAAAAATAAAAATAAACCAATTATATCAAATATGAAAACAATTTTGGGTGATGAGTTGCAACTACCTAGCAATTGGAAAACTTTAGTTGTTTCAGTTGATAATCTAATTAAGTAATACATTCTCTCCACCCATAACTTTGAACATTGTTTAGTTACATCTTATTTATTTCAATTTTCTTCTAAAGATATCATTTTTATGTGTAAGACGGGAAACCCCAGACAAGCAACATTTCCGATAAACAAGAGAAAGAGGTAGGGAAGAAACGTGATTGTGCATGAAAATGAAGGTTGTGGTCGCAATGGATTCCAACAAACAAAAAAAAAAAAAAAAAAACAAAGCCTTAGAGGTCAAATTCACAATTGTAAGGAGAATTTCGACTTTGCAAAAAAGATTAGATTTTTTAATTAATGGTCTCTTAGAATATTGTAGGGAAAATTATTTTTTCAAAGAGAATGACTTTCCTGAATTCATAAAAACGAGATGATAAAGGAAAATTGAGTGAAAATACTTTTTAATCTTTCTAACTTAATATAGTCAAAATATTATTATTATTATTGATGCGGCCAAAAATTGTGCTCCTAAGAATTTGACCTGCAAAACAATTGTTAGACTGCCAATGACCACTTTTTTGGTGGCTGAAAGGCACTCCAATGCTTAATTCAGCAACTATGTTAGAAAAAGGAAATAAATTTGGACAAAATTTAGTTAAAGTTACATATCTGTATCGAATGTTCCCTTTACCTTTTATAATGATCGCGATTCATTATCTGCGTGACTTAAGCGTGTGAGGCACAACGGAAGGAGATGTTTCCTGTAACAGTCTCATCCTTAATGGATATGCGTTCGTGGAGGCGTAACTCCCTCCATGACTTTTTTTGGTGCAACGTTTATCTTCTTTATGAGAGAACTCGTGTTAAGCCTGCATTCGAGCTCTGATTTGTTTGGGCCTAGATTCGGGCCCCGTTTATATCTTCTCGATGTCGGGCCTTATATGAGCCTCTATAATTAGCTTTATTCTTCTTGGGATTTATGAGCTGGCCCAGTAGATTGGACGCTATATTCTCATGATGGGTCTCTATGCCACGTGTACGACCGTGGTGATTAGTCTATTTTGATGTATGTTCACGTATCTTTGGTATATTTATCGTCAGCTACTCCCTTCTTAGTTAGTGGGTATGTTCACGTATCCACTAACTGTGTGATGGTTGGTATTTCAATTGCACTTTTGCACTGAACTTAATGTTATTAATAACTTTCGATCGGTGATCGCCTTGATTACTTCGTTGTCTGATCGTTTTCGCGCATGTTTTCTGAGAATTTAGCGCGCCATTATGTCTCATATGTTGCTCCATGAGCAGTTTCTTCATTGCTCGGTTGTATAAAGTGTGTTGTGACTACTATGCTTCATCCTTTAAGTCATCTTTGCTATTAGTGTTATTTCTTCTTTCCTATTGCCCCTTTTTTAATACTCTCTTACCTATTCGCGATGTCTATTGGTGACCTACTGGACGGTGAGCAGCTTGCTACTTGTGAGGCTCAATTTTCCCTAAAGAAGGCTTGTAAGGCTATTCTGGTCTTATCTAGATTTTCTGGGTATTCCTCCTTCTCAGATGGGCCCGAACGGTTGGATGGTTATGGTTTTCACGTATGTTAGGGCCATCATCTCTGGTATTTCTTTAACTGCTAGAGTCTTGCACTCTTTGGTGGGGTTTAGTGTGAAACCCAACGACACTTGTTTCATTCGTTCCCCTGTGTGTTTTGGCAACCTTAATGATGACATCAGGGGTTGGTCGTGGGATTGGTTTTATGTGTCTGTCGACTCTGACTACTTCAATTTATGGGGTATGCAAATAGTAAGGTATTTTCGAGTTCCTATATCAAGCGGCGGAATCTGCAATCGACCGCTGAAGAACAGGTTATCAGCGAGTGTTTCCTGCAGCTTCCCGTAGTTCCTTTGGACACCTATCTTACTGATGATATGGTGAGGCGCAGCGGTTTATACAACATGAATGAAACCGAGCGGATTTTACTAACCAAGAGGCAAGCCACGCAGATTGTTGCCCGTGTTGTCGTTGTTGAAGGTGATAATGTTGTCATTGATTGGAAAGTAAGCTAGGATGTTACAGATCTCAATGCTCCTGTTAGTGGTGCTACTGGTCCGTCTTTCAGGAAGAGAAAAGTATCGAGGCCTGTTAGTCCGTTAAGCGGTTGTTCCTGAGTTCTGACCGTGTTCCGAAGAAAAAACGGTTTGTTGACTTTGTTCGTCATACTTTTCTCTACTTGGGTTCTGCTAATAGAGAACCTTCGAGAAGACCGTTGCTTTCTTCAAGAGGCAGAAGATATGAAGTTGACATTGGAGAGGAGTGAGAAAGATAACATTCGCCCACTGGACGATGGAAAAAAGAGGTTCCTCTCTGCTTATGATGACTTTGATGTTGCTAAGTATTCTAACAAGGACCCTCGGTCCTTAGACGACAAAATGCTCCAGCTAGTTGTTGTCCAGTCTAGGGAGCTTCGCGGTCATGATCGAGTTCCCGAGAAGCATTTTCTTCGTTCTTCTTCCCTTCCTGTTGATGATGGGGTGGAGGTTCCGCTTTCTACTGCCTGCTTGGGCTCTTTTGCTCTTGTTGGGACCATCATTCGTTTCGTTTTTGCTGCTCAATGAAAGGGTAGGATTAGGGGTGGGCATCCCATCCCGATCTCATTCCAATTTTTTGGGTCCTATTGGGATTGATCAATCCCATCCCGATCTAGAGTGGAATGGGATCGGGATGAAGATTTTCAATCCCGCCCGTCCCGAATCGATTTTTTTTAATATTTAGTATGAAATTATGAAACTTTTTGTCCCGAGGTGGAGGGTGTGTGGGATCATTCTGCAATCGCGCTTGAATCTTTAAAAGTTGAATTAGATAGTGTTCATGCTCATTTGCATGATGTGGAAAAAGAGTTGTCCGCCGAGAAGGCACTCCATGATTAGGTCGCGCGTGCCTTGATAGATCACTCTAAAAATCGCAACATTGCCGAGAAAATAGTGGAGCAATTACTGGCGTATCTTGACGAGGTCAAGGCTGATTCCTCCGCGATGCTCACTATTGTTGAGGGCCAACTTATTGCGACCAGAAGTGAACTTGCTTCTGTTAAGGATAGGCTTCGTGTTAAGGAGGTGGTGGATTGGCAGCGGGTTGTCGATGGCCGGAATGAGCTTTTGGATTATATTGAAGATCTCGGTGTTGATTTGTTTTGAGATCATCATCTGGTCTATCCAACTTTCGAGGATGAAAAGGGTGCTGAAGACTCTCCGGGTGACCCAATGGCTGAAGAGCCACCACCTTCTCCTCTTGGAGAAAAGTCCCTGCCAATGATCTGGTTACTCCTCTTCCTGCAAATGGCATCACTGAAGATGTTAAAAATCTTTCCCCTTAATCTTCTATTGTTACCTTCGAATGTAATAGAATAAATTTCGAATGGAGGACAAGAGTTTTCTTCCTTGTTTTCCTTATTGTTGATTTTGTTCATCCGTTGTTGTCTGGATGATTTATATTCGAGCCTTGATTTTTACAGCTATATCCTTGGCAATCTTTTTGCTAATTTGAATTTTTCTATGCTTCAGTACGTATGTCTCAACCTTGTGTTTGTCGTCTCGGAGCTTTTGTGAAAAGTTGTTTTGTCTGCTTGCCTTCTACTTTGTTGATCTAGTATGTTAGTTAATCCAATGCTCTCATGGGCTGTGTTGACTCATTCTTCCATGGTTTGCTCTGTTTGTCTAATCAAAATGGAATCTGTCTCCTTCGAGTTGGTTTGTCAATTCGGTTGTCTTGAAGTTGCTTCTACTTCGTTGAATCGTTCGCTCAACCTTTACTTAGTTAACTTGATGTTTCAGTCGGTTCGGAGTAGTCTTTTACTTGGTTTGTTCGGCTTCTACTTTGTTAATTCGACGTCTCAGTCGAATCGAAGTTCTTTTACTTTGGCTTCTTTGGTTCGACGCTCTAGTCGACCCGAAATTGTTTTACTTAGTTGACTCGTTCGCTCAACTTTTACTTCGTTAATTCGACGTCTCAGTTGACTCGAAGTTTTTATGTTAAGTTGACTCGTTTGTCCACTTTGGCTTCGTTGGTTCGACGTTCTAGTCGACCCGAAGTTTTTTTACTTAGTTGACTTGTTCGTCCAACTTTTACTTCATTAACTTGACGTCTCAGTCGACTCGAAGTTTTATGTTAAATTGACTCGTTCGTCAATTTTGGCTTTGTTGGTTCGACGCTCTAGTCGACTCGAAATCGTTTTACTTAGTTGACTCGTTCGTCCACTTTGACTTCGTTGGTTCGACGCTCTAGTCGACTCGAAGTCGTTTTACTTAGTTGACTCGTTCGTCCGAATTTTACTTCATTAACCTGACGTCTCAGTCGACTCGAAGTTTTATGTTAAATCGACTCGTTCGTCCACTTTGGCTTCGTTGGTTCGACGCTCTAGTCGACTCGAAGTCGTTTTACTTAGTTGACTCGTTCGTCCAACTTTTACTTCGTTGGTTCGACGCTCTAGTCGACCCTAAGTCGTTTTACTTAGTTGACTCATTCGTCCAATTTTTACTTTGTTAACTCGATGTCTCAGTCGACTCGAAGTTTTTATGTTAAGTTAACTTGTTCGTCCACTTTGGATTCGTTGGTTCGACGCTCTAGTCGACCCGAAGTCGTTTTACTTAGTTGACTCGTTCGTCCAACTTTTACTTCCTAACTCAATGTCTCAGTCGATTCGAAGTTTTTATGTTAAGTTGACTCGTTCGTCCACTTTGGCTTCGTTGGTTCGACACTCTAATCGACCCGAAGTCGTTTTACTTGGTTAACTCGACGTTTCAGTTGACACGAAGTCGTTTTACTTAGTTGATTCGTTCGTCCAACTTTTACTTTTTTGGTTGATCAGACCATAAGTTTATTGTATATATCCGACTTGTGTTCAGATTCCTCTTGGCTTTATACGCTTATTGTTTTGCATAGCTTCCCTTTGAAGTTGTTTGCCTTCATGGGATATTGATTCTAAAATTGAAACTTTATTGATTCTCTTATTTGGATTTCTTGACCATTCCTTGTGGTCGTCTTTCTGGAACAGTTACGTTACATTTTGGAACGATTTTTCTTTTATCACTGCGTGGCTGATGTCTATCCCCTCGTTGGTGTATCATGCCTCTGCTGCTATTTCTTGTTTAATTATGACCTCATTTGTTTGGCCCGTTATTGTTTCTCGTTTGGCATTGCTTGCTGAGGCTTGATAGAGTTTGTCATTGCTAATTCCTTTGTAAGTAACTTTGGTTGAATTTGTATCCGTTGGTAGAGTCCTCGAGTTGGTCAGTGCAGCCGTCTTCAGAGTGTTGATCTTTTTGCTTCAATATAGATCTGCTTGAGTGGGAGATGCTTCTTTGTTAGGATAGATGTAGTGTAGAACGTATATCAGTTTCATGGATTGTTTTTTTGATCATGTGGTGGTGGTATTCGCTTTTTCTTTTCCTTTAAAATGTTTGTCTGGTATTCCGATGAATTCATCGAGTCGTCCTCTTTGGATCCAATGCTCAATTTCTTCTTTCAACTTGTAGCAGTCACCGGTATCACGTACATGATCCTTGTGAAAAGAGTAATACATGTTTTTGTCTAGTCCTTTTGGGTCTCCTTTCATCCTAGGTGGCCAGTTGACGTTATTCCAATTTGCCATGCGTTTCAAGATGTTGGTTCGGCTTGTCTTTAGGGTATTGTACGGTTTGTAATTCTTTTTCATTACATTGGTTATCCACTCATGACTGGGTCGTGCTGATTGCGACTTCCTAGATTCCCGCTGGTTGGACTCGATTCTTCAGTCGTTTCAATGTTTTTTTGAATGGGGGGGGGGGGGGGGGGGGGCTGCTATCTTCCCGTGATCCGTCATCTCACATTCTTTCTTTTTTCCTTTCCCATTTCCTCGAATGGTTATCCCTTTCCTGCTCGTTCTTCCTCCTTGTTGCTTTCATCTCTTCAAGGGAAATGTGTTTCTATGCTATTTTCAACATGACCGTCATTTTTTGGAGGCTTCAAGTTAAAGGCATCAATAAAGGGGGCTCTTTTTAGTTTGGTGACGAAAGTTGCAGCGACCGTGTCGTCGCTGCATCCATCAATCATTGTCAATTCGTTGGTAGAACGAGTGACATTCCCTTATTGTTTCTTCGAGCTTCTGTTTGACGTGTAAGAGTGGGGTCTTTTCCTCATCCGCTGACTCCCAATGAATCTGGTGATAAAAGTGGTGGCTAAAGCCTTGAAGGAGTTTATCGACCTCGGTGGTAGGTTATTAAACCAATTCATTGCTGTGGAAATGAGGCTGGTTGGGAATGTTCTGCACAAGATCGACTCTGTGGTTTCCTTTAGGGGCATCATGTGGTGGAAATGCCTTAGGTGATCTGTTGGGTCGTTGGTACCATTGTACACTTCGAACTTTTGCGGAGTGAACCTTTTTAGCATTGCCTTTTTCATGAGTGCGTCGGAGAATGACGAGTTTGCTAACTCGTACAGTACGTTGGGATCCGTGACTCCAATTCTGAATGGGATTTCAACGAGCGTTCCGCCGCACGGTGGTGTCTTGTCTTGGGGGAGCTCGATGCTTTCGAAGTTTTCCTGTTGGGGTTCTGCTAGGGTTTCGTCACTTCCTTGAGTTCGATCGGCGGTATTTTGTTGGGGCGGTGCCTGAACAGGGTCACCTGGCTGAATGCACTCCTGGGTGATTTTTCTGTCATATTTGTCATGTAGTTCATATGGGCCATGAGCATGTCTACTCGAGGGTCCGTGGCAGCGCCGCCAGATGTTTGGGTCATTTGGGCTACTGCGTGCTGCGGATCCACATTTTTGAGTGCTACTGGTCTGATGATCCGGGTTGCTTCTTCTTCGTGAGTTGTTAGTGATGCATTGTTGTCAGTAGGAGAGTTGTCGTGATCATTACTGGGTTGAGGATCTGCAGACTGCGCCATTTGCTCTGGCGGCTTGATGATCTTTTATTGGGTTATGGTGAGCTTTGTCACTATTTATATTGTTTAGAAAGGAAACTCGTCGTTCCCTATGGACGATGCCAAACTGATGTGCCCAAAAACTGTCATCCTGAGAGTTTGACCTGCAAAATAATTGTTAAACTGTCAATAACTACCTTTTTGGTGGCCGAAGACACTCCGATGCTTAAGTCAGCAACTCTGTCGGAAGAATGAAGTAAAAATCTGGACAAAACTCAGTTAAAGTTGCATACCTGTGTCGAATGTTTCCTTTATCTTTTGTAGTGGTCGCGGTTAATTTTATGTGTGACTTAAGCATGTGAGGCGCAATGGAAGGAGATATTTCTTATAACAATCTCCTCCTTAATAGATATGCATCCGTGGAAACGTAACTCCCTCCACGACTCTTTTCGGTGTAATGTTGATCTTCTTTATGAGAGAACTCGTGTCGGGCCTGGATTCGAGCTCTGATTCGTTCGGGTCTGGATTTGGGCCATGTTTATGTTTTCTCGGTGGCAGACCGTATATGGGCCTCTGTAATTGCCTTTATTCTTCATAGGCTTTATGAGCTAGCTTAGTAGATTGGACGCTATATTCTCATGATGGGTCTCTATGCCACGTGTACGGCCGTGATGACAATTATTATTATTATATGTCAAAGCGAGTTATCACATATGATTTTATATAATCATGGGTAGAATGATAATTTCATTATGAAAATTTCTTGTCACGGGTATCATGGTTATTTCATTATCATAATTAGGGGTGGGCACGGTTCGGATCGGTTCCAAATTTGGAGGAACCTAACTCGAACCGTTTAAAATTAACGGATCCAGTCCGGTCTGAATCCCCTCATTTTGAACATTGGAGCCGAACCTAACTCGAACCGTTTGGAACGGTCCGGTTCCTACGGTCCCAAATCTAAGTTGATTATGTTTTACACAAGCAAATGTCACACTGCATCTGTATATGATAGATTATAGTTACTCAAATATAAGTTGATTATGTCTTACACAATCTGCAAGCAACAACAGGCCAGCAACAACTGCTGCTTACACAAGCTGCAAGCAGCAACAGGCCAGCAACAACTGCAACAGGCAGCAGCAGCAGGAACAGGCAACAACTGCAAGCAACAACAAGCAACAACTAAAACTAAAACTAAAACTACAAGCAACAACAAGAATGCTAAGAACTCCTATGGTGCTATTTGGACAGTATTTGAGGTTGGAAAAATGCATGTTTATCCATTTATAACATGTACATCCATGTCAAAACCTTGTCCTACACTCATTCAACATCATTATCTCTCTACTGCCCATTGGTCCTTGAGTAATTTTCAACATTCTATGTTAGTCTCAAAACATTCAAATTATTTGATTTCAGAAAGTATAGATTGCCTAAAGAGCAAATAAACTCGACTATTATCTTCTTTACGTCCTTGACCAATGAATCTTGAGACAAATTTTCTTGGAATCCAAGAATAAGAACAGAAACATGTCACATTCTTCCATTTCATTTAGTAACAGTATAAAAAAAAATCTACAAATGAAAACTGCAGTAAGAAACACTAGAAAACTAAGCTTACATTGTCAATCAAACTTGACCATAATTAACAAAAAATTAAACCAGCATTATAAAATAAAAAAGATAAAAACTTACATTCCAGAGTGAAGCAACATCCTGACAAATCCAATGAGCGGTACAGTGTCCTCCAAAATCCGATCCTCCCAATCGACCCACTCCTCATTCTCCTCCTTCTTCTCCTCAGTCAAGAACCTTTCATTAACATGAGCATTCTTCGAAGAAGACCCTTAAACAACAGCTTTTACCGACTCCTCGCCCCCGCTCACATCGA
The DNA here is from genome assembly GCA_963556465.1 of Berberis vulgaris. Taxonomy (NCBI): domain Eukaryota; kingdom Viridiplantae; phylum Streptophyta; class Magnoliopsida; order Ranunculales; family Berberidaceae; genus Berberis; species Berberis vulgaris. The sequence continues at coordinate 44,416,533 of OY747128.1, read as the reverse complement.
CATGCGAGATGACTGGCTTTCGCAGCAAATTCGGGCTTAGAGCATCCACTCCTTCGGCTCTCTCGCCTTCGGAATCGGATTTTAGGGACCGAAAGCGTGTGTGAAGGAGGGATTTGTAGGAGCTAGAGAAGACGATGAAGGAAGGGAAAGAAGAGGAGGGGAGTGTACTCGGGTTTGTGCGGAGGAGAATCGGAGGTGAAGCAGATATCGAAGCCATTAATGAGTGTGTTTCGGTGTTAGATAGTGTAATTTTGGCTTCTCATCAAAGATGATTTGGGGTTCTTCTTCTTCGTTTCTATTAGTGTTTAGTTTCTATTTCTATTCTAACTTCAAGTCTCCAACTTCCTATTTAGGTTTAGTAAATTGTAATGTAATGTAATGTAATTGTGATTTGAAACGGGTCCAACTCGGACCATTTCTTTTTAAATAATAGGAATCGGGTCCGGACCGTATCTAAAAACACAAAATTAAAATCCAGACTGTTTAGAGAAAAACGGTCCGGTTCGATTTGAATCGGCGGATCCTCGACCCGTTTGCCCACCCCTAATCATAATGTTAATGTGTAATTTAGATTCTAATCACGTTCTATAGGCGTTGACTGCCACAAGATATTCAAGTCAAAGCACAACACATAACTAAAATCAAAACTAAGAAAACAAACATACAGATCCAACAAGTTACGCTGAACGAACGCGAATCAAACAAAAAAAACTTCCCATATTTTAATTCACCAATAAAGTCAATCAGCGATAGAATGTATGTTTATATTTTAAATACAAGCCTACTTATTAATGATCCCATGGCTATACTATTTATTAGTTTGAGATGGTGATGGCCGTGGCAAGAACTGCCTCCGGCCCCCCAAAAAATTTTAAAATTCAGATTTAGTATATTGAATTGTGGATAATTGTGGTATATTTAACTAATTGCCCCTTAGAATTTTGCTATTTATTTTTCTTGCCCCTTCCACTTTGTGAACATCCTGGCTCCGCCCACTGCCTACACGAGCATGAATAGAGAATCTTTGAGTGTGTGCGAGACATGAAAAGGGTGTGTGATGCTCCTTTCATCCAACGCCTCTACTTAACAGACCATCAAACTCACCTAATTTTCCAAGGACGCAAGTGATGGTGAGTGAGGTTAAGCAACTTTCAGCTTTCAGCACCATGGGCATGCATGGGATCCCATCATCTTCATACAATAACGCACTAACTTACTTCTTTTTTCAGCAATTACCAACAATGAAGTATAAAAAATTCTTTCAATAAGGAATCTCAAAATTGCTTAGCAAAACATATTTACTTGAACACCATTTTCTTTTCTTCTTTTGATGGTTAAAAAAAAGTAAATTTACCAATTTTGGGTTGTTTTCAGAAACCTTTTATGATTTCCCAAATTTGGTTGTTTACTTGCTTCAACTTTCAAAGCCAAAAACTTACTTCCTGATTATTCCCCGACTTAAAAAAGAAGAGTAAATTCTATTCACAAACCGTTTCTTGAAAATTCACATTTACTGCCAAATCAATGTGAAATTCTCAAACTTTCAATTGCTTGATGAAGTTGAAAAAGAAAAGTGCATCAGATAAGAAAGGAGTTACACCTGTCCTGTAAAAAGCTGAGTAGTTAGTAGAGGTTGAGTTGTTGTTACTCAATGTAGATTAATGTGTTTTTGTTTGGTTTTAGAGAAAACAATTAGCTTTAAAATAGCTGGACGAACACGTCAACGAGAAACAACAAACCTATACAAACACACAGAAACAACCCCAGTAACCCAGATAATTAGAGAGAAGAATTAACTCTATCATCATTCAACACCAACAATCTCACTCCAAGTAAACCAATAAAAAATAAGTTGTCTATGTTTTTAACTATTGAAAAAGAAAAAGAAAAAGAAATGAAGTTTGAAGTTGAACATAAACAAAATGGGATCAGCTGTTAACTGAGTTTAAACTCAAAAAACAACTCTCTGGAACAAAATGAATTACAGTCAGAACAAAATAGTCCATCTCTTCTCTTCTCTTCTCTTCTTTCAAAGAAATGGACCTAAAAATGAGATAGATTGAATTGCAAAAATGTTTGGAGTATAGTTTTGACTACTAAGAAGAAGAAATGGGGTTTATTTATTTTTATTTATTTTACCTTGAATTTTGCTTCAAAGTAGTGTAGTAGTCCTGAATAGAATCGAATGAGTTTCAAGTTACTTGATTGGAACCCCAAATTGGAATTCAGCATCAGAAACAGCAGAGATTTCAACCTGGCTACCGATGTCATCATCATCCAAGGGAGCGGGGAGATTAAGATCTATCAAATTGTCTCCAAATTTAGCAGAATTAGTATTCACATTGGCAATAGGTGTTGTTGTAGCAGAAGCAGTTAGATGAGATCTCTTGTGTCCACCCAAAGCTTGTCCAGAACCAAACACCCTGAAACAAATTGGGCATTCATGGATTCTACGATCCGCAACAGCTTCAATATTGTTCGCTCCGTGTTCATTATTATTAGCTCTTTTAGTACCTGCAGTTGCTTTAGCACAGCTCTTGATTTTCTTGTGACTAGCCCTATGTCCTCCTAATGCTTGATAAGACTTGAATACCTTCTTGCATGTTCCACAATGGTACTTACCTCGATTTCGAATAGTAAATTGTTTAAGCACAATTGAGTCATCTTCCTCCTCTTCGGAATCCCCAATCACTTTATCTTCTTCTTCTTCTTCTTCTGCTTCGTATTCAGCCTCACCTTCTTCTTCATCCGTTTCCTTTAACTTCTTCCAAGTACCTCTAGAAAGCATCATGAGACAAAGAGCAACATCTTCTTCAGGAGAAGTATCAGAAACTGAGCTCATCGGTTCGGGTTCAATCATCATCGGTGGCGATTCGACTTTACTTATTTTGCTCCATTTAGGTTGCTTCTTCATCCCTTCTTCATCAACTACTGGAGCTGCTTCCTGCTTCATCAACCCCCCATTTAGTACTAGTGGAAGGAACCCAGATTTGCGCGTTCGCTTGGATCGTCTTCTTGATGGATTCTTGGATGATTCAGCATCACTTTCTCTGTCTTGAACAACAACAGAAGAACCAGCATCAACTGCAAAAGAGAATTCAGGATCTACTAACCGGAAACTCTTCTTTGGGTTCTCTCTCAATCCATAACCAACTCCCTTCTCTTCTTCTTCTGATGATGATGAGTTAGACGAAGAAGAAACCGATTCGATGAATTGGGTTTTTCTCAAAGGAGGTGGAGGTGGAGGTGGTGTTTGAAGAGTTACCATGTGAGACCTCATGTGACCTCCCAAAGCTCTTCCATTCAAGAAACTCTTGTTACAAAGCTTGCAAAATCTCTTCTCCATTTCTGTCTTCCTTCAATAACAAAGTAACAGAAATAATTAAAAGAAAAACAGAGTGTGTGTGCGAGAAAAAGAGAGGCCTCTCTCTCTCTCTCTCTCTCTGTTTCTATTCTATTTTGCTTGTGAGAAATGAAGTAGAGAGAGAGAGTGGGAACTAAAATAGAGTAGGTAACAAGCATCCCCTCTTCCAAAAGACGCATGACAAAACTAACAGCTTATATGTAACAATTATTTTTTTCCAGTAAAAAAAATATGGTATGCCATATAAGGGGAAAAAGGGAGATGTAACATGCAAACCTTGCCCCTTCTTTCCGTGTTTCCCAAAATGCCCCCATCATTCCCCATTAACATGTTCACATTTTAATGCCGTTTAAATTACAATAAATGGAGTTAATATGTTAAGTATGAAGTCATATTCAAAGTTTTTATGAGTATTTAATGGGTTAATTAAAGGTTGTTTTGACATTTTGTTCAAGGGTATTCTTGGAAAAAAAAATTAGTCAAGAAACTGCTGGTGATTTGTTGTAACAATTGGGGCAGGGAGGGCAGTGAAGATAGTTTATTTTTTATATTTTTCTATTTTTGTGAATTTTTTTTGTTTGTTTATTTTTGGGTTTCTGTTACTACTTCCAACTGTAACTGGTGGAAGCCTTAAGCATGCCAGGCCAGTGCTTTATTCTTTTTTATTTTTTATTTTTTATTTTTTATTTTTTTATTAAAGAAATATATTTATTGATTTAGATGAGGAAATAAAGAGAGAGAGGGAGAAAGAATTGAATGGGGCAAAAAAAAAGGAATGGTAGAGAAGAAGTAAAAGAGAAACTAAACTTCCTCTCCTCCATGTAAAAAGGAGTTTTGTGAGGAGTAAATGCCATTTTATTAGAGCATTTTGTGAGATTCAAGAGTGGACCAAGTCTCATTTCATCTCATCTAAAAAATGCCCACAATGTGTTTCAACAAACTAGCACCCCCTTTGAACAAATCAATGCTTTAAAACAAAACCATGGGACTTTTAATTTCACCATATGGAAAATATATAAAAACATCTCACTGATGATTTACTAATGTTTTTGAGATATTCGCGATATATATGCCATTCAATATCATATCCATTTTTCATTGCTTTTTTTTAGTGATTCTCTTTTAACATCTTTAGAGATTTTCACCCATATGTCAGCCATTTTTATCCCTACTGTGAAAAAGTGAGTAGTATATTTTTGAAGGATGAATGTGATTGTCTGACCTACAAATCATATACCATATCGTATGTACAACTTTGGTGGTCCATACATACACTAAGAAATTCTATAGTCTCCATATGCTCATTGTGATGGGCTGGGCATACCATGTGTGTCTCAAATATGTAATGGCTTTTTAAAGGAAACTTCAAGAACAGATGTCATGGGATCAGTTTTTTTACCTAAGTTCCCAAGATGTCCAAATAGGAACTATCATAAAGTGGATCGGTTTCAGCTCTCGAAATGACAGATCATCATCATCATCATCAAAGCCCATTCCCGAGATTTTCGGGGTCGGCTACATGAATTTTGGTTCTCCAAGCAATGCGATCTTCCCACATTTCCTCACCTAATCCAAGCTCAATGATATCTTCATTCACCGTCTTCATCCAAGTTTTCAACGGTCGTCCCCTCCGTCTACACCCTCCATTAACTTGCCAATCTAAACATTTTCTAATTGGCGCCGTGCTCGGTCTCCTCCGCACATGACCAAACCAAGTTAAACGTCTTTCTCTAATTTTTTCCTCTATGGGCGCTACACCTAAGTATCTCCTAATTCTTTCATTTCTAATCTTATCCTTACGAGTTTTACCACACATCCACCTTAACATACGCATTTCTGCTACTGCCATCCTATGCGTATGTTGTCCCGTAGTAGCCCAACATTCTGAACCATATAGCATGGCTGGTCGAACAATTGTCTTATAGCATTTCCCTTTTAGCCTTGCAGGCATCCTTCTATCGCACAATACTCCTGACGCCATTCGCCATTTCAACCAACCAGCTTTAATCCTGTGGTCTACATCTGCTCCAATAGCCCCATTCTTTTGAATTATAGACCCTAGATATCGAAAAGCCTCACACTCTGGGACCTCGACACCTTCGATCTCAATTGCATGACTTCTCCCTCTTGGTTCACACCCAAAGTTGCACACTAGATACTCCGTCTTCGAACGGCTAATTCTAAAACCTTTACTCTCTAAAGCCTCCTGCCACTTAACTAATTTCTGACCTAAACCTGCACTAGTCTCATCCATTAAGACAATATCATCTGCAAATAACATGCACCAAGGTACATCTTCTTGCAGATGTCTCGTCAACTCATCCATGACCAAAGCAAAGAGATATGGACTTAACGCCGACCCTTGATGTAGTCCTACTGTCACTGGAAATTCACTAGACATCCCACCTACTGAGCGAACACTTGTTACAACCCCTTCATACATATCCTTAATGATATCGGCATAACATTGAGACACTTTCTTCCTTTCAAGCACCCACCAAATTAACTCCCTGGGGACCCTATCATATGCTTTCTCCAGATCAATAAAAACCATATGCAAACTCTTACGTGCCTCTCGATATTTTTCTACAGTTTGCCTAAGCAGGAAGATGGCCTCCGTAGTAGACCTACCTGGCATAAATCCAAATTGATTCTCCGAAATCGTGGTTAAACTCCTAAGTCTTTGAATGACAGATTTTGAATCAAATTTGTCCTTCGATGCTTCTGTTGCAATATCGAGAATTGGAATGCATTGATATTAGACTACTTTTTTTTATTATAACCTAATATTATTTTAACAAATTCTCACCAAAAAAAAAAAAAAAAAGTGAAATATAGACTTAGAAATTTGATGAAATGGACTAATGGAGATCCCTTTTACGAAGCCAAGGATTGACTAATACAAGGCCCACTGCATGGGTCCAAGTGAGTGAAAAATGGTCCAAGTGGGAAACAGCCCGCCCCAGTACGCACAAACATTTTGGTTTATTTTCACTCCACTTCAGCTATAGATGGTTTTTGCAGAGGAATCATTCTAAGAACTTTTCCAACTAGTTTTTCCTAGATAACTCTTCAAACTTTAGTAGGCCAAAAGCTGAAACTTATCCGGAACCATTCACCTAAATCATATCATTTCTTACTGTACCAGCAAAATAACCACTACATTAATTTGTTTAGTAGAATACTCCAAATTGGATCAGCCAAAGGTGTATCAACTAAGTTGATAGAGGTGTGACAGATGGTATCACACATCACAAGTTCAAACTCGACCGACGACATGAGGTGGGGATGGTTAAAGGTAAATCATTTAAAAAAAAATGAATTTGACCAAAAGAGACATTTCTTATCATCTTAAGGAATTTGAATAGTACCCTCATGGAGCTTCTATGGGATTTTTATTAGGGCATAAAATTAGTTGGATATTAGTCGAATCTACGCGTGGCGTCTATGAGAAAATTATTACAAAGGTTGTTTTTTCATGAGAAATATCTATTAATCCTGAATTTTATGAGTTATAAAAATATACATATACATTGAATGTCACTCGAGTCTTGTATCTTGTTAGGGAACTAGGTTTTGCAACCAAGGGATATGACATGACATGATATGAGAATGTTTACACGTTTCGAGGATTCTATCATCCTCTCAAATTGTGTTGGTTGCAAAAACCTAATTCCTAAGTATTTTCGTACAGATCCAAACTTCCTTTAATATTTATTGTTTTTGTAAAGGTATTAACAATTACATTTACTTGCATAAAAGATAATAATAATTACATTTACTACTTGATATTCCAAACTTCATTACAATTTACCCTGTGTTAGTCTTTCTCAAATGTCTATGATCATGATGCCCTCATTAGTCAACCTATGACTTTTTCCTACTTTTTCACTTTTCAACGAAAAAGTATTTATGGAATATTTATAATAAAAGATAAAAGAAATTATCTGAAATTCAATTACTTAATTACGCCATAGAGTATTTATAATAAAGTAATCAGTTCATTTGGGATTTTAACCAAATTAATTTGGTCAGCCTTGTTAATCTAATCAAGTAAATATGTGATCCAATACTGCTCGTCAACGGAAACTTGTCAAACTTTTATTAACTTGAGACATTATTGTGACAGTAATTAAAAGAGGACTGACACATTTTACCACATTTAATAAATCTTTATTTTCTAAAAGATTATAAATGAGTTTGAATTCTAGAAAAATTAGAATATATTTGAACCACCAACTTCATTACAATGAGACGTTTGTTCCTAATTACATAAATTCATATTTATTGTTTTTATTTTGATTTTTTATATACTTTCTAAAGATTAATTAGGGGGAAAAAGGTGGTGGCCCATCTCGACACTATAATCAGTTTCAACAATAAACTCAGTTGTATGAGCTAGGTAGAATACTAATTGATTAATATGGAAAAGGTAACATTAACTTTCACTATAAGTTGGGTAAATTTTTGAAACAACATAGTTAAATTCTTTTGATGTTAGTGCGAGGAAATTAAATACTGATGTTATAACAAGTAATATGTGATGGACACATTCATCTGGAAAAAATTTCAGACAAGACTTCACTTGGTAAAGTGTAAGCTAATGCACTACAACAGACGAGACATTACCGTCGCTAATAAAATCACGATGGTTACAGAACAACCGCAATAAAGGCGCCGCGAGGTCATTTATCGATGTTTTACGCAATTGTTGGAACAACCGTCTCTATACATAATATAGCAACGGTTTGTTACCGTCGCTGAATAAGGGAAACATAACGGTTGTTTTTAACACTCTGCAAAGGGTTTCACCCGTCGATAAATAATTGAGAACGATCCAGTTTTTGTATTTTGCGGCGATTGAGAAACCGCTGCTAAAATTGCTTTATTCTTCCATGAGGCACTTTGCGACGGTTGTAACCGCCTCTAAATTCCCTTTGATGGGCCTTTTAGCAACGGTTACAACCACCGCTAATGACAGTCATCAGTATCATGACTATTCTAAAATGCATATATAACCACAACTTTCAACCTGTAATCATATTTTTACATCCAACAACAACCCACAGTTGTATACAACAATTTTATTCAAAACCATTTAACAAAACTTCAATTCAACTATATTGTCATCAAAATTAACAAAATATCAAATTATAGGTAGAATTACATGAAGTTTGATAATATAGAGATCAAGTCAAATTTACTAAAGCAAATAATACTAGCCGTCACCGTGCTTGAAAGAAATTAGTATACAATCTTATGGAATGTGGAGTTGATGAAAATCTTCATTATTATTTTGACTAGACGATAAGGGTCTTGCAGTTGCTAGTGAAGTTTGTTGGCTTCCTTCGTCCTGTACCTAAAAATGACGAATCAACAATATTACTCTAAACTTGAACCAAATTACAACAATTAATTGATTTATATTTAGTAAGTAATCGATATCAATGTAAATGCAAAGAAACATACAACCATAGTGAACAAGTTTGCAAACTCAACAGACACATTTCCATCCAACTTTTGAAAAATGTATGCCAATGCTCCTTCAAATGCATGTCTCTTTAATGTCATTGTCTCTAACGATGGCTCCAGCTGGTGAACTCTCAGTTGCAATTGAGGATCAACAGTGTTTTGCAATGACGGTGAGGACAACATCATCCCACTAAACCTACTAGTGGTGCTGCCAAAGACTTCATATGGACATGACTCAAATTCCAATGCTCGAACTAAGACTGAATGCTCTTTTCCTAGCACCTTAGCAAGTGAATCTTGTCGTGAAATGGATTGTGATGTGGAATCTTCATTCTTAATCTCCAAAATTTTCTCCTGTATGAATGAGGAAAGTCATCAAACTTTTTAATTGAAATATATGTTTTGAATTCAAATTTTATCTAAACATTAATTATGTCACATGTTCGATCGCACATCAGATCGCACAACAGAGAAGAAACTAAGAATAAACAGTAAGGAAGAAGAAGAAACGGAGGGAAGAGAAAGAAACTTGAATCTTTTTTTCTCTGCTATTCACATCCACCATATTTGGTCAGTACCACCACAAGAAAAAAAAATACCAGCACCAATGCTGAGCAATACCAGCATTTGTGTTGAGTAATTTAATAAAAAACACTACCAGCATTTGTGCTGAGCAAATATTATCCAGAATTTTTATGCAGAATTTTATCTAGAATTTCATCGAGAATTTTTATCTAGAATTTGATAATCATGCTGACTCGAGTCGAACCATAAGCAGCTTCACTCAACAGTCATGATTTCTTCACCAAATTGAACTTCATAATTTCCTCCAAGCTGCACATTTCATCTGCATCTACATGTCCAGCTTGCGAGAGCATGTATATTAGAACATGTAGGGCTTGCACTCAACATTGCCAAGCCCAAGTCCAAAATTGATTTACCTTAGGAAAGTTAGAATATGTATAAGAAGGAAAAGAAAGTCAAAATATCTACAATAAGGAAAGTCAATAGGAAAGTCAGAATAGGAAAGTGAGAATAGAAAAGTCAGAATAGTCAAAGAAGGAAAGTCAGAATAAGAATTTATTTTGTATAGCAAGTTTTAAGTTTCATATTTCCACAAAGTTATGTAGAAGTTAGCTTATATAAGCTTGTATTCGGTCAAAGAATTACAACAATAATAATACAATTCTTCAATTATTTTCTTTACAAAAACCCTATCTTTAAATTTTTTTATGCAGAACTCTATTGTTTTGATGATCTGCTTTTGACTAGTATAAGAATCCGTGAAGTCATGACCATAATCAAAATTGATGTTTCAATTCATTTTCATTGCTAATATCTATTCTTAAATAAAGATTCAAAGTTATACTGATTGGATTTGATGAAATTTTCTTGAAACATGATAAGAGAACAAGTAATGATAAAGCTTGTAATTAATCAAAGAAAACCTAATTTCAGTATGAGATAAGCAAATATATTAAAAACAATCAAGAGATACAAAAAGATAACAAGTTGATGATAATGGTACCTGAGGAGGAGACACATTTTGTGATAGAGTTGGGAGAGAGAGAATAAGCTGCGGTGACTGTGGATGAAGTGAGGATGAGGCCATTAGAAAGGAGGCTTTGCTCCTCGTTATATCAAGCAGATCTGAGACACATCGATGAGCACTTGTATAAGGATCTCAACAACGACAACTTCATCATCTCTGATACTCAAAATAAAATTGAAAGTAACAAACAAAAGTGGAGGGTGAGGGTTACAAATGGGGAAGAAAGAAAAGAAATGGATAGAGATCCCTCCCTAGTTGGGTTCAGAATCGGATGAGCGAACGAATGGAAGGTCCGGTCCATCTTGCGAGTTTTCACATTTGGCTAAAAAATTGATGTTGTATTTATAATGACGGTTAAAACAGTCACAATTAACTATGATCGTCGTTAAATAATATTTTCTGCGACGGTTGAATAACCGTTGTTGAATAAAGTATTTAGTGGCAATTTTTCCAAACTGCCGCTAAATTGCCGATTTCTTGAAGTAATGCATTAGTTTCCAATGCATTACTTTAACCTCGTTTGGTAGTAAATAAAAAAAATCAATTCAAGCTTCAATGAGGTTTATCTAGATGTCATATAGTATTGGTGGTGATGGTTGTAGGTGGTGGTGGCGATGGAGGTGGTTGTGCTAAGATTGTGGTGGTTGTATAGGTGGTAGCGGTGGTCATTGTTGCTATTATGCTATAGTTGTGGTGGCAGTGGCGATGAAGATGGTGGTAGCAACAAGGATCGTGGAGGAGGTGGTGTTTATGTTACAGTGGTTAGGGTACTTGCGGTGGTGATGGCATGGCTATGAAGGTGGTGGTGGCAACAATATGGTTGTGAAGGTGGTAGTGGTTGTTGTGGTTATGTTAAGGCAATGGCCAATAATGGTGGTGATGATCATGCTATAGTGATTATTGTTATTGGTGGCGGTGGTTGTGGTGGTATCGACAATTAGAGTTATGCTGGTAGCACATGGTTGTGGTGGTGGAGGTAGTGGTTGTTGTTGGTGATAATAGTTACGCTAGCGGCAGGGGCGAACCTACAAAAGGACTAGTGGGGGCAGCTCGCCCTCTCCCCCCTCAATTTTCAAAAAAACAAAATTAATGTAAAGACACTATATTATATAACTTTATTCGATAAAGGACATATCAACTTGTTGGTACAATAGTTGGTCTTTAAAACTTCATTACTAATGACCCAAGTTCAGTTCTCTTGGAACATAAGAATTCTTTTAACATATATAGATTTTTTTTTTATTCTATCTAAATGTTACCATCCTTGAAATTTTTTTAATAAGATGTTTTTATGAAATTACATGAATACATTAATTACATATGTAGAGATTTTTTTTTCTCTAAATTTTACCATCCCTGAAAAAAAAATTATCTGATGTTTTTATGCAATTATATGAGTATATTAAAAAGAAAAAAATTATAGTTTAATAAAGACTTGTTTGTTCACAAGTATTATGAAACCTAAACAAAACAAAATGTCATAAAATAAATCCCATAAAAATAAACTTGTAATTAAAATATAAGATAACAAATTATAGAACTCGATGAAAATATATACCATTATTCAACTTATATAAAATTTGGGGGTTGGATTGGCTCGTAAACCCCCCTCCCCATTTTTTTTCCATAAACTTGTAATTAGGATCTTATTATGTTTGTACATTTCAAAATTTTTCAGATAAAACTTACATATTTTTCTTAATTATTTTGCAATTTTAATCATGTATTAGGTTTGTTTAAGTTTGTTAAATGGTCGACGACTTGATCACAATTTGGCTTAAAATAGTATACACAATTCAGTTTGATATATGTAGTGTGTTTTGTATAGTTGTACAGATAAATGATTAGTACTAGATTAAGTTCATGAAGAATACAATTAGAATTATATTTTAAATTTAGTGTTTACTGTAGATGTTAATAGAAATTTGTTGTCAAATTATCAGTCTGGAGCAAGGATTATGAATTTGTTTTTCGAAGTAATTTCAGTCTCCTGATTTAAAGAAATATTTCGTGAAATATTTCTTTGTATATAAAAAAAACGTAAAAATTTTGAGTGTATGTCAAACATGTATAAACATATGGACAAGTAAGATACAAGTAAATTATCTAATAAATACAATAAATACATAAAATGAAGCCTAAATACTTAAGTATCCCTATAAATGTAATGTGGTTCATAATTTTTTGGGTTTTACAAAATAAATGACAAAATATTTTAATCGAAAAATGTATTTTGATTCCTAATTTTTTGGGGTTTACACGAAAATGTAGAAATTTACAAAGAAAACTCGAAATATTTGGAAATAACTCATCGAAATAACATGTTTTTCTTTTTCGACTTTAAATTTCGAGACCTAAAATTTTTTTCACGAAATCACAATCCTTGGTCCGGAGTACAAATTCTTTTAGCTTCGCCCTTGATAACTCCTATTAAGGACCTACAATCCCTTACCATTTCGCCCCTCATTGACTTAAATCCTAGGCCTGTCACTAGCTGGTGGTGGTGAAAATGGTGATGGCAATAAAGGTGTTGGTGGTGGTCATGGTGGGGTGATTGTGAATGTGATGGTGATGGTGGTGGTGGTAGCGGTGATGGTAATTAATATGGCATGGGACTACCGGTGGTGTGGTTGTAAAGTTGAAGTGGTAGCTGTAACTTGTAAGGATATGGTGATTAATGGTGGTGTGTATGATGTTCAAGGTGAGTTGGGTCCTGAAATATAATTCCATGATTTTTCGCTTATGTTGGAATGCATGATTTCATTAAAGAAAACATAGAGGTTTGGAAAATGAATGTAGTAACCAAATTCTGCAAAGTCATACCAAGGCCAATGGGGTACTAGCTCAGCTGGTAGACTTGTGGCGGATGATATCACTAGTCCAGGGTTAAAAACCCTGCTGGAGGCGTTTAATGGTTCCGGAATCAAATAAAAACCTTGCTCGCCTTTCTCCAAATAAAGGTCATATGCCAAGCACCAAAAGTGATGGGCTAGCCCGAAAACAAATGCATTTGCATTAGTTTACAAGAATACAAAGCGGAGCTTAAGTTGGGTCAAAACTAATTTGAGGTAATAATGTTCATGGAGTCATTAGGCCTCGATTGCATTAAAAAGCCTCTAAGCTCCAACTGTATCAATGTATTATTAGAATTTGTGCTTGAGTTTTCACCTCAGAATATGTTTCAATTTGTATCGTAAAATATTGCTATGTGATTTTGTAAAAGGTGCAGTCTACACCCAACACAAGCTTGAGATTTCCGCTAACTTAACAAGAATTGATAAGTGCCTAATTATGCACATTACATATATTTTAAAGGAACTTTTGACATTCATATAGCACAATTTTCTTATTTTTACATCAAACCATGCAATTTTCTATTTATTATATTATGTGCATTTTTATATGATTTTAACCATGCATTTGCATGCACATGCGCTTAAGCTTAAAAGTCCCATACAACATTCGTTTTTCTATTATTTGTTTTAATGATTTATGTTTTTTTTACGAAAATTTTGAAGGGGAACCCACATGTGCACAACCATCATTACAAGAGCAAGTATCATGAAATACAATATTTGCTTCATGAGATTAAATTTGCCCAAACCCAAATAAAAGACTCATTTTCCAGATAAACCTAAAACCCAGTCTACTGCAAATTAACCCCAAGTTCAGTCTCATAGTCCCCGGTAACAACAAAACCAGTTTTCTTACTTTCACAAAATTTCTCATCTAAACCAAACAATTCACATAACCAATTTTCAGCACAAGTTCACTCCACCAAGAGTTTCCTAATCTAACCGAACGTCCATCTAAACTAAATCTCAAATGTGAACACTCTACACCATCAACACTGCTAATCTCACTTAACTTCATTATTCTCACCATCAGTGGCACAAACATTTTCTTGACCCTCCACCCTTTAACAAATCAAAAGATTATGGGCAATTACATATCCAAGTATATATATATATATATGATTCTTGGTTATAAAAGTAGAAGTGGGATCCAAAAAATCAGATAAATAGACAGAAAAGAGAAAAGAGGAAAGAGAGGTTGTAGATAAGTGGTGTGTTTTTTTTTTTCTTTTATCTGGTTCAATGGAGTCTATTTATTGCAATTAGTGTGTAATCATTATGGGCTAACAACCCACACCTAGGGTTGTACACGAAGTTGTGCATCGGTTTTTTGTAAGTTAATGAATACTCAAGTTTCTGGACCCGGGGGGGGGGGGGGGGGGGGGAGGGGGGGGGGGGCTCCTGCGCAAAGATCTGGACCGTCGGATCTGATGGACGACTCAGATCAATGGATTTCAAATGGGTTTTATTTCAAAGTTTTTGAAAAGAAAATTTTCATTAAAAGTTTTGGGAGGAGGGGAATGAAAGGTCTCCCATTTTCGAGCTCAGATCTACTATTTGCGACGAAGAGCAGTACTCTCATATCCATCAATCTGAGATATACTCTCCCTTCAAGGTTTCTCCCTTGAAGCTAGGGTTTTTGCTCAAGGGAGAAGAAGAAACAAAAAAGAGTATCGATCTAGGGCTTCGCCTCTTCTTCCACGACTGCATGCTCAACGGTTGCGACGCCTCCATCCTAATCACCTCTAACTCATTCAACAAAGCCGAGCGTGACGCCAACATCAACCTCTCCCTCCCTAGAGACGCTTTTGACGTCGTCGTCCGTGCCAAGACTGCCGTAGAGCTCCAATGCCCCGACATCGTCTCCTGCTTCGACATCCTTGCCCTTGCTACTTGTGATCTCGTCACCATGGTCGGCGGACCCTTCTACCAGATCCGACTAGGCCGCAAAGACGGCCTCGTCTCAAAAGCCTCCACTGTTGAAGGAAATCTCCCAAAACCCACAATGCCCATGTCAGATATCATCACCATGTTCGCATCTTGAGGTTTCTCAGTCCAAGAAATGGTGGCTCTTAGTGGAACTCACACCATTGGCTTCTCTCACTGCAACGAGTTCGCCACCAGGATCTAGAACTACAGCAAAACCACTCCAATCGATCCCACACTCAACCCCAAGTACGCAGAAGGGTTGAAGAAAGCCTGCGAGAACTACAGAACCAGCCCATCCATCTCTGCATTCAATGATTTAATGACACCAAACAAATTCGACAATATGTACTATCAAAATCTACCCAGAGGGTTGGGCTTATTAGCCTCCGATCGAGCGATGATTCAAGATGCGAGAACTAGGTCATTCACATTGATGTATGCAAACAATCAATCAGCTTTCTTTGAGGCATTTGGTCGAGCAATGGAAAAGCTTAGTGCTTATGGGATTAAAATGGGAAGGAAAGGAGAGGTGAGGCACATATGCGATGCTTTCAACAACATCAAGACCTAGTCTTTTACAGGATGAGGAAAATCATTTGTTATTTGATGGCTTAACTCAGTCAATTCTTTGGTGTTAAAGAGGAAATTATATATAATTTGTGTTTTTTTGTTACATTAGTTATACATAACTGCTTGTAAGAGTGTGTGGTGGATTGAGTAATGAGTTAAGAGTTATTGTTCTTCTTCTCATGGTATAAATGAAAGGCTACTCAAGTGAAGGGTGATTCCACAATCTTCATCATTCTCTGGTTATTGGTTCACTTATTGAATTTTTGGTTGTGGTAATGATGGTGTTTGGTTGGTTGTAACTTGTATTAAAAATATGAGTTAACATGGGTGATTGTGGATAACTATATAGTAAGATTTTGATGCTCTTTGTTTCCCAAACAAGTATTATTTGTTGGGGTTTGAAGTTGGATCTTGGATATATAATGTGGGTTGTCATTTTGATGATTTTTAATTTATATGTTGTTTGATACTGTCAAAGGTTATATAGCCAGGTCAAAATCACATGAGATGCATGAATGGGAAAGGGGGGGGGGGGGGGGGGGGGGTGTTCATAGCTTGATAGCAATCTGTGATTAACATGAATGCTGATAGTCAAAAGGGAAGAAAGAATAAAGAAAGGCCTCTGAAGAACATCATGAGGTTCATGGTGATCGTCTGAATGCTTTAAAAGTGTTATCTAAAAGAAGTGATACAGTTTGGACTGGTCTTATAACATCATGAGGTAGTAGAGATTGCATAAATTCAGGCACCTTCACATTATAACAAAATTCTGCAAATTCAGGCACCTTCACATTATAACAAAAAATTTCAAATTCTGCAAATTCAGGCACCTTCACATTATAACAAAATTCTGCAAATTCAACAAATTCTGCAAAAACAATTTCACATTTTCCAGGCACCTTCACATTATAACAAAATTCTGCAAGTTCACTACTGTCAGACTTCACTAATGAACAAATTCTGCAAAAAAATGTCATTCAAATTCAGAGCTGAGCAAAAAATTCCAAAGCCTTGAGCTGAACATAAAACTATTACATTCCAAAGCCTACTGTATTTCTTCCATATTTGTCTATAACCCAGATCGGAGATGGTAGAAATACAGAGTTGAACAAAAAAATCACTGCAGAGCTATACAAAGCTTAACAAACAATTCCAGCAATTAATATAGCAAAAGCATTTTACATCAAACCAAAAGGAAGAGAAAATCCTTCTACAGAGTCGTTACTTCCCAAACTCAAACTCAAGCTCAACCCCTCACCCAGGTGTGCTTGTTTTGGAGGTTGAAAGGGTACATTGACATTTCATACACCTTCTCCATCAACATTAAAGCTTGTGTTATCACCCTACAAGAAAATATACACATAATTATATAAGTGTCACAATTGAAAATATACATTTAGTTAGTATGAATTAAAACAAGATTACCTTGGAGGACGAGGTATTTGTTCTCTTAGCCTTTCCTATACGTATCTCATGTAGGGGTTTCATTCGTTTTGAACCTTTTCGGGCTTCTTTTTTCTTCAAACCTTTCATATTTCCCATTTGGAGCACACTATTTTGCTTCAAAGTTTTTTGGGGTGCACTTTCATTGTTCATGATGACCTCTTGATGCAACCTTGTATATTCATCTAGAAACCTCTTCATGTTGGCACGTGTGTCCTTATTCAACGAAGCTTGAAATGTCATTCGTAGAAGATATGATTGGATCCTACAAACCCAGTCAGTTACATTTTCTTCCGTACTTGAACTCACTTCATTTGATACACGTTTACCTTTCACTCCCCTTGTCCATCTATCCAATATGTACATTTTCGAAATTTCCATGATATCAAGTTGGCCAAACACTTTCAAAACATGACAACACAATATTCCCATTGTCTCAAATTTCATGCAATTACAATTTGCCACATTCAAGCTAGGGTCACAAAACACCTTAAATTCCTTCTCTTTTGTATCATGAAAAGCAACAATGTACTCGTGTTTATTTTGATCTTCCCTTTTTATCAAAGCCATTGATGCAAGATCAAATTCTTCATGGAAAAGTTTAAAAATTGAAGGTGTGTAGATTTGTGAGGCTTGTTTCAACAAAGGGGATCTAGATAATCCCAATGTAGGCACTTTTTGCCTTGCAAAAAATTTAACCTCCAACTCATTATTCTTCTTTTGCTCTAATACCCTATCAAAATGTTTGAAAAAACATGAAATGTTCAAGTCGGATTTCAAGTGATCTTTCAAGTCACTATTGAACGATTCACTTAATTGTGTACTTCACATCCCTAAGGTCATTGTGTTTTTCATATAACACTTAGCCCATTTCTCCTTTAAAGCATATATGCGACCCAGCCATTTATTCTCTTTTAAGTCAAAATCATGAAGCATTTTTTGCCAATTGACTTCAAATTCAACTTCATCCAAGTACTCAAACATACACCTTTTAAACTCGTTCAAAAAACCAACATTCTTGTTCTTCATGTGGCCTCCCAAATGCTTGATTCCATTTTGCATTATGTGCCAAGTGCACAACCCATGATATGTATCTGGCCATCCTGTAGCTAAAGCATTTCCTATCGCAGCTTCTTGGTTAGTGAAGATGGTATGTGGTCTCTTACCACCATGTGCCTTCACAAAAGTTTCAAAAAGCCATAGAAATGATTCAATGGTCTCATCGTACAAAAGTGTTGCACCAAGAATCACAATTTTTCTATGATTATTAAATCCAGTAAACACTCTCAAAGGTCTGAATTATCTATTAGTGCCAAAAGTGGTATCAAATGTTACTACATCACCAAAGTCCGCATAATCTGCAAGCATTTTAGAATCTGCCCAAAATATATTAGTAACTAAATCATCACTATCCAGCTGAAATGAATAATAAAATGAAGCATTTTTGAGTTTTGTTGCTCAAAATACCATTGAATGCCTCCAAGCTCTCCATTGACCATATCTTTCTGTCTCATTGATCTTAGGTTAGTTTTTTTTATCTTCTAATAGAAACTCAAGATTACCTCTACCTCCTGCTTCCCTACTCAAAAGTTCTTGTGTAGCCTTAGGAGTAATACCTGAGTCAGAAGCCAATTCAATCATTAAGGCTTGTGATATGTTTACCTCCCTATGCGACCTTAGCATATGGGTCGTCTCATTGGGCTCCAAATCATGATTGTGCGCGGTAATAAATTCTTTGACTCTGTATTTGCTAGTCACTCTATCGAAACCCAGTTTGAACATTATTTTGCAGTCAGTTCTAACATCCCATCTTTGTTGAGTGACAACACCTTTTTGTGGGTGTTTTTCTTTCTTGAGACCATGCTTACAACAAACATACACTGCGTTGATAATTATCTTATTTATTCTACTCTTATTCGAGTACTCATTCCTAACTCCAAAGCCCATTTTTTCCCATAATTTTTCCAGTATTCCCAACCACATTCTAATGAATCAAACATCATGCCCACACTTGGATCATCAACATCCATAGCATCCATGCCAACTAACACAAATATTTTGCACAAAAAAAAAAATCAATTTTCAATTAGCAACATTATTACCGGTGTAACTTTCAATTAGTTACATTATTACTGGTGTAACTTTCAATTAGCTAAATTGTTATCAGTGTAACAAGACATAAGCATTCTCTTTTTTATAAAATTAGTAGGATCATCTCATTCAGATTTTGAGTAAAGTTGCCCTTTTTAATTCCTGAGAAAATTAGAACCATTAGGATACAGCTATCTGTTTGTGATATAAAAAGGGATGCTTGTTCTTATTATAAGGTATGTTCACGTGCTCAAATCATTTATGGGGTTTCACTTTGTCCTCCCAAAATACTTTGTTTTATACTTTATACTAAGATTGATTTTATTATCTTTAATTAAACTAAGTGGTAATAACCCCACTTAGTTCCATCATGGGTCTGTGTGTTTTATACTTTGTTTAATTAAATGGTCACTAAGATATAAGCTAGGGTCTGTGTGTTTCAAGACATTGAGATAAGAACTAAAAAATAAGCTAGGGTTTGTGTGTTTCAAGACATTGAGATAAGAACTAATTAATCCTATTAGTTAAACATTCTGAATAAGATCGATTGAGAAATTCTCATGCATCATTCACATTGTGCTGCAGAATGTTTGAATGATGAAGCTTCTATCAGTTTTGTGTAATGATGTGAGAATGATGCATTTGAATACATACCCGATTCGAGTTCGAATTTGGAGCAAGAGGGAGGAAGAGAAGGGGGTGGGTGTAGCTTGTGTTTGCAGCCTGGATCGATGCCGAAAATTGATGCCAAAGGAAGAGACAATGACATTGGGTGTAGCTTCTTCTTCTTCCCGCCAAAAAATGAGCTACTGTGTCTCCAAAATTTCAATTCCCATTTGTTAAAAACCTTGAAATAAAACCCATTTGAAATCCATCGATCTGAGCCGTCCATCAGATCCGACGACCCAGATCTTTGCACAGGAGCTCCTCCTGTGCTTTGTGCGCAGGAGCCCCCCCCGGGTCCCAAGTTTTTTTCAATATTGTGTGCTTTAGTTATCTTTAAATCTTGCTTCTGAGGTTAAAAAATAGTGTAATATTATTTTATGAATAATATTCTTATCATCATTAAAATGAACTGATTTTGACTCCATGCTTAGAAATTTAATTTCATGTCCGATGGATGTTATATTTTATGTTTTGTGCTTAGATAACTCTTTTAAAAGATATACTTGTAATTTGGAACTCTTGTGCAATTGAAGGAGATTAAAACATGTGTTTAAATCATTTCAATTTAAAGTTAAATATTTCAAATCATATTTGAGTGGGAGTGATTTTCAGTAATGAATAAAGAAATCTAGATGAACATTAATTCATTGTTGGACTCTTAACTATAGTAACCCTAGTACTTTTACTAAATTGAAGCAGTCCTCCGAATAGTTTAGTCAGTGTTATTTCTACTGACTTATTTTATTTTTTTCTATCCAATCTTGTCTCCTTTTAGAGAAAATTTTGAGTTACTAGTTAAAATTTAATTTGAGCTTTTAGTTTAATCTTCATAAGTCCTTGTGGGATCAACATCAACTTGTCAAATCTACAAGTTGGATCTCATGCATTTGTGAGTAGAAATTGTTGCACAAATAATAACTTCTCAATCAAGATTAGAGTAAATACGATTTATGTGAAGTTACAACAAGTAACATGTGATGGATGCATTCATATAAAAAAAAAAAAAAACCCTTCCAAATGAGTTGGGTCAAAACTAATTTGATGTAATAGCTTTTATTTTAAACGTAGTAGAACTGTTAAAGTAGTGAGTGAAATATTTTTTTATGTATATATATTTTCTTTCTAAAACTGGTTGGAGGAACAATGTTTGGTGTGTGTGTGTGTGTTTGTCACGGACCAAAACACTCTCGGCCAAAGTTGTAAATTTTGCTTATATCCATATTAATCTCTAGGACAACAAAAGTCATCTTTGTCAAATGCATTTAGCATATAGGCTACGCATGCACTCAACTCCTCATTTACTTTACCTGGCTCTTTCCCTTAATTGTGGCCTAGTGAGGCCCAATAAAAGCAATAACCATGTAAACGTTGAGAGTGTGAACTTTGATCCTATTGTCCACAGAAAAATTTGATAAACATAACCACATGCTTAATAAATAAAATAATAATTCTTACTATCCCTACATCTATATATTACAAAAATGAAAAAGCTTGAAGATTAAGTTAAAAATCAACCAAATTCATGTTTGCATAATTTAATTTTTTCCTATGGTGTTAAAAAAAATGTCCTATGTTAGAAATTTTTTAATTGTTCTTCAATTTCATAATCATAATTCTTATTTTAAAAAAAATTCATATGAATAAAGTGTGCAAAAGGGAGCGAGTATATATATCTATATCTATATTACAATTCAGAATGGTCTTTGGGGTTGGACATAAAAAACGGCTGAGATTTACCCAAACATATGATCCTAGACAATTTCTCATATTTCAGTATCTCTTGTACTCTTTCAATTTATCTTAATACTCACTAACATTCTTTCATCTTTCCTGCTTTTAAATACTCATCTTTCAAATACAAGTTTTTTTTTTTTTTACTAAATCTATTTTGATTTGTACGCATAAATTTACAGTTTGGTGTCTTTGAGTATTTTTCATTGTGTGCAATTTCAAATTTGTTGGGCAACTATGAAGTACATTTTATATTGTGAAATGAGTGACTTTGTATTGATTTCTTGGGCAAGGGAAGTTTGCTCATGGTGTCGAAGGCACAGACAGGTTGGCATGTCATGAGATTTACCCAAAACATTATATTGTGCCAACGACACGAGGGACACTCTAGTATTATTTATATATACAAAACATGATGGTGTTTGAAGTGGGAGATAAAAGACAACTGAGATTTACGCAAATATAAGAATCTAACGAATCACATAAAACTTAAAGCACCAAGAGTGCATGGGTTTGATTCTTATACCCAACATTTACATATTTATTTATTTTTCTTCAATTGTTAATAGTGGTGATTCTACATGTAAGTATAAATGATGAAAACTTAAGGGTGATAATGTTTTGACAAGTTTCAAATTTTTATCGTGCCAACGGCATGGGAAATACCCTAGTCTATATTACAGAACAAGATGGTGTTTAAGGTTGGAAATAAAAGACGGTTGAGATTTACCCAAATATAAGAATCTAATGGATTGCATAGAACTTAAAGCACCAAGAGTGCATGGGTTCGATTCTCATACCCAATATTTTAATATTTATTTATTTTTCTTCAATTATTGATAGTGGTGATTAGGCATGTAATATGAAAGATGAAAACTTAAGGGTGATCATGTTTTAACAAGTTATAAACTTTTATCGTGCCAACGGCACAAGGGACGCACTAGTATTAACCAAATATATGAATATAACGGATCACGTAGAACTTAAAGCACCAAGAGTGCATGGGTTCGATTCTCATACCTAACATTTTTTTTATATTTATTTATTTTTCTTCAATTGTTGATGATGGTGGTAGTGAAATCCCTTAAGCATTTTCTATTCAATTTATCAGTTTTGGATAAGTTCAAATCCCTCTTACGATTTCAGGTATGTTGAAATTTTTGTCTTAGTTGTTAGTTTCAGGGTCAGTTTCAATTTTAGGTATGTTAATATGTTGAAATCTCTTTCTTAGTATGTTAGTATGTTGAAATCTGTATCTTAGTATGTTAGTTTCAATTTCAGTATGTTGAAATCAGTATGATGTTCATAGTTTTAGTAAGTTGAAATCAATTTCAGTTTTAGTATGTTGGGTTAGAATCTCTTGGGATGTAGAAATGATATTTAATTACTACATCCAAAAATCCAAATCCGATTTAATTACTACATCAAAAAATTGGATTTAAAATCTTTTTTTTTTTGCATAAGTCCAGTTCGTTGACCATCCTAATTATCATGGTGATTGAAATTTTAAAAAAATACTTTTGTTGTGAGACAATAGGTTAAGTTATTTCAAGTACCACTTAGTTTATTCTATTGAGATGTCCATGTTTTGCATTAGCACTGAAATCAAGATTGAGAATAGATTAAGTTATTTCATGTTTTGTTTTAGTTATTCACTGAAATTCTATTGAGATGTCCACTTAGTAATTAACTAATAGACCAAAATTTGTAAATACCCCAATTAGACCCTAACTAAAAATTTCATTTGTTTTTTAATAATTTCATTTAGTATAGGTGTCTAATTTAAGCTTTTGAATTGTTTTTCAGGGATTATATGAATAAAAGAAAATTCTGGCCCTTAAAAGGGTAATATTCTTATGCATTGGATGGTTAGATCAATTGGAATGAAATCAACAACGTTTTATTGAAATATTATAGATTTTTTATTCTAATTTTTTTTATTGACATTTGCATACTCATGCTATGATTCAGTTTTGTTTTTTTTGTTTTTTTATTGACATGTACAATGAGATTTATTGACATGAACAGTGTGATTTATTGACATGTACAGTGAGACTTCAATGTTAGAATATTCCTAGCATACATTGGAATACAGTGTTGAATATCCTAACATACATTTGTATACAGTGTGATTTACATATGCTTACAGTGAGACTTCAATGTTAGGCCTGTACACAATGTGATTTACATTTGCATACAAAATGTTAAGCATAAAGTGGGACTTCAATGTTAGGCATGTACAAAATGCTAGGCATATACACAGTATGCATACAAAAAGCTAGGCATGTAGCAGTGAGATCTTGGTGCCTCTCACGCAAGGGGTTTCATTTTTAGCATTATCTCAGCAGACTTCAATTTTTCAGCATTCGCTCAAGCATTTGATTTTTAGCATTCTTTCTTCGTTTGAAATCTCTCTCAAGCATTATCTCTTCGTTTTTCAGCACGTTAATTTGAAAACTCACGGTTCTCTCTTCGATTTTTAGTGTTGGGTATGGTAGCACTCTGTAATTTTTATACTTACGGAATATTTATAATATATATTTTATGTGATTGTCTTCATGAAGTTATGGGCATATGCATGAGCTATTTGTTTGTCTATGTGATGTGTGTTTTGTTTCTTAAGGAGAGTTAGTAAAAAAATTTATTTTTGGAATGGTTTATTATTTGGACTCTAGTGTTGTTTCATTCGGAATGTAGTTTGTTTATTGTAGAATTATTTACCTATTTACCCTCCTCTACTGAATCTCGAGACGAGATTCTTTTGAGTTGTATATATTGTAGTACCCGTACTTTTTCACCGTCTTTATAAATATGATTGTATATAAAGTGTTTCAATTTATTATTTTTGTATTCTAATTAAAATATTATATATACACAAGTAACAACCTCGTATCTATGCATGTTTGATGTATGACTTTGTATGATGTGAAAATTTTTCTATAAGTATAGGATTTGAATAACTTTTTTTTTAAAGGCAGGCAGGGTTTTTATAGGATCCCAGAACCCATAAAGATGCCGCAAGCTGGGTTTGAACCCATGACCTAGCTGGATTTGAATAACTTCTAATCTGAAAATGTATATATTTTTTTTAAATCTTATTTCTTTTGCCAATTTGTATTTTTTTTTAAAAATTCATGTTGCTTTCTTACCTTTTGAATCTCGGGACTATATTCTTTTGAGGTGTGTATATTGTAATACCCGCCTAATTACACAAATTAAATAATATTTACTTATAAATTTGTAATGTATTATAATTTTATAATGTGTAAAACTTGTTTTATTTTTAGTGGTTAAATGAGTAGAAAGTGTGTACATTTAGCAAAAAAATAAAATTAGGAAACCATAATTAGATCTTTATAAAAGAGTTGGAAAAACTTAGCCTCATTCTTTTCTTTTACACACAAAATAATGGGAGGAACTTACTTAAAGAATTAGGGGAAAGAGGTGAAACAAGAAGAAGAATGCATAACACCGGTGAATCTTCTTCGTTATCTTTTACTTTTTTAGATTAATCAATTGACAAATATAAATCTGAAATATGAAATTTTTATTGTATTTTCGCAGGAATTGGTTGAATTAAAAGAGAAAACCTACAACTAGGTTTTTATTTAAATCCCGTAATAAATACAGTTTTGCGGAGTCTTAGCATTTTCAGTGGATTGCCTTCTAGACGTCAAAATACCTTCAAATTAAATCCGTAGATTCATAACACACGTATGAAAAACATACTATTGGTGTGGAGTTCATCCAACGGTTAGATCGTCCTCGAGGCAGAAACAAATGTCACTGATTGAATTTTAGAAACCCATGTATATAAAAGTTTTGGTAGAAATTAGTGTGTTTTCCTCCATTCTCTTAACATATATTTTTGCTTGGAAAATATTTTGTATGTGATATGGATTTTTTTTTTATACCTAATAAGCTTGAAAATTATATTTGGGATGAAGTGGAGTTTGAGAAATCATGGTCGGTTGAAATGAGTAATTTGATTTTGATAGGGTTTTGGTTTGTTAGAACATGTAACTTTGTGTAACCATCATGCATTGTTACTTGTTATTGTGTGTTTCTCTTTAAAGTTGTTATGACCTATTATGACCAGAAATTAGGTATTTTTGGATATTTGTAAATATCATTTTAAGAAGAGATTTTCAAGATGACTTGGGTATTAGTATTATTTTGTAAAATTCGTATTTGCCTTTTTGTGTTATAACTTGAAATGCGTGTTTAGTATGTGATCATACTATAAACTTGAATTTTAAGGTTATGCAAATTGACATGCTAATCCTTATACTAAATAAGTGTGAATCCATATGGTGTTATAGAAAATTTACTTATGAAAATGTTATTTGTTTTCTCAAAAGAAATGGTGAATATTGTGGTCGATGTGTTTATGGTTGACAAAGTGTCAGCCTAAAAGAGTCTTGTGAATTATCTGATTTTTTTATGCTCTTTTCCACAACTCCGAAAAAAAATTAAAAAATGTGTTTTGTATACAAATTTGTTTGTATACGTGTGATATAATTTTGGGTATGCAAAATTACTTGCATATCAGTGCATCGTTCCATGTGAGTTCGGTAGTACATGTAGTATTTAGGAAATGCTTGCCATGGATCGAATTTCAGGTGAGATGACATGCTCCTCGATGTGGAACCCCACTTGGAACATGTACGCTCCGAGTGGTTTCGAAGGCAAGGGAGACACACTTGGGTGAGGTGTGTTCGGCACAAGAAGGGTAGTGCGATTGTGGAAAAGAAACAAGATTTTTGTGTATGTGCATGATTGCCTTAATGGAAGAAACTAAGTGCTTGTTCGGCCTTAGAATGAGAACTACATGTCTTTCTTAAGGTAAAATGTATTTGGTTGACATTTAAATAATGGTGATTATGAGTATGATCTGTATTTATTTGAAAATAATTGTATTTATGAGGACCGATAAATTAGGAATTTTATTTATTTATTTCTAAACGTTCTGTGCAGGATGGTAAGTCTATTAACATTTTTTTGTCTGACTTACCACGTTCGACCTTCACTTTGTAAGTGTTGGTAAAATAAATATATATTTTAAGCATGATAGAACTTTGTAGTATGACATGTTTGCCTCATGGAGGAACTACCAGTTAGTGATGTGTTATTTATTGTGTTAGAACATTTCATGTTAAAGCATGAAACTTATTTTATTTATAAGGAAATTGAGATTACTCACACCAACTACTTCGCTGACCCAAGTAAGTTTATGCTTATTGGGTATGTTCTTATTGGAACGTAGCCATTTAGCCTTTCACAGGTTTAGAGATTTATGAGCAGCGTTACTGGAGTTTCATTAGTGGGACTAGCGACGTCAGAGTTTCATGGTTAGATTATTTTTTAGTTTGTTTTAATTTTCTTAATTATGTTTTAGTTGTTGTTGCTAAACGTTATGTTGTTATTGAATTTTCACGCCCTGAGTTTTGGGGAAACAGATAATCCTACGTGGAATTTAGGATTTTCGTTTTCTCGAAAATCGGGGCGTGATAGGTATGTTGAAATCTCTCTCACGATTTGGGTAGTTTTCTATTTTGGGTATGTTTAAATATCTCTCTTAGTTTGAAATTTCTTAGTATGTTAGTACGGGTAGTAGTTTCCCTTTCAATTATAACGAGATGTTATGTGAAGTAGGATTCATAAAGCTCATGGAGTCGATAGGACATGTGTGTAAGTTTGAAGTTACTTTCAGGCATAGTTCCAATGTTTGTTTTCTTAATACATTTTTTAATTATGTTTTGATAATTTAATTCAAGTGTTGTAACCAATCTCAAGTGTGCTTAGTTTTTAGGTCATAAAAAGATGTGATGAAAAATATATAGTACTTGACGACATCAAAGATGTGTTACTCAAGGTACTGTATTTATTGCTCATTAGTAGACTCTATCAAATTTTGTATATATTTTGTTGGCTACTCAAACATTTAGCATGTGGAACAAAGTTATAATGGTTCATTTCATATATTTGAATTTTGAAGAATTACAAATGCTATATTACTGTGTAAGACAGGTTTTAATGTTGGAAAAAATTAAGAAAACAAAGTAAACTCTGTCAAAATTCTGCAACATTTTTTATGTTTTGTTTCCTAGTCAAACATTTAGCATTTGGAGTAATGTTATAGTAGTTTTATTGTGTATTTTTGTCATTTTGATGAATTACGAATGCAAATTTATGAGGTATGACAAATTTTAGTTTGTAATTTTTTTTTAAACAAGACAGACTGTTAAAATTTAACAAAAATATTGTAATTAATTTAGTTTAAGCGAACATTACAGAAACACCAAATATTTGTAGTTGAGATAATGCCTCAATGGATATTAAAAAGATGAATGACAAGACAGATATTAAATAAATATGTTTAGTGGTAATGGTACATGTGCCGCAACCTTGAGATATGATTAGTGGCACGTGTCTTAAATGACAATATATATTTATTAGACAATTTTTTTTAATAGTAAGCATTTTATTCCTTTTTAGTTTAAACCCACGTACCAGTAGCTAATAACATATTGTGCTAAAATCCCCAGAGCCATGCCGAGTGATTTTCAGCACAATTAACGCTATGAAAAACATAGTAGAGAGATATGTTGTGATGAATACCCTATTCTATATTAAAACTATCTTCATTGCGACATATCTTTCTACTATGTTTTTCATAGCTTTAATTGTCGGATTCCCCGTGTGCCAATTAAAGCCATGCCGAGTGCCAACGACACGGGGAATACCCTATTCTATATTACTCAGGCAAGTAAAAGGGCAAAGAAAATGAACAAAAAGGTGAAAAGGTTGGTGGAATGCATATGTGGCAGAGATAAAAATTTTGTGTTTGTTTTAAATGCAAATTGTCATAACTATTTACGTAGTTGTCGGATTTTAGTAAACTTGATATGGTTGAAATGCATTTTTGAAGATTTTTCCAATGAAACCAATCATTAATACAAATTCTTAAAGTTTTAAAAATGCATTTCCTTCCATATGCATTCATTCAAAAAAAATAACTGTAATCTAATGCACTTCACGTCGTAAATATTTTCAATATTAAGACACATTTAAGTAAAGACCATGAACTCTATATTTTGGAAAATCAAAGTTTTGGCAGAATTACAGTTTTAAAATGTGTTTTTTTTTCTAATTGTTTAAAATTTTAATCGAGTTTGACCTATTTCCACGATCCACTTTCTATCATGCCAACGGCATGGGCAATACATCATAATGGTGTTTTAGGTTAGAGATAAAAGACGATTGAGATTTAAACAAACGTAAATATCTAACGGATCATATAGAGGAGGAAAATGTGTTTAGCTAAAATTTATGTTGCATAGAATTGAAATACTCATGACAAAAAGTGAAAATTCACCTCTTATCAAACAATTTGAGAGCCGAAGGCACGGGAAATACCCTAATTTATCTTACAAATCAGAATGATGTTTGGGGTTAGAGATAAAAGACGATTATGATTCAAAGTTGTGGAAGAGTTGATGGTAGAGATTCATTATCAACAATGACATGTTTGTAAATAAGTTGCAAGTAGAAGGGCGAAGGAAATGAATAAAAAGGTGAAGGTGTAATGCAAATGGGGCGGAGAGAGAAAATTTGTGTTTTTTTAAATGAAAATCGTTATAATTATCTACTTAGTTGTCAGATTTTAGTAAACTTGGTATGGTTCAAATGCATTTTCAAAGATCTTTCCAATGAAACCAATCACTAATACAAACGCTTAAAGTTTTAAAACTAATCATTAATACAAGCGCTTAAAATTTTAAATATGCATTTCACGCCATATGCATTTTTTTGCAAAAAAAAAAAACTGTAATCTAATACACTTCACATTGTAAATATTTTCAATATTAAGACACATTCAAGAAAATACCATGAACTCCAAAATCAAAATTTGGGAAGGATTAATTGTTTCGGTTTTAAAATGTGTTTTTTTTTCTAAGTGTCCGTTTAATTGCATAGAAAATAGACATGCAAATTGAAACCGTTTCCGTAAACCCGATTCTGATGCCTGACCCTCGAACTTTGATTTCCAAGAGTAGTAGGAACATAATATTTTGAAGAATCAATTTTTTGTTAGTAAATAGACAACCAAACAACGAAAATTTACATAACAAGGGAAATGGATTTCATTTCTCAAGGAAAATGGCAAACCAAACAGACCCTAATTGTTTAAATTTTTAATCAAATTTGACCTACTGCCACGACCCACCTTCTATCGTGCCAACGGCACGAGAAGTATACTAGTCTATATTACAAATTAGAATGGTGTTTGAGATTAGAGATAAAAAACAGTTAGGATTGAAAATTGCGGAAGAAATTGATGGTAAAGACTCATTATCAACAATGGCATGATTGTAAATAAGTTGCAAGTAGAAAAGCAAAAAAAATTAACAAATATGTGAAAAAATTTATGGAATACATATGTGGCAGAGAAAGAAAATTTGTGTTTTTTTTAATAAAAATCGTCATAATTATCTACTTAGTTGTCAAATTTGAGTAAACTTGGTATGATTGAAATGTATTTTTTAAAATCTTTCCAATGAAACCAATCACTAATACAAACGCTTAAAGTTTTAAAACCAATCATTAAGACAAAAGCTTAAAGTTTTAATTATGCATTTCATGCCATATGCATTTTTTCAAAAAAATAATAATTGTACATTATGCAGTTCACATCATAAGTATTATCAATTTTAAGACACATTCAAGCAAAAATCATTAACTCCATATTAAAATCAAAGTTGAGAGGAATAATTGTGGCGTTTTAGAATGTGTTTTTTCTTAATTGTTTGAAATTATAATCGAGTTTGAACTACTGTCGTGACCAACTTTCTATCGTGCCAACGGCACATGACAAACACTAATTTGCAGATTTGAATTGTCTCTCTTACAAATCAATTGGGTGTCTCGTGATTCCTAAGGAATTAAAGATAAAAAAATGGATAGGATTGAAAATTGAAAAATATGTTGAGGTTTGAGATTCATTTATATGAAATGACATGTTTGTAAATATAGAACATGTAGAAGGGCAAATAAAATGAAAAAATTGTGAAAATTTGATGAAATGTACATGTGGTGGAGAAAAAAAAAATTTCTCAAAATTAAAATTGTCATAACTATTTACTTGGTTGTCGATTTTTGGTAAACTTGGTATTGTTGGAATGCATTTATAAAGATCTTTCAAATGAAGCCGTTGATCACTACAAGCACTAAAAATTTAATTATGTATATTTAAAAATGTGTTTTTTTCTAATTGTCTAACTATTTACTTTTAATAATTTTGGTAAACTTGGTATTGTTATGGTTTTAAAATGTGTTTTTGTTTTTCTAATTGTTTAAAACTAGGGTATTCCCCGTGCCATTGGCACTCCACATAGATTGTTTTTGCTAAATATCATGTACTGAACTACTCGCTATCATCCACACTTTCCTTATCAATCAGTTTTGAAGTGCATGCCATTTCTAAGTAAAAATATATACGATAAACTTTAGGGTTAAGAATCAGTCAAAAGGGAAAAGTTCAAATGCCGAGAGTGAATTCTTCCCAAACATTGAATCTCCAAAACATGAATTTCAAGGTTTTTGTTTGAATGTGCATTAAGATTTCCATCTCATTTCTTCATATTTTTCTCTTTTCCTGTTATGATCAGTCAGTTTTATTCCTTTGAAAATATTGAAAAAAATAATGATTTGAAATGCATTAGACGTTTTAATAATAAAATATACATTATTAAAA
This sequence comes from Berberis vulgaris, assembly GCA_963556465.1. Lineage (NCBI taxonomy): Eukaryota > Viridiplantae > Streptophyta > Magnoliopsida > Ranunculales > Berberidaceae > Berberis > Berberis vulgaris. The sequence goes on along the minus strand of OY747128.1, from coordinate 44,385,103 downwards.
TTTTAGTGTTTGTAGTGATTATTGGTTTCATTTGAAAGATTTTCAAAAATGCATTCAAACAGTACCAAGTTTACAAAAATTCGACAACCAAGTAAATAATTATGATAATTTTAATTTTGAGAAAAAAAAACACAATGTTTTCGCCCCCGCCACATGTACATGCCATCAATTTACAAACATGCCATTATATGAAATGAATCTCAATCCTCAACATAATTTCCAACTTTCAATCCTAGCCATCTTTTATCTCTAATTCTCTATGAATAGTGAAACACCTAGTTGATTTGTAAGATACTAAGGTATTCATAAAAGTTTAAAACTTGTCAAAACATGACCACCCTTAAGTTTTCATTCTTCATACTTACATGCCTAATCACTACCATCAACAGTTGAAGAAAAATAAATAAAAATCAAAATGTTATATTGGAATTGAACCCATGCACTCTTGGTGTTTTAAGTTCTATACCATCTTTTAGATTCTTATATTTGGGTAAATCTCAGCCGTCTTTTATCTCCAACCTCAAACGTTATTCTGGTTTGTAATATAGAATAGTAAATTTCCCGTGTCGTTGGCTCGATAGAAGGTGGGTCGTGATAACAAGTCAAACTTGATTAAAATTTTAAACAATTAGAAAAAAAAACATATTTTAAAACCACAACAATTAATCCTCCCCAAATTTTGATTTTCCAAAATATGGAGTTCATGGTTTTTTATTGAATGTGTCTTAATATTGAAAATACTTACTACGTGAAGTGTATTAGATTATAGTTAGTTTTTTGCAAAAATGCATATGGCGTGAAATTCATATTTAAAACTTTAAGCGTTTGTATTAATGATTGACAACTTTTTCATTTTTTTGTTCATTTCCTTTGTCGTTCTACTTGCAACTTATTTACGGTCATTGTTGATAATTAATCTCTACCATCAACATTTTTCACAATTTTGAATCCTAAACACTATCTATAGAAGGGGTAGAAGTGTAAAAAATGTCAAGACAATGCTAGCAAACAAGGCTGGCTAGAATTGTTGATAAATATAGTGTGGTAAACACTAAAACATGCATGTTCATGTAAGTTTCAAGTTGTCTTCTACTAGTGCCTAAGCACAAAATCACGCAGATTCTAGGTTGCCAACAGAGCACTACCTACCATTGATCGATATGGTGGACGCCAAAGTATGTACTTTACTGTAGGCTTTAGCTTGTTTAGGTACAACCAATGCCTACCATAGGATACATACGGTAGGCACTAAAACCTGTGTATAAACCACTCCCAACTATAGGATATTAATGGTAGACACTAACACATGCATATTCATGTAGGTTCTAGGCGTATCAGACCAATGCCTATTATAAGATACACTAGGGTGTGGACGCGCACTTACATGCGTGTATATTCAGTATTTTTTATTTTATTTTAAAAATTAAATAATAAGTAAAAGTTAAAATTTTAGGTGTAAAATATTATAATCGAATATTACAATCTCACTATTGTAAGGCCTATTTATAGTTTACATATAATTGATAGGCTTGAAGTAAATTATAATTAGGGGCTTATGTATAGTTATTCAATGTTTGAGAGGGGTTGATTTTAAATGAACAAAATATTAAATGTGGGTGTAAAAATGGAGAACCAAAAGTTATATGCAAGGACCTATTTATAGTTTATAGATAATTGTGGGATTTCAAATAAATTTTGTTATGGGCTTAGGTATAATTAATAAATATTTAAAGGGGTTGATTTTGATTATAAATAATTTGAATTGAGGAGAGTAGAATAGTAAATATGTGTCATAACATTTTTCATTTAAAAGACACAACTACCCTTTGTCACTGTTCACCTCCCTTATTTTGTTTGTAAATATTTAGAAAGTGGAATGGCATTATTGGAACCTGAAAATCAAGTTGAAGACATCCGCACTTTTCATCTAATCTTGCAGGCGGTATATATAGTACAGATATAGTAGAGAACTAAACATGGAGCTTCCAAGTTGTGTAAGTCCACTACCTACCATATTATGTTAGGCATTGAAATTAACATGCATATTCACGTAAATTCCATGTTGTGTTAGCCCAATACCTACCGTAGGATATATATATATTATAGGCACCAGAAAATAACTTTTGCAAAAACGTACACATGGTATATCTATTGAAGCCTATATCGAGAACTTATTGAATCAAGCTGAAACTTTAACAAAATATTAGGGATATTAATCCACGTACATGTTTCCTAAAAAATAGCTTAAATGGATGAATGAAAACATAATTCATAAACAACAAGGTCACATTTAGTGTCGAAAAGTGCATGTCAAAGCAAGAAAAACTTCATGAAGTTATTCAGCTTAAATGATTTAATTAAAAAAACATAGTTTTTGTGCAAGTTGGGCGGATTTGTCATTTTTTGACACATATTTGAGAGAGGAGTAATTCATTTGAGATCAAATGCGTGGAGGTTTTAGAGTGTGAAATTTTTTCAATATCTAGGATCTATAATTCAAAAGAATTGGGCTATTGGAGAAGATGTAGACCATAGGATTAAAGTTGGTTTGATGAAACAGAGAATGACGTCAGGAGTATTATGTGATAAAAGGATGTCTGAAAGGTTAAGAAGGAAATGCTATAAGACAAATTTTTATCAGCCATGCTCTGTGGTTCAGAATGTTGGGCTATTACGGGACAACACATGCATAGGATGTTGGTAGCAGAAATGCGTGCGATAAGACGGATGTGTGGTAAAACCCGTAAGGATAAAATTATGAATGAAAGAATTAGGTAATACTTAGGTGTGACGCTCATAGAGGACAAAATTAAAGAAAGACGTTTAACTTGGTTTGGTCACGTGCTGAGGAGACCAAGCACAACGCCAATTAGAAAATGTCTAGAATGACAAGTTAATGGAGGGTGTAGATGGAGGGGACGACCATTAAAAACTTGGATGAAGGTGGTGAATGAATACATGTTTGAGCTTGGATTAGGCGAGGACATGTGGGAAGACCGCATTGCTTGGAGAACCAAAATACGTGTAGCCGATCTCGAAAGTATCAGAAATGGACTTTGATGATGATGGTAATTTGAGGAAATTTTTTATACCTGGCTAAAACTTTAACATGTTATTGTTTTACATCAATCTACATGATTCATTAAAAATTCAACTTAAACATAAAACAAAAAGTATAGTTCAAAACTTAAACTCAATGTTTATCATATAAATCCACATGCTTCATAGAAAATTCAAGTCAAAAATAAGCAACGAAAAGCAGAGTTGATGCGCTTAGTTGGAATTTGCTATTTTACCACAATTTCCTCGAGATGAATGATAAAGGTTATTAAATAATTTAAAAAAAAAATTGTTTTAGATGGTACATCATACATGTGACTTGCACCCGAAATTCTAGCTGGCCTGGGAAAAACCAGCGAGGTTGCTGTCTGGGGGGCGAATTTACACTTTTGCCCCCCCTCCCTCTTTAACAACCTTTTGGAAAAGGTGTTTAAAAAGGGGGGGCAAAAGTGTAAAATCTCCACCCCCCAGGCAGCAACCTCGCTGGTTTCCCATGCCAGGAAGAATTACTCGACTTGCACATGTTGCCCAGGGTCCTTAGAAGTAAATGAAAACTGAGTAAACCATAAACTAGCATCCACAATCAAAATTGGGTCCTATTTTCTTTAAGATCTTACAATTAAATTTACTATTACATTTCAAACTTGATCGTAACAGATATTTCCTTTGTTTTTCTCAAATACCTACCTACCATGTCCTCATTAGTCAACTTATGACATTTTACTAATTCTTTCACTTTCTTTTCTTTTTCAACACCTAGTTATCTCTTATTCAACCGAGGATGATTTGAGTTTTTAATCAAACTTAAATAAATATATTATTCATTTTCAATAACTTTAGAAAATAAAAATTTACAAGTAAAAAAAATATCAATTCACTTGGGATTTAAACCAAATTAATAAAGTCAGCACACGTTACTCAATAAATAAATATGCGATTTAATATCACTAGTCAATGAAAAACTGTTAAACTTTTATAACTTTGGGCATTATTATCTAACAAATATTATATGGGACTTTACATTTTAGCACATCCAAAAAATCTTTATTAAAAATGATTAAACTAAACTACTTTAAAAATATAAAGATAAATTGTAGTCCCCGTAGGGTTGGCAATGAGGCGGATTTGAGCAAATCCATCCCTATTCCACTGGAGATCGCGGGTTCTTGAATCCGCCCGCATATCCTTTTATCCTTTTTTTTTAAAACCACCCTTGCACCGGACGGATTGGCCCCACTCCGAATATCCATTTAAGAGAATGGTTTCCTGGTGGGTGATGGATCCCTGACTCGACCCAACCTGCCCCGCCCCACAACAATTTTGGTTCTGAATGTACATCATCATCTCAACAAACTTCAAAAACTGGAAATCGAACTGCTAGTAAGGATGTTAACTGGATCTGTTAGAACTCAGTCAGTCAATGGAGGGAATAGAGCTAGAGTCTTCAGACATGGCAAAGGCAGCAGTCTATCACTGACCAATTCCCCTGTTGTGTCTCCACAATCACCTCAAAATGGGTTATCGATTGGTAGATCCTCTGCAATGGATGAAACCAAAGAATCAAATAACGTATAGAAAACCCACCTTGCCAATCATCGAATTCAAAGAACCAATGAATCAATCACCGTAGAGATCAAATTGAACATATCACGTCACCACTTCAATGCACTTTGCAGATCTCACCCCTTGATTCCGGATCGAACACTGAAGAAGAAGATTTGTAAAGGCACTTCGCAGAAAGAGAGGGAGTGAAAAGAAGAAATGAGAGAAAGAGATGAAACGGTCAGAGATCGATTGGGAAATTTTTTGCAAGAATTGGAGAAGAGAGAGTGAAGCGAGAGTGAAGAGAAGAAATGAGAGGAGGTGGTCTGTGTCACTGCCATGAAGGAGGGCTGAGTGAGAAATTTTTCGCAAGATTTAGGGTTATTTTTATTTTATTTTTTGCTTTTTAAGGGTTATGTAATTTCTATATTTAAACGGATATCGGTGGGACGGATATGGTCAAATTTGTATTTGTCCCGAATATTCTCCCCCCTACTATCCATAGTCTCCCTCCCCCCTCCAAAAAAAAAAAATTTCTTAATTTACTTAAAATAGTACTCTAATTAATAGGGTCCAGCAAGTTATTCTAATCAAGTAAATACATTTCGGAAATTCGCATTTTTGGATTCAAAAAGTTCATTAATCAAATTTATTTTATTTTTTAAAATTTTCAGCTCAGAATCAAAATTTCCAATTCAAAGTAAAATTCAAGGATGGATTTTCTCCCACAAGGGGAGAACGATGCAAGCAATAAAAGCTCTAATTTGGTTCCACAGTAGTGTAGGAAATAACTTTTTTTTATTTGTTTTTCATGTAAAAATGATATTATATAACTTTTTGTTTTTCGGGCGAGGAGTAGTTTTATGTATTTGAAAATTGTAATTTTAGTGTTTTAGGCAAGTTATAAGTTTAGGTAGTAGTACTAAATTAGAACTCTTTTACAAACTACTTAGTTCATTTTGAATTTTTTTAGAGGTTATAAAGATGGGAACCTTTCATTCCACCACTCTTTGTAAACCATTGGGTTATTTTAGAAATTGAGCAACTAAATATTAGGGATTTGCTCTCTCTTATTTTTACTCAACTACCTTTGCTCTCCACAAAATAATCTCTAGAAAACAGTTTGTGTCATCTCTTGTCTTGATTACAAAATGACTACTCTACATATGCTCTTGAGCTAAAACCATGAACTCATGGAGAGTGAACGATGTGTTGCCAATTATGATTAAACAAGAACATTAGGTGTGTTCATAGCGGTTCTGATAAGACATGGAGGGGAGTGTTTGATAAAGGACTTGTGAAGATGTTATCCATTAGTTTGTGGAGAAGATGAAATAAGTTTGAGTAACCCAAATATAAATAATAATAAAATAAAGCCAATCCCTAGTATTTAATTAATCAAATATCATACAACATTAGAAGATTGTGTTTAAATCTGAGTTGAATTTATAACGTACTCCATCACATTGTAATTGATATCAATACACCATATATGACATCCAATATTGTAAATCTGTTGGGACATCTTGTCACACACCTAGAACTGGAGAAACAAAACCATCCATGCACTAGATAGATTACATCTAGACAGAGCAATCTAGCAACTTAAATAAAAGAGTCCTCAGCAAATTGTTTGGTGAGTTTTCACTCGGTTATTAGGAGGATTGTGCTCCATCATTGATTAGCCTTTGACCATGGAACCTAATTTACTTGGGTGAACTCAAACGAAAGCAAATCTTCATACAAAGTGGAGGCAATGTGGATGTTAGGTGGTAAGAATGATGTTACAACATTCGAGCATTGTGTCACTACCCTTCCTGGATCTACTCTGCAGATTTCTAGCATTGGCATATTTAGTACAAAATTTGAGTTAAGTCGAAATTGGACTAAAAAATTTGCAAGCATTTTTCACAGAGAGCAAACCATGTTAATATGTCATATCTATGGACAATTATTTATACAAGAAATAGTGCATTGCAAATTTTTTACACCACTGATATAAATAGTTGTCTTTCCAACGTCCATTAAGCCCATTATTGATTGTGTTCACTGATTAAACCAAAGTCATCACTCTTACTTTTGGATGTAAAAAGGTGTCCAAGGTGGCCGTTTTTTTTTTTTTTCACATTAAGACTTACAAGTTATGCACCATAGAACCCTTATACGATATCGTTAAATGATGGCAGCATAGAATAAACAAATATACAGAGCAGACTTTTCTACAAACATGTCTTAACCTCAAACTCCAGTTCATCTTACCACCGAAACGTAGCTTTTTTGCGCAAGGTTATTGCACACGTCAACAACACCCATATAATTGAGTTCAGTAACTAGTCCTAAGAAGTGATATGACAGGTAGCACATATTTACCCACATATTCCGAATGCATGTTTAACAAAATATTAGCATTGGTACAATCATTAGCATATTGTTGATTCAAGGAAAAGTAGTTTTATGATTTAAACTATGCTCATGTAGCCGACTCCAGTGAAATTTCTTAACAGAAATCTTTAAAGAGCGTGATTTCACATATCCTGAAACTCGATAAACAAACAGCCCTTATAAAGGTATAAATTAAAAGGCAAAGTAAGGTCAACCCTGCAGTCAAGTATCAAAATTCTGCAGATCCTGGAGTCCTGGGGAACGGTATTGCGTCCCTGATGTTCTCAATTCCAGTAGCAAATTGCACAAGCCTTTCAAAGCCCAGGCCAAAGCCTGCATGAGGAACTGGTGACAAAAAATGAAAGATACATTAATGCCAATTCAACAAGATTTGGGGAATTGCAACCAAATATCAATCAAAGCAGAAAAGTCCAACAAGCAGCTTTAGAAAGTATTCCATTCAGGTTGTATTGTTTCAAAAGAAAATTTGGCAAAGTGAAGGAGGGAGAGAAAAGAAAGGGAAAAGGAGGAAAGAGAATGACGAACATGAATTTGATGATATTTTACCCTCGTGTGTTTTGACAAAAGTTGTGAATTTTCACAAAACTGTGGAAATTATTTTCTTCGGGTGAGAACAAAGAATATTTTCTAAAATATGGTCATTTAGAAAGCATGGATACACCAAAAACTCCAACGTACCCATGTCACATGTGCTCCGAATACGGATACGTCACCAATACGCCTTGGATACACCCTTGATGTAGTCAATGAGTGTATCTCATGGTCAATGGTCAGGATATGGCGAAACACATTTTCCCCCTTTTTTTTCACAAATTGTAAGATTGTTATGGAATATGAACAGTTTTTGTGGAATTTGCATGTTTAGGATGCATATATTTATAAGTTATGAATTTTTTTGTATTTAAAAAAGAATGATATATGACTTTGGTGTTTATGCATTTATGTTTATGGTTTATGAATATGATTATTTAATTAATATTTATATTACCATAATTTTTATTATAAAATGTTATTCAAACATTGTATCCTACCCGGACCCGTATCCTCGATTTTGGACAACTCGTCGTATCCCCGTGTCAGTTCCCGTACCCATACCCGTACCGGTATCCATATCCATGCATCCCAGATTGTCATCGTCAACCTAAGAGCCAACAGCCTTCACTACCCTACTCTTATTGGATAGGGAAGAAAAGTTGTGAAAAGCTACACAATAATTCTGTTATTTTAACATGAAACAGTGCCACCTACAAAACATCCCAATCTTCTGGCCTCCCTCACTTGAAAATCCACTTGTATTTGGGTAAAAGATGAGAACATACAAAAAGCATCTCTCCATTTATAAAGAGATGAAATCAAGTGGGATGAAAAAACTAAACTCAGACTAAAGCCCTCCCGCACAAGACCCAAAAAACTACAACTGAGGAACTCTTCGTAGAGGAATAGTTTCTAAATTTCACAAAATTTTGAAACCCGAGCTTAATAACTGAAAAGGAGAGAACAACTAAGGGGATTACTGATTTCTACATACAGCATACATAATGAATTGTTTCTTACAATATTATCCCAGGTAGATGATGCCGAGAAAGGAATGTCCTTAAAACCCCCACGTGTATCCTCATATACACATAAGAAATTTGACATTGTTGACAACTTCTACAGAAATGATCTACCTTAGAATGTTCTAGTATTCTTCTGTTTCCAGATAGCCCAAACTACTCCATGGATGTCTTAGCAAAAGCCCTTTCCCTATTCTTTCGAGACTTTGCAAGGCTTATCCTTCGGAAGGCCAAAGTAACACTAGCTCATTGAAGGTTTGAATTCCTGAGATGGATTCCACCACCAAGAGATTTTGCCAAAGCTGCTTTGAGAAGTTGTCCTCAATCATGAGTTGGTCAGACTAATTCTAACTGTAGTTGGCAAAGTGGCCACCTGTTAATGAGGACTAAACCGCTGAGTGGATTATCAATTGTGAGACCTTTACCTTGTCCATAGGAGGAAGCCTGCCCTTGGAGGGACTTGGTTGCACCAGATGAGTTTGTACCACTGCATAACCACCTCCCCATGGCCAGATTGTTATGCTTGCTTCTATATGAACTGATAACAATTGAAGACTGAATTTCTTTTTGTCTACTCCCCAACAGGACTGCCAAATAGTTCAACTAGGTGTTATGTCTGATGGATAGAGAGCAGATCACCCAGTTGGTCCAGCTCCAAATCATGCAGCAGTCTACGGATGGAGATTTCATGCTTGTTGACCGTTTATGTCAACCCATTGCTCTCTTGCTTTTCCTTGCTTTGCATTGGTGGCATTGTGGACCTCATAGGAGGTATGGTTTTGAATTTCTCGTTTTAAATTCATGATAGCGAAAGAAGCCATGAGAAGGAAGAAAGTAGGAGTTGTCCAGTCTGATGGGTTGGCTCCATATTTGTCAGCAATACTCTACTGCCAAAGGGCAAGTTGTTCTGCTCCAAAACTTCACACCCATTCAGCCAGTAAGGCTTTGCTAAAGTCTTTTACTTTCCTACCTCCTTTGATTTTTTGTTTGCCATACTCTTTCCCGATTTAGGTGGTATTTTTTTGCATCAGGTGCTGTCTCCCACAAGAAGTCCCTTGTGCCTTTTCTCGATTCCATTTGCCACCAAAATTGGAATGGTTCATAGCAACATTAGATGAACTGAATGCTTGCTAAGGTATTTTTGGATCAGCGTTGCTCTTCCTGCCTGGGGCCTGGGCTTTTTTTTTTTTTTTATGTAGACATCTTAGCTTTTATATGCTCCAACATGAGTCCCACAATATAGTATTCTTAAATCATGCTCGAAATGTAGGCCTACATACTTGCAGGGAAAGTGACTAATCTCATAACCATGTTGTGTGCTGCTAATTGGTCTATATTCTCTCCCACTGCAAACACCTTTGGTTTGGGCTTAAAACCAAAGGAGAATACTTTGCATGACTTCCACTTGGTTTGGAAAAGCATCCAAGAAGAAAATAGTGTCGTCGGGGTATTGGAGAACTGCTAAGGGATTGTTGTTACTGGGGACTTGGAATCCTCTGATCATCCCCTCTTCAATTGAATCAAGCACGTGTGGAGTGTCTTTTGGGAGTATTTTTTATCAGCATCAAACCTTCGGAAGACCTCATGATGCTTGTTTATTTCATTAAGGGTATTGGAAATGAATCTTCTAGAAACGAATCGGGATCGGGTCCCTTGGTTGGCACCCATTCTTTGAGAAGAATTGCATTGTGATGAGACCCAGCTCTTTCCAAAAGCTTGTTGATCCCTCCAAAATTCTTTGGCCATTCATTAGAGCAAAGGAATTTGTCGTTGGTTACCACACGGAGGAACCTCCATAGTCGTTAATGAAATCTATGAAGTCCATCTTTTTGAGATCTCACTACGCCTCTTCCCTCATGCATTGATTCGGTGACCTTGAAATCACTTCCCAATAGCTATAAGGTGTTTCCCATACCGGCAAATGCAATTGACTGGAGCTCTTCCCAGAATTGGCAGGAATAGGATTTGTAGGGATGGCAGTGGGGCGGATTTTCACGGATATCCGCCCCACTCGCCCCGTTTGGGGCGGATTTGGTAAAGGGTCCATGGATCTTGGGGCGGATACGGATTTTCAATCTGTATCCGTTTATTAATCGGGGCGGAAACAGATTTAGCCATATCCGCCCCACGGATATCCGTTTAATCATTGAAATTACAAAAATATCCTTACACTATATAAAGGGATAAACCTGTCTCATTTCACATTCTCCCCCACTCTCGTCTCCAGTCTCCTTCTCACAGCCAGCGAAGGCCTCGATCGTCCCTTCGACCTCGATCATCCCTTCTTCTCTCTCACAGCGAAGGCGGAGGTTGGCCTCGGTCGTCCCTTCTTCTCTTTGACTCAGGCGGAGGACGACTTATAGTAAAGGCGAAGGCCTAAGGGTCGTCCCTTCGTCTCCTTCTCACGGATATTGGTGGTCATCTCTGTCTCCTCTCCATCTCTCTGCTTCGAAAGAGCAACACCCATCCCTGTGATCTCAGATCTCAGATTTGTGATTTCAGATCTGTGATCTGTGATCTCAGATCTTTAGATCGAAATTTTTTTATTTTTTATAATTTTTTGTATGCTTTTTTGTAATTTTTGTTATAATTTTTGTATTGATTCTTTGTAGAATAATTCTAGGGAGTCCGCTTTGGTAGCCCGCTTGGCTGTCCGGACCCTCCTGGGCACGTGCCTGGGAGGGTGGCTGGCACGTGAACCCAAGCTCCTCCTCTCCTGCGCCTCCTCTTAACCTCTCCTGCGCCTCCTTCACCTCTTAACCTCTCCTCTCCTGCGCTCTTAACCTCTCGCCAGATCTGCTCCGCTGCTCCTCTGCTCCTCTGCAGAATACCTCTGAGTATCCACATGTTGCGACACCAAACTTCCATTTCATGTAGTTCAAGCTGCGACACGAAAGAAGTGGCAGCCAAAAGGGAATCTAGAGATTAGCAGCGATGGGGAATGGTTCTTTTTCAAGTCTTCGTCTGAAGAGGATAGAGTTGAAGCCCTTCAATGTGGCCCTATGTTGGAAGAAGATTGCTTCTTGTTAAAGCTTGGAACAGAGACAAGGAAATGGCTAAGGAAACTTTGTAAAAATACCAATCTGGGTTGGGTTAGATTTTACAGAGTGCCTAAGCAATGTTGGACATTACAGAGTCTAAGCTATCTTGTTACTTGCTAGCAACCTTGGCAAACCAATTTGTATGGATAAGGAGACTGAATCAGGGTCTAGGCTCACATTCGCAAATTTGTGCATTGAGATTGACGCCAAGCAACCTCTCCCAGATACTCTGAAGTCCTCTATTGAATGAGGAGGTACTTTTGAGGTGAATTTAGAGTACCCATGGAAGCCTCAAGTTTGCTCAAAGGGCAGTAAATTTGGGCACAAGACAAGATGTGGGGTAGTCGAGAAGCAAAGATTCAGAGGGACTAGGTATGTAAGAGCCAAGAAAGGGAACTCAACCCAATCTGGAAGGAAGACAGCAAGACAAAACAAAGGGGTCATTACAAAAGCAACTTCAACAGATAACTCTACCAAACCACACCACAGGGGTAGCATCTAGCTCCGCACAGCGCAACAAGACAACAACAAAGAAAACAAATTCATTGTACTCAAATCTAAGCCAAAACAAGAACATAAGCTATAGAGCAAGGTGATATTGTAGTACATAAGGAAATGGATGATCCAAGTGGAACTCCTGATCCAGTACAGAATTTGGTGGAAGCAGATGACCAAGGAGTATTTGTTCAAAATGTAGAGCAAAATAACAATATAGCACAAGGGATGAATGCAGATGCAACCAAAGAAAGAAGCAAAGAGGGTACTATGAAGGAGGGTGTCAACGCCAAGGAAGGAATTACTCAGCCAAGATAATATATAGGTAAGAGATGGTAGTGACAATGGCAATGGGAAGAAGATGCTCTGGCTGAAAAGCAAGGAGAAAACAGTACAACTGGCGGCTGTGACGAGGAAAGTAATGGTAATGATGAGTACATCAATGAAGATGGAGGAGCTTGGGTTCACGTGCCAGTCACCCTCCCAGGCATGTGCCCAGGAGGGTCCGGACAGCCAAGCGGGCTCCCTAGAATTATTCTTCTTTGTAATTTTGTGTTACTGATCTAATGAATGAAGGTTAGCAAATTAGGAACAGGAATAACTAAATTAGGGACGGAGATCTGGCAAACCAGTAACAGAACCGCAAACCGTAAACGGATTAGCGGTGCGAGGCGGATATCCGCCAATCCGCACGGGGCGGTTACGGTTTTTAATTAAAATATTAAACGGATTGGCGGGGCGGATTTGGGGATCCGTTATTCCTGACGGATCGGGGATGGATTTGCTCAAATCCGCCCCATTGCCATCCCTAAGGATTTGTTGCTAGTCCCATATATGTTAAGACTCTTCCAGACTAGCCCATTCTTCAAGCATTGACATTTAATCAAGTGAGAAAGCATCCATTTGATGGAAGAAAGAAAAAAATTTATCCCTGACCAAACTAATGTCACCTGATCTACCTTCCGCTGCCAATACTCATGGTCCATATTGTTTGTAGCCCAAAGTTCTTTTATAATGTCCACTTCAATAATTTGTTTCTTGGTTTCCTGGATCAACATAACATCTGGGAGTATTTGAGAACTCAGATTTTTTTGACTTTGCACCCTACCTTCACTGTCCAAACCCCTCAAGTCCAAGGCATAACTTTAATATTGTCATTAAGAGATATCATCCCCATCCTTGGTTACCCTCTTCTAGGAATCTTTTTTGATTTATGGATTATCTCTATATCTCCCAATTTGTCATCCTGATTGACTCCAATTTTCTTCCCAATACTGACCCTATCAGCTTGTTCATTGCCTACTTCTGCATGATAAGAGACGTCATCCTCTCTACTTAACATATGTTCTGATGTTGGGTGGCCAACTTTGAGGGAATGGTAGAGACTGAGGACCCAGAAACTGAAGATTATCTTCATTATTGTCTGACCTGATCTCCCCCCCCCCTCCTTTGCTTTGTCACTTTGAGGTCCTTCTGAGGTGATCGATGAAGATCGCTTGGCAGCTTTGAGGTGGTATATGGTTGCAATGGAGAGAATGACTCGACTTCCACCTGATTTTGGTGGTATTGATAGTTGCCTAGAAGTAGTGTATTTTTTGTGAAGGTTGTACAGAGGATGGGATGACAGTTTTATGTCTTTTTGGCATGTAGCTGAAGGGGGAGATGAACAATTTTTTTTAATGTGGATTTGATGGGGAAATGGGTGTGAGAGAGGATTTAGCATGTTTTTGCTTGAATCAGTTGGAGAGAAATAAACAATAGTCTGTAGGAATATCTCTAAAGATGTAAATAGATATTAAAGTTACTTTTAGCGTTTGAGGCCATACGTTGGGTATTTTTAAAGCCTCCCATCTTGGATGTTTGATTGGGGGGATATAGTGCTGAACAAAAATACTTGATACTTGATTTATGCTTTTCGGTCTAGTAGTTTTCAATACAATGATATATTTTTCCTTCTTTTTTTTTTATCAACAAAAAAATAGTTTTTCTAAAACTCTCTCCTGAATATATATCAAACAGAGAGGATATATTAATAAAAAGACCAAGTGACTGAGAAAGACACAAGGGAAAGGATACAAATGGCCGGAAGGCACAATTGCAGGGAAAGTAGGTTATCCCAGTTGAACATAGACATGGAAGTCAATATTGGAAATGATCCCCCAGATCTTACCAAAATGCCAGACTGGATCCTTGATTTCATTACTAGTCATATGGCAATCCTTTTTCAGCCCTTTGAATATCTGTTTTTTCTTTCCTTCCACAGAACCCAAATTACCACTAGCAGAACTCTCTTCCACAGCTGAGCTATTCTGAAACAGCAACAGTCTCTCTATGCCAATTTGAGAGGGCTAGACAGAAAGAAAGATTGTGAGTCTAAGGTGTAGCAGGTATTTAATGAAAAGAGTTTTTGTTAGATCTGGCTCTGTTCAATTCGCAGGTCTGGGGGGGGGGGGGGGAGACATTTCTTTCCGGAGAAAGGGTTTCATCGCCCATGCAATAATGATTTTAGACTTGTATTTGTATTCATCTACATCTGTGAAACACAGATCCCATGTAAAAAATGTTGCTACCTGCATTATATGATGGATCTGCTAGGCCAAGGACATGCTTGTTAAAAAGAAGGAAACTAAACACATTGTGGTGACTTCTATATACTCATTCAGTAACATATGCGAAACAAATTCAAATATATCTATGAGATAGAAATAACAGTTTATGCAGTGGGAGCACACCCTTTTGGGTGAAAACTAATTCAAGCAAAACAATAGGAAATTCAAAATCAGAACACAGAGGATTGACAAACCTGAACCAAAACGACGGAGATCAAGGTACCACCAATAGCTTTCTTTGTTTAGCTTTAACTCATCTAATCGAAACTCCAAATAGTCAATCCGTTCTTCACGTTGGCTTCCACCAATAAGCTCACCAACCTGATAAATAAGAATGTAAAAACAGATTGATACCATTTAAAGACGGTTATATCATTAGTGAGAATAAAGGTTGTTGCTACAGTACATGGCCCAGTCCACTTAACATATGATAGGCATGTGTTTTCTAATAGCTTAAGCTTTTAAAGTAGATGGAAATAAGCATTGGTTCTAACCCAATGCAGTCACCAAGGCATTTTCGAGTATTTTCCATGAGTTTTCGATTTTTGCTCAATGCAACCACCAAAGCATTTTTTCAAGTATTTTCCATGAGTTGTCGATTCTTGCTCAATGCAACCACCAAGGATTTTCAAGTATTTTCCAACGCTTGTGGAGAGAGCTATGTTATTAATCGGTTAATCAGCGATTAATCTTTTCTCACTAATATAGCTTTACGATATTTTAATTAATTGCTTGAATAATCTCTAACCGAATAATGACTTTCTAAACTCACAGATTAATTAGTTTATAACAATAATGTTATAAATAAATGAGAAATATTAATCATATATATTTTTTTTAAATTCTCTAACCTCACAATACCATAGGGCAATACCAAGAGCGTCTAAAGAGGCTACAGAGAAAAATAAAAGAGAATATAAAAAATATCTAACAGAGAGAAAAAAATGACTAAAGAAAAATATAAACCAAAAGGTCCAAAACTAAAGAATATGGAAAGTCACACATTTATCTATAACATTTTTTCCTTATTAATTTTTCTTAAATATTCATTAATTTTCAAAATTTTCCCTTGTAGTAATCATATTACTTAAAAGGACATAGAAAATATATTTACAAAATACATGCCAAATAATTTCAATTAATCGTGATTAATCCCGATTAATTTCATAACTCCTCTGAACTCATTAGGGACTGATTAACGATTTAATTGCATAGGGAGAGGGGGAACTAAAGCTCACTCCCTTTGTTCATAGACCCCTACCACTACCACGTTTTTTTTATGAATGAGACATCTTATATGCATTAAAACTTATCAAATTGGTAGTGGGGAAAATCCGTTTCAAGTAACCGTGAAAAAAGCTATATAATGCTCCAACCCAAGGATGCATTAACTTGACGATTAATATGAGATCTAGTATAAATTAGTGGTTATCCATTCAATTTACTTTTCACTGAATAGATGTACAATTCTTATAATTGACACTTTGGTTACCAAGACAATCAACTCCTTCAACCCCTAAAACCATCCAATATTGAGTTTTGTTCTGAGTTAGCCATGTTGTAGTATTGACATAGAAATTGTTGAAAGAGAAATATGTGATATGCCATTGGATTAGAGCAAGGCAACATATACTTGTAAGAATGTATAATAAATAGAAATAATAAATAAAATACATATGAAGACCCCATCTATAACCCACAAAAAATCCTATATCCCTCTAATGCCATTCAATTCATGCCAAAATTTGTACGAGCCTTCTATTCTTAAGAGCATGCACTCGTTGGCCACCTATATGAAAGACTAATCTGATGATCAAAGAGGGTTAACTAAGCACCCTTCCTTTAGCACGACTATTCGAGTAGTACACTGATCCGTAATAAGAAGGCAAATAACAAATCTGATTTTTTTGTTCCCTGTTTTCTGAAGAATACAAAAATTGGCAATTAATAAATGAAAAATTCAGGAGACGGAAATTAATGGAAGAGAGTGACAATTAGGGTGATCTTTTCAAAGAGGGGGCAAGTTTTCGTCCAAAGTACTTCTTGCCCATAATCTTCCGACTAAACATGGTTCCCTTGGCTTAGTTTCAAAAAGTAAAATCACCGCAGGCTTCAATTTTCTTGCCATCAATTTTACTACATTTTTCCAATCCCAACTACCCAGAACTCTCATATTCATTGATGCCTCATCCAAAAATTCATGATGCGTTGCCAATCCTAAAGAAATGGGACATCTCCCTTCCAACGATTCCTGTCAACTGATCCAAATCCACCAACCTCCATTCGCCAAGTTCGTTAATTTAAGTCTATTTGCGGATCATCCAGTTGAGCATCCTTGTTCCTTGATTCCTATTCAACAATCACTCTTTTCACAGTTTGTCAATTAAATTCAGCTTCATATTGAAAATTGATATGATCCAGAAATCTGATTTTCTTGACTCGCTCATTCAGTTAAAGGTGCACTCCCCAATTTCTCATTATCAGTAACTGTTTTGAATAAGGGTGTGCAATGTATACTCGGATATTCCACTTTCTATACCGAAGTATCTTACATTTGAGCTTCTAAAACATACTAGGGATAACAATATAATGTGTGAAAGCCCTCTAGTCAACTACTACGTGCACAATTATAATTTTATCTCCAATGGCAAATCGATCATAAGCTCAAACCTTAAAGTGCTCCAATTTTGTGATGGCCTTGATCACAACAAAAAACAAGAGTTTCTGTTTTTTTACTCTTTGCCCCAGAATTAATGGGTTTCTTTTTAAAGGTTAAATTCATTAATAATCCATAATGATTAAAACGAAGACCCACAAAGACAACATGCAAGGAGCCCTTTCCACAAAATCAGTCAACGCTACATTGAACACCAAAGACTAACCTGCCCAACTAACTGAGACACAACCTAAGCTACTACCCTTACATATTGTCCACAGACATAAATCAAAATTGAGTGTGCACACCAAAGCAAAACAGTCATGGGTCAACATTGAGTGTGCACACCAATGCACACCAAGAAGCACATGAGTGGATTTTAGATGAAACTACCCCTCCATTGATTTTTTTGGAACTTGAGATTCAAAAAATTCAGAAGAGATGGATGACTACAAATTTTCCATTCCAACATTTCTCCCTCACCACCAACACCACATCTACCAACATAACTTTTCCATTTCAATCTTCTAGCTTAAAACGAAACAACTAACTATTACAGAAAAGGAAACGTTGACTCTTCATAAAACTTGTTGTATTCATGTCCGACACATATCCGACACCACCACTCACTACTCACTCGACAGACACTTGGTCAATGTGCCCGCAGGGGTTAGATACATGGTCAATGTGGTCAACATGTCGGACACGCCTCCAATACACCCGAAACTTGGTCAGGACACAATCAAAACTCGACAACCAACTTTGTTTTATTTTTTACCTTTAGCCATGTGCAACTAACCACCTAATTTAAATGATTGTTGATCCATCTGAAGTGAATAACTCTTTCAATTATGATTTTAGACAAATAGGGCAAAAAGCCACTAAAGCATACAGGTAGTCTATGCTTCTTAATCTTTGCTTCTACCATACTTTCTTTCTACCATACTTTTTCTCTACTTTTTTTTTTTTTGCAACAGAGTATCATCTTCTTCAAGACACTCTAGGAATGCACTTTATTAGACTATTATTTATGTTTATATGACATTTTTAATAATAGTATGACATGTCGACGTGTCCTGAGTCCTAGTTTTAGGAAATTGTAGAGTCGGCTTGTAATGTCGGTGTCCATGCATCCTTGATTACAGATAATCTCAACAAATAAATTAATAACCTTGAGAAATAAAAAGGAAAACTAATATAGGTTCCTCCATTTCTCTCCTCTTTTTCGCTCTTCTGTGTCCGTCGAGATGAAACCATCAACCATTTGTTCCTCAATTATCAAGTGGTGGCTAGACTTCGAAAAACATTTTTTAATGAATTTTGCACATCCAAAATTGTTCAAGGCCAGTTTCATTTTTGGATTAAATAATGCAATACAACATGGTTAAATGCTTTACCCGCTTGTTTATGGGTTAGGATATCAGATGTGATTTTTGGATCTTGTAGAGAGAAAAAAACTATAATGAGTGTTCAGTTGAGAGAATCTTCACATGGATGATTTTATGTTCAGTTGAGAGAACTTTCTTTTCACGTAGGTTTTCTAGTGTTGGCAAGCTTTGAAGCCATTGGTGAGTGTTTCCCTCATTGTTCGCAGTCGTTTTATTTTAATAAAATTATTGCTCGATAAAAAATAGATAGAACATTTCATAGAGCTTTTTCTCCCTTCACACTGCATGAAGACAACATACATCCATGACTTCGAAAATCTCTACAAATTTTCTACCAGATCTCAACCTCCATACAAACGAAGATTTCATCGAGCCCAACAAAATTCACTTTCACTTCACTACTAGATTCATTTCCTACCATGTTCCCCGTGTTGAGTGTTCCTGCCAATTACCATCCACCAGTTATGTCCTTAGATATCAAATTACACAACTCAATCATTTCACAACCTCGAATTGATCCTATGCCCAAGAAAATGAGAACGTTGTTGCCGGTGCTTGACAGGTGTGATTGCAATTATAATGTTTGGTAGCAGGAGCAGTCTAGGAAGACAAATCATACTCTCCATCTCTTTTTTATTTTGAGCCTAATGCTCTCTAAACACATAATAGAAGGCTATTTTTTTCAAAAAGAGGCAAGTACTTGGTCACATGATTTACTTTAGTTAATAAGGTTGACCCAAATCTTTTAGGGATTTGGGTACAAACCGAGTTCATTTAATGTTCCTGGTAGAGCTTTAATATGCTATTAACTTTGAAGGGCAAAAGAAAAGAAAATCTTAAAATTAAATGGTTACAATTTCTAGTCGTAGTTAACCAACCTAGGTCCACCGTAGCATCATTGTAGTTAAGGCATTAAGGCAGAGCCGAGGCGGACGGGCTTGAAAACGCCTGCCTCAGTGAAGTGAGACAGTCTTCACATTTTTTAAGGATATTTTTTTATAATAAATTGAAACATGTCAGCATAGTAGTATACATCATCATTTTAATAAGTATTATAAGTAAATATGTACAAAAAAGTGACACTACCTAGAAACAAAATAGAAATATAGTAAAGTTGTATAACATAGCGAAAATATGTACTATATAATTGTCAAGTAACTTGCAAACATCCACTAAATTATTAAAAATCAACAATCATAAAATAATAGAAACTTGAGAATATTGAACATTTGTTAGAAGAAATTGTTGGAATGGTTAGTAAAAATCCACAAGTATGACCACTATTGGTATTCCAAAAGCATAAAATTCATTGAACTATGCTATGAAAAATCAAGATTGATGTTGATCACAGACTGATCAAAACATGATATGTTTTTTCTAAAAAAAAAAGTATGACAAATTTATCAAAACTTAAAAACGTTTTATCTTGTTTTTATTAAATTTATCAAATATTACACCAAGAAACATAAAATCCTATTATAGAGTGGGTTGCAACCACTTTTTGCTGCAGTTGGGCTCGAAATGGGCTGCCTGCAACCATTTTTTGGACTGAGGCAGTCCGAGGCGGACACCTCATTTCACCGCATTGCCTCACTTTGAGGCGTAATTTTGTAAAAACGCCTTGAGGCGCGTCTCAGTCACACCTAGGCGATCGCCTTGACTACAATGCATAGCATCAAAAAATTGAACAACATTTATCAATCATGTACATTCCATCTCAGTAGATCTTGATCATGCTTGGTAGAGTTCGAGGCTCATTCAGTAGAATTTAAGGGTTGTTGTTGACCATGCTTAGTAAAATTTAAGTATGAATGTGTGATTATGAACTTCACTCCTCGATTCATGTTAGTAGATTGAATGTCATTGTTGGCCACACTTCCTAGTTTTTTAGTGTAACAATACATCCATGACAAAGCACTTCATCAATCAATATACTATTTTAGTGGTGTGAGATAGTTCAATTATATATGAAATGCAGTCGGTTTATCTTCTATCAAGAGCTCGCTGGGATTAGAAAAACAACTTGTTTCTTCTTGCTTGATTGACTGGAAAAAAAAAAGTAGGTATTGCACAAGGGCAAGGTGCTTGATCGATTGAGATTGTGAGATAGCTTGGACTTCAATTGTCTTCAACAAGACAGGGTTTCACCTCAATCATTTTCCAATAAGTAGCATGGTTTATACAATTTTGCGGGAATAAGATAATCAAGTATTAGTTGGTGCAATTATTTTTTTTCAATTTGTTTATGGTGTATGTCAGAACTTGGGTATATACAAAATGGAATATTATGTAAAGTAGCATTTAATTTACATATTTAATTTAGTTTAGTTGTTGGGTCGAGCCTAAGTAAGCCCATTACAATAAGTGAAGATTAGGACACCTATAGCATTTAGGGTTAGAATGTCTGACTTGCAAGCTAGATTTAGTATAAATAGGGCCTATAGGCCATCGGTTGTAATTGATTGTTTTATTAATGAAGAAACTCTAATGAAGATTATAGTTTTATTAATCTTTGTTTAGATTCATTTTTTTTTTTGTAGTTTAAGTTTCATTATTTGGTATCAAAACTTACGCTCTTGGATTCGTAGGTTTGGAAGAAAAAGATTGAAGGAGAAAAGAGAAGAAAAGAAACAAAGTTTGATTGAAGGAAAAAAAAATGTTCATCGACATTGTTCACCACCATGTTATTTACGCCCAAAAACAGTCAGAGCACCCCAATAGTGGAAAAAAATATGAGTGACCCATATTATTCTCAATATCCATAGCCATATTATCCCACGTACCAATACAGTCCAAGCCCATATCACTACCCATATCTAGTGGTTTCTTATAGTACTTGTACCTCTTTTACTATCTTAACCACATTACACCTATGCCCCCTCTTACCCCCAATCTGAACCAGTTTGCCCTACAACACCACCACTCCCATTAGCCAATGAAGTACACTCCACTATCGATTCCACTATGACACTAGTTGAGCCACAAATGGAATTTTGGAGATTCTTTGATGCATGGAGAGAGCAAGAAGAAGCAAAGGCGGATGAGAAGTACAAGCACATGGTCAAGATACTTGACGATAAGATGAGAGCGCTTCAAGAAATATTGGAGAAAGAAGCACTTGAGCAAATGCGAAAAGAGCAAGACGAGCCATTTTGTTTGTTAGAGTCCCTCCATCTTTTTGAGGAAGTTAAGGGCACCATCACACGTACTCGATTTCCGAAATGTGAGTCATTTAACTTCTGTGACTTCTTTCCCATTTTTCGCAACCAGAGGATGTTCCTGCAAATGCAGACAGTAAGTGACGATGATTATGTTGACCCCTATTGGGAATTTTTCTTGGGCACGATCTTATGCGCAAGAGTCTTCTCAGCAGATTTACTGCAGATTATGGTTCTTTGAGTCACCTTGCTCCATTTATGAGTAGGGTCAACTGTTTTTAGCAAGTGTGTACCGTGACAAGTTTCGAAGTTGTCTACTTTGTGTGCATTTCGCCTTGTGTTCTTGACCGTTCGTCTGTGTTCGTTGGACTTCTTCGATTTCAAGCTCAAGGATGAGCTTCTTCAACCAGGTGATGGTGATGTAACGTAGGATTTAGTTAATTTAGTTATAACTTAATTTAATTTAGTTGTTGGGTCATACCTAAGTAAGCCCATTAGAATAAGTGGATATTAGGGCTCCCATAGCATTTAGGGTTAGATTGTTTCATTTGCAAGCTAGGTTTAATATAAATAGGGCTTATAGGCCATTGGTGGTAATTGGTTTTTTGATTAATGAAGAAACTCCAATGGAGATTGTTTATGTTTATTTAGTTTTATTCATCTATTGTTTATATTCATTTTAATTTGTAGTTTAGATTTCATTAGAACCACATCACTTACCTTCGAAGTTTCAACTCAGCACTGGTTTAAACTTGACAGACTGCTGGTAAGGTTGGTCAACAATTCAACATAACATATCATCATCGTCTTCTCCATGAGCTTTCTAGAAACACCTTCTCCAATGCATCACATCTACTGGAACTACCAAATATTGATCTAACTGCCTCCTCTTGATCTCATTTTCCATTATTTACCTTGCCCTTCTCCTTCTGCTCTTCCCGATCATGACCATCATTGGCATATTTTCATTTTCATCAGAACGTATGAAAGTGATATATTATGTTGGTGATCTTCATTTCTGGCTAAACAGAGGTATCCCTTGCTTGGCCCTTCCTCCAACATCACCACGTCCATTCCACAGATCTCAGAGAATAACTGGGGGGCTTCTCATTCAAAAATCCGATGCTCCATTAAACCCTTTTCTTGGACAAATCCACATAGAACAGCTTCTAACTTTGTTGAGGTGTCTCAATTTACCATTTCCGCTTGACGATTGATCTCAACTACGAGAAGGGCTTAAAACCAACCGGCTTGTATGCCTGCAACAAACACTCTTTGTAACCCTACAAACACTCTATACCCAGAGCTCACTGCCCTCAGTTTCCACAAGGAATGATCATTACATGAGATATTGACTTTTTGCAAAATCTATCATTGCATTTTCCAGGTCTTGGAGAACCAACACGGCTGTTGAATTTCTGGTCATTTGGATATTGGCTCACCTACCTTCCTATGAAGCAGATATAAGCCTCATTTTAATCCCTTATTCCGCTACCAGATCAAAAAAATACCTTTTCTGCATGCCTGAAGTCCAATTCCATAATGGCTTTGTGTTTCCTTTCACTTATTCTCTCTTTCTCTGTATTTGCATTCTCTCAATCACCATTTTTCCTTCATAACATTTCCCTATTTAATATGATTTTTTTACTTACCTTACCACCTTAGATCTATGTAACAATGACACTTCATTTTCAAAAAACTCATATGTCGGATGCGCCATTGTAATTAAGGTGTTGAGGTGGAAGCGAACGAGCCTGAGGTGTGAGGCGAGGCGGACAAGCCAGAGAATGCCTGAGGTGTGACTATATGAGATGAGGCAATCTTAACAATTTTTATAGATTATTTTATAGTAAATTGAAACATATCAGCATAGTAATATAAATCATCATTTTGATATCATAAGCAAATATGTACAAAAAGTGACACTACTACCTAGAATTGAAATGAAAATATAATAAAGTTGTATAGCATAGCGAAAAGATGCACTATATAAGTGTCAAGTAACCTGCAAATATCCACTAAATTATTAAAAATTAATAATCTTGAAAGAATAGAAACTTGAGAATATTGAGCATTTGTTAGAAGAAATTGTTGGAATGGTTGGTAAAAATTCATATGATCACTATTGATATTCCAAAAGCATAAAAATCATTGAATTATGCTATGAATAATCAAGATTTAGACTGATCATAGACTGATCAAAACATGATGTTTTCTCCAAAAAATAATAAGTGTGACAAATTTATCAAAATTTAAAAACCTTTTATCTTGTTTATATCAAATTTATCAAATATTATACCAAGAAACATAAAACCCTATTACAGAGTGGGTTGCAACCTCTTTTTGTTACAATTGGGTTGCAAATGGGTTGTAAATGGGCTGCAATTGGGCTGGCTGCAACCATTTTTGGGCTAAGGCGGGGTGAGGAGGACGCTTCATTTCACCACACCGCATTGCCTCACTTTGAGGTGAAATTCTGTAAAAACGTTTTCAGACATGTCTAGGCGGTTGCCTTAACTACATTGGGATGTGCAATGACACTTGGATACCTGGACACTCGTCTAATACTCTCTCCAGACACTCCATACGTTATAAATGTTACAAGCATATTATGAAAAATTATTAGTACGTCTACAACAATATTGACCTACAAGTAAAACCACACAACTAATCTGTGTAGTTAAAACAACGTTATAAAGCCGATATAACTTCGATATAACTCTTAACGTGAGTGAGTCGTTACGTTATGACACTATCACGTTATGGTATCACAACTTCGATATAACGGCGTTATGTGGCCGTTATTGAGATAACATTTTTTTTTCAATAACGTCGTTTTAACGCTTTGTTCTAATACATTAAAAAAAGCACCCATTTCATTCTTGATCGAACCAAAACCCTAGACTCATTGGAAAGAAGGACCAGAGCTCGCCGTCACCAATCGCCAGAGAACTAGACCTTGTCGTTTGACAGATAATGAGATAAGAAGAAGGGAAAAAGACGAAGAGTCGATTGCACTCTCTTTTGATCTCGCTCTCATACTAAGGGAAGATGTTTTTTATTAAGGTTTTTTGTTTTTTAATTTAATGTTATGAACATGATTTACTTTTTTTTTACTATAATAACATTAATATTTTGTGGGGGTATTAAAATATATATTTAAAAACTATTCCGTTATATACCGTTATATCTCGGTATATCCCGTTATAACCTATAACACTCTTGGACCGTTATGGGTCCGTTATCCGTTTTAACTGCATAGCAACTAGATATAAAAAAGTTATTGCTGAAAAAGTGAAAAATACTAAAATATACAGTTGTGTCCTAGCGTGTTTCGTATTGTGTTTTTCTGCCAAATTCCTCATATCTTATTGGACACGTTGTTACATAGTCTTACATCTACCAATTAACTTCA
Source organism: Berberis vulgaris (assembly GCA_963556465.1). Classification (NCBI taxonomy): domain Eukaryota; kingdom Viridiplantae; phylum Streptophyta; class Magnoliopsida; order Ranunculales; family Berberidaceae; genus Berberis; species Berberis vulgaris. The sequence continues at coordinate 44,359,780 of OY747128.1, read as the reverse complement.
ATTACACTAGTTTTATTTTATGGATTTTAATTCCAAAAAATTTCTAGATTATCAGCTTTTTCCACATTTGGAATATTTTATTTCTTTTCATGCCATTTCTCACTAGAGACCAAACATTTCCTCATTTTAAGAGGCAGACACTTTTTTCTAAACTGAAACTTAATTCTTTGCCCGTATCTACGAGTTACATCAAAATATATCAACCAATAAATGTTAAGACTTACTCGAGGAACCAAAAGATCCATGGCTGCTACAGTCTTTCCGTCGTCATTTTGTCGCATGTAGAATGCTTTTATTTCCTGGGAAGTATAGAAACCAAGTATTAGTTTCAAACACATCTAGAAAAAACAAAATGGAAAGTAATGTGAATAGTGTATGAATGGCCCTGCCTTAGGATAATCCCTTATTATTACAGGACTTCCAGCAAAAGCAACTTCTGTGATGTAGCGTTCATGCTCGCTTTGCAAATCGCAACCCCATTTTACCTTTAAAAAAATGCAGCAGCACAGAGAAAAGTATAAGAAACTTCAAAGGTTTTACATGATACAATCCATCAGAAATCAGTGCGTACCCAACAGCATCGGTTAATTTCTTACATTGACTATTCTTAATTCTTCAATGAACTCAGAATCTCAGACAACAGATTTCAGTTAGATAATCAGAATCTCAGACAACAGATTTCACTAGAATTATCTAACTGAACAATTGATCATTCCCCACCATGTCTCTTTGAAGGACCACAATTCTTGAGTCTGCCTTTTAAAGTCTGAGTTTAAGCTGATGGGTCTCACCATCAGATTTTTGTGTTGAACTTTTTTGTCTTGGGAAATGGCTATACATCAAATTTTGAAACTGAATTTGAATTGCAACTTTCTCTTTGATATGTCAAACATCAACACCTACCAAGATCTAAATGAATATGTTAACAAAAATCAGGTATTGGTGATGCTCAACCAAAATATCAATCTGTTTATACACATCTATGTAATCTCAAACGATGCATAGGCGAACTAGGCGGGCTATTTCACTGCCTTGCCTAGCCTAACCTAGCCTAGCCTAGGTGTCGCCTAAATTTTGAAAAATATGTAATCAAATGGTCTCGCCTTCTTTTTTTTTAACATTGGCATGTAGCCTTTTAGCCAGGGTGCTAGGCGAGGCGTGGGGGGGAAGGTTCACAGGACTGGCTCCTCACCTCGCCTAGCGCATGTGACTAGTGACTACATAGAAAAACATGTTGGAGATTTTGGGTCAACCCCTAGTTTTATACTTACTGCACTCTGGGATTTTAAAAGTCAAGCAATACAAAGACTTGATCATCCTTAATAATAATCTAAAAGATGTTTCCAAATGGTTTTTAGAAATATGTGATATAAAAAGAGAGTGTCAAACCTCTCTTATCAGCTTGACATCTTTTTTTATCAAAAAAACAAAATATGTATTGATGGTGTCTAAAAAGGATTGGAGCTTGGTGGAAAATTTTTATTTCTGGAATAAAAAGTGTTTTTATTGGGTTCTTGTAGATAGGGGTGGGCATCCCATCCCGGTCCCATCTCATCCCATCACAATTTCTTCGGGTCCTGTTGGGATTGATCAAACCATTCTCAATCCCGTCCCGTCCCGATCTAGAGTGGGATGGGATCGGGATGGAGATTTTCAATCACACCCATCCCATCCCTAACTTATTTATTTAATATTTATTATTATTAATTTTAATCAAAATACTCTTCTAAAGGAAAGTTTAGGATGTGTTGAAATTATATCAAAACATCTATTATTTGAAAACTTTCTTGACTTGGTACTCTTTGTTTAGATAAAAACTATAGTTTGAATATTTTAGGTCAAATAGAATACATGAAAATTTTATGTTTTTTCACATTTTAGATTGGTTATAAACAATTATTCTTGTATCACATAGATGATGCTTAACATAAAAAATGTAAGTTCATTGAACCACAAATTTTATATGACATTTCATATTGTTATGATAAAAATTATATGTACATAAATTAGGCATTATTGGTGTGTGAGCAATATGAGATGAAATTTTTTTGTTATTCTTCATTGGTCGATTATTTAGTACATGTTCATCCTGTCTTGTCCCATCCCATCCCAAACCCGTTTAGGATGGGACGAGGTCGGGATGAGGTCCATCCTGTTCCGATCACGAACGAACAAGATGGGATAGGGCATCCCGTCACGTGCCCCTACTTGTAAAGGAAAACCATTCTTTCTCACCCAACCACTCGAGGAGTTCTTTCTTGAAGCTACTCGAAGCATTAAAAAGAAGAAAAAAAAAAAAAAAAAAAAGGCATTTCACCTTTTCGAACCTCCAATCTATGAACTTTAACATATTCATTAATGAAAATCGTTAAAGTACGTTCAGACTTGGGATTAATGATATCCAAAACATGCTATTGAAATCGAAATGGCATGAATAAACTTCAACTTTTTTGTTAATGAATCTGTTAAACTCAATCTCAAATGTTTCTTCTACAACACCTCCCCAATCCTCATTCTACTCACATCCAAGTTCACTCGTATTCCTTCACTTGCCTATTTTTGGCCGAGAAAGACCTATGCAAAATCGCCTTGAAGCTATCATAAAAAGACCCTTAATCTTTTCTTTTTGGTTTCAAGATGAACTGTCCTCATTTTTCCAAATCTCAAAAGATGGCCCAGACAGCCTTCACAGATAATTAGATTAGGAATAATAGATTTACTGCACTATACAAAAATTCTCAACTCTAGTTCAAGCTTATGACAACAGACATGCAGAATCATTCCACCCTTTTACACAATCCAGCCCACCCTCACCTCCTCTTCAAGTTCAAATCCCTTATTCTTACACCACTCACTGACCATTCTACAAAACCCTAGACATTTCAATTTTGATTTTTGTGTGGGTCAATCGCAACAATACTCCATTGACTTCTCTACGATTTAAGATTGTGCAGAGATCAGAAGAACAAAAACTCCATTTACTTGGCTCAGGTACGAGTAAGCGGTACGCTCCATTAGTGGTACACGGTACGAGGGGGTAATCTTATTCGAGGCAGAATTTTTGCTCGCGGGTCGATTTGAAAATCTTATTCGGGTCGTGGTTACATGTAATTATATATGATTATGCAGTTATGAAAACATCTGTAAATTTCGAATAAATATTCACTGAGTGTTTAGTTAAGAGATTTCTTTAAATATTCATCTAAATAAATATATCTATTCTAGAACTACATTTAAACCAAAAAAGTTCAATAATATAAAAGCAATTATGTAGCTAATATTGAACCCATTTACCCCTTGTCCTTTGAGCTTGAACTATTTCCTCTTAAAAATCTTGATATGTAAGTCGTTGTAGTGTTGGGGACGAACAAGACATGTTATAAGTAGTTTATTAAGTACTATCAGTAGGTAAGGAAGCATGTATCTCTCAAACATAGCTTAAAATATTATCACAAACACCATTTAGGGATCTTCGTTACAAATCTTTCAATCTCACAATGGAATCATCTCTGCATTTACATCCTATTTCACAAAAGGTCATCCTCATAACTTTCAATGAAACGTGATTGGAGACAAATATTTGAATGGAACACAAACAATTTATTGATTTTAACATATTTTGTGGTTATTTTTAAAATATCATATAATTATATTATTGAGCAATATAAATCCCGATGCTCAGCTACGTCATTTTTGGTGAATTGATGTGGAACCACCACGTTTTCGGACAAATTTTATGGACGCAAGTCATACGGGGGTGAGGGAATTAAGTGATATGGTTTGGATACTTATAGTAATTTCTAAAACATCTCAAAGAAGAAAAACGGAAACTTTATTAAAATAGAAACTTCCAGCCTACTTTAACCATAAAATAATAAACAAAATTTTTATTGAAATTTTTATAAATCCTAACTAAAAACAAAATCACATTCTAACGAAATCTGAATTTAGTAAAAATACTAAAATACTAATTTTTCTAAGAAAATAGAAATACTGATATTTTTTATCTCCTACATCACAATCCGAACTCCCAATCAGGACAAGCATAACAAATGGTGTTTTTTTTCTTAGGCTATCTTGGGTGAGACTCTATTGCCATTTTCTGGAACATAAGATGGTGACTGCTGAGTAGCTCGAAAGCACGGCACGGACACTACAAGATATCTAAAGTGTCCGTGTCGGACACTATCAAACACTGACACACCTTGGACACTCCTCGGACACTTGGTCAAAGTGTCTAGAATGTTTGACTAGGTCGGACACACCTTGGACACTCCTCAGACACTTGGTCAAAATGCCTGGAATGTTTGACTAGGTCGACACACACCTTGGACACTCCTCGGACACTTGGTCTAAATGTTCGAAATGTTTGACCAGATCGGACACTCCGTGAACACTGAGTGGACACTAATTGGACACTTTGAAACCTTTTGTTTTAGATTTAAAAAAAAATGTGCAAATAAGCAAGCTACACCCCAAAATTTTAAAATACTATATAAGACTAGTAGACTATGTAATTGAAATAATGAAGCATTTTGTGCTACGACGAATCAAAAGTTGATGTCAATATAGTAAGATTTCGACTTATGCCATGAGTTATAAATTTGAATAATTTGAATATTTTAGATTTAGCCTTTATAGCATTATTTTGGACCATTGTTTATTCTACTTGAGGTCTTACATGCATTTTGACAAATTATATATACATATATATGCAATGTCTGTGTCCTACTTCTTTAAGATTCCTCGTGTCAGTGTCGTGTCCATGTCCAAGTTTGTGCTTCCTAGTTGAGTAGGGTGTTCTTAGAGGTTAGGGCACATTGCTTTCATCATTACATGATGAATTGGAAGTCTTATCTGATTTATAATTTTCAATTTGTCGTTCTCTTTTTTTCTTCTCTTGTATTGGAGGACTTCCTCACCCTCCTTGTTCTCTTTTGTTTTGAAGTTATTTTATCAACCAAAAAAAAAATTGACATACATAAATTGAGGTTACCATCAAAAGTTGATACTAAGGTTTCAAGAAAGAAAATCAACCATTACCGGGAATTCAAATTTCCTCTTTGCTCTTAGAAGAAGTTCGACAGCATCAGTATACGTTAATTGAACAAAATCTTTCTCTGCTACATCCTGCCAGATATATGGGCAACAAATCAAAAATTAATAATAATATAGTTATAGCTATAATAATAATAATATTTATAATAGTTATGTTACGTGTTGAATTAGCACAGCAAAGTCAACATCACTTAGCATGTTTGGGAGAAGCACGATAGCTCTTAAATTTCGGCCCAAAAAAAAAATTCATAACCAGCAATGCATATATGTTATTATTTTGTAGTATTACAGAAAAGCTAAATTTTAAAAAGGGGTTACATTGTGCTCATACACTCAATCTCTCAATAACTCCTTTCTCGATCCAAGTATTGAAAAAGTCCATGTCTTCTTTACAATTCTCTAGGACATACTTCACCTGCCACAGGAGATATTATAAAATAGTTCAAATGCACACAGACCAACCAAAAACTAAAAATAAAAAATAATAAATAATAAATAATAATAATAATAATAATAAATAATAAAATAATAATTAAAAAAATTGCACAGTATTGGATGGGTAATATATGTGAAAAGTAACCTACTACATACTGGAGATAGGCAGTTGCACATGCCATGTCATCATTCAGATCAGCAAAAGCAAGTTCTGGTTCAATCATCTAAAATAAGAATAAATAGAAATTCAGAAAATAATAACCAAGTGAAAACAGAAGTCCAGTTCAATTGTGCAAAAAGACTGTATCAAACATGAAAAGTGAAAGATAAGACACCCAGAATTCAGCTAAATGCCTAGACGTATTAGAGTTCTCCGCTCGAAAAGTTGGACCAAATGTGTATACCTGACACAAAAGCTAAAGATGAGAAAATGTTGTTGACAAAATCATGACCAACCAATAATTTAATATTACCAAATATTCTGTTAAGCAGTATAAGGAAAGAGTATATACATCGGAAAGAGCGGTAGCATAGGTCTCAGCATTAAGTTGACCCGACACTGTTAAGAATGCTGGCTTTCCAAAAAAATCCTGGTCCAAGAAAGAAGAATGAATTAGTAATGGGCTAATAAATATTTGAGCTGTGAATTGCAAGTAAAGAGTCTGTGGCTCCAATTTATTGATTTGAGACAGGGAAAGACAAACTTAAGAAAGGTATCATCACATATGCAAAAACATTCTGTCATAACATATCTCATTGAGACTTGATAACCTGCATTTAGGTGACACTGGATTCTGATATCGCCAGATTGACTATACAATGAATGACCATACACCGATGAGCAATAAATGCTCCCAAATACAAATTGAATGTACAATGAATGTCATTGTTCAGTTGTCACGCTGAGTACATCCCACTGGTTTAAACTCCCTTACAATTAATAGACCAATTTGAACAGCTGACTTCTATCTTCCCTATGAAAACATTAATTTTTGGGCTTCTCCATGAAAGTTGTAGAATTTGGCCGATGGATGTGACATTCCTCTCATCGCATCAATAGGTTCTATACTTTACTTCTCCAACAATTTTCGGTCCAAGATAAGCAATCAAGAGTAACCAGTGAGTAGTGACGTGAACTTGAGAAGTAGTACCACTACCATAACTCTTCTGACAGGGTTGCACGCACAGATACGAGTACGTGTGTCATATTTCAGATAACTTGAAGTATAAACTTGCAAAAATAGTATCCCGGATGGTACTCTTTTAGGCATGAATTATACAATCAATTCAGCACAATATCATCACACACAGAAGAAAGCATTGTTTGCAAAAAAAATTACAAGGCAGGCTGACCTGTGACCAATCAACTAGACCATCCTCAGTTTTAGGAATCGAACCAACTGGTGAATGCATGCCTTCATTGGAGCTTGGTATCTGCCAAAAAAGGGGACAAGCTTATAAAGATAACCACATGGGATAAGTTGTCTTTGGCCTTGGCCAAGGAGGCGTACATGTGCAGGTTTCATCAAGATACAACTCAGACATGGAACCTTTATCCATTTCCCATATTACATAACAGAAGAACAACAAGCTATGCACTTTGAATAACCTTAGCAAGGAAAAATGAGCTAAAAACAACACAAATGGGGGGTTTAGCAAGGAGAAACTCTGACATTCCTCTTTCTAGTTCCCTTTTCTGTTCTTATTTAAAAATTAAAAAATAACAAAATAAACAGAATAAAAAGTATTTAAAAACAAAAGGTTTAGAATAAAAAGTTGTATCCTTAAAGCTAAACCTTTCATTTTTACTTCTTTCGAGATATGAATTAAGGAGAGGGAAAGGTTATACGATTCAAATGAGTTCAATTCAGGGGACGAGATTATAGGGGGGTCAATTACCCCCTAACTTTTCAAAGAAGCATATATATAGAACCGTAATCAAGAATAAAAGTTTGAAGTATTTCAATTGTTGGCATTTGTAACACATGATAGTCAATTTCAGTTTTACAAGCAGTTCAACATTTTCAATTATTTGGATTCAACAGATTGTCTGAGATTCAACTGTTGCTCATAACAACTTGGCCAGACTATCTCTGTTGATGGATAAACAAATTAGAGCATATTACTAATCATTTTTTTTCTAATCCCAAAGCACTAAAAATTGTCTCCAAATGTAATATTTCTTTTTCCTGTAATTATTCAAGAAGTTAGTCTGACCACTTTCACCTTCTCCAGCTAGCTCAGAGTTGTGGACAAAAGGGAAACGGTTGGAAACCTCTAGTGTCGGGCCTCAGAGCTACCTAGAGGTAAACCCCCCTAGCACTAACAAAATCAAAGATGGATTCCTCACTAGAGATTCAAGTGGAGAGTAAATCTTTCAAGGTCAGAAACGATGGGAACGGTAGATCTGAGATCTGGAAAATCTGAGCAGAGCCTCTCTCAAAATTAGTGCCACCAAAGTTTGTGAGATGGTTAGGTAACTGTATCTCACTAGCAGCCAAGGTCGTTTAGTTAAAGGTGGTGCATGGGTGCACTAGATGCGTCCACAAAATCCACAGTGTCTTGGTAACCGCCCAACACTATCATCATCATCATCAAATTCCATTGCCGACACTCTCGGGGTCGGCTACATGTATTTTGGTTCTCCAAACAATGCAGTCTTCCCACATATCCTCGCCTAATCCAAGCTCAAGGATGTCTTCCTTCATCACCTTCATCCAAGTTTTTAATGGTCATTCCCTGCGTCTACACCCTCCACTAACTTGCCAATCTAGACGCTTTCTAATTGGCGCCGTGTTTGGTCTTCTCCGCATGTGACCAAGTCACGTCAAATGTCTTTCTCTAATTTTGTCCTCTACAGGCACTACACCTAAGTATCTCCTAATTTTTTCATTTCTAATATTATTCTTACGGGTTTTACCACATATCCATCTTAACATACGCATTTTTGCAACGACAATCCTATCCGTGTGTTGTCCCGTAATAGCCCAACATTCTGAACCGTAGAGCATGGTTCTGCCCAACACTAAAAAACACAAAATTAGCTTATGTTGAGTACATGCTTTTTCTTTCTTTTTCTTTTTCCTTTTTTAACTTCTTATTACACTCCAACCATGATCGTGAAGATGATGCGCTGAACTTTGGGGAGGATGAGGATCTATTAAAAATTGGACTTAATGTTAATAGCTTTAATTTTTGCTTTTTAGGTTGCTTTATGTTATGATCGTTTTGTTTTGACTTAGCTCGTTTTGGATTATGAGTATAATGCTTCAATTTCATGCCTTTAGTTAAATTTGCATTTAACACACTTCCCATATAACTGCTGGCCACTTTTGATCAAGTTATCCCAAGGGTCTTCCCATGTAAGGTGAACCACATGACTAAGCATATTTGTGGAGGGGCTTAGGAAATCCAGACCCCCTTAAGCTTTATAGGGAGGGTCCAAATTGGTTGAAGCCACAGATTTATGTGTAGAAGAATTTGGCTGTGAAAATATCTCTGGTGCAATCCCATACAATTTGATTTTCTCCAACATTTGAGGAGTGCGCGCTAATGGATTCCAAAAGTTCTGTAAAGTACTTCTCAGTCATGTAACCCACACCTCAAGTGCATATTCCAATTTCAGATGCCATCACCCAACCTGCTGAATGAAGCAATTATACCCCTTTTGTTATTGCAAACGCTGTAGATGAGGGAGAAATCCTCTTTAAAGAGGATTTGGAAAGCACATTTGGTGCCCCAAAAATATATGAGTTACCTAAATGGCTAAACCCTTCTTGAATGAGATATTTTGCTGGATCTTGCAGATACCCTTCCAAACAGCACGAGTCACGTTCCCTTCCTCTGAACCAGCCAAGGTTTTCCTCGCCATACTTCGCAGCCACAAATTTTCTCGAAAGCGGTTCCTTTTCATTTGCAAATCTCCATGTCTATTTGCCCATGAGGGAAATCTTCGAACTCCCATTCCTCCTTTTTCCATTGGTTTACAGATTTCCAGACTGCAATGTGGCATTTCCGCAGACGTTCAGATGTACCCATAGGAAATCCCCATAATTTTTTGAATAATTTTTGCAGTTGAGCCCAGAATATGTCAATACTCATTATAAGAAGGCCAGAGTATATTTAATTAGCACAAGACGACCAGCATCTGATGTTGTATTTTGCATTTCTACCTTGCAAGTTTGTGCTGAATTATCTCAATTGTATCATACCTTTCTAAGGCATCCCAAACTATCAGCTAGGAAGCTTATATTTAAGGCATCCCAAACTATCTGCTAAGGCATCTCAATTATATTTAAGGCCTCCCAAACTATCTGCTAGGAAGCTTATCAACTTGGCATCCCATAATGTCTACGAATTTATCAATATTCACCACCTCCCAGGCTGCCCAAATGGGAATAGTTTGCATTTCTGGAAATTGCATCCATAATGCCCATCCATTAAGGATGCACCAACATGTGCAACACCACAGGTCCAATGTAAAATTATTTTCATACAGCAGGATGCGGCATATCAATGCCAAAGAAGGTCATAACTCAAAGGTTATCTGGCTAGGAATCATGACTGTCCTGTTATAATTATAATTGCTACAAGGAATTCAACTGGCCAAATTGCAGAGTAAAAAATCAAGCATAGAGTTATGGAGACAACAGAAGTTATAATCATGATGTGGTAAAAAGAAAGAAATCAAAGCACTGTTGCAATCACATTCATATGACAATAAAGACATGATAAAACAAATGACACTACAGAGAACTATAAAATATCATCTTCAATAGGGAAATGACATACCAGAGTGGTCACACAAAATTGTTCACCAGCTCCTTCACAATCTGAAGCAGTAATTATTGGGCTCGAAACCCAGACAAATCCATTTTCTTGAAAAAACTTGTGGGTAGCATATGCCAAAGCATTCCTCACTCTGGCAACCTAAAACAAATCAAAGTAAATGGAGCATATTATTCCAAAATAGGTAAATATGATAGAACAGATCCAAATAAAAGAGGGATGGGCCAGGACAATTATGATTTTTTAATTAGTTCTCCAGTTACATTAGTTTATTAGCGCACAACTATTATTGACATTATAAGAAAGAACTCTCTCTGTTGTGTTTGGATCTGACGTTAATGAAAAGGAAATGACTTGCTTCCTACTTGTTTTTCTGACAAAAAAAAAAAGTTATATTTTTACTGTTCTTTGTTCTTGTTTTAGGGTTCCAACACAGTTAGCCATATTCAATCTTTGTGTAAGTTAAATTCATAGTCATCTCTTTGATAACTTCCACACCTCAGATTTTCAATCATAATAGCCAACTCTCGCCAAGGTTATCAGCAAAGAATGAAGAAGCGCCCGGGGGGGGAAGGTTGTACATATAAAGAATGACATCTAGATGTGCAAACACAGACTATGAGAATCAAATAATTAAGGCGTGTACAGGAAAACTAGACAAACTGGCATAATATCCTAATCAAACACAAAATATATTGCTACATCAATTTAATAGTGCCAGTAAGGAAAAGAAAATATGTTAAAACTTCCCTAGAGTTTCCCTCTGTAGCTCTCTCTCTCTCAGGCCATCAACAATGACTTTCAAGAGATTTGTGTAGATCAGGCGAGTCTTTCACCGCACTATAGTAAAGATTGCAAAAGACTCGTGATCGCCAAAGTCATTGATCAAATCGCGCTCTTGTCGATGCACTTGGTATGGTGAGAAGAGAAATGGACTTCAAGAGGCTCACCGACGTAACAAGGATCTTGAATAAGAAGACCCTCATTATTGCTATGGATGTTGCGTATAAAAAGAAGATATAGGAAAATAGTTCCAATAGAACAGACCGCTGAATGATTTCAAGCTCATATTAGGAAAAAATGAAGGTGGGTGCAGCAGCCAAGAGCCTTGGAAGTTGAAAAAGCAGAGCACGTCTCGAGTGTCTTCGGGGATGTTCATCTCGTCTCTGGAAGTGAGAATTGATTTCAACACCAAGAGATAAACAATCTTTCACATAAGAAAAGCAACAACCACAATGCTTGTTAATCAATATCTAAAACTGTGTACAAATCTCGATTTTCAACCATACTTGTAAAATAAAGTAGCCCAAAACTCTCCTAAACTTGCTAAAACTACTTAAATTGACCCCTGAGGTACAAACCATAATAGTCCTTCCATGTGGGCGGGACATCTTTTGTAGTCCATTTCAATAACCCATTATCCAAAAGTCTTTAGAATAGAAAATTTGTTCCTTCATATGATTTTTTTTTAATTTTCAATTTTACCCTTAAGTTAGATATATCTCTTTATGCTTTGTTATCTAAGGAATAATGTGCAAAAAACTTAGATGTATCTATCTGAGCTGATTGCACCTTAGGGAGGAGTTTTTCCTATTTCAATATAGTTTTGGTTATGGATCCATATAAGAAGGGACATCCTTGTAGCCTTTTATTTATGTGCCATCTTTATCCACTCCCCCCCCCCCCCCCCCCCCCCCAAAAAAAAAAAAAAAGGCACCCACCCTCTCCCCATAAGTTGTGATCAAGCTTTAAACATTCCCATCAAGCAAATTACTAGAAATGAACTTCGAAATAACACAGATGTACATGAAAATACAGAAGTATACCGCGCCAAATGTGTTTGTTCGGGGACGAAGATGAGCTTTGGTCCTCAAGAACTCTCTGCTTACACGTTTCTTTTGAATAGGAAAAGAAGGATCGCTTCCCCCAACCTATGAGAACAAAACATGTGTAAGATAAGAGAGAGTAATGAAAAACACCTACCTAAAAGCAAAGTGTAAAAAACTTCCTACCAACACAATATGCATATCAGACTGAAATGAGTAATAACATAAATGTCTTAAGACCCAAGTATCCTCTTTTTCCTTTTCTTTTCATTCAACAACATGTGGGAGAAACAGTCATCGTCATCATCATCATCATCAAAGCCCATTCCCGAGATTTTCGGGGTCGGCTACATGAATTTTGGTTCTCCAAGCAATGCAATCTTCCCACATTTCCTCACCTAATCCAAGCTCAATGATATCTTCATTCACCGTCTTCATCCAAGTTTTCAACGGTTGTCCCCTCCGTCTACACCCTCCATTAACTTGCCAATCTAAACATTTTCTAATTGGCGTCGTGCTTGGTCTCCTCCGCACATGACCAAACCAAATTAAACGTCTTTCTCTAATTTTTTCCTCTATGGGCGCTACACCTAAGTATCTCCTAATTCTTTCATTTCTAATTTTATCCTTACGAGTTTTACCACACATCCACCTTAACATACGCATTTCTGCTACTGCCATCCTATGCGTATGTTGTCCCGTAGTAGCCCAACATTCTGAACCGTATAGCATGGCTGGTCGAACAATTGTCTTATAGCATTTCCCTTTTAGCCTTGCAGGCATCCTTCTATCGCACAATACTCCTGACGCCATTCGCCATTTCAACCAACCAGCTTTAACCCTGTGGTCTACATCTGCTCCAATAGCCCCATTCTTTTGAATTATAGACCCTAGATATCAAAAAGCCTCACACTCCGGGACCTCGACACCTTCGATCTCAATTGCATTACTTCTCCCTCTTGGTTCACACCCAAAGTTGCACACTAGATGCTCCGTCTTCGAACGGCTAATTCTAAAACCTTTACTCTCTAAAGCCTCCTGCCACTTAACTAATTTCTGACCTAAACCTGCACTAGTCTCATCCATTAAGACAATATCATCTGCAAATAACATGCACCAAGGTACATCTTCTTGCAGATGTCTCGTCAACTCATCCATGACCAAAGCAAAGAGATATGGACTTAACGCCGACCCTTGATGTAGTCCTACTGTCACTGGAAATTCACTAGACATCCCACCTACTGAGCGAACACTTGTTACAGCCCCTTCATACATATCCTTAATGATATCGACATAACATTGAGACACTTTCTTCCTTTCAAGCACCCACCAAATTAACTCCCTGGGGACCCTATCATATGCTTTCTTCAGATCAATAAAAACCATATGCAAACTCTTACGTGCCTCTTGATATTTTTCTACAGTTTGCCTAAGCAGGAAGATAGCCTCCGTAGTAGACCTACCTGGCATAAATCCAAATTGATTCTCTGAAATCGTGGTTAAACTCCCAAGTCTTTGTTCTATAACCCTCTCCCAAAGTTTCATCGTATGACTCATAAGCTTTATCCCTCTATAGTTCGAGCAATTTTGGATATCCCCTTTGTTCTTATAAATTGGTACCACAATGCTATGCCTCCATAAATCTGGCATTTTTCTAGTTTCCAAAATCCTATTAAAGAGCTTAGTTAGCCATTGAATTCCAACTTCTCCCAGACATTTCCATGCTTCAATTGGTATATCATCCGGTCCAACGGCCTTCCCTGTCTTCATTCTTTTTAAAGCTTCTCTCACTTCTGTGGCACTAACTCTGCGATGGAACACGCGATCTCTCCCTTCCTGTGAAGCATACCCCTCCAAGTTTAACTCCCCTACATGTGTTCCATTGAGTAGGTTCCAAAAGTAATCCTTCCATCTATCTAAAATAGCTTTATCCTGCATTAAGACTCTTCCATCCTCATGCTTAACACACTTAACATGACCCAAGTCCCTAGTTTTTCGTTCTCTAGCCTTCGCTATCTTGAAAATATCCTTCTCCCCTTCCTTCGTACCTAGCCTATTATAAAGAGCATCATACGCTCTCTTCTTAGCTTCCCCTACTGCTCTACTACTCAATTTCTTAGCCTGCTTATAAAGCTCATAAGACTCTAGGCACCTATCTTTTTGCCACGCCTTAAAGCATCTTTTCTTTTTCGCAATGGTTTGTTGGACATCCGCGTTCCACCACCATGTCTCCTTACCATAGAAACCTCCTCTTTTGGCCTGTCCTAACTCTTCATTCGCACATCTTCTTATTCGGTTTGCCAAATGTTCAAAAAGATCCGCGCTACTAGTCCTATCCTTTGGTTCTAGATTCTCCCCACCCTCTGAAACTGACTGGCCACCCAAAATCCTCTTTCTAAATCTTTGGCACACATCTCCCTGTAAGGTCCACCACTTAATTCTCGGTCTAACCTGTTCTATAGCAATACGACCCCTACTCTTAAGACAAAAATCGAGAACTAACAGCCTATGTTGGGATGTCAGACACTCTCCTGGTATAACCTTACAATTTTTACACCTACCTAAATCGTGTCTCTTCACAAGAAAATAATCAATTTGACTTCTATTACGCCCACTCGCAAAGGTCACCAAGTGGTCTTCCCTCTTCTTATAAAAAGTATTTACGATCCCAAAATCCTGAGCTAACGCAAAATCTAGAATAGAAATCCCCGCGGTGTTCCGATCCCCAAAGCCTTGACCTCCATGTACCCTCTCATACCCAACTCTATCCTTACCGACATGGCCATTCAAATCCCCGCCTATGAAAACCCTATCGGAAGAGGGAATTCCAAGAACTAACTCCTCTAAAGAGTCCCAAAAATCCTTCTTAGTCTCCTCGTCCAAACCCACTTGGGGTGCATACACACTAATAACATGCACTATCTCTAGTTTTAAAGCTAATTTAATACTTATGATTCTATCCCCAAACCTCCTAACGTCGACTACTGCATCCTTAAAAACTTTATCTACCACTATTCCCACCCCGTTCCTAGTGCCATCTTTACCAGAATAGAAGAGTTTGAACCCTCCTCCTAAATCTTTAGCCTTGTTCCCCTTCCATTTTGTCTCTTGAAGACAAACTATGTTTACTTTCCTCCTACGCAGGACATCCACTAATTCTATTGTCTTTCCCGTCAAGGTTCCTATGTTCCAAGAGGCTAATCTAACCATTTTGTCTCTTGAACCGCAAGTGTCCATTTTGTCTCTTGAACCGCAAGTGTCTATACACTCGAACCATGTCAAGACTCAAGTAACCCTCACTCACCTCCATTAGTGAGGGATGCAAAACGAGAACTTAATGATTTTTCACTTAGGTAGACCTGACAATGTCTGCAAAATGAGTCATATTGAAGATGTCAACCCCCACCCAACCACCAAGCTGGAATCATGAGTCATGACTAAATTGGACAAAGAAACTCAAAAATAGCCACCACTCAAAGTTCTAATAAAGGCACGGCCAATCTTAGCTGTAAAATTTAATATATGAAGTGTCAATCTTCCGGTTCAAAACCATATGAAGTCACGTGAAATTATGCTTCATCGCGCATAAAAATGAAATTGCAAGTAGTGAAGGTCACCAACAGATTATCACAGTATCAACATCTGTCTCGTGGAGAAGCAAAAATGTCAATGTCACCTCACATGTTTTATGACCTCCATTTTTAAATCAATCTCTACACTGGCTCAAGCTGTGAAAATTTTCTTGTCACTCATTCATGTGAATCAATAACTTAATACCAACCAACCAAAGTACAACATCCAGAAAGTGAACCATTGATAAAAATATATGCCATCCCAGAAAGAGTCACATGCACTGGAATGGTGCCAGAAGTGAAGTTGTCGCCAAGATTGGGTGTGAGGTAGGAGTCTTGCCTACCACATGTTTGGGACTCTATTTGATTGGAGATGCAAAGAAATGTGGAACCCAGTAAGTTTGCTATGTGGAAAAGAAAATTATTATTAAAAATATTGGGTTGAAACTCCTCGATTTGCATTAATATGCGCTCTATCTGGTTAGTTTAATCAGTGATTAATCGCCAATTACTCAGTATCGAACTAAGAACCGATTTAAAATTTTAGATAAATCGGTATCAAAACTCGGTCCAGTAAAATCAGCTAAATCAGTGACTAGGCCGATTTTGTGGAACTCAGAGTTGGCCGAATTGTTGTCGTTTGGGGAGGCAAACGAAGCTACCCAACTTGCCAAATATGAGAAGAGACTATAGTGCGACGACGATGTAAGGCTTTCTTGAAACCGGGCTCAGCATGTATGTTACGATCTCGTGTACTCTGTAACCTCGCTGGTGTTTTTCAAAGAAAAGGGATGTCACTAGTATTGTCCCTGCTTTGACTATACGTTTATTTTTTTTTCTCCCCGGCCTCATCGTGATTGCCTTCCTTTAGCCTCGTGCTTGCGAATCTATTTAGGTTTTACCCCCAACACCCACTATTGAAGAGATGTGTCAGGCAGAAAAAGAAGGGGTTGGTTGTGAGTATTGAAAATTCATGGTCATTCAATCGTGCACATTCCTCTCGTCTTTCTCACAAAGGATAAAGGGAAAAATCATTTTTTAGGGGGCTTCTTTTTCACCCAAACCAAGCCCTATCGACCCAGACTCCTAGTCCAAGATAATCAGACGAATAGATAAAAAGAGAAGAAGGGAAGGGAGATATGGAAAGAGGCAACTAATATCGGCCGCCATAGTTGCCTATTGCTGCTGCGAGGGCCGAGAATCACAAGTTGCTAGTGCGATCGCTTGTTGTTGCTCCATTCAAGTTGCTGCAAAGATGAAGAAGGGAAGGTGGCGAGATGTTTGGTGGGTGGGTTTGGTGAGGTACTAAATCAATTGGGAATCAAATGGGGAAGAGATGATGGGGAATATTGATATGAGATTGGGAATGGGTAAGAAGATATGGGTTGCTCTCTCATTGTACGTAGACTAGGTTTGGGGCTTGTGTTGAGTGTAAGAACATTGGTTGGGAAGAAAATTCTTAGTAGTGATAGAGGCCCACTTCTATTGTGAGAAACATGTCCAATCCAATAATGCCACAAATAAAGAAAAACAATGGGAATCTTCCATATCTAAAACATAATATTTAAAATTATTATTGGTGTTACTATTCGAGTGCTGCTGATTACTACTTGATATTCGATCCTCGAGCGAGTCGTTACCGAGTACCGATTAAACTACACAGCGCTCTATATCACAACCTAACCTAGAGGCAGCACATGTTGTGCACACGTATTCTGCAATTCTTTTTTAATTCTATAGTCTTTCACAACTCCGTTTAAGCTAAAAGTTGGAACAAATGTATGAAACAGTGCAAAAATTGTATTTAGTTTCTGCATGATTTGATGAGTAATCCTCGAGATATGTGTACAAATGTATTTTGTAATATTTTGTTTAAGGCCTTCTATCATTCCAATCACGACGAAACTTTCAAAAAATGTTAAAAATGACAGGTAAATATGTTTGTTAAAGTTAGAGCTCGAGAGTCAAGAGAACAGTGGCAGAGGAGGGTGTCTTGAATAATGAGTTTGATATATGATATAGGATGCACGTAACACCAAAGGGCGTCCTAACACAATGATTTTCAGGAAGCCGCTTTAGAAAATTAGGAAGGGCTCTCTAGCAGGTTCGAATTGAGGATTTGGGCGAGTTGAAATGGAACCACACAATTGTTAAAAATAGGGAGGCTCACCTTAATAATAGCACTCTTCCCAATATGCATGTAATGTATATTGCATGTCTTTGTTTCACCTTCCGAAGGTTGTTTCCAAAAAGATGGCAACGATTATGAGGAACTTCAAGTTTCGGAGGATTCCAATGGCGTTCATGATCAATTGGGATGTGGTATGTTAGCATTAGACCTTTAAAGTAATGAACCAAGCCCTCCGTGGCAAGCAGGAGTGGGGATTTGAGAAAGGAAAATGATTCTTTATGGAGGAGAATAATTGTAGCTAAATACGAGGCTTGAACAAGGTGGCTACCCAAAAGTCCAACTATTCCTTTTGGCCTCAGTATGTGTAGTATTTTTTTCAATCTTTAATACCTTCATGCATGCAAAGGGTTTGCCTCAAAGTCAATAAGGGATATCATTCATTTTTTGCATGATGTTTGGTTGGATTCATCAACCCTTAAAAGAGAGGTCCCCTAGATTGTTATTTTCTTATTTTAAAGATGGTGTTGTTTCGGAGTTTGGCCACCATGCAGAATGGAGGTTGGTGTGTAATTGATGGATATTAGATATTAGTAACATCAGTTTATTTATTAATAAGTGGGTCGGATCCAACATTAGTAGTTTAGGGCTTTGTTTTCATATTTAGGGTATCTATGTTTTTAGGAAACAAGTTGCTTGCTTAGCAAGTTTATGTCAATTATAAATAACGGCCATCGGCCATCAACCATTGTAAGTGGCAAGTTTGGAATTTAGATATTGAATTGAAATTGAATGATGTAATGTCTTTGATTTTATGTACTATTAGAGTTTTGCCTATAAACCTAGGAAATGAAAGATTTTGTTTTATTTTTTTGAATTATTCAACTGCAAATTACCTGTTAGTAATACATCTTAGAAGAAATTTGTTTGAATGGGAGGAAGGGGAAGCTATACTATGCTTTTAGTGGCAAATTTGAGGGAAAAGGAAGAGGAAGATGAATGGGAATGGAAGCGGCGAGTTTGGTCTAGCTTCGTGAACCAACTTTCACTGATTGCTAGTTTTGTCTTACTAAAATTTTATTTGCTTTGTTGATTTTAAAAAAGGGAATGGCAGAGCAGTCGAAGAAATAAAGTGTTCAACGTAGATTGTTCTTTGGCAAATCTAGGGGAGGCTTCCAAATGAAGCTCCCCTCAATTTCTCTCCTTCCATCATGTGGAACAAGAAATCACACCTAGAGTTTTCTTCTTTGTGTGGCAATATTTTTGCTATCGTCTACCGACAAGAGATATTTTCATATGGGGAACGACAATTAATGGTTTGCATGTCCTATGACACCAATGAAGAATCTTGTTCTCACTTACTTCTCTTTCGTCCAATCACATCAAGGGTGTTTGATTCTTCTTAGCCAAATTCGGTACATGTGGACCATGCCAGGTTCCATTGTGGAAGCGAGAGGCATCGTGGTCTTGGAAAAGGTTTGTAAACCTCAATAAGGTGGGGAAAGGAATCTATTCCCTTACGCCATATGTTGGACGATTTAAAAGGAACGGAATGGAAGAATACTTGAAATCTCTATGAACGTCAGTGCCTCTACTTTGCCTTGCAAATCCGCAAGGAATGATTTTTTCGGGGTTAGCTGTGAGAGATTGTGGGGTCATTGGACGACGTAGTTTTCTCACACTAAATTCTCTTTAGTGTAGGTTGTATATGGTTATAATCTTTTCGTTTGAACCAAATCTTCTTCACCTTTTACAAAAAAATAATAATTGATTAATAATAAAAATTAATATAAACCATCTTATGCATATGGAGAACATGTGAAGACTCTATTAGGACCAATGGACTAAACGACTTCTTGAATTTCGACTCACACGGGCCAAATACTAGGTTCATAGTTACTTGAAGACAATAGATGCCAAGCACCTACCTTAGCTGGTGGTTGGTGTTTCTCTTGGCACTGAGAAGTAGGAACTTCTACAGCCTCAAGTCTATCCCACATAAATGGCCTTTGGTCCTAGCTAGTCAAACGACAAGCTGCCAGCATCCACAATCTTTTTATTTACAAGCAACGCCCTAGCTCGTGAACATTTATAGTGACAAATAAGAATGTAAGACGAACATCCATAGAACTCATCTAAACATCCATAAAACTCATCTAACATATGACATGCTTATTAAAACAAGTAGGTGCAGGGTTAAACAGTCTTGATCACTTGCAAGCTGTATTAGAAATGAAAATTCAGCATAAGCATCGTTAACAACTAAAAATTGAAAAAATAGATAAGAATATGACATGGAACAAAGTTTCCAAAAAGAAAACCCACTTCCTTACCGTGACAATTTTTGCAACCTTCAATTCAATTTTCTGCTTGGATCCTTGACTACTAACTACTGTCCCCTCTAGGCATATAGATGCACCAGTCATGACGAGGCCAGATTCCACCTATCAACCACCATAAATAGTGTAAAGAGGCTCCATGTTCTACCAAGACAAGATATAAAGTTAAACATGATATTATCATAAGATAACAAAACATAAACAGCTGATCACATTAAAGTATAGAAAACCTAGTATCGGTAACAGCCCAGGATAGTTTCTAATGAAAGTTTATTTCTTTTGCTATTCTCTCTCTCTTTTTAATTTCGAGAATACGGTATCGTGAGGAGAAACCCCTACATGCTAAATTTCATGTGTAAACCTTTCTCATGCGTGTCTTAAATGCTAATGAATTTTATCACAGATAATCGCTATCTACCCTGTGACATTGTTTCAGAGGAGCTCCAGACCTGTAAACAAGTCCATGCTACATTCTAGAAGCATCAAGTATTGAACTTAGGCTGTCTTTTTTCATTAAAAAAGGTGAAAATAGAAAATAAAGTTGAACACTTGAAGTGTGAGCTTCCCATCCCCTAATATAATTATTTCCACAATATTTAAGAGCAACACGAGGCCGAAAGTCATCTTTGACCTCAAACTGTCCCATATTTCATATTCTTTCTCCCTCTCACTTCAGTTTATTGACTGCTTATCTGGAATATTCTTTAAGACCAAACATAGCCTTAGGCTGAAAGACAACAAAAACAAAACACTCTATTTTTAGACCATACAGACATACTGAGAGCCTGAGACCCACAAAAATCAAAAAGAAATCTATAACTAACACTTGATGCTACAGGGTGAGGTATGTAGCATGGAATATCTCAGTATATGTGTATCAACTACTTGTTTGACTCCCAACACAAGCATATTGTTGCATCTCCTGTTTGGACAGGTTCATCAATTCTTTGGAAAATCAGATTCTTGTAGTTGATATAGAAGTACCATCATTGAAGTGAAGCCCAGCCTCTCTACTAGACTGTCTGAATGCCAGAAATTGGACAAAGATGGTAGTTCAAGAAAGTGAGTCACTACAACAGATGTTCAAATATTGACGATAACTTTGATAACCAATGAGATATAAGATTAGACACTAACTCAAATTTTTCATCCCAAAATCAAGCATATTAAGCTTCATCATTGCTACATTCGAGAAAATTACTAGGGGGATGTTTGTTTACACCAGCGATAAGTGGTGAACCACCAACTTACGGTTGTTTCTAAAATAGATGAACAAGTTACATGTTGATGATCACTTATATGGGGTTTTAAGTGGATTGTCTTAAAATGTTAAAATTTACATTTCAATCCCTAATAGCCACAACCAAACATGAAAATAGTTTGTTAACTATTTTTTATCAGAAAAACAAAGTTATCGCATTAAATGTGAGAAAAAGAAAGGGAGAAAGGCCCACAAAAGTATACATCACGTGTTAATATTGTAAAACTATGTTCTACCAACTAAACAACAAGAGAAGTGGTATTTCTCTAAATTAGAAGATATGATAATTTTAGTTTAATTCTATTTTTAGACTGATTTCAGGTTTTATATTTTATGGCTTATTTAGAAGTGTCCAAACAGTCTTAGGAAGTCCCTATTATCGTCTAGGTGCTTTAGGAAAGTTATTATCCATGTTTGAGTAGGTTTCTTGTTTGTATTCGTGGAAGTATATATATAAGGAGCTCCTAGTAGAATTTTAGAAATCAACTAATCAATTAACAATCAAAGCTTTCATGCAGAAATCTGTCAAGTAGTGTGAATATTGAGATTAACAACTTTCATGTTGATCCGAAAAATGGAGATTACCCCAGTTTAATACAGAACACCATTGTCTACAAAAAAAAAATTTATTGTTGGTTGGACCTAGGTCCATCTTCACTCCGAACTCGTTGTGGTTTAATCTAGCGAAGTCCAGTTGTAGTCGTTTGTTATCAAAATTTCAATTTTACAATCTAGACTAGCATATGTGAAGAAACATGTGTACCTTTAATCAAGTACCTGATCATAGCCTTGGGCATCTGAACTAATAACACATTGCATGTTGGAAAGACACGAACCGTCATTAACCTGAAATATTAAAATAGACAAATTATCGATTTGATGCATAAATTTGAAGTGTCTTTGGATGCATATGACTCTCATAGCAAATTTAGATAATAAAACAATTAGTACCTCCAGAAATGTGATGCTACTTTGCACTCGAAGTGTCCGAACCCAACCCTTGACTACAAGTTCCTGCCCCAATCGATCCAAACCTTCATCTGCTCCTCCTTTAATATCCACAATCCTTAATCGTTTCCGAAACTCCCCAACCTTTTCGCCTGATTCATAATCCAGCTTCTCAATAACTTGAGGTTTCGTCTTCTCAGCAGCAGCAGCAGCGGCAGCATCGCCAGAGGTTAAGCTGCAGAAACACTTGTTGGAAATTGAGATGAGGGAAGGATGGCGGGACAAGGAATGGAGAAATGGCGGGAAAAGGGGATTGTTGTTTAGGGCTTTAAATGCTCCCCTCCTTGTAAGGAAGTGAGAAGGGTTTTTACTTTTAGTAGTGAGGTAGCGAGAGAAGAGACGAGTGGCTGAATGGGAAGTGAGACGGAGAGAAGAAGAAGAAGAAGAAGAAAATGGAATTACGAGTGCAGTGACCATCTTTACTTGCTTCCTCTCCCCTTTCCGCTTCTCCTTTCGTCCTCCTATCTAATGAATCTCTCTATTGCGTCCACTAACCATCCCTTGGTTTTGTTGTTTCCGTAAATTGTTATCCTTCCTTCCTTCCTTCCTTTCCTTTCCCCTTATTATATTTCAAGAAATGAGTTGTGAATTTGGCTGGCTTCGTGTACCTAACTTTATTTTTCTAGATTTTTAATTTATAAAATTATAGATTGCAGAAATAGAATTCATATGCATGATAAAAATATTTGATTTATTGAAAATAAAATGAAAAACTTACAAGTGATATCCTCAAAGATAGATGATTACATTGGTTTTATTTTTTGTCCTCTCTACAAATGAGGACCTTCATTGCTTAAATAAGAAAAGAAAAGAAAAAGGGACAAAATGATTGAGGGGACTTTGTTGTTTTGTGAATTATTGAAGTGATTGGGCTGTTAAAGATGTTTTTGCTTTTGATTGCTTTGAACTGTTGAAGATACTTTACTTTTGAAGATGTTTTGCCTTTGATTGCTTTGAACTGTTGAAGATGTTTTGTTTTTTATTGGGACCGAAAGATAATTGTCTTTTTGATGAGCTGGAGCATGCTTGACATAGACTTTGATTTGCGGGGAACAAGCATGATGAGGAATTGATGACTCATAGATGTTTTTGGTTGTTAATAGAGTAAGAATCATGTTGTTGGCAGAGAGATGCCGAAACAATCATCCTCATTGTCGGGCACTGTTAGATCACCTTCTTCGTCATAACTATCCGTTGAACAGATCTGAGATAGAGTTTCAAGTAACTGTGCTTTTGTAGGCTTGCCTTGAAGTTGAGTTTTGATGTGTTGCTTGAGGAGTTTTGATTTAGATGCAGTTTGCTTAATGGGATTCACTTGTGGAGTTTGGGGGGGAAATCTTTGAATTTGAAAAAATTTGTTGACTACATCTTGGGTGACACCGGAGTGGTCAAATTGTGACCACCGTTTGACTTTGAATCTGCGGCAAATACAGAGAGGCGATTTTGCTGATTGGCATGGATTGGGAATTGGGGTTGAAATGTAATTCCAACAACATATTCATGCAAGATTGAATTTGATAAAGAACCAGAGTGAGAGAACTTACTCTGCTGGAGAAATTGGGCCATGAAATTTAGATTTAAACAGTCGCCACCCTTCAAGGACTGAAGGGGGAAGGATGTTTTGAACAGGACCATAGAAATTCCACCACGTATGTTGGAATCATAATGAGACTGATTTGGAAAAGAACTTCTTGCAGAACAAGAAAAACCAAGAATGGGAGCATTTGGGGGTAGGAAGCAAAAAAGCTTGATACTAGGCTTGTTTGTAATCAAGATAATTATAAGTTTGGGGATTGTAATTGACTGGAAATTTCTTGTGATAACGAAGATTTTGTTTCCAGTCAAGCTCAGAAAGGATTTTGAGGATTTGGCATTTGGAGTGAGTGATTTTGTTTGAATTGGAAGGGTCTTTGTGATGAGTGATCAAGACTGAGTCAGTGTCTACCAGAATGAACTCGTAAAATTCATGGGTTTTGAGGACATTTGGGTCCTCAGAGTGGGCTAATGGGTCAAAAAGATGTTTAGCTAGGAGATTTGGGTCATTCGTGATAGAGTGAAGACGTGGTTCTATCAAGGTAATTGGTTTTTGTAAAATAAGGATTTGGGGTTTTTGATAAGGGTTTGTTGATGGTCGTCATTGAAGAAGCAGGTTCTTCTACTTTTGAAAGAGGGGTATACGGATTTGTCAGAGAAAGAGCGTAGGATAGAGGGTTTTTTTAGCTTGGATGAAGTAGCAGGCTTCATTGCATATCGATTTTTGGATTGGGGTTGTGGAGAAGAATGCGGTTTGGAAGAAGAGTGAGAACTCATGATGGGTTTTGAAGGAATTCTCGTGTCAGGAAGTCTGGCAGAGAATTTGATTCACCTTTTATATATTCGATTTGAAAATCAAATGCGGATAGTAAATCCTGCCAGCGAGCAAATGTTTGTTTAGAAACAAGATTTTGAACATCTTTTTTCAAAATTTCTTTTGTTGATTTACAATCAGTTCGTAATAAAAATGGTTGATTAAGTAAATCATCATGAAATTTCATGATACATAAAACAATTGAAAGTATTTCTTTTTTGACAGTGGAGTAATTGAGTTGGGTCTGATTCCAAATACCAGAATGGTAACAGACAAGTTGGACAAACTTAGAGTGAGGTATTTGTTGTTTGAGGATACCACCATATCCTATATTGGATGCATCTATTTCAACGATTTTTAAGGCTTTTGGATTAGAAATACCAAGACAAGTAAGACACTTGACCTGGGTTTTGATTTGACGGACAAGTAGTGTATGGACAAAAGTCCATGGACTTGGATTGGATTTAAGCCTATCAAACAAAGGTCTAAGTAAAACTCTCAGATTTTTATAAAAGTCAGCAACATAATTTTAAGACCCTAGAAAACGTTGTAATTGGGTTTTATCTTTAATTTCATCAGAAAATTTGTTTGCAAAATCAATTGCCCTAGTGATAGGGGAAATTGTTCCATGCTGGATTTTATGACCAAGAAAACGGACATTTGTTTGAAATATATAAGTCAATTTTGGTTGGGGATAAAACTAAACCATTGGATTTGATAATTTGGTAAACCTGATATAAATGTTTCCAGTGGTCGGCAAGGGAGTTAGAAAAGATAAGTATATCATCGATGTAAACGATTGCAAATTGTGTGAATGGGGTAAAGATATCATTCATTATATTTTGAAATTCACTTGGCGCGTTTTGAGACCAAATGACATTACAATCCACTCGTACTGACCAAAAGGTATGTTAAAGGCGGTTTTGTAACGATCTTGAAGATGAATCTGGATTTGCCAAAATCTAGATTTGAGACAAATTTAGAAAAGACTTTTGCTAGATATAAACAATTGATTAAATCTCTTTTATTATGTATGGGATACCTAATCCATTGAAGAGCATCATTGAGTGGTTTGTAATTAATTACAAGTCGTGAAGTTCCTCGTTCAAGTTCAGCAGCTTTGCGAACATAGAAAACAGAACAACTCTAAGGAGATTTGCTGGGAGTAGTTAATTTTTTAGAAATTAATTACAACCACAATAAAGTGGTTGTAATTAATAAGGAAAACTCTGCTAATCGAATACAAGAAAGTGGCGAAATCCTAGTAGAACCCCAATAAGGAAACTTCAAAAGCAGTGAGCTTCCACGATGCAAGAATCCATTATATGAAGGGACACTTACCGAAATCCCATTCATAATAGGGGTCGCGGATCCTGGCGTATTATACGAATTGGCAAAACAGCCATTTTTCGATGCCCTCATGAAAGCAGTAATGCTGAAAAAGTCCATTCCGCCAAAGTTCGAGGTGTATAATGGTACTTCCGACCCGACCGATCATTTAAGACATTTCCACCACATGATGGCCCTGAAAGAGACCACATAATCAATTTTATGCAGAACGTTCCCGATCAGCCTCACTTCAACAACAATGAATTGGTTCAATAGTCTACCACCAAGATCAATAGATTCCTTTCAAGCCCTGGCCTCCGTTTTCATCACTAGATTTATCGAAAGCCAACGGATGAGGAAAGACAAAAACCTGAAGAAACGATACGGGAATATGTCACCCGCTCTACCAATGAACTGACAATCATCGACGGATGTAGCGATGACACAGCCGCAACAACCTTCGTGGCGATTAAAGAGGGGTCCTTTATTTGACGCTCTTAACTTGGAGCCACCAAGGGGCGTGACAATCCTGCTAAAAGTAGCACATAAGCATATCTCCCTAGAAGAGATGAAAGCAGCTAGGAAGAAAAATGATCAAGAAAGATAAAGTTTCTCAAGAAAATGAAAGAGAAGGGAAGACAACGGACAACAGGAAGGCAACAACCCATCGAAGAAACATCGAAGTAGCAGCAAAAACGATTCACGACGACTGGAATTCAGGAATTTACAAACATACTAACCATACATACTGGAATTCGGGAATTCGCAAATATACTGGAGTTCGTAATGAAAACCGCATACAAACCATACACAACTCTGAAGACAAGTCAAGCAAACATACTAAAACACATAGCGAAGTGGGATAACATTAACTGGCCGCTTCGGATGAGAGGAGACCCAGAAGGAAGAGACAAGCAAATACTGCACATTCTATAAGGATCATGGACACGATACTGAAGAATGTTACAACCTAATTGACGAAATCGAACACTGGGCTCAGAAAGGACTACTAGACAAATTCGTCGGGATGCCAGAAAAACAAATCGAATGGAAAGATAAAGTGGACAATGCTCCAAAAAATTGATATACACCACACGCTGCACAGTCAAGGGAAGCGAAACACACAAAGAAGCAAGGCAAACCCCTCACTCGCTTATATCGGGACAAGGGTACCAACAAAACACTTCATAAACACATGGAAAGGCCTGCATCATCCAATCTGTACAAATAAAAGGACGTCATCAGCAATTGCAAGATCAAGTCGGACCACTAAACAATACGAGAGGAAAAAGCAAAGAGAAACAAAACACCAGCCCTCAACACAAAGACTAACAACAAGCAAAGGAAGACAAAGCAAACAATATTCTGAATCGGTATTAAAGCCTTAATGGCAAAAATTGATGAAATATTCAAGAAAACATCAATAAAAATTACGGATTTATGAGTTCCAAATTCTCGCATGGACAAAAAACCGGCCGTACAAGACTGTCAAGCCGTAAAAGTCAGATAGGCAAAACTTCTGGTCTGATCTACCACGAAGTAAAGGTTGGACACCCGAGTCACCTAAAACACAAAAAACTTCAAATTGACCGAGGTGTCGAGTTAACAAAGTAAAAGGTTGGACACTCGAGTCATCTAAATACAAAAACTTCAAATCAACTGAGGTGTCGAGTTAACCAAGTAAAGGTTAGACACACGAGTCACCTAACACACAAAAACTTTGAATCGACCGAGGTGTCAAGTTAACGAAGTAAAGGTTACTCGACACCCGAGTCACCTAAACACAAAAACTTCGAATCGACCGAGGTGTCGAGTTAACTAAGTAAAGGTTGGACACCCGAGTCACCTAAACATACAAAAACATCGAATCGATCGAGGTGGAGTTAACAAAGTAAAGGTTGGACACCCGAGTCACCTAAAACTCCGAATCGACTGAGGTGTCGAGTTAACGAAGTAAAGGTTAGACACCCGAGTCATCTAAACACAAAAAACTTTGAATCGACCGAGGTGTCGGATTAACGAAGCAAAGGTTGAACACCCGAGTCACCTAAAAAGCACATAAAAAGTCTGAGCTAAGGAAAAGAATCAATACGGTTTAAAAAATACAAAAAAAAGCAACCACTTACAAACAAATAAGAAATAACGACAGCGACCAACAAATAAACAAGAAACAAACACGAAGGCAATTATAAAAGAGCTTGATACAAAAGCTATGATAGCTACAAAAAGTTAATCTTTATTGAATAAAAAAGTAGGAGAGGAAACATGAGCAATGGCATGATCAGTATAAGTTGAAACCGAATAAGAAATTATTTCAGTAGAAAGGAGCACCAACGACTTTGGAACGATTAGAAGGGGCAATGACTCCTCTGCTGCAAGAACACGTTGTTCAGCATCATCATCCTCAAACGCTCCACCAACCAAATGAAGATACCTAGACAAGTCTTCCCCGAGCCCTTCGATACAATCAAGAAGCTCAACCCGCCTATCAACAATTGAGTTCCAATCCTCAGTTTCGACCACACGAAGCTTATCCATAGTAGCAGCGAGTTCAGTTTTGATCGCGACAAACGGCTCTTCAGCAGTGGAAAGCATACCGGAAGCATCTGCCTTGACATCACGAAGCACAACAGTTATCTGTTCCACCCACCTCTCAACAGCATTACACATAACGGATTACTCTAATCCAAAACAAGAAGCTTCATCGAAAGCTGTTTTCTAAACAGATAACTCATTTTCCACATCGTGAAGATGAAAACAAACCTCATCTAGCTTAGCTCTCAAGGAGTCAAGATCAGCAACAGACTTATCACGCAGATTTTTCACCACCGTCAGAGATTCTCGAGCGGCCACAACAATTTTCTCCAAGTTTGTGCATTGCATCTTCAACACATCAAATTGAGAAAGGACATGAGAAAATAACAGCAATAGTGCTGCCAACCTCCTCTCCAAAATAGCCACTTGATCACGACCAGCTCGATAAACCGAGCCCATTATCCCTTCATAAGTGAGATGATTCATCTTGTCCATTATATGCTCAAGGCCATGGTCGATATGATCAAACGATTCAAGCACGGACATCGAGGGTCTCTCTACCAACCGCATGTACCATTCATTTACCAATCTACGTGCACTGTCCTGCACGTCGAGCAGGGTAAATCAACAAAACTTGTCGTCAAATTTAATACGGATGTCCTTTGGCCCAGGCTCTGTCCAATTAATCTGTGGGTAGAGGACGCAAGGATTCGAAAGCATCGAAGAACGACCTCCGACGGCAGGGTGAACAGATGGAACAGCAGTAACAGTGGAAAAACCACATTTACCCTCCCATCGGGAAGAATCTGCGGCAACAAAATGACTAGCGACGGCAGCGAGAGCGGGAGAAATCTGTCAAATAGGAGAAGAAACTAGAAACTCGGCTGCCTTGCTGACATCAATAGAAGGAGAGGGATAATGATCCCCAAGACTTCGACCATCAACATTGCCTTTAGACTGCTCCATCGCCAACTGGAGTATTTTCTCATTAATGGCTCGAGGATCGTCATTAGACAACTCGACAGTGTCTGAAACACCATAAGCAGAAAGGAGCTTCATCTCATCGTCATCCAACGGACGAATAGTCTCTTTTTCACTCCTTTCCAACACAAACCTTAACTCCTCAGCCTTCTCAAGAGATTCATGATCTTCTCTTACAACATCATAGTGAGAAGAACCCAGGCAAGAAACAATATCTCGAACAGAACCCTGATGATTCGAATGTCGTTTCTTCCTTGGAACCCAAACATAATCTATGGGCAATTGCCTTGACGGACTAGTAGACCTCGCCAGCTTTTGTTTTCGCGAAACAGGAGTGGAAACAGTGACGGGAGCATTGAGATCCGTAATTTCTCGGATGGAGCTCACTTTTCAATCAATGCTAGCATCACTAACACGAGAACGAGCAATACGGGCAGCACAAGCCTCAGTAAACAAAGCTCGTTCCACTTCATTCATAGTGTATAGACCACTATGCTCCAGGATGACATCGGAAAAAAACGCGTCAACAAAATAGGGGCAAGCTTCAAGAATTCTTCACTTATCTTCCGAACGAACATGATGAGATAGGGATGAGGTCTGTCCCATCCCGTCTCGTGCCCACCCCTAGTTACAAGGGCTATCATCCGGTCTAGGCAGGATAAGCTCGAGGTCAAGCGGGAGATTATAATCGGAATGAAGGCTTTCCAGAGTCGACTGAGAAGCTCTATTGGGAGAATAATGAGCCTCACAAAAAGTCAACAACTTACCACTTAACTTATCACCAACGGACATTGTTGAAGAGCAAAGGAGCAAGGAAAATGGAGAAGAAGGAACTAACAAACCCTAAATTCAAAGATAGCGTGAATAGAGAAAACATATTCATCACATTTCCTTTTATAGAGCCAAGCAATGAAGAGACGACTCATGGGACAGCGTGTGAGATATGATGGTGATGCGAAATCCCAAAAATGTGCGCTAGAAACGAACAGACAAACAAAGGATCGAGACACCAATTCGTGAAAAACAACTGACAGCATTAAATACAAGACAATGATGAAATGAAAATTAATTTGAACCGTCACCAAAGTTAGTGGCCACGTCAGGATGCCCACTAACTAGGGGTGGAGTAGTTGATGATACATCAAAATAGACTGATCACCCCGGCTGAACACGTGGCATAGAGACACATCACGAGAATACAACATACAATCTATTGGACCAGCTCATAAAGCCCAGGAAGAATAAAGCCAATTACAGAGGCCCAGACGAAGCCCACCAATGAGGAGACGTAAACAGGGCCCGAATCCAAGCCCAAACGAATCAGAGCCCGAGTCCAGACCCGATACGAGTTCTCTCATAAATAAGAAGAAAGTTGAAAAAAGAGTCGTGGAGGCAGTTACGCCTCCACGAGCGCATCTCCATTAAGGAGGAGACCGTTACAAGAAACATCTCTTTCCGTTGAGCCTCACATGCTTAAGTCATGCAGAGAGTTAACCATGACCATTATAAAAGGTAAAGAGAACATTCGACATAGGTATACAACTTTAACTGAGTTTGGTCCATATTTACTTCCTTCTTCTAACAGTGGTTTTGCAGGTCAAACTCACAGGAGGATGATTTTGGATGCATCACTTTTCCTAACTAATAATTTGTCTTTTTTTTTTTTTCTCTCGTATAGTTCAAACCTTCCCAAACTAACATTATTAGCAAAGTGACACTTCATATGATTGTTTCCTTAAATGTTTGGCTTAATTTTCTCACATCATCATTGTATTTTTTCAGCTCATCATTCCTTTCTTTTTTTTTATTGTTCATATTCTCTTTTTCATTTTTACTTCTTTTCGTAATAATGAACAAGGTGTTTTAGCTACCTCCTTTCTCATTTTTTTGTCTCTTCTATTCTCATTTTCTCTATTTTGTTGTCTTTTTTCCAAACTTTCTCCCCTCAACCCCTTGTTCTTCAACCGAACCAACCAACAATAATGGAGCAAGTGAATTTTCTTTTCTTCCTCCCTCTCAAATTGTAATCCAATCACCATCCCATCCGAATTTCATACTCAACCCATTTTGAAATGAGCTTGATTTTGAAATTCATATTAATCAAGAACTCAATTATCATCAAATCAAAATGGTATTTGTTTAAATCTACTGACATTTGCTTGTTTTGAATTGGGGATGACAAAGCTAGATTTAAAAGAACCATTTAGTGTTTTTTCAGCTTTAAATCTATCTAGGCCATTCTCTGTCTGCGCAACAATTTTTTTTTTGCTATTTATTTCATTAATCTTTTCCAACGAACACCACCCTCGTTAAGCCCCACAAAAATATTTGTTTATCAAATGAGCATAAATGTGAGAAAACTCAATGTTTCAAATGAGCTAAAATTCTTTGAGGTGGTGGCATACGTCATCATTTATGTGAGAAAACAATGGAAGTGATGGCTTAAAACGGGTGAAAGATAGAAGTCCTATAAATTTAAAAACTAGTTCTTACAATTTTCAAGGTGTTGCTTAAAAAGAAAAAGATCAATGTTAACAATGTTATTCGATTTTGAATCAGTTAGTAGTCTATTAAAAGCTTATTCTAACAATTGTTATAATTTTGAACATATTTACGCAGCTTGGGGAGAGAGCATTGATCAGTGCCTAGGGAGGGTGTCCAACACGTGAATGCCAACTCTATCCCTCCCTCATTCTCCAAACCCATGGAGAGAGGGGTAGAGTTGACACTCACATGTTGGACACCCTCCCAGGCACTAACCAGGCACAAGGACCAGACTTAGTAGATTTTTTCTATAATTTTATATTGCATTGTTAATAATAACATTTCTTCGTCGATATGACTTACATTCGTCGCTCATACAAAACTGTCCAAATCAAAAGCATAATCATTTGAAATTAACTGGTAAAAAAATTCGTATTTATTTTATCTTTAATTCATAGAACATTTATGTATTTGAGAATGGATGTATTGTTACATTTAGGACACATTTTTCATTTTTATCACATACCTAATTTTGATGATTTCTTTTTTATTTTTTTAACGAACCTAAAAAGGCAAACATTGGTGTAAGCAATACCCTTTAATTTTGAACCAAATATAAGTATATTTAAACCAGTTTGAACAATTTTTTACTGTCAATTGAGACATTTTATCATCCTCGCACTTGATTTGTCGTTGTTAGGTTGTATTGTCTCCCATATTAGAATTATACGAGTCGTCTCGAGTGTATGATTGATTTTTTTTCCTTTTCCAACTTTTAATTACTATGTTTAAAATTTTGTGCTTACAAATGTGTTGCAAAAGGTAAATTTGGAAACAAATGATTTGGAAAATCACGAAAGGTGACTTTTATTATAATATAAATGTTCTTTAAAGTATTCAACCTTTTCCACATTACCTGAAAATTGAATGATCATTTGATAGTTTTTACATTTTAGCATTAAATGTTATGCTTTGATATGCTTTTAATATATTATTAAAGAATTCCAAATATATACAAAAAAAACTATACAGCGAGACATATTCAACTATCTCAAACAAGGATAACCCATTTTATGATAAAGAACATTCTGAAAGTCTCTCAAATGACTTTGTTGGATTGTTTTCTTGTTATAATGCCAGGTCTATTCGCTGGTAATTTAGTGCCACATAGATGGGTTGTTGACATAAATTATTTTTTTTGATCAACGAAATTGAAATTGCATTAAAAATAAAAACCATTCAGGTTTAAAGTACTGACCGATCTTAAATGTTACCGCAAGTGCACAGTTATCTATTGAGTTAGATAACGGTAAGTACGGGTCGAATCCCACAAGGAGAACTACAAAATTCGAATAATTAGTCTTCAAATCTCTTTTGAAACTTAATTTAGTTAGAAAAAAAGCAATTGGTGAAGTGTTTGAAATAAAAATGCAAAGTAAAACTTCAATGTGAGAGTTAGAGCTTTGAGTTTACCACCATGAGTAGATAACACCATTAGGCCACTCTTAGATTAATCTTTTCCAAACTCATTAACACATCCTAAAGTAGATTCTCGTCTCACATTAGGATGGAAAATATGGCATTATGAGCAAATTGATTTCAAGCTTAAGTTATTTTAGTAACCTAAGAATCAAATGTGGATTAAAAAGCATACAAGGAATCCATATTTAAATGAAACGCCAAAATATCTAGCAAATCATAATGAAACTTAGACTAAAACATTGTAAGGAGCTTGTTAGAGAAATTGCAAGTATAGAAACTTATTTAATCTTGAGCTTAAGAAGTAGAAGAAGAAAGCATGAGTTGAATTCATATAATGAAATACAAAACATCTGACTTACCTCATAGGTTCATGACATAACCAAACTGCAAGACTAATTTAACTAAACAAACTTCTCTAATACATGAAAATGGAAATAACAAATCTTAAAGAACCTTCTTGGAGCTATCCTCCCATGGGCTCACCCACACCCTAAGGTGGGATGTTAGCCAAACATGGTAAGCTCTAGGACAAACTTTACTTATTTTTCTCTAAACTAAAACTACTTCAACTATTTCTCTCTCAAAAGTGCTTCCAAGTCTTCCCTCAAGTGTGTTCTTGTGTGGGGTATTTATAGATGAAGAATGGTGAAACTTATGTGTAGAGATAATGGGGTGGAAAGTGGAGTGTTGGAGTGAAATAAAGAAGAGTGTTGGAGTGAAATAAGGTGAAGTGTAAAAGTGATGAATTAAAGATATGGAAGAGTGTAAAAGTGAAATAAGGTGGAGTGTAAAAGTGATGGAGTACAAATGTGAGAATAGATAGTGGAGCTTGTAAAAATTCTTTAGCTATGATGAAGTTTCCATATAGATGTCCAAATCTTCAAGTTGATTCTCGAGATCCGTATACGATGATACTTTGTGGGCTTAACTTCATGGGTCTTTGGGCTTGAAAATCTTTGATATTTGACAATGCACATGTGAACTTCCAATGGGCTTTTTTAGTTGTTGTCTTAGCCTTATTGTGCCACTTTGTGTATGATTTGAGATTGGTGCTTGAATTTCTACAAAATACACAAAGGCGGCGACTACTTCACACCACTATATATACTGTCTCACACCACCATGTACTTTTTTTTTATATAAAATTTCCTACTAACTCACACCACCGAAAAAACTATTTTTGAAAAAAACAGTAACATAAAAACAGGGTAACTTTCGACCAATTTAAACCCTTAATTGAAACCGATTCTCAAGCTCATCGGAACATGAAAATTGTAGTACTCTGAGTTATCGAATAAAAATAATTTGAATCAATTGAAAATGTTTTGAAATGAGCAAGTTATGGTCATTTTACTAAAGTCACGCAAATATGTTTCACAATGAAAATGGGGTAGTGTCCTTGACTTTCGGCCAACTTATATGCTTGATCGAGACCGATTCTTAAGCTCACAAAAACATGAAAATTGTAATACTCTGAGTTATTAATAAACACAATTTGAATCACTTGAAAATGTTATCTAATTTCAAAACATTTTCAAGTGATTCAAATTGTGTTTATTAGATAACTCAAAGTACTACAATTTTTTGTGTTTGATGAATTTAAGAATCAGTCTCGATCGATACTACCCCGTTTTCATTACGATACAAATTTGCGCGACTTTAGTAAAATGATCATAACTTGCTTAGTTCAAAACATTTTCAAGTGATTCAAATTGTGTTTATTAGATAACTCAGAGTACTACAATTTTTGTGTTGATGAGCTTGAGAATCGATCTCGATCGAGCATATAAGTTGACCGAAAGTCAGGGACATTACCCCATTTTCATTGCAAGACAAATTTGGGCGACTTTAGTAAAATGACCATAACCTACTCTTTTCAAAACATTTTCAAGTAATTCAAATTGTGTTTATTAGATAACTCAGAGTACTACAATTTTTGTATTTGATGAGATTGAGAATCGGTATCGATCGAGCATATAAGTTGAACCAAAGTCAGGGATAATACCCTATTTTCAGAGACAGAGGGTGAGAGAGGTGGCGGGGTGGTGGTGGTGCTTGACGGTGAAAAGAGGGAGAAAGGTAGCGGTGACGAGAGGGAGTGGCAGTGGCGGGGTGATGGTGATGATGGCGGGGTCTGATGGAGAAGAAATGGAGGAAGGAGAAAAAGGAAAGAGAAGAAGAAGGAAAGAAAAGAAGATGAAGAGAGGGGAGGAGAGAGAAAATTTTAAATTTTGTGTTTTTATTGGTGGTGTGGGAAAGAAGTGGTAGTGTGGGAGAGAAAAAATTGATATAATGGTGTGAGACGGTACTTTAGGTGATGTGGAATAGTCGTTGTCATACACAAAATACACGTAATGAGATATTTTTATTAGATATTGGGACATAACAAATATGGAATTAAGGGATTAAAATGTATCATTTATAAGGCTATCAAATCCCCCCAAACCTACATTTTGCTAGTCCTCGAGGAAAAGAAGAATAAAAACTAACTCACTTTTGTAGGAATCACGATTACATTTAGCATATGTAATAAGCCTTTAAACCTCTAGATTTTCCCTAGTGAGGGTTTCCAGAAATGATACCCACAAACATTAGTGATACTCGAGATTCAGACTCAAAAAATTTAGTAAAAATAATTTTTTCCTGATTTAACCTAAGAGAGTTCCTAATTGAATGCGTAAGCCTTAAGAGATGCATTCCTGTAACTTATCAATCAATATTAAGTCAATAAGTGACTTCAGTGAGAACTATTCAAAGGATTTATGAATTATCCATTCAAGTTTATATGGATAAGATGAAATAATGAATAATAGATAGTTCACATACTAGACAAAAGATCGGAATTTGAGAATACAATAAATATGATCTCAAAAAGGGATATCATCTACTGAGAATGTTGATTCATTCACCACAGTTTTCTTAATTCACCCTCCACACTCCGGTCATATTTTTCTAAGGACCAGAGAAGATTTTGACTGAGTTGTAACGAGGCTTAGGACAAGTGTAAAAAAGAAATGATAAGGATAAAAAAAACGTTTGAGAAAGTTAGAGGTTTTCTAAGATAAGTGTAGATGACTTCAAAGCTTGATTCAACTCCTTCGTTTGTGAGCATCCAATTTTCTTATTGATTGTAAGGAAGTACTACTTTTTTTTTTTTTTTGCCCTATATAAAATGACATTGGATGTTGAGGCTCTTTATAAATTCTTTTGATACTATGGAGTATAATATTATATGTTGAACCCCTTCTTTCTTTGATAACTCATCCCTAACCTTTCTCAAAAGCAAAAGACATGGTAGACATAATTGGGTAATTAGTGGGTTGAATTGGTGGTTAGTGGGCTAAACGATAAAAGACTGACATAACAGGCTTCAAACTGGTTTCAAGGGTGAACAATAGAAAGGGTAGGCTACAAGGCTGAAACTAGACAAAAAAAACATATCTTCACTTCCCTAAATTAATGTGGGTTCTATGCCTTGGGTAAACTTCAGAACATACTGTAGTGACATGATTCAACTTTGATGTTTTATTCTCAGTTTTTGACAGAAACAAAGAATTATAGAGATCATGCAACAAGATAATGTAGGACTCAAAAACTTCAAAATTAGCTTATAACCCTAAAAAATGAGAAGACTAAAAATCTTACAGGGTTTAAGTCTCTACTATTATTCTCATGTTCACTAGATAACTAAGCCAGTTTTCTAACTTTAAATATCGAAGTTAAAACACAACTCTCAATACAAACTATTAGAAAATGCCTAGCTTATGAGTAGTACAAAATATTGTCTAATATTGACAAACTACTAACTTTCAAAGTTTCAAATCCTACACTCAGATGCCTTTGCAACTAGGTTTATGGAAACTAATCTCATCATGAACAAGTACTCGGGTTACAAAGACTAAAGAACTTTTTTTTACTCAATGTACAACCAATTTTCAAGTGCGACATAAGTTTGGAAACTTCTCCCCCAAACCTAAATCATACATTATCCTCAATGTTCTAAAATAGGACACCATGGGTCGAACATGAACAAAAGAAGGACAATAATAAGTAGAAATAGAAAGGGTTTACCATTAAATGACATGAGTACTCAAATGAATTCTGTTAAGATCCAAAAGTAGGCTCCAATCAAATCATAATCAAGTGATATTTTTTTTAAGACTCGGAATTTTTAAACTTTTTTTTTGTATATATATTTTTTTGAAATGACTAAAATCTAATGCAACCTAAGATGATATGACCTAAACGAAATGCAATATGCGAATGTACCTAAAGGGGGACACTAATCATGACACACAAACAGTGCTCAATCAATTGCTATCCATCCATCCAACAAGCAACAATTTGATTATCTTCAATTAAGTGCAGGGGATGATTGATTTTTAAAACCCAATCTAATTGAAATGGATAATGATTTTAAGCATCTCAAAATCAATTCTCACCCTAGTTAAATTTTCCAATATGTCTTGTAAGGGATAGCTTATTACGTAAAAACTCCTTAGACCACCACACTAGGCATAGATGCGTTCTTACCAGATTTTACTCTGTTTGGTGTAGTAGAACTGGCTAAGCCTTTCAAAGGCGTCTTTAAGATTGCATACCAACTGGCAATAGAGCAACCTTACTTGAAAAGAGTCCAATCACAGTCTATTCCTTTTATGAGGTCCTATGAACACCGTTCTAATTGGCTTTAGTTATCTGAGTTCATTTTATTAAATTTGGCCAAGTTTAAACATGAATTGGAGTGATGAGGTGGGTGATCATGTCCCACTTAGTTGCAAATAGCCAGGTCCGCTCTTACGTAGTTTAGCATAGTTTGATATCTTGCAAAATTTTAAACACTAAAAAAACATTTCAGAAACACTTCTTGCAGGAGATTCAAGTGGGTTAAGAGAGGCACCGCACTTTACTTTCGGTTGTATCTTGGACCCTGTTTAATTTATTACAACTTAATAGTATAAATTTAAGTCCTCACAACCACTCAAAGAAAAAAAATGTCCTAATTATTATCCTAGTGTCCTTCATTGTTCACTAAGCTCACTAAAGCTCTTCTCCAAGTATCATTTTTGCACAAACCCTTAAAATTATACCATAGGAGAATGATCAATGACTTAAAATACAAAGTATAGAACCATAGTTTTGAAAATCATTCAAGTTTGGCAAAACAGTGCATTGCTAGAAATTTCCAGAATTGATAGATCAACTTTGAAAAATCGTGCAGAGTTCAATACTTTATGAAATTCAAATCTGCAAATTTCCCTGATTGCTAACAAACCAAGTTTTTCTTAGAAAATTTCTAAAAATTCATTTGGATGAAAGAAAGTAGAGGAAAGTTGAAGTGAATAACAAAAACAGTACACTGTTCAGATTATGTATCTGACTATCCAGATTGTGAATAACAAATATAAAATTGGGGGCTTAAAATGTATAATTTATAAGGCTATCAAATACAACCCATCTCTAGTTCATTATTATTACTATTATTATTACTACTACTACAACTACTACTAGCATAGACTGATGCACCCAGTCGATGAGTTGTTAGGTTTATATTTCTTTTAATGTGAATTGTTTTGGAACATTCAAAATATACTAGCTTGTGTTCCAGATGATACTGCCAAGTTACTTTCTGTTGCCATGATAAATGCTCGCTTCTGCCATTGATCGATTCTGCAATGTCTTTGCTATCAGTTATCACTACAACCTTCTTGTACTCATTTTCCATCGCCCATTCACTTGCTAGTCTGACCTCTTCCAATTCAGCTTCAAAACTTGTTTTCATGCCTTTCCTGCACCATCCTTTATTAATCCCTATTATCTTTCCGTCTGCATCAATCGCGTAGAAAGCAAAACAACCATAAATTAACATGCTTGTAAAATTATAAAGTTGAATAACCCTCAGATAAATGAATTCCTTTATTTTTATTTTTGGATTAAAGTAATTATGTATGTACTGAACACGTATCCATTGTATGGCTCAATGTCAGACTTTCAATTAAATTCCTGAATATTTTTTGAGTTTTGTAAGAATTAAAAAGACTTTAGAGATTTTATTTATTTATTTATTATATTTTTTTTCCTAAGACAATTGTTCGACCAACCATGCTATACGGTTCAGAATGTTGGGCTACTACGGGACAACATATGCATAGGATGGCAGTAGCAGAAATGCGTATGTTAAGGTGGATGTGTGGTAAAACTCGTAAGGATAAAATTAGAAATGAAAGAATTAGGAGATACTTAGGTGTAGCGCCCATAGTGGAAAAAATTAGAGAAAGACGTTTAACTTGGTTTGGTCATGTGCAGAGGAGACCAAGCACGGCGCCAATTAGAAAATGTTTAGATTGGCAAGTTAATGGAGGGTGTAGACGGAGGGGACGACCGTTGAAAACTTGGATGAAGACGGTGAATGAAGATATCATTGAGCTTGGATTAGGTGAGGAAATGTGGGAAGATCGCATTGCTTGGAGAACCAAAATTCATGTAGCCGACCCCGAAAATCTCGGGAATGGGCTTTGATGATGATGATTTATTATATTTTTTCCAACTAAGATTTCACAAAAAGGGATATTGATGTAGAATAATGCATATGGTGTTTGACATTTGTTATGGTGACCCAAATCAATTGTATGACAATTGTTATTGTATTATATCATAGTCAAAGGTTTTAATTAATATATTCTAAACTTTGTTAGTAACATGAATGTGTGTAGTATTGAATTTATCAGGAAGCTTGCGTTCCGAGATCATGTTACCAAAATTCTAAATTAGTTTTTGAAAATTTAATTTTACTCAAGAACAACTCTTAATGGTTATTTTAAGAAAAATTTTCTAACTTTGAATGTCAATTGAGACTTCTAACCAACATCACACTCTATTTGCTAGTGTTAGATTATATTTTGTTTAGAATTAGAATTATAAAAGTCACCTTGAACATATGACTGATTTCTCATTTTAAATTTAGAGTCTACTAAAACTAATTTAAAATGGGGTTACAACAATTTATATCCTATACTATTGTGAAATAAAATATAAATAACTATAAATTAAACTGAGAAAGTTGGTTGGGTTTCACAAAGCGATAAACATTAGGGACGAACAATCTCTTAAAACCAATCAATTAATCTAAAATCACAATAAATTCCACCAAAACTATAAACTCCTCATATTAGGTGTCTTCTTACGGCACACTCAATTACAAGTTTAATTCACCAATACAAAATAAGTTATAAATATCAACATAAAATAAATCTAACTACCAATCGAGGATTGTGATTTCGTTTTTCGAAGTAATTTCGATCTTCTATTTTTAAGAAATATTTCGGGTATGTAGAAAATTTTCGAGAATATGCAAAAAAGTAAGATACAAGTTAATTAACCTAATAACACATTAAATATATTAAATGAATTCTAGCAAGCAAGTATCCATTTAAATGTAATTTTCTTCATAATTATTTGGGGTTTACACAAAAATATGGAAATCTAAAAAATGACAATATTTCTGCCAAAAAATGTAATTCGTTTCATAACTTTTTGAGTTTTACACCAAAATGCCAAAATTTACAAAAAAAATGAAATATTTTGAAATAATGTACATTTCGATTTCAGTATTTAAATTTTGAGATCTAAAAAAAAGAAATATTTTGCGAAATTTCGTAAAATTTCACGGAATCACAGTCTTGGTTGAGAGGCTGAACCTGTCTTTTCACACTAGCATCACCTATTTTTTTAAAATTGCCGCCTTTCTTTGTAGGTTTGATCCATTGACATGTAATCCACTGATAATAGTCTTGACATCCCTACCATGTAAGGTTCGAAGCTGCCCTCTTTAATATTGTATATCTCATTTTTTTTTTGCTAGTACCATATGATTTGGGAAGAATGTAAATGCAATTCGCTTTCAATCCAGGGTATTTTTGCAGTTAAGAGAGAAAAAAAGATGGGGGACTCGAGAACAATGTTTCATCAACTAGGCTTTCCAGTATCGACCATTTCTTTGTGCTTCATTCTTGCTTGAAAAATCTCATATACATCAAGCTTGGACTTGAACTATA
The DNA here is from genome assembly GCA_963556465.1 of Berberis vulgaris. Classification (NCBI taxonomy): domain Eukaryota; kingdom Viridiplantae; phylum Streptophyta; class Magnoliopsida; order Ranunculales; family Berberidaceae; genus Berberis; species Berberis vulgaris. Next base: position 44,318,153 of record OY747128.1, on the reverse strand, counting down.
AACTAGCAACAACCCAAGAGATGATGATTCCAATAGGTAGTCTATACCCTCACCAACAAATTTAGGTGCATCTTTTTTTAGCTCTTGGAGAAGAGGATCCATAATCCTCGTGACCATCATATTTGAAACTTGTTGCCATAATAATGCAATTTGAAGAAGTTGGTTCCAACGTTAGCACAATCTTATCCAGATAATAATTCGCGCTATAAGTAGTCTTTTTTGGGTCAGAGCTTAACAAGTGTGGAAGTTCAAAATTTTCTCTTGTAAGTTGTAACTAGATTTTTTCCAACAACTATACGGTTGTTGTCCTTGATAAATTGCCAACTCTATAAAAGCTCAAACTTGTAAAGGGCAAATCCAATAATATATCAAGCGGAAGCGAGAACGGGGTCGTGGGACTATAACATATATCGTGGGATACCAATCATATAATTAGACCGTAAATTCACACAGTACTACCGTGGATAATCACATGAGCAATTTAGGCCCATGGATAATTATTGGAGTGGGCTTAATATTTTGTAAAGAGTAGTAATAATAAATGAACAACATTGTACAATGAGGGATGGAAATTGAGGAATGAGAGGTTCGAGTACCTCTAAAGCAATAGACTCCCAAGACTTACAAACCTCACTAAACCTCATGTGATCAATAACATTGTCAATCAACCACGATAAAGTCTAATGTAGAAGGTCTATTGGCAAGTATGACCACCCTGCACCCATGATGTTATTCTCCATTTTCTTCCTCCTCTGCTGTTGTTGCTGCTGCAAACACATTCCAAGTATGCTTTATAAATGGGGAGATAAAGACCTTATAAGCAAGCCTCATCCACTCTGCATTGTCCTAGTTGTGGTGGAATTCTTTTTCTTAATCATTTTTCTGCTAAAATTGAATATTATATATTTTGTGATGTTATATTGATCAATTGAGAAAACTTGCTATTGCCTTATAATTCACACCAATTGCTTTTTTGAGACATTTTCTCTAATAGAATTCATAGATTTTACTACGGCATTGATATTACTTTATTCAGGAAGTACCTGGGATTATATTCTTGATTGCCTTCAATGGTTATTAGTAACTTCTTTTGAAGCTCGTGAGTCTGAGTCCAAATTATCATGCCAATGGGGTACCAGCGTAGTGGTAGGCCTATGGCAGATGGAATCATAGGTTCAGGGTTTGAATCCTGACTGTGACATCTGGGGTGGGAGGGGTTAAGGGATTAAAAAAAGAACTCACAATTATCATTTAATTTCTAGATTATTACTGATTTAGTCTCTTACGATTGAAACATCAAGACTCCCCTTTTTTGGTCTGCAAATGAACTATATACTTAGCTTCATAGGATAAAGTCGCTGCAAATAATTGAAAACTACTTGTTGGAATGCACTTATTTATAATTGCATGAAAAGATGGCCGCTCACTCCCTTGCCTCGCTCCTCCGCCTTTGTTTTCTCAAGTAAAATAACTAGGAATGCCACTAGTGATGATTGCAAGAATGCAATTTTCTTAGCAAACGACATTTGCCAAAATGGTAAGTATCAATTTTCCTTGCCTGGAAAAGAAAATAATCAATATTATAGCAACAGATCCACCACACCAAAACAGGAGTTTTGTAACTGCTACAGCGTGTAACTGAAAATACATGTATCACATGGGAAGCCATACTATTCATGGTGATTCAATATAGTGTATCACACATTTCATGATACTGTTTTGTTGACTGTATCAAGTCAGACATGATGCTAACCTGGAAATTCCAATGTGATACTGATATCCAACGGAAAAAAAAATTATAATTAAAATACCCTTATTAATAAAATAAAATAAAAGATAGAATAACTTTCAAAATTGTCTTCATTCACGAAACTATCATACACGTAACATCCGGGAACATACAATTGTCAAATCAAATCATCAACTCACTAATGACCCATCATGGCCATTGCTTCAAAATATTTATATAGGACTGAATTTGGTTTGCAAGCCTTGAAAAGTTGAGGACATTGTCACTCTGAAAAAAAAACTGATAACAACTGAAGTTCACACATTCATGTAACAACTAAAATGTAATAACTAATAAATCAATTTTCACATATTCCAGAGAGCAGAAATGTTGCATTATGTGCGAATCCTGAAATAATGTACAAATACGGCATGGTCAAAACTTTGACACCGAGTACACTTGCATACACTAGCAACTTCGCATAGCGTAGCTTAAATAAAATAGTCCAAGAAGGATTTAGTTTGCTTCATGGAGGAAGAATATCAGTGAATGGTAACTATTATTGAGATCACATCATGATATGCCCGCAAGTCACCACCATGTTTTGTATTACTTTCACATTCAATAAATATTCTACCAAGACATAGTAACCTTCTTCAAGCATTCCCTGCTATCAGTACCATAGTTAGAATAGCAAGCAAACCAAAATTTGTCTCAGTAATCCAAACAAAAATGAAGAAAGACAAACCGCAAGTCGGACCTCCAAAGAATTGCATAATACATGGTTGACAGAAGCAACTGGAAGGCTTGTTTCAGCAAATTTCCTCATGTCAAATAAAAGATGGAGCATAAAAGCTAACATTCATCGGTATTTGTTCAATTAAAGCAATCCATATTCACGTCAGTAACATCAAGTTGCAGTATCTAAGCTCACAAACTAGAATCGAACCTATGTTGCTCATTAAGGCAAATAAAACAAAAATAAACAATCCTACTCCAAATACCTAGGCTGCAGGCCTAGGTGAAGCTTCTTAGCAAATATTATGAGGATTCACATTATCAACACAATGGACTTGTCAAAAAGTTACGTTACCTTGGATGGGTGTGTCCCAGATCACCATGAACGAATTCCTTTATATATGTTCCAGCATGTACAGGGATATCATTAGTTCCACAAAACCATCTGAAATCTAAATCATGAGGTGGAATGCATGAGATTGTCATTTAACCTAGTTTCTAATGTTCTGATATGCAATGAGAGTCTGCGCAGAACAATCAAGACCAGAAGAGCAATACACAATGAGGATTTCCAATGTATTAGTTCTAATAAATTACAAAGCTTACCTCAAGCACAATCTTCAAAGGGAATAGCCTCTCTAGACTACATATGCAAATGGGGTTTGTGAGTCAACGTAGTTGAACTCACAGTTATGGGGGTTAGACTAGAATATAAGAACTAATGGGGTTAAACATGAATAGTTATGAACAAATGGGAAATAACCCTATATTGTAAGGGTTTAAACTATTTTGAGAACATAATTGTAGAATAGCACATGTTATGGCAGTGAGAAGCTTGGCTACGGCTCAGTTATAATTTTTTTTTTAATGTACTGTAATATGTTTCGCAAATTATTAAGGTGTCTGAGATGCCTTGGCGATCTTGTTTACCTTTCTAGAGGAAAGTGTCTTTAGTTCCCTTTCACTTATAAGTTCTTTTAATGTCAAAAAATCAAACATACAACCCCAACACCTACTCCCATGCACCCACCTACGTGCCACCACACACGCATGCAGGCTTACAATCAGGACTAGTTGGAGCACAAGAGACTTTGATATATGCATACAAATTGTAGTTAACATCCAAAAAGTTGCAATTCAAAAGCTAACTAGGGTGACAGATTGCAGATATAAAACAACTTTTCCAGAGACTAAACCAAAATCAAGTTACGGAATGCTTGTTATGTGAAGATAATTTGCTTTATTCTTCTTTCTGAATGTTCGTGCCATTCATACCCCACGAATTAAAAACATATGCATCTTTCATGTATTTGCCACGTGAATATAATGCATATTCATAATAACAAGAAGAAGAATAAAAGAAATAAAGTTATATCTTACAACGCAAGAGAATCCATCAAAAAAAGTATCCCTCAACAAATCTAGCATTTGATATCGAGTTTCTGACAAAGACTACAAAATGTGGCATTAATTGAGATGCAAAAGAGGAGCTCGCATAACACAAGTACATATGCCCCCGACACGCAGTTCCCAAGTCACAAGAAACATGAAAGCTCATTTCAATATACTCCACACTAAAATGGGTCACACCATCCATAATTTCATTTCTACTTTGAGGCGGTTCATGTAACGACTTATCCACAAAATATTTTATTGTCCGCACTGAGTTCAAGGCACGCACGACTTTAAAACGAGTAGTACTTTGTAGATTCAAATTCGCACATATATAGCACATCCCCTCCTTCGCTAGAAGACTATAATTTCTCATTTGTAGTTTGCCAAATCTATTGGTATTCATGGGCTTCTTCTGCACCCTCCCCTCAAGCTCGCCTACACAGGGGTATTACAATCCACCCCTCTTGAAAGCCCAACGACTTCGTTAGCATACTTTCGACTAGATTAGACTATGATATCATTATGTAATGACCTGATCCACAGAGTACTATATTGTCCGCTTTGGACCGAAAATGAACAATATAGTATTCTTTAGATCGGGTCATTACAATTCATGCACATAATCCACTATTAAATAGTCAAACCTTTTGTACACCATGTTTAGGTTTAGAAGTGTTCACTTCATTAGATATGCCGAATTCTAAAACAATCAAAGGTTCAAACTTCAGAAAACAATAGTGCTTTCAGATGTCTGACAAGGTTTTATGATACAACAACCAACTTGCACAGTTAATAAATGCTATAATTTGCACATTTTTGGGGTTTATCATATAGTTCTGGAACTAGGTAGCTATTAAAACTACACAATGGTGCAACATACCATTTTTTTCAAATATTTCTAGCTAGTTATTGAAACTACACCACAATGGTTCAACATACCATTTTTTTTTTCAAATATTTGTTCTCTCCCTGGTAGATCATACTGTTTTAAAATTAGAGAGCTCCTTACAATGATATAGTGAATGATCAGCTTTTATTATAAAGAATTACAATGGGCTACTGAACATGTCTAATGTACTTGCCCACTCCGCTCCATCAGACAATCAAAACTGAAAAAGAAACAGCCTCTTAACAAGATGCAGGATGGCACCCAGTTCAGCACAATTCTAACATGCAAAACAGGCTCCTTCACAACTCTTTGCTGGTCGGCTATACCACTATAGGGGAGCTTTAGTTCAAATCTTTCTACCTGCCCATAAGACCACACAACTCAGCAGCTTCCACCAAATCATTACTCTGACAGAAGGCCACTAAGAGAACAAAATAAGTATCAACATCAACATATGCTAAGCGATTATTTGTCTCATTTCTAATTTCTTATAAAATCCAATGCCATCAACAATTTGTCTCTAAAATCAGAGCTGCTTCATCCCACTTGCTGACACCACTTCTACCACATTCTTACTCTGGAAGGACGACACAACAAACAAACTGCAGGACATGTAGCTTGAAACTCTGCCACCTGCAAAAGAAATAAAAGCTAAGGCTTGCATCTAAGGAGTATATGTTTGGCGAGAATTGGGGGGGAGGAAACTAACTATTAAGCTATGTAACAAGGATACTTCGTAATAAAATAAATAAGTTTTTTTTTAATGCTAACTTAATAATACATATAGTACTCTGAAGAAGGGCCCAAAACAAACAATATAGTACTCTGAAGAAGCTATATGTGAGGAATCACGTCGTGAAACTAGACGAAAAGATGAGATCTTTCAGATTCGTCTGAAGGAGTAGAATTGATCAATGTTGACTGGGAGAAACTGCCCATGTTTGACGTGTACGAAGGGGATACAGTTATTCACAAGTTAATGTGTTGCGAGACTGAAATACATCACGATATTATTTTTTTCAGGTTTTCATGTGAAAGAAAATATGAAAATCAAAGAATTTTTCAAGAACGGGGCGATTGTCACAAATAAGGATAATAACCCTATTTCCCCATAAGTCGAGAATTGTGATCTGCAACTTGAAATATGATGGTTTTTGTTCAATATTAGAAAATCAAAAAAGAAAACTTTGGGAACCCTGAATCCCCAACAACCCAAACTAGAAAAAGAAAAACAGAAAAAGGTGAGGGAGGAAGAAGACTTCCCCGGATTAGGTCAAAGTCAACGTCAAGCCAACACCCATCATCACCGAAACCCCCTTTTATTTAACCACTTAGCTCACTCATCCTCTCTTCTCTTCAAAGAGGGGAAAAAGGAAAAAAACTTTGTATCGCCTACGTTGTCTCCCTTTCTTCTCTGCAATGGCAGCAGTGCCAAGTTACTTTAGATACGACGGATCATTTTGCCAACATGCCATCGCAACAACAACTCCCCCCGAGTGTTCGCCAACTTTGGTGTTGGTTTGAGTCGAGAAGATGACTTTGTTGGAAAGAATTTGGGTAGGGGTTATTTGCACTCCACAAATTTGTTAGCACCACCTTCAAATTTTATTTCAGTTGGGGACCAGGATGTGCAGCCCCATCAAAACCCCTATTAACCACCACAAACTTATGATTTTAGTCATTCTTATGATAAAGTTATTTAAATCATGAGATAAGACATGTACCACCGCTGGTCAGAGTTTGTGATCAAATTCGGATCGCTTTTGAAGCTCAACTCAATTTGGGCAGAAGTTTGTGCGCATAAATATCCAAATCTTGGGCTGGATTTCCTTTAAGACAGATTAATTCCGACATTATTTTTTAAGAGAATTTTTATTTGATTCTTAACGATATAAACAAATTACCAAGGGAAAGTTCGAGGTCGACTTTATTGGCACATTTTTTGGATATTGCATCCTCAAAGCTCGAATTTGAGCTTTTCGAAGTGGGGGAGAATGATATGATAATGGTTATTTTGTATTTATTTCATTATTGGGTTGGTCGATAGAAGCCCAAGTAGGAAGTAGAAGTCTAATTAGATTAGTTTTAGAGTTTTATTTTGGTTAAATAGCTTAATCAGAAGTTGTAATCAGTTTTGTTTTATTTATCAAGTTTCAAAGATTTAGTTTGTAAGCTTTTGCTGAACCCATCACTAACTAGCTGGTGGTGAGTGGTGAGTGATGTTCTCCCTGAGGGGTAAGGGGTAATGTAAGAAATAAAAGCATGATTTAACTTAGTGGAGATATATACAGTTTCAACAGCTTATTGCTTATTGATGGGTTGGAAGCAAAGGGACAGTCTGATCCTAGCTCATATGTTACAATTATCTGAGAAAGGCTGGTCCAGAGATTAGGATTTCCATTACTAAAATCTTAGTGGGGTAAGGAACACAGTCTGTTGATGTTTTTACTAGCGTTCTTGATGTGCAAAGAGTAATACGACAATATGGATCCCCAACTTCTACAGGATTCCTCATCTGTAAGGTGTTATCAATATTTTTGTTTTAAATTAAAGCACATCTTATACTAGAAATGTTTGTTTTACCTTCCACGTGCGATGGTGGGGGTGTGAGACTGGTCCAGAGATTAGGATTTCCATTACTAAAATCTTAGTGGGGTAAGGAACACAGTCTGTTGATGTTTTTACTAGCGTTCTTGATGTGCAAAGAGTAATACGACAATATGGATCCCCAACTTCTACAGGATTCCTCATCTGTAAGGTGTTATCAATATTTTTGTTTTAAATTAAAGCACATCTTATACTAGAAATGTTTGTTTTACCTTCCACGTGAGATGGTGGGGGTGTGAGGCCAAGGAAGCCAATCAATCCTCAAGTGAATAACTAATTAAACGATTTGATATATACCCGGAAAAAAAAGGATGGGGTCAGGGTTTTTTTCCTTTCCATGTCATGAAGTAAACTATTTGGAGATAGTTGTAGAGATTCAATGTCAAAAGCGAATAACTATTGATGCTAAAAACATCTGGAATAGCCAAATGGGTGGAGTGACTTCCAAAACACATCAATAATCATGAGGGGATGAGCTTAAAATGCATTTCCAAAACCAAGAATAAAGGGTGCATCTCTTAAGTCAGAAAAGGACGTTAGGAAGATGTGTGGCATGTCAATAGAACACTAACGGAGTCTTTAACAAGATCATAAGTGAAGCATGAAGAATAACTACACAATAAGTCACCTTTGTAATGACATGGCTTTGTCAGGGTGGAATTTTCATCACAGGGGGAAGAAGCCATCCAGTAGTTTAATGAACTACCTCTGGCAGTCCTCAAGGATGAAGATAATGGATGGGCGTGGATAAGAGTTTATTCATTGCATCTTTCTTTGGAAAGGGATGTAAAGACACACTCTTTAGCAATGCATAGGAATTTTCCAAATACGATGGTTTGAGAGTTGGCATAGCCATTAGCCGAGACTTAGGGGTCTCTCTTTTGAGCAGTATTTTCTGTACTGGGAAGATCTGATCTTACAGCTCAGCAATGATATCTCTAATGTGAAGCCCTGAAATCCAGATGTATGTATTGGTTTCAATTCCTCAATCCTCTGTTATTCAATTCTTGTTTTTCTTTTCATTTTTCTTTTTTTTTCCTATCAATCAAACAAAGCAGGGGTACATTCATAAGAAAGCAAAAAATGAGTGAGAAAGTCACAAGGCAAAAGAGAATATAAATTAGCAATTACGGGTAAATAAACTAACCCAATAAAATATGCAGACAAGAAATTCTACATTAGTGATTATACCCAATGTCAAACCAGAGCTTTGGTCTCATTACAAATGCTTGAATATCCAAGAGTTTCTCCATTTCCAGAGTACCCAAATAAATACCAGCTAACGGCACTCTCTTCCACAGCTAAACACCTTTAAGAAAATAGCCATCTATACGTGAGTTGGAGGCCATTTAAATGAAACTGTGAGCCTCAGGAACAGTAGTTGAAGCCTCATTACAAATAGAACCCCAAAAAAATGTGTAAAGGGGAAAACATCATGAAGAGTTGGGGTGAATTATGTGGTCAAGAATTATTATTATTATTATTTTTTTTTTGGGGGGGGGGGAGGGGGTGCTCAAAAGAGAAGCAAATTTTGAGCTATGTGCGGAAGATTCTCACCCAACTGAATCTGGACTCTCTTCCAGACTCCTCTTTTGTATATTCCGCCACGTCCTTGGCATGTTGGACATTGAAGATTCATAAATTACTCTCCCACTGATGGGACATATCCATCGAACATATTTCCTAAATTTCCCAAGTGAGTTTGGAATTTGTTGGGTCTTCCCAGAAAATTAAAAATCGATAGTCAATGTATTTTGAATTTAAGTGAATGTTCCCAAATTGTGTTCTTAAGGAGACAAAGGTCATCATGGTATTGAGAGTCGGCATGGCCAAGACTAGGCGCAGTGGTGGAGCTAGACTTTTCACTGAAGGAAAGCAATTTCCTGTCTCAGACATATAGTACTCTAATACTCAGATCTAAGCACATATCTCGAGGTGTGTGCATAAATGGTTAGGTGCGCCGAGGTTTTGATCTAGGGAGCAAATTAAGCAACAAATCAGAGTTAATTCAATAAAGTTCATAAATTATAAAACACTATTAAAAAAAGAAATAAAATGTATAAATATGTATTGAATCCTTACCAATAGCTAACCTAAACTATCAACGAAACAAGAACAACAAAATGGTGTAAAAACATAAGAATTAGTTAACAAGAAATTATGAAACATTGTTTACCCATCAAAATGAATATTGATTAGAGATGCAACTTGGGCGGGCTCAGCCCGCCCAACCCGTGTCAAACCCGATACTTGGGAGGGACGGGCAATACCTAGGTTGGGTTAGGGTCTGATTTTATTCAAACCGAAAAAATTAGGTTTGGCATGGCAATTGAGTTTCCCAACCCGAGCCCAATATGTATATACGTATGGTTAATAACTTATGAAAATATATCACATTAGAAAAGTTTGAATATTTCATATATTAAATATTTTTTATAGAATGTGCCAAATATATTCATTCACATTTTGGCTTATATATTCACCTATTTTGGCATGAATGTTAAATTCAAATTACCTTTTCTATATTGAATCCACATTGATTATTTTATTCAATATATATATTTTTTGGTAGTTGCTTGATAGATGAGAATTTATTTATTACAAATTTGAAAAATGCAAGTTTGTAGACTTATAATTAGAGTTTTTTTTAAAGCATGTTAGAAGTTGTTTGATTGTATCAATTTTTATTGAACTTGTTCGTTCAACTAAGACAAATATCAAGTTAACTAACACGATTTAAGTGGACAAATCGACAACCCGGACACTAAGATGCCAAATTGGGTTGGTTATGGACACATAGAGGCCAACCCAAGGTTTGGGTTGTGCTGGAAATAGGCAAAACATCGAAACAATGAGTTAATCAAGGGCAATGCTTTCAACCCACCCACCCCGCCCACTTGCACCATAATATTGATTATGGCGGTGGATAATACATTCTCATATTCGGGAAGCATCGCATAATGGCCTCACAATCAAGATGTAAAAAAAGTCTTGCCCTATGCAATTCGCAAATCAAAAGTTCTCAAATCATTCACACAATTTTGCAACTCAAGTATGTTTTTCCTCCTACTTTCATATCAAATATTTCCATAACCCTTTTCCTTTTGATATATTCATTAATGAAATGATGGGATAGACAAGGAGCGTAGAAGAGAGGCGAGTATATGATATGTAGGCACTTGGGAGTATATGATATGTAGGCACTTGGGAGGGAGTGAATTAAGTTTGATTATTGATTGAAATCTATCTAAATGTGGGCCTGAAAATACTTTAGCTTAATTGAATGGGGATTTAGTAGGTATCAAAATCACCTACATATTTGTTTTCAAAGTTAAAGTGGCCAATCAACTACTCTCTATCTGGATTTTCGAACAATTTGAAACATTTGTGTTCAGGGTAGGAGACAAAATCTCATTTAGCATACATTTTTAAGGGATTTTGAAAGTTGAGGGGGCAACTGCCCCTCTAAGCTTGTATGTGGCTTCGCCGCTAACTAGGCGATTTATCTTTTGAGCGGCAGTGGGAAGGTCTTATCTAACAGTAATTATATCTCTTTCCGGATGGCAAGCTTTGAAATATAGATGTATTTGCAAGGGCGGAGCCAGGATTTTTGGCCAAGGGGGGCAAAAAAAAAGTTTTGAATAGATCATACAAATCTAAATTTCAAGGTTATTTCGATACAATATTCTCAATTTTGCTTTTGATACAATAATATTCTCAATTAACAATTGGCTAATAATTACTGACAAACAAATAACTACTTATGCGGTTATGGTTATACTATGAACATTCAAAATTTTGATTTTCAAGAGAAGTAAAGAATCTTAGTGATTTTGTTTTTGAAATTTCATTTCACAGATATTGCAATAAGTTTAAGATTACTTACAAAATTAATGTTTGTAAAATGGATTCTAAATTCATCGACATGATGTCAACTTAATTAATTATATCCAGAAGAACCCCAATTAGTTGTAGCTAAATGTAGATGGTGAAAATGAGTTTGATTTTATAAGAAAGTAATTGTGTGAGGTGGTATATAGAATACTAGTAAGAGAATAGAGAAACACATGTGTCAAGTGATTGAATTGAAGTGCAGGAGGCAAATTACCTTTTTTGCATGGAACTTATAAAAGTTATGCTGTAAGTTGGTGGGCAAACATGGTATTTTCATTGAGCATGTTAGTACAAGTGTACAACTTTATTAAGAGTAGTAGTTCTTAATACTTAATATATATTTTTAATAAGGGTTGAACCATAGTTTGTTTATATCTCAAGGGGGGCAATATAGTTTGTTAGATTTTTAAGGGGGGCAACCAATGAAAAGTTAATAAAAATAGTACTAGACCCACTCCATTTTTGTACAACAGTGTTATAAAATTTTAAAGTTGAAGGGGGCAATTGCCCTGCTTAGGCTATATGCGGCTCCGCCCTTGTGTATGTGTCAGTATAATTTTAATTTCCTTATATCTGCTATTCTATTCTTCGTTGTATCGTTATATGGTCAAAAAGTTAAATTTATATGGTCACGAAATGAGGGAAAAAATAAAAACTCTCCAATAATCAAAAACTCATTACATAAAGCAGTTTAACGTGGTATCTATAATAGTAAGAGGTAACTGTAACTGCAAGTATATGCTAAGATACTTGAGTAGTAAAGCACATAGCCAACAACGCCAGAATGTGTCACCAATCTATCAATTTGCTAAAACTAAGTAAAGCAATCAATATGAACTCTTGCACTGAAAATGTACAAGAGTCCATATTGATTGGGGTATAATACTAATGTAGAAGAAATGTACAATTGCAATTGAAACATTTGTGTGTGTGTGCATGCACGCCGGCGGGGGGGGGGGGGGGGGGGGGGGGGGGGGGGATGGGGGTGGGTGGGATGGTTCAGATACAAAATCTCATTTAGCATACAATTTTAAGGGATTTTGAAAGTTGAGGGGGCAACTGCCCCTCTAAGCTTGTATGTGGCTTCGCCACTAATTAGGCGGTTTCTCTTTTGAGCAGCAGTGTGAAGGTCTTATCTTACAGTAATAATATCTCTTTCCGGATGGCAAGCTCTGAAATATAAATGTATGTCAGTATAATTTTAATTTCCTTATATCTGCTATTCTATTCTTCGTTGTATCGTTATATGGTCAAAAAGTTAAATTTATATGGTCACGAAATGAGAAAAAAAATAAAAACAGCTCTCCAATAATAAAAAAAACTCATTACATAAAACAGTTTAACGTGGTATCTGTAATAGTAAGAGATAACTGTAACTGCGAGTATATGTTAACTTGCTAAGATACTTGGGCAGTAAAGCACATAGCCAACAACGCCAAAATATGTGTCACCAATCTATCAATTTGCTAAAACTAAGTAAAGCAATCAATATGAACTCTTGTACTAGAAATGTACAAGAGTCCATATTTATTGGGGTATAATACTAATGTAGAAGAAATGTACAATTGCAATTGAACATCCCCATCTCTCCTCCTCATCTCCTCTCATCACCATCTTCTCCAAACACACCAAGCACCATATTTGCAACTAAAACAACAGCTTGCCACACGCATCTTCTCCAACACCCCACCCCACCATTTTCTCCAAAAACCCCTCCACTCACGTGTGACACCACCCCGAACCCAACACCCAACAAATCGACACAACCCCCACCCGCAAACACCATCCAACGCCACGCAACCTTCGCGTGCGATATTGGGTCCCAATTCCACGGAAAAGTAAGGCGAGATTGGGTGTCAATCTCACAAGTGTAGATAAGTAAACGAACTAACCCAATAAAAAATGCAGACATGAAATTCTACAATGGTTATACCCCAAATACAACCCCAATGCCAAGGCAGAGCTTTGGCATCATTACAAATGCAGAGAAGATCCCTCCTTTTATCCTTCAAATATCCTAGTGTTTCTTCCTTCCACATACGCTTGAAAGAATAACCATCTTCTGCTAATTAGAGGCCATTTGAATGAGCATCAGGAACAGAAGCCTCATTACACAACAATAAGACTCCAAAAAAGTTTCGCAAAGGGACAAAAGGTAAGTTTGGAGACCCCAGATGGGACGTATCCATGGAGCACATCTTTTTGCAATCTCAAAAGGTATGAAACTATTTCCTAAAAATTTGGAGTACCCCACACCAATCTATCAATTTGCTAAAAACTAAGTAAACAGTGAATACGAAGTCTTATACTAGAAAAATAATAAAGGAAAGAAATAGATAAATCAATAAAACTTACCCAGAAAATAAAGCCCTGATTCAGCAATGAAGTCTCCAGCACCATACCTAGGATCAATTGGTAAGAAAATGAGAAAAGTTTATAGGACATCGGAAGAACCTCTAACCCTTCATTTCTCCTCTTAACAGTGCATTATTTGAACCTTGAGGCAGTTGCGTAAGTTGCAGGAAATCACATAGCCTTCATTATTAATCACACTAAATTGGTGGCATGTTTGTCCTCTATTTCTCTTTTCAAAATTCAGTCCTTTGAATAGAGTTGTTGAACTCTGCTCAAATAGCCAACCCGATACTAGATAGGAAAGAGTAACATGGTCTCCAGTTCAATATGATTTTCTAATACTCGTAAGATGCAAAGCAAGCTCCTTCTCACCAGATTTCTGTAGGTATTCAACTATACCGTTAAAATGAGGAGCATTTAGTCGTACCCCTTTGTCAATCATTACATTGACGAGCTTTGTAACTTCCACCAAATGACCTTGTTGACATAGCTCTTGTAAAAGAATAGAATAAATATCGGTATAAACAGACATTACGCAACCTATATTTTCCATCTTCCTATGACAGTCAAAAGCATCAAGGACCTGTCCCTTCAAGCAAAGTTGTTTTATCAAAGAGCTACAAGCCAACCCATCAGGTCTCATCCCACTTCCCAGCATCTTATCAAAAACCTTCTTTGCTTCTTCCACATTCTTAATCGGTAAAAGAGCCAAGATAAGCGAACTATAGCACCCATCAATTGAAACACTGCTATCAGCAACTAGTTCATCAATTAATTTATAAGCTTCCTCTATGTGACCTTCCATGCATAAACCCTTAATCAATGTAATAACAGTGATTCGATTAGGAAGACACCCTTGTTCTCTCATTTGATCCAAAATCATCCTCGCCTCCATCGTTCTACCATACTGACAAAAACTTTGAATCACAGACGTATAACAAACAACATTTGGCATTAACCCATTACCCTCTTTCTCCATCTCCCCCAACAACACCACTGCCTTATCAAGATCCCCATTCTTACAAACCCCATCAAGCAATGTTGAATATGCCACAGTATTCGGAAAACAACCATGCCCCCGTATTACTCTAAACAACCCACACGCCTCCTCCAACCGACCTGCATTACAATAACCTCTAACCATCGCAGCATAAGTAATCATATCTGGATACAAATCCACCAATGCCATCTCTTGCATCAACTCCCTAGCTACATCCATATTCCCTTTCTCGCTAAAAAGACGAATAACGACATTAAACGTAGTAGTATCAGGCCTACAATTAAACTCCTTCATCTTCCTCAAAACCATTAAAGCCTCCTCAGCAAGCCTAGCCTCTCGACAAAGATTCAAAATCACTTTAAACGTCTTGACATTAACCAAAGAACCTTCCTTTCTATAAGCCTGTAAAACCTCGCTCAAACTCTGCGGGTTGATATGGATCTTAAACAATTTACAAGCTTTATTATACATAAACATACTGTGTCTATAATCTGACTGCAAACCCGCCCAAATGAAGAACCTAAGGCCTATTAAAGACCCCTGTATTGAGCATCTCTTCAAAATCTCTTGGACAATCGAAGAATCTAACCTTCCCCTTGTCTCCGTTAGGGTTTTCTCCAAATTGGGTTTGGAAAAGTTTCGCTTCAAGAGACTCCAGTAATCATCCGCGTTTGAAGTGTTGGCATTGATCTGTGAGTGATGTCTTAGTGTGAGAGAGAATCTGGTGCGACGTAAAGGCACGAATAGACATGGAGAGATTGAATTGAAGGCCATGAAATTGAATGTGAAGAAGCTAGGGTCTGAGATTTGGAAAGACTAACCTCTCACGCGAGCTCTCTTTCACTTTCCCTTTTGCTTCAGACGTGAGATTTGAGACTGGTTAATTTGGATTGGGGTCCTTTCTGCCCGAGTTAATTACTCGGGGCACCCTAGATTTCATTGGTTATAAAAAACAAATGATAAATTGGTCTGACAACTCAAAACTCTCAAATGATTTAGGGTGTGTTTGGTTGCATAGAATTCTATGTCATGAAAATTCATGAAGGTACTCCTATATTTTAGGCTAAATTGATATATCACTCCACATCTACCATTTGACCACCATTTGATTTTGTGATCAATGGTGAGAATGAAAGTTTCATGAACATGAGAATCTCACTCCTTGGTCGAACTTTATACATCAATTTAGCTTAAAATATAGGAGTCTCCTCATGAATTCTCATGGCATAGGATTCCATGCAACCAAACACACCCTAAATCATTTGAGAGTTTTGAGTTGCCAGACCAATTTATCATTTGTTTTTTATAACCAATGAAATCTAGGGTGCATTAACTCGGGCAGAAAGGACCCCAATCCAAATTAACCAGTCTCAAATCTCACGTCTGAAGCAAAAGGGAAAGTGAAAGAGAGCTCGCATGAGAGGTTAGTCTTTCCAAATCTCAGACCCTAACTTCTTCACATTCAATTTCATGGCCTTCAATTCAATCTCTCCATGTCTATTCGTGCCTTTACGTCACACCAGATTCTCTCTCACACTAAGACATCACTCACAGACCAATGCCAACACTTCAAACGCGGATGATTACTGGAGTCTCTTGAAGCGAAACTTTTCCAAACCCAATTTGGAGAAAACCCTAACGGAGACAAGGGGAAGGTTAGATTCTTCGATACATAGCACTAATTTATCAAGTTGTACCAGAACCTAATCCATGACTACCTTGAAGCTTTCATAGATCCATACTAACAATGGGGGCAATGGAACAGATTGAGATGTTGAATCATGAATGTGGATAGTGGTGATCCCAAGTATTTATTTGCAATTGCTAATAACAAGGTTGAAATGAAATTGTGCATGAATTTCATTTTTTTTCTCCATTTTGACATTAGAAGAAATTAAATTTGCAAGCTCCAGTTGAAACTTGTTGAAATAGTTTTGCAGCATAGTCCATGATTTGTAGGCAACAACCGCTAGATGTAGGAACCCCTTGATTCTTCAGCAACACTTATCCTCTTATCCCACCTTATCAGTTTAGTACAAAGTGTCTGTTGCACGATCCTTAGGATTTCTACCATGAACTCCATAAGGACACTCATTAAGAAATATGTTGCATTCCCTCTATGATCAAAATAATTGTTAATCTTGTTGATACTCACTTGTAAAGAGATAAATGGAGTTCAAAGTGCGAACGAACCTAGTGGCCGACGACGATGATCCAGTCGGTCATTTTCTCTGAAATGTCATTTTTTTTTCACTGTAGCATTTGATACCTACTCAATTCCTTCTGCAATCGAGTTAATGCCAAGTGTGAGATCTCTTTCAGTTAAGTTTGTGCATTTTAGGTCGAGTAGATTACCTTTTTTTAAAAAATTATTTTTGACTTGGGGTCCTTTCTTATGGGAAATTACTAGGTGCACCTGAGTAAAACACTTGTAACACCCTAGCTTTCCTTAGGGGTGGGTAAGAATCCTGGTCCCGATCCAAACTGGTATGGTCCCGTTCCGGTTCAAACCAAGACCAATCGGTTCATGCAATTTTTATCTTGGTCCTGAATCGGTTGGAATCAGTTTTCACAATTTCAGTCCCAGTTACTGTAGCAGAACAACAGTGAAGTCCAACCCATCCACAATTAAGATCTGGTTTAGCCAATGGGATCAAATACAGCCCAACCAAGATTCGAAGCCCTTAAACGTGAAACCAATAAACCTATAAAACCCATAAACGTCCGCACAAAAACAACATCCGAAACCAAGAAAAATAAACCCTAGCCCCTCCTTCAACACTCCCATCTTCTACTTTTTTGTTTCTCTCACCACTAACGATAGCAACAGAAACATCAACAATTCGAATTAGACATTCCGAATGCAGATTGGGTTCCAAACCATACCCTAATTTCACTCCTTTCGAACTCTCTTCATCTCTTTGAACAAGATATTCCATCACTTCCAAACCTCAAAAGATCTTCAAATCCTATATGAAAAGCCTTCAAAAAGACTCGTTTGTTCTTCGTATTCAAAGCCCCTTCGTGTGTGCATCTGCTCTCGATTCAAATCCACATTGCTTGATAACTATGTCTTTATAGTAACGGAGCCAATATTTTTGGTGAAGGGGGAGGAGTTATGAATCATAGTTAATTAATGATAGTATAATAATAATTACATTAACATATTTTTTGTTAAAATTTGAACACTACATAAATATATACAAAACACCAATTGCTAAATAAAATTCCATCTAATTTATGGAGGAGAAAAAATGGATCCAACATGCTACTTTGTAGAAGCATAAAAGATAAGTGAGACAAATCAAATTGGTGTATAAAGTTAAGTGGCAAAAATTAATTTCAAATGTAAGATTATATGTTTACAAAAATTTTTTGGGTTATTTGCGATTTTTTCTATAAAAAATAGCTAATTAGAGGATAACCCCAACATTAATCACTACTGCAGCCTCCCTCAAAACTAGCAGTCAACATGTGTTGGATATCAAAAGGCTCACATTGATTATCAAAATGTCATTCAAATAATAAACCACAGATGAATCTTGAGATACAAATATGTATCTTGAGGAAAAACTAATGGGTCGAATTTTCATGTATCTCTAGAAAAATCCTATGAATAAAATACAAAACAAGACCTCGATATAGGAATTCAACTCGAGAAAATACTTTAAAAAAACCTTCTTCTTTCTCAAAGCAGACAAAAGAGGTTGGGGTTGTTGATGGTTGGTGGCGATACTGGGAAAGGAAAATAAATTAAATAGAGAGGGAAAGAGACGAAGAGAGGAGGAGGCAAAGCGGTTGTCGATCTCGCTGTAAATAGCTAGAGGAATCAGAAAAGAAGAAAGGGGGACGAGGTCATCGACATCGCAGAGAATAAGTGGGGCATGGTGTAATCGGCGTCGCAGGATCGGCAAATTGAAAAAAAAAAATCAAAAGTTAGTGGGGGCAAGTACCCCACTTGACCCCCTAAATCCGTCCTTGACATTACAATCATCTAACACAACAAGGAAATGAAACATGAACTTAATTCCACCAAAACTATTGTTTTGGGGTTGAAAAATCTCACTGTGGTTACTCAAAATAACGTTAGCAATGTGTAACACCCTATGTGGGCGGACTCTGAGGCTGACAAGCTACCATGTGTGGGTGGGCTCTGAGGCTGACAACTCCATGTGTGGACGAGCTCAGAGGCTGGCAGGCTACCATGTGTGGGCGGGCTCAGAGGCTGGCAGGCTATTAAGGGGTTATAGTCCCACATCGCATGGGTGAGGGAAGGATATGTGCTATATATGTATGAGTTTGAATCTACATGACACAACACGTTTTAAAGCCATGCGGATAGTTAGGTTGGGCACAGAGCAGACAATATTGTTTCATGTGAATCGGGTCGTGACAAAATGGTATCAGAGCCTGACTCAGCCAAAAGTGTGCCAATGAGGACGTTGGGCCCTAAGGGGGTAGATTGTAACACCCAATGTGAGCGAGCTCTGAGGCTGACAGGCTACCATGTGTGGGCAGACTGAGGCTGGCAGCTCCATGTGTGGGCGGGCTCAGAGACTGGCAGACTACTAGGGGGTTATAGTCCCACATCGCTTGGGTGAGGGAAGGATATGTGCTATATATGTACGAGTTTGGATCTACATGACACAATGCGTTTTAAAGGCTGTGCAGGTAGTTAGGTTGGGCCTAGAGCGGACAATATTGTTTCATGTGGATCGGGTCGAGACACAATGAGGCTCGGCTCCTCATTTGGTTGATGAAACAGGGTTTTGGAGGTGAAAGATTTTGTTGGAACAGAGGAAACCCAATCCCCGAAAAGTCGGATCGAATTTGATGAATACGATGATGGCGTCTCAAACCCGACACTCACAACCATATACACCGCCGATTCGCTCCAGCAAAGTAGCCTTACCTCTTGTCGTTTTCTTCTGAGATATAATTTGTGATGATGTCATCTCAAACAATTTCAGATAGTGGGCTTGGTATGGGTTATGGATTTGGGCTATACCTTCTCAACATTTTTAGGTTTGAACCGAGATGGCATGGTTCCATCATGGGACCAACCGTGTCTGCCCAAAAAATTTTGTTATCCCAGACCGTCCTGGACCTTCCACAACCCTAGTTCCCTTTCCACTTTTAAATCAACCATTTCTCATCCACTCTATTGTCCTATCATTTTACTTTATTTCATTCTTATATATCTCGCATTTAGACATTTGATGAATATTAGAAGCGTGAAGATAAACCTCAAAAGGCGCTTCTAAACATGTTATCTCTCAATAGGGTTGAAAATCGAACCGCATACATCGGTTTGAAAGAATTGGAAATCGAAATTGAACTAGCTTCTGTCACAAACCAATCCGAACTGAACCGATTCGGTCAGTTTTGATTTCGATTTTTGCACATTTTTGAAGAAAAAAAAGTCATTAAAGGAACTTGAAGCTATAGATGAAGAACTTTTTCTCCTTTTACAAAGTTATAATCTCAGACCTTTAGATTCGCCACCAAATTGTTGAGTGAAGATGGTGATGGTGATTCATGAGCTTGTAAATGAGAACCATGATTCCAATAGCATGAACAACCTTAGCTGTAATGAAGAGATTGTCATGATCATGAAGATAAAGACAAAAACAGCCATGCGTGACACGACAACGAGAAATGTTACTAATTAGCACTCTCTCTGCACGCCAAAATGGGTAATTAGCAACATCAATATTTTTTTAATTTGTAACTCTTAATTATGTTGGAATTCTTGTAACAAAAAAAAATGTTACTAATTATTGAATTAAGTTACTAAAAATGAATTAGTAATTTCAATAACTAATATATTTATTAAAACTACTAAGAAATAGTTTTTTTTTATTTAAGCTACTAATTATTGGTTCCCATCAATAATTATAAAAAATATTGGGTTTAGTTAATTTACTAATTACTAGAAATGTATTTATTCTTGTTACTCTTCGTTTTCCCATTTCTTCTCTAAACCCATCTTCAACAAAACCTAAAAGCTTCACAAATCTCTTTCTCTCAATCGAAAATCTCTCTGTCACTCTTTCGATCTCTCCATCACTCTTTCGATCTCTCCATTGCTCTCAATCTAAGATCTCTGAATTACTCTCAATCGAAGATCTCTGCATCACTCGCGATCGATCTCTGCAATCTCGTGGTTTGGTCGGATATGCGTGCAAGAATGGCGTCTGTGTATGGAGCTCGATTGACCACATTCGAGGACGAAGAGAAGGAGAATGAGTATGGATACATTCGCAAGGTAATCAATGGATCAATCTCTCTTTTAGGTTTTTCTTTCGGTTTCGAATAGATGAATCACAAGTTCACTTGATATACCTATATGAGGCTTTTAGATGTGATATGATTTTATATTGATGTGTGATTTCCATAGTTTAGTGGTGAAATTTAGTTCGTTGATAGTGTATTGATTGATTTAGTTTTCTTTTGGATCTGTAGATGAATCGCGAGTGCGATTTCAGTGTAATTTAGGTTTAAGATGGATTCATAGTGTGGTTTTGATGCCTGATTTGCCAGTTTAGTGATGAAATAGAGTTCGTGGATAGTATTCTGTTAGGTTTAGATCAATCAGGGATTTGATTTGTGTATAAGTGAACTATTGAATGTGTTTGTATTGTGTATTATTGATGCTTGACTTTATTGATTTATTGGT
The DNA here is from genome assembly GCA_963556465.1 of Berberis vulgaris. NCBI lineage: Eukaryota > Viridiplantae > Streptophyta > Magnoliopsida > Ranunculales > Berberidaceae > Berberis > Berberis vulgaris. The sequence goes on along the minus strand of OY747128.1, from coordinate 44,296,867 downwards.
GAAATTGAGTTTGATGATCTATAGTCTCAGTTTCATTAAATAAATATCCTATGTTGTAACTAAGCGTATGAATACCTTAACATTTTCCCATACATGTGGTTCATGTATATTTTGTGAACAGAGAAGCACATTATATTGTGTTACCTGATAACGAGACAGTGACTGCTACGCAGTGAGTAAAGCCCAAAGTTGACATTTGACAGGGTGTTTGGAGTCCAAACATGGCCACTATTGTATGCGATAATAACTGGCCTTTGTTGTTGATCTTTCACAGTGAATGTAGGGTAGAGTGAAAGCAATCTAATGCGAATTTTTGTAAGAAAACATTGTTTTGGGTTTTTTTTGTCCCTAATTAACCATTTCCAGCTTCTTTAGATCTTTCCGGGCTTGAGAAGTTCACTCCCAAGTCCCAACAACCCCCAGATAAAATTTTAGAGTACTTAACCAAAATGAGGTAATCGGCGAAGTAGAGTAAAAACTATCTTATAGAAAATTTTGTAAGAAACAATGGGTTTTTTTTTTAAATCCTGATAAACCATGTCCAGCTTCTGGCAGAGCTTGAAAAATTCCTGCCACCAACACCCAGATAAAATTTCAGAATACTTCACCGAAAGGAACAAAGCTTGTCTTATTTATTAGATGCATTTGTACATATTGTTTTTGTCTCACAAGTTCTGAATCAGAACTATCGACACTTTCATAGAACTTCTAGTAGGAAATAATGTATTGTGTGCCATCCTATGGATTAGCTTAGGTGTTATTTGTCTGCATACAATATAGCTTCTTGAATAACACCCACCCAAGGTAGTAATCTCCGTAGATAGTTAGATACTTACATGTTCAATGAATTGCAAATAGTTTAGGAACTCTGGAGGATGAAGAGCTACATGACAGCCTCCTCTAACAGTGCCTATCTGGTAGTACGTTTGCTCCCTGTCAGTTTGTTGGATTGGTTTAAAAGCTATAGCAAGTTGATATTGAAAATATTCTCATATGACTGACTAGTTTCGACGAGCTAGAAAAAAAATATTTAGATGTGCTCAGCAGTCTTTCTACATTTGCATGACTTTGGGTGAACTTTAATCCCTCCATGGCACCATCGTTCATGTACATAATCTGCATTTTGGTTGATGGATTCCAGCGAATGCGCAAAAGCTTCGGCATTGGATGAACCTAAGTATCTTTTTCTCCATCTGTTAATTGTATTTGAACATTGCATCTGCTTTGTCATTATGGGAAGTGAGAAAGAATGGGAAATGGACATTTCTGGATATGTTTAGAGTCTATTTTGTGTGTAAATTATCATATGGCCTTCACATGAAAACAATTGGTGATGTGAACTCAATGCGAGTGGTGGAGCTTCGTTGAGGTGTCGTTTAGTTATTGGCAGTCCCCTAGGTGGTATCACCTGGTCTATTTTTAGGTATTAACATATAAATTATTGAAGGCACCCACTGATATTTGATGCCCCCCATATTTTTCTATGGTGTAGCACATGTTTACACCACAATTATAGATGTGTTATTCATCTCCGTTCATATAACTAAGCGTATGAAACATTGCTTAGATTTGCTAATTTTGAATTACTTCCATGTTCTGGATTTCGTGATACCCTAAAAAACCGTATATGGTACTTCATTCGGCTGCCATTGAAAACCTTGAGGTTTTTTTAGAACAACAGAAATGGAGGTTCATGTGGGTCAATATGCTTACATATATACAATGAAGATATTAAGGCCAGTAAATAGAGTTGGCTTGCTAAATATGAGTTGATTATGCAATACAAGATGTTATTCACTCAACTAAATCACCGTGTAACTGCATTTGGGAAAATTTTGCGAAAAAAATTGTCTTGCAAGACCACTATATCATCATGGGCAATCAAGGAGCCTTAGGATGTAGTTGTTGATCTGAAAGTAAGTGATGCGTTACAGACACTTTAATATCTTCCTTTCTATGACTTCTATTCTTGTAGGTATAGAATAGGTCAAGAAATGCTCTTATTAACTTTGTGATTTATGTTTTTTCAACTTTGCTAGTAGTCAGTCCTGTTGTACGTGAACAGTTCAATAGCTTTTTAATAATTAAATGCATGATTATTCTTGTTGTTTCTAATTAACCAATTCTTGTAAGTGCCAAAGAAAACACAAAGTATTCACTTATGTTCTAATAAATAAGAGATTCTGGGGTCTTCAGTTTTCTTCTTCTACAGCTTGGGTTTCTCTTTGTTCATTAAAATTTTCTTTGTCGATGTTTGTTAATTATGGATGTTTTGATGTTGAGCAGGCAATTACTGCTGGTATTTTGGCAGGAGGAGTTATTCTGTTGCACAAAAGCTCTTAGGTATACATAGTCTTCATCCGAAATGATTTGAGAAGATAGAATGTTTAAAGCATAGTGTTTTGTTAACATGTTACAATGAGAATGATTTGATTATTTTTGCATATCATCATGAAGTAATAGAAGAACCCATTGAAAGTTCTGAATTAGACATTGTCTCAATTCAAAGGGCAAGGAGAGACGAGCCATTGTTAGCTAGCAAGGATGCATTTGTCACACCAACATTTGCTAACAAACTATCTGTTAGCGACGATTGTGGTACACCATGGTGTGTGTCACTACAAAATGTTTTTAGACAAGCTTCATAACAAGAAATTTAGTTGCTTCATAACAAAATAAAGTTGAAACCATTCAACACAATTGTACCACTGAGACCATTTGTTATTAGGGAGTTCATCCACGTACCTTTTACCAACGTTACCTTTAATTTATTCAGCATTGTCTGTGCTTTGTTATATATGATTTTTCTTATTGCTATGTATTAATACGATGAATTGTGCTTTGTAAGGATATGTTGGGTCATTGATGCAGGGGAAGATGTCCAATATGGAATTATTGAGAGAGCTTGAAACATTTTTTTTGTTTGCGTAGTTGTTAACATACTAATGATTTACTTGATACATGTAATTTTTTAAAAATATTAATCCAAAATGAGAATTGATGTTGCAATTGATTGCAACTCTTTCACTTTGTAATGGTTTCCATATTATTTTAATTTGGGTATTAATATTGGTATTTAAATATTTGGGTTTTATAGTCTCATTGGATGTCATTCATTTGTTGATACTTTTTTATTTATGTAATTAAAAATAAATAAAATTTTACACATTGATTTTTGTTAGAAAGCATTTGTAACACGGACCCTATGTTGTTGAATTTGAATATCGTAACATGCTAAAGTGTCATTAGTAACTTGGATAACTGTTACGGAATTTGAATGTTGCAACACGTCGAGGTGTTGCTAATATTTGTAATGCCCTAATTAGCAAGATTTTTGTGGTGTTACAAATAATTTTAGGAACAAAGGTTGCGTATTACAAATTGCCTTTTATGGTGTAGTGGTGACCCTAAATGTGAACAAATGTTGTGAGGTATTTGGGGTTTTGATTTCTTCACTAATTGTTGTATTTTCTTTGCTTTGTTGGGTGCCAGTGGATGCACCATCTTGCACCCATTCTTCTACTCTAAAATGGACTCCCATGACCTATAAAGTCAGTGAATGGAGCCCCATTTGGACATTTTCCACTTGCATTTTCTACTGTGAGTTGAGAGTTGAGAGAAGATAATGAGAGTTGAGAGATACTGAGAGAGATTGAGAGTTGATTTTGTGTCATTTTTTATTTGTTGTTTTGTGTAGGTGAGTTTTTGTGGTGGGAAGTTAATCATTGTGAGACACTACTTTTATTCTTTGTTTTGGGCAACTAGTTTGTACTTAGCATCATAAATGCTATAGATACATTATATTAAATAAATCATTAGAAACAAAAGGAGGGAGGTAAGCATTTTCAAACTTTTTTGAATTTCAAACGTTGTATCGCGTTTTATCATTTTATAAATTTCAAAAGTTTCAAATGAAGTTTCAATCAAGTAGGTTCAAATATGTTTTCAAGCATATAAAACCAAAAATCGAACTGACTTAGTTGGTTCTCAAATTTCAAAACCGAATTGAACTAAAATTGAAAAAAACATAACCGAAATCATCGGTTCGGCTCGGATCAGTTGGTTTAGTCGATTTGATCAATTTTTTGTTCAACCCTATATCTCAATAATACTTTCAACCTTTATATCTTAGTGGAAACCATTGTTACTTGCCTATAGAATCTAAAGAAGCTCATCAATTTTATTCTTAAACACTCGACCAACAAAGTGAGGTCCTTTTTTTTTTCTTCAAATTCTCTGTATAAACCTAAGCCACTAAGATTGGAAACAACTAATAACCATTGATGAATTTGAGGTGAATGAAGATTATTCCAACTAATTATTATACTTGTACCTTCATTCACCTTTTTTAGTTTTTTACTGGTTGATATTTTGCAGACATCACCAGTGTAACGTTTGAGTATAGGGTCTCACAAGTCACAAACATTTTTCACTTTCGTAGTTCACCCATCGTCATCAACCACCTTCTCCTTTGTATCACCATTGTCTGTCGAAATATGACGAATTGGGCGTTTCTTCAATGGACAAACCAATAAAAAAGACATATTTATCTCTTTTTTTATCCCTCCATGTAAGGTCTCAAACCCGACTCGGACAAAAAACCTAGCTTCACACTCAATTTCATGGCTTTCAATTACATTTCTAGATGTCTCTACATCACACCAGATTCTCACTCATAGACCAACACTTCAAACGCAGATGATTACTGGAATTTCTTGAAGCAAAACGCTTCGAACTCCAATGTAGAAAAAATCCTAACAGAGACAAAGGGAATGCTAGATTCTTCGATTGTCCAAGAAATTTTAAAGAGATGCTCAATATGGGGTTTTAATAGGCCTTAGGTTCTTCATTTGGCGGGTTTGCAGTCAGATTATAGACATAGTATGTTTATGTGTAATAAAGCTTGTAAATTGTTTAAAATCCATCAAAACCAGCAGAGTTTGAGTGAGGTTTTACAGGCTTATAGCAAGGACGGGTCTTTGGTTAATGTGAATATGTAATGTGATTTTTGTATCTTTATAGAGAGGCTAGGCTTGTTGAAGGTTTTAATGGTTTTGAGGAAAATGAAGGAGTTTAATTTTTGACCTGATACTACTATGTTTAATGTTGTCATTCGGCTTTTTAGTGAGAAAGGGAATATGGATGTTGCTAGTTGATGCAAGAGATGGCACTGGTGGATTTGTATCCAGATATGATTACTTATCTTGCGATGGTTAGTGGGTATTGTAATGCAAGTGGGTTGGAGGAGGCATGTGGGTTTGTAATGTGGGGGCATGGTTGTGTAACTAATACTGTGTCGTATTTGACATTGCTTGATGGGTTTGTAAGAATGGGAATCTTGATAAGGCAATGGTGTTGTTGGGGGAGATGGATAAAGAGGGTAATGGGTTAATGTCGAATGTTGTTACTTATAGGTCCGTGATTCAAAGTTTGTGTCAGGATAGTAGAACGATGGAGGTGAGGACGATTTTGGATCAAATGAGAAAACAAGGGTGTCTTCCTAATAAAATCATTGTTATTACATTGATTAAGGGTCTATGTATGGAAGGTCACGTAGAGGAAGATTATAAATTGATTGACGAAGTAGTTGCTGACAACAATGTTTCGATTGATGGGTATTATAGTTCACTCATTCAGGCTCTATTGTCGATTAAGAATGTTGTGTAATGGTGTGTGTTACGCGATGGAGGTTTAGAAACAAGTGATCATCTCCTTGTGTGGTGTTCTACACAAGAATGTCATGATGGATTAGCTGGAGTTTAACCTTTTTTTGAAGAAGGGTTAGTACACTGGAAACAAGAAGGGTCCCTTACTGCCATCAGGGAGTTGTAATGGAAGCTTGCGACATCTACTCCATTTCATCATTGGTTGCTGAAACATAAGGGTTTTTACAATATCGTTAGCTAAAAAATCTCTCTTTATTGATGTATGTTCAGCTTCAGCTGAAGAAGCCTATTTTAAAACAATTGTAATATTTTTTTCTAATGTACCTTTGAGCGAGTGCCTCTCTCTGTTCTCATGTGCTTTTTCTTTCAATATTTTATAGGGAGGTTATGGCACATGATAGGGAAGTTGATAAGCACAAGCACATGGGGGTTTGAAATAAGTAAGTGAGGTAGGGTAGAAACATGTGGGAGATACTTCTTGAGGTTTCTTGTATATTTGAAAGTGAACAAGGGTTGTGGCTTTTACACATAATTTCTTTGAAATTTGGCCACTGTTTCGTCATGGATATAGTTGTTATTTGCAGTAAACGGTTGGTACTCCAAACTTATAAAGGCGGCTTCAAGGGGGTTTCTAATGTTGACTTTGATGCTATTAACTAATATCTTCTAGATTATTTTGTCTAGTCAAATAAGGAAGGTGTATATGCATTTAATATGGTAAAGCCAAGTTATGGGAGGATGTATGGTTCATTGATTCATGGACATGTTCGCCATGATCAGTTTGACTTTGTTGAGAGCTAGAAATATAAGGCTTTTCTACGGGTGCAAAAGATGTATACATGTACAGTTCTCATGAACAACTTGGAAGAAGAGATTTAACAAGAAGTTGGCGAGGACCATGTTGATTTGAGAAATGGGGTTGGAAAGTAGTGGTGTCAAAATAGAATACTAGGGGGTTTATAGAGAACACCACCATTTGGAATGAAGATATGCAAATGAGATACAAGCTCAGGTAGGCTTGTGGCAGATGGTATCACCAGTTCATGGTTCGAACCCTGCCAACCACATTTGGGGTGGGAGGGGTTAAGGGATAAAAAAAAGTGTGAGCTGAGGTTTTCATTAAAAACAAACAAAGTTAAATGTAGATTTTGATGGAGTCCATTCTTCTAAGAGCTTCACCAGCATGCTCATCCACACCCAGTTTCTGTGGACCGCTCCATGTTTTTCCCTACCCTGTGTGTGGAAAATACATGAAATGCCTGAATAACCTACCATCCATTGACAAAGAATGTGTCAATCTATTACTGCTAAAAACGTTAATATTTTGTATGTGATTTGTATTTCCTTCTTGATCATATTCTGTAGGTACAACATCCCATATTTATAGTTGATAAGCAGTAACAATGTTTGTTCTAAATTTGACCACCTTGACTGTTGTTTTACCTTGTTTTGTTTGCAGTCAAAACCAAAACCAAAACAAAAACAAAAACCAAAACCGAAACCGAAACCGAAACCAAAACCAAAACCAAAACAAAAACAAAAACCAAAACCAAAATGGGAACAAGATGCCTCCTAATTTTTCTGGAAACCATTGAAATATTCTCTCCCTTATCCCTTTTTCCACTTGGAAGCACAAGTTTATGTGCTTGCTAATAGGTTTTTGGATGGTTGTGGTGATTGGTTACTTAGTAGATAGAAATTGTTAATGACGAGTTTTTCTTGTGTAGTTCTGCTGGTATCGCTTTTACCTGGGTAAGATTAGAACAATTAAGTTGGTGTATATTGATGCGAAATATAATCTTCTGCAAGCAGCTCGTAAAACACTTTGTTGTGGTGTTTTGCGCGGATGACGATGGCCTAAGAAGTGGGAGTCTAATCAGCGTTCTCACGCCTAATGATGATGACTCGCCAAGGGATCAATGCTCCTTTATAGACAATGACCCCCGAACCTTACCAGGTAAGCTTAATAAGTTCGCGACTGATGACGATGGCTTCTGGTGCGCCCGACGCCTAGTACACTGCCGCGGATGATGATGGCATAGGAAGTGGGAATTTAGTCAGTGCTCTCACGCTTGATGATGATGACTCGCCAAGGGATCATTTCTCGTCTACAGACAATGATCGTTGAACCTTACCAGGTAAGCTTAGTCAGTTCGCGACTGATGACAACGACTTCTGGTGCGCCCGATGCCTAGTCCACTGCGCGCGGATGACGATGGCTTAAGAAGTGGGAGTCTAGTCAGCGCTCTCACGCCTAATGACGATGACTCGCCAAGGGACCATTGCTCTTCTACAGACAATAATCGTCGAACCCGATCAGGTAAGCCTATTCAGTGACGACCGACAATGACAACTTTTGGTCAACACCCAAATCTGTAGCTCGCTCTGTGTCGGTGTAGATGATTTGGAAGGTGGAAGCCTAGTAAATTCCGACTGATGTCGACGACTTGCCACGAGACCACTGCCCTTTTACAAACCATGTTCGCCGAATTTTCAACACCCAAATCTGTAGCTCGCCCTGCACGGGTGTAGATAATTTGGAAGGTGGAAGCTTAGTTAGTTCCGACTGATGCTAACGACTTGCCATGGGACCATTGTTCCTCTACAAACCATGTTGCCGAATGTGATTACAGCTCAGTAAGCGCTCTTGCGCTTGATAACGACGACTAGCCAACATACAATGATCTCCAAACCTCACCAAGCAAGCTTCGTCAGTTCCCACTGATAACGACGGCTTCTGGAACATCCCAATGCTTAGTCCACTGTGCACGGGCAATGATGGCTTAGGGAGTAAGAGTGTATTCAGTGGTTCCACAACTTGTGGCGGTGACTCGCCAGGACCATAGTAGCTCAATTATAGACAAAGGTTGCTCAATGCAGCCAATTTCGATGCAACTCAACTGACAAGGCATACCATCTGCCAGCATGAAGAGCCTGAAAATACTAATTTCACGGCCTGTAGCATGGGTCAAAAGCTTCTAAGAAAGACATAATGGTATGACAGTACAAGACAAACGAGCAAAGTTACAAAATATGACTTTCTTTAAAAGTTTTGTTCTTGCCCTGAGAAAGAAATTACAACTATTTTGGAACAGCATGGGACAAAATGACTTCCTCAACAACTCATCCTGAAGAGCCAAGACTTTAGCATGATAGTTCCGAAAGCAGCCTTTCTGTAATAGGCAAAATCGATATCAAGACCAGGGTGCTCTTATCTAATAAGCTCTAGAAGTTTTAACCTGCCCCAAACGATCTCCGACGAAACCTGCAGCTTTCGTCCCGAAATCCACCATGCCTACCAATGTGGCATAGTGCGAATGCTCTTTTGTCAATAAGCGTTCAGCTTCACGAACACGGCGAAGTCCCTCAGCAACTTTTGACTCAAGCTGTCATCGTATAACAACCCATTCGATTTTGGCTCGCTTCCTCTCAGCAATCTGAGCTTGCAGATCAGACGACCACTTGTCCACAACAACTTTTAAGCGCTTCAACTTAGCACAGACCCCACCAGTTCCACCCTGGTAGAAGCTAGGTCGAATTTGGTCTACTTCAGTTGAGCCTTCAAACATGGCCATTGCAGACCGCATGGCCCCCAAGTCTGCAATAACACTGGAATCCTGTAATTGATCAGTCAAAGAATCCACCCCATTGCTTCATTAAACTCTTTCTCTCTATCAACTTCCTCCTCAGTAAGGATTGGAATCGCAAACTTCTCTAGAGAAAAAAAAACAAAACATCAAGTTAGCACTACATCCATAATCAGGGATGGTAAGACAGTAACAAATAACTTACTAAAATCGAACTAAAAGAATTTGGGGACCCGACGTTCTCCAAACCTGAAGTATGGGGAATTTGCTGAAGCCAGAAACTAATACTTCTACCAAGGCTCAATATCATCCGCTATAAGATGCAATCAATCAGGAGTGCTCTACACACAAATACCTCTATAATCCAATCGAGAAGTGGTCAAGTGTTGAACTATCGCCAGGGTCAAGCGAAGGCCAACATCCTGCGCTCTGATAAGGGTCGCAATCAAAACCCTAAACCCGCTTGGGGCCAATTGAGCGGGAGGCATGCGAAGGGAAAGGAGGAAAAGCCAAACGTCGTCTAACACTGGGAACTAGAGTCTGGATTCAAACATGCCCCAGTGCAACCCGATATACTTCTGTGGGGGTGTAGTTGGAGTCCGAGCCATGAACACAGGGACGAGCTCCAAATCTCTGGAAACATGGTACAGGCCCCGAAGCCTAATTAACTCGATTTCATCAACCAAGTTCTCTACAAAAAGCTTGTGGCAAGTACAATACAACTCTTGTCTGGGAATAAGTTCGACGTAAGTCGCCATTGAAGGAAAATGAAAATCAAACTTTGCAAAAAATACTCACGCAAAAGAAAACACAATGCAGAGGCAATAAGACGCGTCAAAAGAAACAAAAAAGATCTTCCTTGAAACGACGACTATTTATAAAGAATATAAATCGTAAATCTTCTCCTTGAGCAGTCGCGTATTCATTAATGTTATGTGTCGCATGAGACAACGCTTCGAGTTCAATATTACAACGGTACAATTATTTTTAAGAGATTTAGTGGACCGACTAGATGCCCACTAACTCTGGGGGGAGCAACTGATGATACACCGAAACGTCCTCTCTTCTACACTGTACACATGTCATGATGATCTCAAGGAATAACAGGCCCAAGCGTCAGCCTAAAACTGATCTAGCCTAAGTGGCTTCAAGCGCGCATAGCGCAGTCTGCCAGACGAACCCAAATTATGTCCTGTTAAGCCCACACGTCTCACAACCATCCCCGATACTCGTAAAACCTATTAAGGCAAGTATCTCGAGGATCAACTTCGGATGGGCAAGCCAGCAGTACTTTGTTTTCAACTAGGAAGCAAATACTAGAGTATACGTCATACGTGGAAACTTCCACCTATGGACAACACTCTAATTGACAACTATCTCCCGCGTAACTAGGAGCATAGGTATAACAGGGAAACTTCCCTTTTAAGACGACTCCAAATTAGAGAAGGGTCTCCAAGAAGATATATTTCCCTAAACTACACCACCAATGACTTGGTTGAACCAGGACTCCAACACTATAAATAAGACATGAGGTTGGCGAACAAAGGTACACTACAAATTCCATGTTTACAGTTTTAAGCCTTCCTCAGATCCCTATCTAACTTTAGCATCGGAGTGCCATCAGCCACCACAACGATGGTCCGTGGCTCACGTGCATTCCTTGTGCAGGTCAACAGGTCAAGGTCAAGCAGTGAGCGAAAATCGACAGCATCAGCCTCAACAACAAAATTTGAATCGGTCACCCCCTGGTTTCTTTCAGAGGCCGCCAGAACCACCACAGCGCAATTCAGTTATGTCTTAATTATGATGAGATTTTGAAATCGCTAACTATTTCTTAGCAGAACCAAGCAAAAGATATAACAGATTTGAAGCTACAGATGGGACAAATAGCTAAGTTTATGGGATAAATTCATGAGCAAGGAAAACTTCCTAGTTTTACCATCCAAATCTAAAAGGCGTGTTTGAAACCGCATAAGCAATTACATTGAGGAATGCTAGGAAAATTAAGAGTGAGCCAATAGTCCCCAAACAGAGCCAAAATAAGGAAGCAGAGTTACAGGAGGATGATCCAGCCACTGTTGAGACACCAAAGCCCCCAATTAAGAAGGTGAGTGTTCCAAGTTCAATTTCTGCTAATCCATCTCCACATCTTCTGCATTTCCCGCGAAGGTTTGCCCAGAATAAGAAAAATGAACAAGAGAATAAAATTTTGGAAACCTTCCGGAAAGTCCAAGTCAACATTCCGTTTCTTGATGTTATTAAGCAAATGTCAGTATGCAAAATTTTTAAAGGTGTTTTGCACAACAAAGAGACAACTTCAAGATGGAGAGGTGGTTAAGGTGAGTTAGAATGTTTATATAGTTTTTCAAAGGAAATTGTTGCCAAAGTGTAAGGATCTGGGTAGTTTCACCATCCCTTATGTTATAGGTAATACTAAAATTGAAAATGCAATGTTAGACTTAGGTGTTTCAATTAATGTTATATCATATTTTGTTTATCACTCTGTGAATCACAGGGAGCTAAAAATTGATGGTGTTATTATTCAATTGGCTGACCGTTCTAATGCATATCCTCGAGGTTTGTTGGAATGTGTTGGTGCAGGTTAACCATTTGATCTTCCCAGAAGATTTCTATGTGCTTGAGATGAAAGATTTGACATTTTCAACACTTTTGTCTCTTCTTTTAGGGCACCCCTTCATGAAAACTGCAAGGAAAAATATTGATGTGTTTGCGGGAAAATGACCATGGAATTTGATGGTGATGTGATTGGCTTCAACATTTTTAAAGCCATGAGGTATCCTATTGATGATCATTCTTGCTTTTCTATTGACGTGGCCGACATTTTGTCCCAGGAATTTCTTGACTTCGTGAACGATGATGAACTTGAAATCACCATTACTACGGCCGCCGGATATGAGAGCAATGGAGTTCCTTGTGACACTAAGAAGCTCTCTGCCGATAACATGAGGGAGGATATCATTGAGCAATGGAGTTCCTTGGAGCCAATGCCACGAATTGTTAGTGAGTTACCTCCCCCAATTATTAATCCTTCATTTGCTAATAAACTTTTACCTTCTTTGACTCAGGCACCTACACTTGAGCTTAGACCGTTACTGGATCACTTAATGAAACATTGCTTGTCATCATATCATCATCACTCACAATTTTAGAGAAGGAAAAACTTATTCGAGTTTTGAAGGAATACAAGACTGCAATTGAGTGGACATTGGCCGACATTAAGAGTATTAGCCCTACCACTTGTATGCACCATATACTTCTTGAAGAAGGGGCAAGACCCACGAGAGAAGCTCAGCACCGCCTAAACCCCCTATGATGGAAGTCGCGAAGAAAGAAATCATTAAACTCCTTAATTGTGGCGTGATCTACCCTATTTCGAATAGCAAATGGGTTTCACCAATGCAAGTAGTGCCGAAGAAGTTCGGCATATATGTAGCAAAAAATGAAGAAAATGAGGTGGTTCCCACATGAATGCAAATTGGGTGGAAGGTTTGTATTGACTATAAAAAGCTGAATGCAACTACCAGGAAAAATCATTTTCCTCTTCCCTTTATTGATCAATTGCTTGAAAGGTTGGCCGGTCATGTTTTTTATTATTTTTTTGATGGTTATTCAGGATATACTCAGATTGTCATCACCCTAGAGGATCAAGAAAAGACAACTTTCACATGTCAATTCGGTACTTTCGCATATAGAAGAACGCCATTCGGTTTGTGTAATGCCCTAGCTACCTTCCAGAGATGCATGGTAAGTATATTTTCATACTTTATTGAAAAAATCATTGAGGTTTTTATGGATGACTTTAGTGTTTTCGGTGATTCTTTTGACCATTGTCTGGATAATCTTGCCTTGATTTTGAAGTGATGCATTGATGTTAACCTTGTATTAAATTGGGAAAATGTCACTTTATGGTTAATCAATGTAATGCATCCAAAAATCGTCTTCCTGCGAGTTTGACTTGCAAAACGATCGTAAGACTGCCAAGGACCACCTTTTTGGTGGCTGAAGGCATTCCAATCCTTAAGTCAGTAACTCTGTTGGAAGAATGAAGCAAATCTAGACAAAACTCAGTTAAAGTTGCATATTTGTGTCGAATGTTCTCTTTACCTTTTATATTGATCGTAGTTAACTCTCTGCGTGACTTAAGCATGTGAGGCGCAACGGAATGAGATGTTTCTTGTAACAGTCTTCTCTTTAATGGAGATGTATTCGTGGAGGCGTAACTCCCTCCGCGACTCTTTTTTGGTGCAATGTTCCTCTTCTTTATGAGAGAACTCGTGTTCGGCCTGGACTCGGGCTCTGGTCCATTTGGGCCTGGGTCCGGGCCTTGTTTATGTCTCCTCCGTGGTGGGTCTCACTGGGCCTTTGTAATTGGCTTTATTCTTCTTGAGCTTTATGAGCTGGCCCAATAAGCTGGACGCTATATCCTTGTGATGAATCTTTATGTCACGTGTACGACCATGATGATTGGTTTATTTTGATGTATCATCAGCTACTCCCCCTTAGTTAGTCGGTATGTTCACGTATCCACTAACTGTGTGACGGTTTGTATTTCGGTTGCACTTTTGCACTGAACTTAATGTTTAATAACTTTTGGTCGGTTGATCGTCTCGATTATGTCGTTGTTTGTTCATTTTTGCACACATTTTCTGGGAGTTTTAATGCGCCACTATGTCCCGTATGTCGTTCTGTGAGCAATCTCTTCATTGCCCGAATGTGTAAAGGGTGTTGTGGCTACTTTGCCCCCTTATTTACGCCATCTTTGCTGTTAGTGTTATTCCTTCTTTCCTATTGCATTTTTTCATATTTTCTTTCCTATTTGCGATGTCTGCCAGTGACCTGCTGGATAGTGATCAGTTTGCTACTTGTTTGGATAGTGTCTGTTCCAACTATGCTTTGCCCCCGACCTTGAGATCGTCTCCCTTGTGAAAACGACAGTCCTTGTTGCCCGAGGAAGGGATATATTGCACTTTACCCTCGCATGTTCTATGTCGTTCTTCGGTTTTCAGTTTCGGAGCTATTCTGGTCATATCTAGATTTCCTGGGTATTCCTCTTGCTCAGACGGGCCTAAGCGGTTGGAGGGTTATGGTTTCTACGTATGCCAGGGCCATCATTTCTGGTATTCCTTTAACCGCTAGAATCTTGCATTCTTTGGTTAGATTTAGCGTGAAACCCATCCGCACTTGTTTTCTTCATTTTCCTGCGTGTTTTGGCAATCTCAATGATGACATCAGAGGTTGGTCGCGAGATTGGTTTTATGCGTCTGTCGACTCTGGCTATTTCAATTTATGGGGTTTGCAGGTAGTAAAGTTTTTTCGAGTTCCTATCAAGCTTCATAATCTTCAATTGACCGCTGAATAGCAAGTTATCAGCGAGTGTTTCCTTGAACTTCCAGTAGTTCCAATGGATACCTATCTTACTAATGATTTGGTGTGGCGCAGCGGTTTATACAACATGAATGAAACCGAGTGGGCCTTGTTAACCAAAAGGCAAGCCACAGAGATTGTTGCTGTTGAAGGTGATGACGTTGTCGTTGATCGAAAAGTGAGCTCGGGCGTTACAAATCTCAATGCTCCTGTCCATAGCGCTACTGTCCTTCTAGGAATAGAGAAGTACCGAGGCCTGTTAATCTGTCGAATAGGTATTTTTTGCCTTCTGGCCGTGTTTCAAAGAAGAAATGACGTGTTGACTTTGTGCGCCATACATCTCTTTACTCGGGTTCTGTTGATAGATAACCTTCGAGGGAAGACCGTTGCTCTTTGTAGGAGGCAGACGAGATGAAGTTGGCTTTGGGAAGGAGTGAGAAAGATACCATTCGCTCGTTGGACGATGGGGAAAATAAGCTTCTCTCTGCTTATGGCGGCCTTGATGCCGCTAAGTGTTCTGATGAGGACCCTCGGTCCTTAGATGACAAGATGCTCCAGTTGTTGTTCAGTCTAAGGAGCTTGGCAATCGTGATCGGGTTCCCGAGGTGCAGTCTCTTCCTTCTTCTTCCCCTCATGTTGACGGAGGGGTGGAGATCCCTCCTTCCATAGCCTGTTTGGGTTCTTCTGCTCTCGTTGGGACCACCATTCGTTTCGTTTTTCGTTGAGCGACGATAGGGTGATGGAGGTTCTTCTGTCATTCCTTCTTCTTTCCCGGCTGTGGGTGGCGATGGTTCCTCCATATTACCAGATCCTCGTGTTCTTCATTCGCGGGTCAGTTGAAAGGAACCTACTCTTGAAGAATTTTGTGTCAAATCGGATGGAAATTTCTGCTAGTTTTCTCGTCTTGGCGTGCAGGATGGTGCACGAAAGTTGATTAATGAATGACACAGATGGTCGGTGGATAGGCCTTCGATGTCCGTGCTGAATCTGAATCTTCATCTTGAGGATGGTTTTAGGCTTATAATGGACGGGATGACCCATCTTGCCTATGCGAGAGTTATGGGTTTGAGTCATCAGGTTAATCACAGTCTTATGATTTCTCTGGAGAGGAAGCTCTTCGTACTGCTATTGGTCTTCTCCCATGTTATTTACCAATATGATGCGTTAAAATCGCCTTGCTATGAATGGATTAAAACGGCTGAGGTTGCTCAAACTTCGTTGGCTGAGGTGGAAGGTGCACGGGATCGGTCTGTGGCTGCGCTTGAGTCCTTGAGAGCTAACTTAGATGACCTCCACACACATTTGAACGGTGTGGAGAAAGAGTTTTCCGCTGAGAAGGCGCTTCATGATGAGGTTGTGCGTGCCATGATAGAGCACTCTAAAAATCGCGACGTCGTTGAACAAATTGTGGAACAGTTACTGACTTCGCTTGATGAGGTCAAGGCTGATTCCTCCGCGATGCTCACTATTATTGAGGCCAAGTCATCGCGGTAAGAAGCGGGCTTGCTTATGTTAAGGATAGACTCTGTGTTATGGAGGTTGCAGATTGGCAACGCGTTGTTTATGGTCGGACTGAGCTTCTGGATTATATTGAGGGTCTCGGTGTCAACTTGTCTCAATATCGTCATCTAGTCTATTGGACCTTCAAGGATGACGAGGGTGCTAAAGATCCCCAAGTGATCCAATGGCTGAAGAACCGCTTCCTCCTCCTCTTGAAAAAAGATTTCATGTCGACGATTCGGCTCCTACAGATGGTATTGCTGAGGATGTTATAGATCTTTCTCCTTAGTCTTCTATTGCTACCTTTGAATGTAACTTAATAGATTTTGAATGAAGGACAAGAGTTTTCTTTATTTTTCTTCTTGTTGACTTCGTTCGTCCGCTATGGCCGTGACGATTCGTATTTGAGCTTTGATGTTTTACAGTTATATCTTTAGCAATCATTTGGTGATTTGAATTTTCAATGCTTAGCATGCATGCCTTGATCTTGTGTTTGTCGTCTCTGAATCTTTGTGGAAAGTTGTTTTTGCTTACTTGTCTTCTACTTTGTAGATTATCCATGGTTCTCCCGGGTCGTGCTAACTTGCTCCTTCGTTTGTTTACTCTATTTGTTTGATCAACCACGAAATTTGTTTCCTTCGAGTTGGTTTGTCGATTTGGTGGTCTCGAGGTTGACTCTACTTCGTTGAATCGTCCGTTCAACCTTTATTTCGCTAACTCGATGTTTCAGTTAGTTCGAAGTAGTTTCTCAGTTAGTTCAGACTTTGCTTTGTTAACTCGACGTTTTAGTTGACTCGAAGTATTTGTTGATTCGGGTGTCTAACCTTTACTTCGTTGGTTTGACGATCTAGTTGACCCGAAGTCATTTGACTCATTCGTCTAGTTTTTACTTCGTTCACTCGACATCTTGATCGACTCGAAGTTTTTGTGTTTAGTTGAATCGTCTGCTCAACTTTTACTTCGTTAACTTGACGTTTCAGTCGACTCGAAGTCATTTTACTTTGTTGACTCGTTCGTCCAACTTTTACTTTAATGGTTCAACACTCTGGTTGACTCGAAGTCATTTTACTTAGTTGACTTGTTTGTTCAACTTTTACTTCGTTGACTCGTTTGTTCAACTTTTACTTCATTGACTCGTTTATTCAACCTTTATTTTGTTGACTCGACGTTTCAGTCGACTCAAAGTCATTTTACTTAGTTGACTCGTTCGTCCAACTTTTACTTCGTTGGTTCGACATTGTAGTCGACCCAAAGTCGTTTTACTTAATTGACTCGTTTGTCCAATTTTTACTTCGTTAACTCGACATCTCGGCCGACTCGAAGTTTCCGTGTTTAGTTGAATTGTCCTCTCAACTTTTACTTCGTTAACTTGACGTTTCAGTCAACTCGAAGTCGTTTTACTTAGTTGACTTGTTTGTCCAACTTTTACTTCGTTGGTTCAACACTCTGGTCGACCCGAAGTCGTTTTACTTAGTTGACTCGTTCATCCAACTTTTACTTCATTGGTGCGACACTCCGGTAGACCCGAAGTCATTTTAATTGACTCGTTCGTTCAATTTTTACTTCATTAACTCGACATCTCGGTCGACTGGAAGTTTATGTATTTAGTTGACTCGAGTGTCCAACTTTTACTTCTTTAGCACTTGAAGTTTATTATAAATATCTGACTTGCGTCCCGATTCCTTTTGGGCTTTATACGCCAATTGTTTCGTATAGCTTTGCTTCGAAGTTGTTCATCTTTGTGGGATGTCAATTCCGAAATTGAAACTTTATTGATTGTTTGACCATTTCTAGCGGTCATTTTCTGAAGTGGTTTCGTTACATTGTGGAACGCTTCTTCTTTTATCATTGCGTGGTTGATGTCTATCCATGCATTGGTGTTTCGTGCCTCTGCTGTTCCTTTTAATTTATGACCTTCTTTGCTTGGACCGTTATTGTTCCCCATTTTGCATTGCTTGTTAAGCGCTATAGAGTTTGTCGTTGTTAATTCCATTGTAAGTAACCTTGGCTGGATTTTTATCCGCTGTCAGAGTCTTTGAGTTGGTTAGTGTAGCCGTCTTCATGGCGTTGACCTTTTTGCTTCGATATAGATCTGCTCGAGTGGGAGATGCTTCTTTACTGGGGCGGATGTAGTGTAGGGCATATATCAATTCCTTGGGTCATTCTTTTGATCCCATGGCTGCAGTATCTGCCTTTTCTTTCCCTTCGAACTGTTTGTCTGGTGTGCCGATGAATTCGTCCAGTCGTCCTCTTTGGATTCAATGCTCGATTTCTTCTTGTAGCAGTCCTCGGTATCATGTTCGTGATCCTTTGAAAATAGCAGTACCTATTTTGGTCTCGTCCTTTCGGGTCTCCTCTCATCCTAGGTGGTCAGTTGACGTTCTCCAAATTCGCTATGTGTTTTAAGATGTCGGTCCGGCTTGTTTTTAGGGTTGTGTACGGTTTGTAGTCCTTCTTCATCACACTGGTTATCCGCTCATGACTGGGTCGTGCCGATTACAATTTCCTGGATTCCCACTGGTTGGACTCAATACGTCCGTCATTCTGATGTCTCTTTGAGTGACTGATATCCTCCCGTGATCCATCATCTCGCCTTATTTCGTCTTTCCTGTCCAGTTTCCTCGAAAGGTTTTCCCATTCATGTTCATTCTTCCTCCTTGCATACCATTCATGCTCATTCTTCCTCCTTGCAGCTTTCATTTCTTCAAGAGAGATATGTTTCTACACTATTTTCAGCAAAACCACCATGCCTTTAAGAGGATTCAGGTTAAGGGCATTGAAGAAGGGTGTCTCTTCAGTTCGGCGACGAAAGTTGCAGTGCTTGTGTTATCGCTATATCCATCAATCATTGTTAACTCGTTAGTGAAGCGAGTGACATATTCTCATATCGTTTATTCAGGCTTCTGTCAGATGTGCAGGAGGTAGTAGGGTCTTTTCCACATCCGCTGGCTCCCAATGAATATGGTAATAAAAGCGATGGCTAAAGCCTGAAAAGAGTCGATCGACCTCGAAGGTAGGCTATTGAACCAATTCATCGTTGTGGAAGTGAGGTTGGTTGGGAACGTTCTACACGGGATCGACTTCGTGATTTCTTTTAGAGCCATCATGTGGTGGGAATGTCTTAGGTGATCTGTTGGGTTGGTGCTACCATCGTACACTTCGAATTTTGGCGGAGTGAATTTTTTTGGCATTGCCTTTTTCATGAGTGCGTAAAAAATGGCAGCTTGGCTAATTCATACAGTACGTTGGGATCCATGACTTCAATCCTGAACTGGATTTCAACAATCGTTTCACTGCATTGCGGAGTCTTGTCTTGGGGGAGCTCGCTACTCTCGAAGTTTCCCTGTTGGGATTCTGTTAGGGCTTCGTCACTTCCTTGAGTTTGGTCGTGGAATTTTGTTGGAACGGTGCCGGAACAGGGTTCGGCTGGATGAACACGTTCCTGGGTGATTTTCTCCAGCATCTTTGTCATGAATTCATCTGGGCCATGAGCAAATCCACCCGAGGGTCAGTGGCAACGCCGCTGGATGCTTGGGTTGTCTGGACTACCGCGTGTTGTGGATCCGCATTCTCGGATGCTATTGTTTCGTTGATCCAGGCTGCTTCTTTTCCCTGAGCTGTCAGTGATGCATTAGCGGGAGAGTTGTCGTGATCATTACTGGATTGAGGATCTGCAGACTGCATTATTTTCTCTTATGGCTTGTTGATCTTTTGTCAGGTTATGGTGAGCTTTGTTACTGTGTACTGATCAAGAAGTTATAGGAATACATCTCTTGAGGCTTACACATTCAAGTAGGAACTCTCTGAGGTTAAATAATGAAAGAGTTATTTTTGACTGAATTTTTTAGTCTGAGTCCCGAGTATCACTAATGTTTGTGGGTAATTTTTGGAAACCCTCACGAGATTACAACTCATCCGCTAGGGGGAACCTAGAAGTTTAAAGACTTATTACATATGCTAAATGTAATCGTGATTCCTACATTTTAAGCCTTATAAGTTTGTGGGTAGTTTTTGTTCTTCTTTTGCTTGAGGACTAGCAAAATGTTGGCTTGGGGGGATTTGATAGCCTTATAAATGATACATTTAAGCCCCTAATTCTATATTTGTTGTGTTCAATTATCTAATAAAAAACTCTCATTACGTGTATTTTGTGTATAACGCAGGAGTTCAAGTATCAATCATCAAATATGCACAAAATGATACAATAAGGCTAAGTTCAACAACAAAGCCCATTGAAAGATAACACATGCATTACCAAAGGTTTTCAAGCCCAAGGTCCATGGAGTCAAGTCCACAAAGCACCATCATCTACATATATCGAGAATATTAATTTGAAGATTTGGACATCCACATGGCAACTTCATCATAGCCAAAATAAATTTCTACACACTCCACCATCCATTCTCCAACATATTCCATGATCTTTTTATTATTTTATCTTTATTTATTTCCACCATATTCTTTTATCTTTCCCTTATTTGATTCCACCATCCATTCTCTAACATATTCCCTTATTTTTTCTTATTTTATTCCACCCACTCCACCGTCTCACACTTCTTCACCTATAAATACCTCATGCTTGGAGTATACAAGGGAGATCGAAAAGAGGAAAGAAAATTGAGAGTTGGAGATTGAAAGTTTTGAAGTTTCACTTGTAAGTTTCATTTTCTTTATGTGTATCACCATGAGAAAACTAAGGTTTACCATGAGTGGCTAAACACCCTCTTAGGGTGTGAGTGAGCCCCATGGGAGGATAACCTCAATTAGGTATTCTCAAGGTATTTTTTCCATGAAAATTAGACCAATATTGTGATTAGCATAATCTATGTACTTGGATGTCAATGTTTAATGAAATCGATTGAAGTTTTGTTTTCATAATTGTGGATACATTTCTTGCTCTTGCTTTCATCTTTTTAAAAGTCATAGACTAAAGATATCTTCACTTGTATGAGTCTAACAAACCCACCCTTTAATGTTTTAAGTGTGATCATAGTATAAGGTTATACATGATTTGTTAGATATTAGGTGTTTCATTTAAGTATGAATTCCTTTTATGCTTTTAGATCATGCTTATAATACTTAGATATGATTATCCAATTGGTTTGATTACATCAGCTTCATTATTCAATTTTCCATTCTTAGGTAAGGTGAGAACCTGTCTAAGGATGAGTTATGATTGGAAAAATATAATCTTGAGATTAGCCTAAGAGAGTCATCAACACATGGTGGTGATCTCTAAAACCCTAAGTATCTCTACATTTGATTGTAATTTGCTTACTTAGTTTTTATTTAGCTTTTAGTTCAAACACCTCATCAACCACTTATTTTCTAACTAGGTTAAGTTTTAAGATAGATTTAAATATTATTTTTTCGATTTTATAGCTCTCCTTGTGGGATTCGACCCGTATTTGTCGTTACCTAAGTCAATAGATAATCGTGCGCTTGCGGTGTGATTTGAGGCCGATCAATGTTTCTCTTCTTTTATGAGAGAACTAGTGTCGGGCCTGGACTCGGGCTTTGATCCGTTTGGACTTGGGTTCGAGCCTTGTTTATGTTTCCTCTATGGTGGGCTTCATCTGGGCTTCTGTAGTTGGCTTTATTCTTCCTGGGCTTTATGAGCTGGCCCAATAGGTTGGATGCTATATCCTTGTGATGAATCTCTATGCCACGTGTACGACCGTGATGATCGGTCTATTTTGATGTTTCATCACAAGGCATAGTTTTAGGCCATGTGGTTTCAGCTAGGGGTTTTGAGGTTGATAGAGCTAAAATAGATCTTGTACGTTACTTACCCTATCGTACTTCGGTGAGAGAGGTTCGTTCTTTTCTTGGACATGCAGGATTCTATCAGAAATTTATCAAAGATTTTTCTAAGATTTCTAGACCCCTATATCCACTCCTACAAAAAGATGTGGCATATGAGTTTGATGATGACTGTCAGAAAGCGTTTGACAAGCTTAAAGAGTTATTGACATCATCACCTATCATTGCACCACTGGATTGGAGTCTTCCATTCGAGCTTATGTGTGACGCATCATATTATGCCTTAGGAGCAGTTCTAGGCCAACTGAGGGACAAACGTCTCCACGTCATCTACTATGCCTCCCAAATTTTGAATGATGTTCAATTGAATTATTCCACGACTGAAAAAGAACTTATTGCTGTTGTATTTGTTTTAGAGAAATTTGGTCTTATTTAATTGGAACTAAAGTTATAATTTTCTCTGAGCATGCAACTTTAAAATACTTGCTTATGAAGAAAGAGGCGAAATCAAGACTTATATGGTAGATGCTTCTTCTTCAAGAGTTTGATGTGGAGATCAGGGATAAGAAAGGGAGTGACAACATAGTGGCTGACCACTTGAACCGCCTGGTGCAAATGAGGAGCCCTTGCCAATTTTTATGACTTTTCCTGATGAACAACTATTTTTGGTCGAGGTAAGTGAACCATGGTATGCCGATATTGTGAATGACCTTGTATCCAAACAAATTCCGAACACCTTGACTCAAATTTAGAAGGATAAGCTCAATAAAGTGGCAAGACAATTTGTATGGGATGTTCCCTATCTGTGGAAACATTGTGTCGAGCAATTGATTAAAAGGTGTGTGCCCGATTATGAATTTAATCGATATTGACATATTGTAATTCTTATGCTTGTGGGGGACACTTTGGAATTCAAAGAACAACTCGTAAGGTTTTAGAGTGTGGATTTTATTGACCCACTTTATTTAAGGATGCTAGATTATTTTGCATGACTAGTGACTGGTGTCAAAGAACATGTAACTTAGGCTCTAGGGATCAAATGTCGCAACATTCTATATATAGTGTGGAAATTTTTGGTGTATGGGGTATTGATTTCATGGGTCCATTTCTTTCTTTTAATGGTTTCATTTATATATTGCTTGCCGTTGACTATGTTTCAAAGTGGGTGGAAGAAAAAACCACTCGTATTGATGATTCCAAAGTTGCTGCAGAGTTTATTCGTTCAAACATTTTTCAAGGTTTGAAATGCCGCGAGTGATTATAAATTATGGAGGTTCCCACTTTTGCAACCGCACAATTGAAGCTTTGATTAAGAAATACAATGTCACACATAAGATTTTGACACCTTATCATCCCCAGACAAGTGAACAAGTTGAAGTTTCAAATCGTGAAATCCTTGAAAAGACTATAAATCCCACTCGCAAATACTGAAGCATGCGGCCTGATGATGTTTTATGGGCATATAGGACAATATCTAAGACACCTATAGGGATGTCTTCTTTTCAGATTGTATATGGGAAACCATGTCATCTACTGGTTGAGCTAGAACATAGGGCGGATTGGGCAATTAAGATTTTCAATAAGAACATTGATGATGATGATGGCTTTCATAGAAAATTGCAGCTGAACGAGCTTGAAGGGATTCAGAATGAAGCATATGAGAATGTCGGGATTTATAAGGAGAAACGAAAGCTTTTCAAGATCGCATGATCCGTGGAAAGCCTTTTGTTGTGAGCCAGAAAGTCTTACTTTTTCAGTCACGCCTTAAACTTTTTCCTGGTAAGTTACGTTCTAGATGGGTTGGTCATTTCATTGTTACTAATGTTTTTCCCCATGGTGCTATACAGGTGAAGAGTGTCACAACTGGTAAGGAGTTCAAGGTGAATGGGCATCGACTTAAGCACTATTATGAGTCATTTGTGGAGGACGCATCACTCCATGTTCCCACTTATTTTGAGGATTTATTGGAGATACTGTCAGGCTGCACGACGTTAAAACAAACGCTTCTTGGGAGACAACCCAATTAAATTTGCTTTCTCTATCCCTTTATTTCATTTTCGTTATTTTTACTTTTGTTTGTTAGTTGTTTGTTTTTCCTATTTTAAATCTTTCATTGCATGTGCTATAATATGTCAACATTGAAGACAATGTTAGATTTAAGTGTGGGGGAACAACGTTGTTTTTGTTTTGAATTTAAAAAAAAATGTCAGTCCATTAAAAAAATATAAAAAAATGTTGGTTTTTTTTTTGCTTTGTTGGTAGTAGTTTGAGTAAAAAAAAAGATTTTTATAGTTGTTTTGAGTTTTAGGATACTTTCCAACACAATGATGAGATTTGGTTTTTGATTGCATGACTTTAAGGTGATTTATAAATATGATTTAAGGTCTAATATTATTTTTTGGTTAATGCTTATTCATGGTCATCATATGCAAATTCATATATAATCAACCGAGTATATGGTACTCATAGCATGTTCAATTGAATTTAACTCATTATAACCCATATGTAAGTTTTGAGCCTATTGTTCCTTTGATTTTGAGGGTTTTTAGTTAGGTCATTTTTCATTTATTTGGTCATTAATAATTCGTTGCATGATCTCAATATTGTTTGTTTTGGTTGCTACTTGGATTGCTTTTTTAATAAAGAATTAAACACTAGAACTTGTATTAATTTCGTTCAAAGCATTATATTGAATTGCACGACATGTTTGACATGATAAATGCACCTAACTTCCACCATTGCCAAATGAGCTTGTTCCATGATATATTTCCTTTAGATTAACCCCCGCTAAGCCTGTCATTAAGCCTTTTGTTTCATTTTATCCTCATTTTTCATACCTATCTTAATCAGAAGAGTGAAACATAATTTGATTCGCAAATACTTTATTGTGGTTCAAGGTATGTTGAAAAACAAGTATGGGAGAAGACCCTTATGGTAGATAGTTCAAGAAGAAAGAGTTGCAACAAAAAAAAAATTGGTAAAAAGTTACAGAAGGGACACAAGCCCTTATCTATACACATTCAGTATTTCAGTACTATACAGATAGTCTACTTCTATCCATTTTCAGCAAATACAAAATAATGACTGGAAACTCTTTATTATCAGTAGGCCACATGAGCTGATGTATCGATGTTGCATTTAAGTTGTATGTTTTGAACCATGTGATTCTTTTCTAATGTCTCTAATTTCATTGAATGTTTTCTAAATTTTCTTAAGCCCTTTGTAATTCCTTTATCCATTTTTTCTTTTCCCTTGACCCATTACAACCTGAATTAAGACATTTTGATTAAGTGTTTTGTGTAATGTCACGATGTGGAGATTCGAATGAGGTTTGTGGATACAGTGTCACTATTTCTTGCATTCAAGTAGTAGCATTCCTTCAATGAGATCATATATCTAGAAAATAAAATAAAATAAAAATAAACATGTCAGAAAATGCCTTTATTTCTTGTTATATCATATGTGAGCCATTTGTTTTCCTTTTACATCAATCCTCTCACATATAATTAGAATAAGAGGAGTATTTTACCAAACAATGTGGAAAAAAAGTGCAACCAATGAGATTTTTGGGTTAATTCTTTCTTGCATGTGTTTGAGTTTCACCTGTTGCATGAATTGATTTTATTGTGAATTTGTATATCATTACTATGAACATGTATTAATTTTCAAATGATGTAGATTTAATTATGTCTTTGTAAAGAATCTTATCATGTCATGATCCGTTGAAAATGTCTGAGACAAATGTTGGAAAGTTTAGGTTGAGTCATTGAGTCTTTTATTTTTGTTTCTTTGATTTGCTCGAGGACTAACAAAAGATAAGTGTGGGGGAATTTGATAGGAGCATATTTATTCGACTTTATTGAATTGTTTATATATATATATTTTAGCTATTTCTTGGTATTATGGTAGTAATTACTATTTTCGTGTTTTTGTAGGTTGTCAATATCAAAAATCCAGAAAGAAGCAAATTGGCAATTTAGAAAAAACTTGTTGCAAAAAGAAATTATGCAAAGAAGGAAACATAGAGAAAACAATTATAAAAGGGACAATACCTGCTTTGGAGAGATCACCCATCCTCACAATAGCAATCACTGAGCTCACAATCCAGCCAACACAACAGTCCTTCACTGTCATCCCATCACAACTGCCTACAACCCATGATTTCTACATCTGATCACAGCCACACCACAGAACCACACATCAATCGTTCAACCCTGCTTAATCTGCCTTCTATGTCACCTTCATCAACTCCCTCCTGTTCGTTGACCACAACCCCTTCTCCCTCGTAACAACCAAATCACAACAGTTCATCAACCGTCTCGTCACCGTTTATCTGTTTGTCATAAATCAGACACCCCATTACCGCTCTCGCCTTCCCTCTCACCCTCACAGAATCTCTCTTCTAGCAATCGAAGCCCTCCTTCTTCATTCACAACCAGGAGCAAATCGTGAGGAAGAAGAAGAAAATTAAATCTCTTCTTCTAGCTATTTGCACCCATCCGTCCATTTTCTACCACCACACAACAAACGACGACATTGTTTCATTTCTTAACTCATTTTCTTATTTAGTTTGATATTTGATTATGGAATATTGTTTGAGCATAATTAATATGTCTAGCTAAACTCCCTTTTAGCTAGGGGTGGATTCGAAACCACAAACATGTGCTTTATGAATTAATTGAATTCAATATTTCCTTATTGATTAGTGATTGTGTTTTGCTTAACTGCTTTATAGAGAACTTATCTGTGTATATTTGTTAAGGTGACCAACTTAGTAAGCATGTTAGGATTTGGTGCTAGAGCATAAGATAATTTCACCTAATCGTTATAATCTTTTACTCACAAGTAGTAAATACCAAGGAACGTTGGTAAGGTTAAGTATAAATCTAGGTTAAGAATCATACTTGTAATTGCCTAGTTAGTGTTCATATTTTCCATAGAGTTTAGTGATCTTAAATTGTTTATCTAACTTGAGATTCCTGATTAGATAACATGAAAAGAATAGTTTGAAAATGACGATTAGTTTAATTCAACGAATTTGGAAAAATAATAAGGTTAATGCACTGCAGTCACAGTTAATCTTGAGCATTGCCCTTCACGACTTAGTAAGGGATTATTGAAGATTGATTCATGAGCATATGTTTGGTGTGTGGAGAGAAAACCTTTAGCTAATTCCTCATCATCTATTTCTCAAGTTTTTATTAGTTATTTTCTTAGTTCAAAATTAGAAAAACCAATCCCCCAGTATTTTCTTATTTAGCTTATTAGTTATCTTTTAATTACTGTAATTGTTAGTTAGCGAACCCTCTAATCCCCGATCTAGAACGATCCCTATTTATTCTTTACTACGATTGCAAAGCAGAGCATTAAGTTGTGTGCTAGTAAAATAATGCATCAACTATCTTGAATCTGGACAAATTGTGAAACTTAGAGTATATCTTTCAAACCAAATCAAACTTCACAAATATGTATTTCATGTAAACTGTTCAAAACAAGTTTTTCTACAAACTCTCAATCCACTTATGCATTTCAGCAGTGAATATTAGCATAAATGAACATTTTTGATAGATAGTGTAACCACTCATTAAAAAAAAATACAATATTATTTTCACATGTACACCAAATAATTTATAGCTTACTTTCCTACCACAATCTCACTTACTACCGTGCCGAACATACGTCACGCGTATGCCCCTACATACTAGGCAACCACTCCGCGCCCGAATACCCCAAGCTGGGTGTCACATACAAGGCATCCCTATTTTCGGAAGGCCTCATGTATTGAGTCAAAATCCTACAAACCAGCTCAAATGCGCATACACTCCATGTCACCTATAAGACAAAGTAAATACCCAACCACACTTGCTAAAACACGAGCACCAACCCAATACCACCCTATTCTGCAAGACCCGCAAGTTAGTTTTTCTTTAGGAATAAGACTAACAAATAACATCTCAATAGATGTGTGGTAGGTTTACTGAGGATGCACACACCATCAACTTAACATGCACAATATCCAAGTATGCACAATGGATAACTAACTTTTGTAAGCATACCACATCAATCACAAAGGCCAACATTTAGCCATGGAATTTCAAATATCACACTCACGAAGATAACTATAAAGGACAAACATCAAGGCAATGATCATATCACCATGTATCAACACACATCCCTAAATAAACAATCACCAACTTAAAACACTTTCATATAAGTTAACAAATTTATTCATCAAACAAGCTAATGGGTAAGATAATCACACAATCATGAATTATAAGATGTACACATTGTACGAATCAATTGAATTTTCCAACTTACATAAACATTAGAATTAACGAATTTACCAAGTCACAAATAATATCAACGACCAAAATTGACATAGAAGTTATAATTTTCAAGTACCCTAAATATGCACCTAAAAATAACTCGGTGAAGAAAAACTCAACTCGAGCTATCATGATTCAACTCGTGAAAACTACCCAAAACTACAAATCAAACTTCCTCAGAAAAAACACTAAGAGAAAACTTCATAAAAAACCACATGCTAACACAACTGGATGCAAAAAGCACCCACCAACACCTTCGCACGCAAACATACACATGTGCTCACTCCTCTTCCTCCATTTTCTCTTATCATCTATTTTTTGTTTTCCTTCCTCTCCTCTCTTCATTTTTCTCTTATCTCTTATCTCTAATTTCTTTTTCTTTCTTTAAATTCTTTATCCAACATGGTTGCCACTACCTTTGTTTCCTTTTTTGAATGCACAACCATCAAACCCACCACAAGTAGCTTTTTGACATATTGTCGTTACTTGCCCACAAATTTTTTTTTCTTTTAAAATAATTAAGTACATAATAATCCCTAATGTATACTATACAATACTTCACCAGCCAATACATTTCATGAATCACCAAATTTGATTTATACATTAAATTTTTTTTTATTTTTTTTTTTATTGTTATTGTTTGTATCCAACACATTACAATTAGCATACGTTCACGCAAAGGAAAATAAAAATTGAAAAAATGACAATGCTAGTAAAAAACAAAAATGTGTCACATAAGTCACTGAAAAATCTGGTCGTTACCGGGTGTCGAGGCTAATTAGGAGTGGAGGTGAACATGAGACGTTCTATACAAGTGGTTTAGTATTTATTTGTTTTTGCGCCATAAGAAGTATCTCGAGGTTTTATTTAAATGACAGACCTTTAGAATTTATGGAGATTCGTGTTGGCCCCTTGAGGTTCCCATGTGAATTCCTGTCACCAGATCTCCTTCGGATACGACTTGAGGTTAAGGGGTATTTTCATAAGCAAAATGCATGCATGTGCGGGCTTCATAGTCAACGTGCGTTGATCGCTAGTCTTGGGGGAGACTGCAATGTGAATCTTTATTGCGAGTATTAGCTATTTATTATAGAGGGTAGGTCACAATTAACCCTATTATTAGTTTGTGGTTTCTGAATGGAATTTAGTGTCACGGATCTAAATCCCAGTTCAGATATACATGTAACCGATCCGAATCGGTATGGTTGCAAACAGTGACGGAGCCAGGATTTTTGTCGAGGGGGGGCAGAGTGATGTCATAATTAATTAAATATAATATAAAAATTAGTTATTTTAACATGAATTTTTTTTTAAATCCGAAATTCTTCCTGGCCTAGAAAAACCAGCGAGGTTGCTGTCTGGGGAGGCAAAAATACACTTTTGCCCCCCTATTTAACAACCTTTTTGGAAAATGTGTTTAAAGAGGGGGGGCAAAAGTGTATTTTTGCCCCCCCAGGCAGCAAACCAAGCAGGGGGACCCAGGCCCTGTAGAATTACTACTATATTCATTGATTACTACTATAGCAAAAAGGGGAGTACAACAAAGACAGTCATTGAAGATGATTACTATTATATTCATTGAAGATGATTACTACTTATAGAAACACAACAGAAGAGAAGGGTTTGAATCATTGATTACTACTACATGAAGAAAATGAGGAAGAGATTGAGTTGCTTACGATTTTTTTTGTGGAGATGACCAACACAGTGATTAATGAAGGCACCTGGTACCTAGAAGAAGAAGAATAAGGTGGTTTGGATCCTACTGGATCTTGTGAAGATGAGCTCAAATAACTCAATAGTTATAGATCTTTGAAGATGATGAAATATAGGGGTTTTCCTCATCTTATCCAATCGATGGAGTGTGAAGAAGAAACTGTGAATTTTGGTTTCTTTGAGGAGCAGTTCTAGCTGGTCTGGGAAATCAGCCTGATTTCCCTGCCTGGGAGGCGAAAATACATTTTTGCCCCCTCTTTAAAACATCTTTTTGGAGTATGTGTTTAAAGAGGGGGGGGGCAAAAATGTATTTTCGCCCCCTCAGGCAGGGAAGACTCGCTAGAATTTCTGTTCTTTGAGAGATTTGAGAGATTTAACCTCTATCTCTAACTCTAAAAGTATGGTTTGAATTCCCAAATTCTAGACAGCCTGGGAGAGGCTGCCTGGGGGGTCCAAAATACAAGTTTGCCCCCCCCCCCCTATTTAAATACCTTATCCAAAAAGTTGTTTAAAGAGGGGGGGGGGGAAATTTGTATTTTGGCCCCCCAGGCAGCAAATCAGGCTGTCTACCCGAGTTGTCTAGAATAACTCGTTTGAATTTGATGTGTACATGATTTGAAGGATAAAGTCATGGTTAAAGTGAAAAGTGAGAACAGAGGGGCACATAAAAAAACTAATTGGGGGACAAATAAATTATTAAAAAAAAAAAAAAAAAAAAATTCTCAAAAGTCAGTGGGGGCCCCACTCGCCCCCTCGTAGATCCGTGCCTGGTTGCAAATTTGCAACCCTAGTGCAAATTCCCAGGGTGGCCATACAACCAACATGTGGGAAGGTGCGTAAAGCGTAGTGAGAGGGAACATTTTGTTGAACAAAAACAAGAGAGAGGGGGTCGAGTCGAGAGCGAAAAAAAAAAAAAAAAAAAAACCAAAAACCCTAGCCCGGTTGTTATCCCAGCAGACGCAGAAGGTTTATTTCGGTGTCTGGCTCTGGCTCGGAAATCATATATCTATCCATAACAAGAACAGAAGAAGAAGAGTAACATAAAAATGGATTTATCCTGTCTGAGCGAAGCGAAACAACAAGAGCTTCAACAACTCAATCAACAGCAGTTGCAACAACACCAGCAAGAATTGGCTGCACAAACTTACGATTCTTGTTCACAAGTTGAAGCAGCAGCAACAGCTGCTTACGATCTATCAACTCAAGCGTATTACTCTTACTACCAAAACCAACAACAGCACCAATACCATCCTTATTACGATTACTCTGCCTACCAATCAACTCAGCCCGATTCCGATTCCACACCGATTCAACCTCCTGGGATACCGCCCGCTCCCGATTCAATGGCATCACACAATGCATATTATCCGCAACCGCAACCAGCAGCAGCTTCCTCCTCGGAGTATCAACAATACCACCACTACCAACAGCATCATCCTCATCACCATTGCCAATCACAAGACCAACAACAACAACAACAACAACAACAACAACAACAGTCCAATTACCCTGGGTTAAATCCGGCTGCAGCTGCTGCTGTGGCTGCCTTGTCGCAGTTGACCCATTTTGCAGGGAATATGGATGCAGCAGAGAGGGCAATGGCTGGATTGCACCACCGTGAATGGCCAGGACCAATGCGCCATATCTATCCGCACCCACACCCACACCCGCACAGAGGAGCCTTTTATCATGGGCCATTTCCTGCTCCTGGGGTATGCACTGCACTTTCTACTTTTAATTCCATGGAAATTGCCGCCTCTTTTAACTTTAACACCTCTCTCTCTCTCTATTTCTCTGCTTATTTAATTCAGAATATTTCTCACCAATTCCATATTATTCTCAACATAATTGGCTGACTGTCATTTGCTACTTGTTATTCTCGGCATCATACTGTTTGTTACAAATGCCTGCAATTTATTTATTGGTCTATTCTATTCAGGCATTGTGACTCTTATCTGATGTATGTATGTATTACTGTGGAATCCCATACTAAATAATTGCACATTCATTACTATGGTTGAAAATTCATGGATGTCAATGACATTTTGGATCTTAGGTAGTGGTGAGTGTTGATAAGATCTTCACCAAGACCTTTAGTGAGAAAGATACTTTTCTTTTTTCCGTCCAAACAAGGTGCTTCAATCCAAGGTTGTCAAATTTTGATTTGTTGATGCATGAGTCCATTGATGTAAAATGGAAACAAAAGCAGTTTCAAGGGAAAAGGTCCTGCCAGATGAAAAATCAACTTTTGAATTGTATGAGATTTAGATTAGTAAGGACAGGTTGGATTAGGACAAATGCTTCTTCACTTATCCCATGCTTTCTTCTGGCATACATCATCAACACCCATGTTCAAGAGGATCCCTTATGTTCATTGCTGGCCATTCTACTGGTAGAGGTGGGTCTGTTCTAGTTTCTGAGAGGTTTTGGCTAGAGATATTGATCTATAGTCACATACCTCATTTTTCTGAAAGAGGGTTGAGGTGATGCTAGCAAGCATCTTACGTGTATAGGATACTCAATAATTTAAACTCTATACAATTTATAGAGGATGGGAGTATCTCTTATTTTAGAATGCAAAATTACCAATAACCTTTGAAATTTGGTTTGTTTGGTCCAATAAGTTTTTCGAAAATGGCTGCAAGTTTGCAACCTCTTTCTTGGAATGAAAATTGAATATTATGCCCCTATAAGTTCATGTACCCGAGTTTCATATTTTATTGTTAGAATAAACTGTATTTGTTTTGTATCTGCATACCCATTGCATCACACAAATTTCATTTATATCACATTGGCCAATTCAAAAAATTTCATCAAATATAAGCCCTTACTTGGGTAGGTATCTTGAACTTAATGTCAACTGTTGGAGGCCCCCCTTTTCTTGTCTTATGCGAGAAGTTAGTTCAAAATGGTAACTCTGATTTCTCCTTTAAAGGCCTGACTAGGGAATCCTTAGGGTTGGTCTCTTTTTTTCCTTGTATATTTGCCATATCATGTTTCCTTGCTAATAAAGAATCTTAAAGGTTCCTATCGATTGAATGGAAACATAGTGTGCATGGCTAGCTTTGTTGAAACAAAATGATGGGTGGTAACAAGATTTTCTTGGCAGAAGAAGGGGGGGGGGGGGGGGGAGGGCGGGGATGTAGTGCCACTAATAGACTAGGTCCAGATTGGATCCATTTAGATCCAGTATTATCAAGATCTTACTGGTTTCGATTTTTACTGCATATCAAAAGTTGGTCAAGATCCAAGTGGGGATGGGATTGGATAAGAGTATAAGATCAAATCAAGTAAGACAATTGAGCTATCCCATCATGTATTAAAATTGATGTGTTCAAATCCGTCTTTGTTGATCTTGAGCCTGCAAAATGAACAACGGTGAGCCATGGACCACCGTTGTGGTGGTATTCCGACGCTTAAGTTAGGTAATGATGCAAGGAAGAATGAAGACTAGAATTAATTAGCAATGTGCATGTGTACCTTTCTTATTCTCTTCGTTCACCTTTTATAGCGAGTGTTCCCTCCTCAACCGTCCCTGCTATCGTGGTATTCCGATGCTTAAGTTAGGTAATGATGCAAGGAAGAATGAAGACTAGAATTAATTAGCAATGTGCATGTGTACCTTTCTTCTTCTCTTCGTTCATCTTTTATAGCAAGTGTTCCCTCCTCAACCGTCCCTGCTATCGAGGGCGTAATGGAGGAAAATCTTGCTCAAATTCTTACCTGTGCATGATTGAGTTTCTTTGGCACTTGACTCTGTTTAGGACTCAATGCTTGATTGGGCTAGGAGCTGATTTGTGCGAGTGAATCTCGGGCCTGGGAAAAGACTTGTGTCGAGCCTTATTATCCTTGGCCAAGCCCCAAAACCCATGCCACTTGGGCTGATGTGACTTGGGCTTGGGCGCCGGACTTACGAGCTGAACAACAGTTCAAGAATGGGTCTGCTCGAGACCTCGTTGAAGCCTTTCTTATATTATGGTTGACCTATGCCATGTGTATGACTATGGTCGTATGACTGATTGATGTCTCATCAACTACTCTCCTAGTTAGTGGGTCTGCGTACTGGGCCACTAACTGACAGTTGTAAGGGTTCGTGGTGTGCCATGATGACATATTTTGGCGCCTTTAAAGCTTTCGCGCCGCATTTAATGTTTATGCAACGGTTAGGTAATCGTTTTTTCCCATGCGCCAAATATATATAAGCTTGATTTGAGGGATTTTTTTCCTTTTACTTTTAAGAGCTTCCGTTTTCTGTATTTTACTTTTTCGGCTTGATTGAGTTCGAGTTTTTATTCAACCATGTTTGTGCAACTTAAATCTCTCACGCAAGCTGCACCAAGGTTGCCTAAACTTTTTCAAGGGGTCACTGTTGTCCGGGGAAGACAAGAATGCATGAGATCCTTAGTGATTTGGGATTGTCGCTTCTCTTGAAAAACGACTCACTCAGTTCCGACAGAGGGGTGCATCTGCCTGTACATGACCATGTTTGTGGCCGATCTGTGCTACTTGTCTTGCCAGGTCATTACCTTGGCTTTGATAGTGTGGTGGAGCATATTGATCGCTAATCTAATTAAGACAAAGGATGTCAAGCTCCACCTATCAACGAAGTTGCTTCATTCTCTGGCTTCCATCAAGATGAATAAGTGCGTCATCTATGGGTTGGTGAGTCCACGTTGCCTGATCGATCAATTCGATGACCCGGAGGATTAGCATCTATGTTGCTTTTATGCCTTCGTGAAGTCTGGGCATTTCACACACAATGGTCTGTGGGCCCTCGGTCACTTAGGGGAGCTTCGTAAGTTCTTTTGCTTTTTGCGTTTCTGTTTAATATCTGTCGTTGTCTTAACTTATTTGTTTCGTGACAAGGACTGCATGACCCTGTCGTCCTTTTTCCTAAAGAGGAGAAGATGAGAGCTGACGTTCTCGCTCAACCGCCGATGCCTATCTTAGATGTTATTCAATCGGATAATATCAGGCAGCGTGGTACCTTTTTCGATGAGACCAGTGGCGTAGGGCGGGCCCTGACTCCGCCTACTGGTTCTTCTTCGGGGGCGGCCAAAGTACAGGCACTTGGGTCTCAGAAGAAGGTGACGAATATGCCTAGCCCGTCAAAGAAAAAAGCTCTAGAGGGATTTCTTTCTCACCCTTGCTCTAAGAGGCTCAAGTTGGGATATGTCCTCCCCTTGTTGGTCCTCTGAGTGTGAAGAGGATGGTGTTTACCTGACCATTGATGAGGAGTCGCTGAAGGCTCGGATACTGCTGAACCGAGAATGTAGCGGCTGACCTTGGAGGTCGACACCCCTGATTTGCCTGCGAGCCTGACTGCTGTAATGGAACCATCTACTCCCGAGAGAGCAACCCGTGATCCTTCCACTGGTTCGAGAACTAGAGCATTGTCCGAGCCTCCTTCCTTTGTTGATGATAAGGGGAAGTAGGCTGCTGAATTTTTTCCTTGAGAAGGTGCATGGGGAGAAAAGAGATTGGCTTCTGGTCCCAAAGTTCTCCGTACTGGCACTGGGGTTGTTTCTCGTGCTTCGGCGGGTGATCTCTTGAGTTCTGGCGAGCAATACATGGCACTAAGAGTTGGATCACAGAACTGATACCGTCGACCTGATGAATAAGAACTTCTCTTGTTCAACTGTCCAGCTTCCATTGAAAAAGGTGGCCGTGGGGGTGCACATCGATCGTGGGCAACAACTTTCGATGCTGGTAAGTTGACAACTTAATTGATTTGTCGCTTGATTTTTGTCGTGTTTTATCATCCATATCCGTGCATTTTTTCCAACTAGGGGATGACTTACTTGACCCATGCTGGCATGACGGGTAATTGTACGGGACATGTTTTTTGCCTGGAGACGAAGTTCATCGAACATGAGGCACAACACCCTGATGCCCTTAGCTAGGCGGATTCACTGACCGAGCGGTTGGCCGCTCGGATTTGATTGGAAGTTCAGCTAGCTGAATCCCAGAGGAGTCTGAACAACACGCTGGCTGCCCAATTGTCCTTAGAATTCCAGCTGAAAGGGGTCCAAGTGAATCTGGACGAAGCCCAGGCGGCCCGAGCCGAGTTGTTGTTTGTGCTAAAGGACGCCCAGGAATGTGGGGACATGGCGATAGATGAGCGGACTGCGTTTACTGAGTGCTTGTTAAATGTCATGAAGGTTGCCGCTGACTCTCAGAGTACTTTGGACAGTGAGCGCGCTGAAGCATCCCGCCTAAAGGGGCTTCATGAGGCCCTTCAGGTGCAACTTTATGTGCTCACCCAAGTGCTTGACTCCGAGCGTGCATGTCACGGTGAGGCGAAACGTAAGTTGACGAACTCTGAGAGAGCCTGGGTAAGGCAGTCGGGGAGCTGAATGGCTGGAGCCTGGAAGGCACAATGAGATGCTAGAGAGAAAAATGCTTCTTGAGGCTGCCAGTAATGCTGAGCTTAGCAAAGTTGTTGTTGAGAAGCTGAAGCTATTGAATTATATCATGCAGGACCGTGAGGGTTGGGATCTTTCCGCTTATAATTCTCTTGCTTATGCACAATTCAAGGAGGCAGATGACTCTTCGTCTGGTCTACGTGGTGGCTCTGAAGCCAGTTCGGGTGCTACGGAGACGACTGCCAACTTCGATGTTTCAGAGCTTGCTTCGGATCCTGCTGTCTACAAAGATGCTTCTGACTCTGTTTCTCAAGGAGATGTTCCTGACTCTACTCCCGCTGTATGAGTGGTTTCTTGTACTGAAAAATTCTTTGATGAGAAATTTCCTTTCCTTTTTGTCCGTGCTGTAGGTGTCGTACTTACCTTTTCTAATTTTTTTATTTAGATTAGGCTGAGTAGACGGTGTGTCCACCCCCACTTGAAGTAGGGCTTTAGTACGGACTGGAGCCCTTTCTTGGCTTATCCAAGCTCATAATCTATTAATAGTAATATCTTTTCGATCTTTTGTAGGGTAGTCACCTTTGTTTCTGGGTCGTGTTCCCTTAGTTTTGTCGGACTGGATTTCGGTACCATATACATGTTTTTAGTCCTGAGGACTTTGGGTTGAAGGGGAGTTTTATTTGCCATAATAGGCCCCAATCTTGAACATGAGTTGGGTTGTGGAGAAACCCTCATTGCTCGAACCGGCTAGATTCTTGTATTCGTCTGGCTCAACCTTAGAGAGGACTTGAGCTGGAAGGAGGTCATCTCCACCCGTCTGGGCTAGACTTCATAATAGACCTCAATCCTGAACAAGAGTTGGGTTGTTGATGAACCATCTTTGCTGGAACAAGCTAGATTCTTGTATTTTGGCTCAATCCTAGATAGGACTTAAGCCGGAAGGAAGTCATCTTCCCCTGTCTGGGCTAGACTTCATAATAGACCCAATCCTGAATAAAACTTGGGTTGTTGAGGAACCATCTTTGCTCAAACAGGCTAGAT
Source organism: Berberis vulgaris (assembly GCA_963556465.1). Classification (NCBI taxonomy): domain Eukaryota; kingdom Viridiplantae; phylum Streptophyta; class Magnoliopsida; order Ranunculales; family Berberidaceae; genus Berberis; species Berberis vulgaris. The sequence continues at coordinate 44,259,518 of OY747128.1, read as the reverse complement.
TCCTGTATTTTAGCTTAGTCATGGAGAAGACTTGAGCTGAAAGAAAGTCATATCCACCCATCTGGCTGGGCTTCATAATAGACCCCAATCCTGAACAGGAGTTGGGGTGTTGAGGAACCATCTTTTTCCAAATGGGCTAGATTCCTCTATTTTGGTTCAATCCTGGAGAGAACTTGAGCTGGAAGGAAGTCATTTCCGCCCATCCAAGCTAGACTTCATAATAGACCCCAATACTGAATAGGAGTTGGGTTGTTGAGGAACCATCTTTGTACGAACGGGCTAGATTTCTGTTAAGCGGACTAGGTCATTTATTGGGCAAGTTCTCGGTATCCTGAATAGGATTAGACACGGCTGCTGTGTGCCATCTTGGTCCCTCATATTAGATCATCTTGGTGCGGTGAGTCGTCAATAGACTGAACTCGGTTCGCCTTGCGGTACAGTGGTTCCTTAGGTACTAGGCCACTTAGCGGCAAGCTGTTGTCGTCTTTATTAGGACTAGGCTTGGTCGTTGTGTGCCATTTTGGTCCTTGTGAGTGGACCCAACTTCTTTTGAGCGGTGAGTTGTACGTGGACTGGGCTCGACCCGCTGTATCGTATCTCAATTCCTTAGATGCACTAGGTCACTTGTGCGTTAAGCAGTCGACACCCTCAATAGGACTAGGCTCAGTCGTCATGCCCTGTTTTAGCCCTCGTGAACGAACTGAGCTTGGTTTGCTATGCAGTACCTTCGTTACTTGGGCGGACTAGGTCACTTTTGCGACGAGCTGTCATCGCCCTTAATAGGACTAGGCTCGATTGTTGTGCGCCATTTCGGTCTCCGAGATCTGACCAAGCCCTTCTGCGGTGGTGAGCTGTTCGTGGACTGGACTCGACCTACCGCGTGTTACCTCAGTTCCTTTAGGTGGACTAGGTCACTTATGCGGCGAGCTGTTGTCACCCTTAATAGGACTAGGCTCAGCCGCTGTGCGCCATTTTGGTCCCCGTGGCAGGATATGATTTTCCTTTGTAGAGTTGAGTGTGGAATGAAGTTGTTTTTAAAGAGATTACTTTTATTGATAGTTCTTCAAAAATTCTACATGGTACTCTCCTTACTCACCAGTAAGCCTTTGGCTGGTTGGTTCTTTCATTTTAGGGGACTCGAGCCGTCGTGGCTACTTACCCGATCGCTTCATTGCCATTACATGGTATTCCCTGGCGGAAGATTGATCTCCCCTGATAGTCCCTGTCTCATCGTTAACAAGGTATTTGATGCACTGGTGCCGTGTGGAGATCATTGCTCCCATTTGGTGAAGCCAAGGCCTTCCCAGAATCACATTGTATGCGGAGGGGACATCTACAACAATAAATTATGTCATTAGGAGCTTTACTGGTTCCCTTGCTCCTGCAAGTAGTCTGATGCTCTCGACTGAGTAACTGAACATCGCTGAAGCCAACCATAACCTGGTTGTGCAGTTTCAGCTCTTCCTCTCTCAGTAGCATCCTACGGAATGCCTCCAGGAATAGGATGTTGGCTGAGCTCCTTGTGTCCACATCTTTTCACGCCCCATTTTGATATTGCAACCGTGCGAACTAGGGCATTGTTATGCGAGGGATAGACCCTTGCATATCTGGCTCAATGAACGTCATGTTTGGGGTTGGGTGCTCTACCCGGGCGTGCTGGATTGGGCGGTCTTCGCGGTGAGAACCACTGCGCAGTTCTTGGATTGCCCTTTTTCTTGATCGGTTGGATTTCTCCAGTCCATCGTGTGCACTGTGCAGGACGTAGATGGCGTTTGCAATCTTTTCTTCGGCCTCTGGTGCTGTTTATTCATTCTCCTTTTCCTTGGAGTTGTTTCTCGTCGAAATTCACAAATTCTCAGAGTCTCCCCCTTCAAACCCAATACTCTTATCTCTTTTTGGAGACTCTGACAGTCATGATGATATGACCGTGGTCCTTGTGATAAACATGGTACTTGCTCTCATCACTCCTTGAAGGATCGTTCTTGAGCTTGGGGGGCAACTTGATGTTGTCCTGGTTCTTCATGGCGGAGAGAATTTTCGGAAAGCCGGAATTGAGAGAGGCAAACTCAATGTACCTTGAGCTGACATAGTTGGTAAGCCTGCTAGGTTTTGCCTTGTCGGACCTGGTTTTGTTATCGCTTTTCCTCCTCTTCGACCGGTCCTTTTTGCGACTCTTTTCCTCTCCCCTGTCACGAGCCTAAGAGACCCACTTGGCTTCATTTTTCCCTCATTTCTTGGCGGCCAACATTTCTTCGAGAGTGTTATACTTCTGCGCACTTTTCAGTGAGTTCGACGTATCTCTTGGGAATTTTAGGGCAAGGAAGTTGTAGATCAGACCTCCTCGGAGGCCAGAAGTGAAGCGGTAACCAACGTGTCATCATTGCAACTGTTGATCGAAGTCAACTCGTCGTTGAAACGAGTGACATACTCTCTGAGGGTCTCATCCTGCTTCTGCTTGAGATTTAGCAAGTAGTGGGGCCCCTTTCTGATTCGCTGGCTCCCAACAATTCTAGTGATAAATTCATTCGCCAAAACCTAGAATGAATCGATATATCTTAGCTGAAAGCTATGGAACCAGGTCAGTGCAGCCTTCTTTAGGCTGGTAGGAAAAGTTCTACACATGATTGCTTCTGAATTTTCTTTCAGCACCATTACGTGGTGATAATGGCACAGATGATCTTACATATCTACATTCCCTCATAGAATTCAAGCTTTGGAGGGACGAATTTCTTTGGTAGGGGGCATTAATGATCTCTGAGAATAGAGGGAAAGTGAGGTTGTACAGGACATCCGAATTGGTGACCCCAGTCGGAGCGGGTTCCTGACCATGGTCCTGTTTGTCTTTGGGGCATGGTCTTCATGATCCCCGTCATCCCTTAAGTTCTCTTGTCGGCCAACTCTTTGCTCCTCCTCGGGGAGGTTCTTGCTTTCTTGGACGCACTGTTGGGCGCCCTCTTGAGTGTGGGACCTCCCCAGACCTCCGCCATTCTCAGGAGACTGTTGTTGATCCTGGGTTAGTCTTTCCACCATTCGCGCTAGATGATCCGTGTGGGACACAGATCTGGTCTATGTGAGGGTCAGTCATGGTTGCGTCAGTGGCTAGGCTGTGCGACTGTTCTACTCCCTCGATTGGATCAATTTGGCTGTGGCTGGGCTTTCATGGCCGAAGGGTTGTCTGGTTTGGCATTGTTGTTGAATGCTCGAGATCTGGTGCTAGTGAACCATCTCTTGATGCTCTGCTTAACTAGAAAAAAATTTATATGTTCGTTTCAAGAAAAAAACTTGTTATTTCCTACAAATGACGCCAAACTGATGCATCCAAATCTGTCTTTTCTAATCTCAAGCCTACAAAACATACACCGGTGAGCCAGAGACCACCATTGTGGTGGCCGAAGACACTCTGATGCTTAAGTCAAGTAATAATGCAAGGAAGAATGAAGACAAGCAATTAGCAATGTGCACGCGTACCTTTCTTCTTCCCTTCGTTCACTTTTTATAGCGGGTGTTCCCTTCTCAACTGTCCCTACTATCGAGGGCGTGATGGAAGGAGGAGATCTCGCCTAGAATGTTACCTATGCATGATTGAGTCTCTTTGGCTCCTGGCTCTGTTTAGGACCCAATGCTTGATTGAGCTGAGTTGATTTATGCAAATGGGTCTCGAGCCTGTGACAACTCAAGAGACTTGTGTTCGGGCATTGTTGTCTTGGGCCAAGCTCTATGACCCGTGCCACTTGGGCTGGGGTGAGTTAGGCTTGGGCCTCTGACTTACAGGCTGAACAACAGTTCAAGACTGGGTCTGCTCAGGATTGCATTAAAGCCTTTCTCGTGTTAGGGTTGACCCATGCCACATGTACGGCTATTATCATATGACTGATTGATGTCTCATAAAAAAAATGAAATATAATTTGTAAAATATGTATTTCCTTGTAAGTTGTTGAATTGGGTCTTTATTAAGTCAAAATATTGTCGGTCCAAGACTGATTAAAATTTTTTATTGGATTTAAATGTATATTTCAACAAAATTTGTTGCATTGAGGTTCATTTGTGATCTGATCCATTCATAGCTTTGTCGAGATTTCTAATAAGTTTTTTTGTTTCCATCTCAGGCTGCCATGTGTCATTTGTTGGCTCCCTACTCATAAACTAGTCATCATGCTTAATAAAATATCTCTTTGTTAGGAATCATTATTTTCTTGTTTTTCCTCCATTTTAAATTTTGTTTTGCACAATGTATTTTTTTATTATTTTTATTCTTAATATTACGCATGCTCTCTTGTAGTTATGAAAGTATGATGTATTATAGTATTCAAGGATAGTAAGCTTCCATTGAAAAGCATCTGTTCGATGCTCTCCCTTTTCTTTCTTTTCCCTTTTTTGTTAGGTGTGCCTGATTCTGAAGACACAAGGATTGCTTGTGGCAAGTGAAGCTTTCTGCTGCATGTGATGTTGGCTTGGTCCATCTTAGTTGGTATGTTGTTCTTGACTGGACTTTCCAGAAAAAAAATATTTCTTTGCACCTTCCAGAATAAGTGGGAGCCAGTTACTACATTTTACCACACCCGTGGTATATGTGGGCGTTCTTGACCATCATGGTTTGGTTTAAGGAAATAAACTTGCTTCAGTTGAGTACGTGGCCCACCTCATCCTCTATGATAAAATTATTTTATTGGTTTTCTTATTGGAGAGTAGTGGATGCAGTGTGCTGCATAGTCTGAGGATGTTTGTTTCCTTTGGTGAAGAACTGGGCTGGCACTGGAGGTAATGTAAATGCTTGAAATACGGTAAAGGTTTATGTTTCTGGAATGAAGACACTGGACCTTTAATATTGGATGTAACTGGATAAGTAGAGCCTATTTGGAGTTGAACTCTAACCACTTCTTTGTTGCTGCTCCAACGGTTAAAGATTCTAGTTTAAACTTGGAAGTTTGGTACTATAAATTTGGATAATCAGTACCACCAAAGTGAGTTTTGTGGTAAATTATTGTTATGCCAGTCTTGCCTTAAGGCGCAATGTGGCAATAGCAAATTGGCTATTGCTGCATGTTAATAATAATAATGGACCTTTGATCACATAACATGACATTCTCTATCTGAGTGGTAGAGGTCTAATGGGCGACATAGCATCTCGTGTGCACTTTCAAATCAAGTGATGTCTCTTGCTTCCTAGCTCAATCTGTTGCCTGTTGGCATCACTGTTAGCATACCTTTTGTGCTTGACTGGCATTTCCTGATCTAGGTTGCAGATTAACCATTTTGTCTTGTGGAGCCACTTCTGTGATTTGCTGGCAGACAGAATGCCCCTATTAGCTGGTATTTGAGGTTCTCTCTAGGCTTCTGAATTAAATGGTATCACTCTCCCCTATTTTGTTTGTGTTGACACTAGACGGTTAATATCTGCCAACTCTCATTATTAGAGTTGAGTGCTACCATTTGGTTTAGTTGCAGCTTTCCCATAACTTGGAGCCACTTCTGTTTGCTGCTATATGGAGTGGTCCCATTGTTCTTGGAGGTGTACCATGATTTAGGTGTAATAACCAATCATAAAATTCACCAAGTTTGCGATCAAACGCAGTACACGGTTCTACCACTTAGTTTTTTTCACCTCCCAAGTATTAGAATTCACCCCTTGTTTAGCAACACAATTCTTCCATCTCTCTTATGGTTCCAGGGATGCTCTGAAAGGATTTGGCTTTGAATAATTTTCTCCCTCTTTTAAACTTAGGTGTTGAAGGGTAAGGACTTTGACAGTTGAGAGTTCTTAAGGAGCACTGGGCCAGAGGATTTTTTCCTGTTCAGCTTTTGTTGAAGGAGGATGCCCCAAGGATATTTAATGGAGAAAATCTGGTAGGTATCTTTTCTTTCACGTCCTCGAGTTTTTTTTTTTTATTTTTTTTTTTTATACTGGAGTGGTCATAGAACCACAAATCATAAGGAATGGGCAGTAAGGGAATGCCTTTTCATCTGATTTCAGTCGAATAGCTTCCCTTAACGCTCAGGCGAAATGATCACATTTAAGAGATTACTGATAAGTATTCTTTCCCATTGAATCATACGAATTACTATTTAACAACAACGTCGAAAACATCAAATAGGTTGAAAATGTGTGGCGTTTCCTAGGGAACCATCACTTTGGAATGTTAACAAGAGGCACCGTTTAAAGGTTATGTGCAACTTTTAATTTGGAGAGCTTCACTTGCTCGTTTTTCACAAGTTGGTGGTTTTCTGATTTTTGATCAACCTATTTGATGTTTCACATGAAATACTTTCCTTATGAAGTTTCATGTCCTTGTGCACATCTATTTTTTCATTCTCTCTGTTTTTGTATATGAATATTTATTAGTTTAATTCTACATAAATAAATGCCTTTGGATGTGCGCGGATAAGTTTGATTTAAGCCCTTTGGGTTTAAAGCTCCCAAATAATGCTTAATCTAAACTATGGGAAAATATGGTTAGTTTTGGAGTGTAAGAAAAAATTCTTATTTACTTGAGAGCTAATGAAACAATTTAACTATAAGATTTGCTTAAATGACTTATCTTTTTTACATTAATTTTATGTAATGATGGATCTTTATTAAAACAAAACAACAAGTTCAACTTGATAGGTTTTGGAAGTTTATCACAAAATAAGTAGCTTTTTGTCACAATGAAAAATAGACCTTTAAAATTTTAACCAGCCGACCATAAAACATACAATTAGTTGTCGTATGGTCAATACCATTATTTGAAAACTTGTGGGACTATTGCACTTCAAGCACTTATCATACTTTTGAAATATATATTATATGATCTTATAGTGCCAAAACTTGAAGCTTCTATGGTGATCGAAAGATTTGGTTTCCATAAGATGCCCATACATTGCTCCAATGCAAAAATTCTTTTTAGGGCTAAAATTGTCCGAATCCACAAACTTTACTCCCTCTCAAATCTATCTCCAAACCTTTCTTGAAACTCCCCAAAATATTAATGATACCTTACCCATGATATTTTATATCCAAAGAAATATTTCAATTATTATCTCAATAAAAAAATTTAAAAAGAAGAAAATAACAGTAAATAAACTATAATATTAGAAAATATGAAAAAGAAAAAGTCAAACTAGAATATCGTAGGATAAAAAAGAAAAATGATTCGATATATTTGTGTAGTATAATTTCATGTGTTAATTTATATAACAATAACAATATAATTTATTATATTTGTGTAGTATAATTTCATGTGTTAATTTATATAACAATAACAATGTAATTTATTTTAATATCTTTCACTAAGTAATGACCACATAAGGAATAAAAAGGTAAACAATAAAAAAAATAATCATTCCTGCTATGATGCAAAACAAATAATTTTGTTGTAAGATTCATCATCGTAAGGTTGAAAAATACTTACCTAAAATCCATCCATCACCCTTCACGTTCGATGGAAATAAAGATCCCACTCACTTAAAATAACAATTTTTTTATCAGCAAAACAAAAGAGTATTTCATTTCATATGGAAAAGCTATTAATTAGTGGAGAACACAATGTCTCCACAATCAAACATACAAAAGGGGTAGTGCGATTCCTTTAATATACCCAAGTATAGCCCCAAACCCAGAGATTTGCTTTGATTTCTAGGATAAGTTATCTACATATTTCATCTTGTCTTTTAAGATTTTGTTGTTCCTCTCATTCCAAATGACCCAGACTAGTGCATGAAGAGTTCTATCCCAAATCCAAGTGCCAATCATAGAAAAATTAAGATTAGTATGGTTTGCTGAATTCCACTTTTTAGTCATGTTTAGGAAGTGGGAGGCATGACAATTAATAAGGAATACAACTTGACATATTCCCCAAATGGAATTATATAACTCATGAGAGATGAGAAGGTGGTCAATGGTTTGTTTTGCGGCCCAACAAGTACACAGTGATTTGGGAGGGTCATTCTCCTTGAATGAGATTGTCAACAATGAGAATTATACAATTGATGAAAGACCAGATAAGGAAACAAGCTTTTGGGAGAACATACTTGATCCACACCAACTTATGGAGCTTATGTGTTCTCAGCTCTAACTCCAAGTCAGACAAGGTGGGAGGGGTGCACATGACTGAGTAGCAGTCTTTCACAGTAAATGGCTTGCCATTGCTTTCCCATTGCCATTTGTCCTGGTTTTCATCTAATTGCACTATTTCAATTACATTTAATAAATTCATTATTTGAGGTAATTCCTAGATTGAGATTTCTCCTCAGTTGGAACTCCCCAGAGAGAGGAGAGTTACTGTCTGAGAACTCTGAAAAGGCTATAAATTCCCTGATCTTCCTAGTCTTATTTCTGCGAGCATTGAATAGTCTTATTTCTGCAGGGATTGAATATGGCAAGAAACGAGAGTTTAGGTGGAAGAGACCCTAACTATTTGTGCCCCCAAAACTGAATTCTGGCTCCATTGTGACTTCAAAAGAAAATTGGATGTCCAATTGCAGCACTTCAAATTTCCTCATAGTGAGCTTTTTAATGCACTTACCAACATTTGGGTAAGTGAGGGAGCACATCTCCATCTCCTTGAAGCTTCTTTAAGCAGGCAAATGAGCTCTATGCGAGCATCTCTATGAGCATTGATGGGAAATGGTTGAAGATAGTAAAGTCATTAAGAACCCTGTCTAAATTTCTCCAATTGTCTCTACAAAGGGGACACTAATGAAGGGTTGGTAATAATCAGTAGCATCGAGTTTAAGAGATCTTTTAAGATTTGTGGAATAAATATTATGATGATGCTCCAGGCTGTTCAAGCAGGTTTCCCATGTGTTTCTGTAAGGGACAAAGGATGTTGAACACTTCGTGGGTAAGGAAATTATGTGATCGCTTTATTATTATTATTATTATTATTATTGGAGATCTAACTGACATCTCTACAAAGGGGACACTAATGAGGGGTTGGTAATAATCAATAGAATCGAGTTTAAGAGATCTTTCAGATTTGTGGAATAAATAATTATGATGATTTTTAAATTTTTTTTTTTTTTTACCCTCAACCCCTTCCATCCCAGATGTCACCGGCTGAGTTTGAACCCGTGACCTAGTGATATCATCCCCCACTGCTCAACCATTGAGCCATCACACCTTTGGCTAAATAATTGTGATGATGCTCCAGGCCTCAAGCATATTTCCCATGTGTTTCTATAAGGGATGTTCTACAAAGGATGTTGACCACCATGTGGGTAAGGAAATTATGTGATCATTTTTTTTGTTTCGTATTGGAGATCCAACTGACACCTTTAAAAAAATGTTAAGAAAAGTGTCTAATAAAAAACGTTAGACATATAATCCTTATAAGCGTGATATAAGGAGTTATATCCGAGCACTATAGTATTCGTGGAGTAAAGGCAAATTCTAGATAGGGTATTGGCTGCCTATGAAATGATAGGTAAAGTCAGATTAACAAAAAAAAACCTTTTAAGAATACAAATTCAATTCTCTTGGTTGATTGATGTTGGACGTGCGTTAACCACGTAGCTTATGGAGAAGTTATTTAGTACAGATTTTGTCAATGTAGCAGTTTTTCATCCTAACATCATTTAGTGAGGAACCTTTGGAGGAGTATCTTTTATGTTTGTGTTGGATAGGAATTCCATTCACTATTTGAAGCTTTTACAAAGTGTGATTCTTACACTGTTACACAATCTTTGGGTGATAGACATCACTTTTGTTTCTTTTGGGATTGGTAAGGATGATGGCATGGTTAGTGATTATGACAATTGGGAATCGCTTGCACCTATGAAAGGTCTCACAGAGTTGAATGGGTGAAATGATATTCTCTTAGGAGCTATTTCTCATGAGAAAATTATTGAACTAAGGGAGGGGTAGAGATGAAAGTGAGCCAAGGAAGGAGAATTCAATCTCTTTTATTATGATCATCTTGGGATATTCTTCTTTTTGCTATTTTTTCCCATTTTTTTACACTTTCCGGTTGGCATGGTTTGGAAGAAAGAGATGTCACCTAAATCTCATTCTTCATGCCGAGTCTTGTTCCTATTAAGCAGCCTAGTCCCCACTCAATATGTGTTAATTTGAAGAGATATGAATGTGGGAAAACAATGTGTGATTTCCTAAATGGGGTAGTTGATCATTTACTTTATTATTATTAATAGTAATAATTAATCTATATATATATTTTTAATGGTGCTTCTCTCATTGAAGGTTTGGGCATACCTCTTGGGTCTCATGGAGGTGGCTATTCCTTAGGTCATTTTTGAAGTTTCCAGTCTTGGAAATGCATCGTCCTTAAATGTGTGACTTTCAGGAGGGATTCCTAAATTGATTTGGCATTTGATCCTATGTATCATTTGTCAGGTCACTTGGTTGGGAAAATGAACAAGAGGGTTATCAAGACTACATGGGAGGGAAGTAGTGTTGGAAGTACTCTCATATTGCATTTGCATTCACATCTCGAGGTCATTTTATGAATTTGGTAGTTGATCTTGTTAGCATTCCTAATCCCTATCTAGAATCTTTGTTTGCCTTTGCTGTTTCTTTTCTCTATATTAATAGAATTTAATTTCTACTAAACATGATTCTAAAAATGGAAACGAGTTACTTTTGTATTAGTGTCTAGCGACTTTCATTGAGGAAATGCTTACAAGATGGTGCTTTTGTTAGCTTGATTTTATTATTTATTTTTTATGTTTTATTTTTTAAGTTTTTTAGATTTTATTGCTAGCCAATATGATGGTACAATAGAAATAAAGGTGAGTGAGAAGCTTAACCGCTAAGAACCAAAAAAATCTACTAAAGGGACACTACATGAACATAAACGAACCCAATGTTAGTGAATTGTATTGTAAAACACGTGTAAGATTTAGATTTAATCGTACACCATAAAATTTATAATATATATATATATATATATATATGTATAACCCTAAAGATAAAAGTTGTAAGAAAAGGCCAAAAAGAAGAGTGAAAGTCTCATGAGTCGGAGGTGAGATTGTGTCTGTCGTGTGGGTTCGCCGTGTTGTCAGGTTTCCTAGATTGCCCTTTTAACCCTACTTTTATTTTCTCTCTCCATAGATATTATCTTTATCTCTTCTTCTATATTCCTCAACAGCTTCGTCTTTCAGATCTGAAATCTACCATCACCACCCACCTTCTGGTCCAACCCCCTTCTCCATGGGGGTAATCAAATGTAGAACAACTCTCATGGCCCCTCCAGCAGATTTATCGATTTGTTCTTTTACATCAATTTATCTCTTCTTCTCTATGGGTTGGGATGGGATGAAAGATCAATCACACAAGGAGGAAACCACGAGATCTGTACAAAACATTGCCAAAGGTTGCTACTTCATGCATAATTATCTTCAAGTTTCTTTTTTTTTTGCATTATAATCCTCAGTTCGACGGTTTTTTTATTATTTCGTGTTAATTCTTATATTGGCTCATTCTTTGGGTTGGATGAACAAGAAGACTTGTAGATTCTTCTTTTTGTCATCAGATTCTTTCTGTACTTCTTTTTTTCTTCAATTTCCTCTTTTTTTTTCATCTATAAGCAGTTTGAACTCGGCCGAAATACAACTCGCACGATTTACCAGTGTTCTAAAAAATGGTCTAGGCGGTGCCTAGGCATTAGAGAAACGCCCAGATTAATGGCTGGGTGGGGTGAAAAATCAGGTAGGCGCCTAGGCGGGTTTTTGGTGAGGTCTGGGCGGGTTTTTTTTCCTGGTCACAAAACTTTATGTGAACAAGGAGTTGAGATTGGTTGTTCTCAGGCCGACGAAAGAGGATGTTGAGACTAATTTGAATAAGGTTGATTGTGTTCTTATTTATTTTTCTTTCCCATTTTTTGGAAAGAAACAATTTAATTGTTTTTTATTCAGTATATGTTTGAATGTAGCAAATGATGATTACTTAATGAAATTCTTAAAGGATCTGCCGGTACCAATTTTAGTAATGTAGATTTTATCAAACATGACTGAGGACATTCATGCAATTTGAAGAAAAATAAAAAAGTAGGTTTGGATATTTGCCCACAAATTCAACTTTGTATAAAGTACCCATCATGACCAACTTCAGTCATTTGAGTTTTAATAAATTTTGTTCATGATTGTTAATTTTTCATGTTTATAAATTTTGCATATGTATCTTGGCATTAAATTGGACGTAATTGATAAGGTATTATGCTATACTTTTGTAAATTATTAAATTTATAATACAAAACTTAAAACCGCCAAGGCCCTTGGGCGATAGGCACCTGCTCGCCGCCCGCCCACCACCCCTTGGGCGATAGGCACCTGCTTGCCGCCCACCCACCACTTAACGCTTTTTAGAACACAGCGATTTACCCATAATCGCAATTTAAGTCTTGAATCGGTCACAATTCAGAGCGATTTATGTGAAAAGTGATTTAGTTGTTGATTCATATCGGTTGTAGACCGATTCGTGCAATTTTTTGTTTTTCATACAACACCAAAAGAACCATCCACTCATTAGTGATTATACGCATGGTCGATGGACATCCCCTAACTCCATGTGATTGAAATGAACAGTGCCACTCGATCAACACTTTTCCATTGAAAATGCCCTTGTTTCCCTCCCTTTCATAATGCCAAAATATTATGTGATTATTCATGATTAAGATAATTCTCTGAATCATTACCCAACAAGAAGAGGAGACGAGGGGTTATCTTCTTCCACATTTGGTGCTATGCTCAACATTAAGAATGTCAAAGAAACTCTTTAAAACCATTAGAATTCCCATCCTATTAAATTCGATCATAGCCTTCTTTAAACACCAATATTCATTAAAGTTTTTGTGAAAGTTGGGCTTCCATCCAAACTCTAAAGTCGAGATACTAGAAAGTGTGTGACAATTTCATTCTGATTCGAGCAAAGATCACACATTAGGCCATAGTTGTTAGAAAATACCCTTAAATGATAAGACCAATCCATTTATCCGTCCAAAATAAAGGAAGATTACCTGAGTGCTATCCTTGCAAATATTGTTTGACGAAATCACTCTCCTCCTGATCTCACAACAAAAATATATATAATCTTTCTCATCAAAGCATATTTATGTGCTATCTTCACAAAACACTTTTTTTTCTTCATTCAAGAATCTGATAGCCTTTCTAGTCATAGCACTATTTTACTAACTTCATTCCCTATAGTAATAGTAACCGAATTCACTTGAAAATCAAATGGTTGTTGTAGTCTTGGGAAGTATCATGGGGTTCTAAACAAAATTTCGTTTAATGATTTAGTGCTTAAAATGTTTTTGGTCGTTCCATGTTTAAGTTACAACTCTTCGTATGTCATTTTTTTGTGAGTCACTCACTTCCTCTATTAATATATGCTATGCATTCTAAAAAAGCAAATGTGGAGGATTGCAAGGAGGATCCCATAGAAAGTCTCTGATCAACTTAATGAGCACTAATTTTCAATCTTCTCTATGTATTTAGTCCTCCATGTGGTTAAATGTTTTTTCATACCTCAATTACCCGATCTCATCAACTTTGGGCTTTACCGAAGCACCCAATGGAAACCCAAGTATTTATAAGGGAAAAAACTCCATGCCCAAGAGGATGAGCACAATTAGTAAAGTATGTCACACATTGCCAAGTCAATTGTTCTCGATAGAATGAGTCGGAGGAACCAAAACAATTGTCTCAGCATTGTGTGACATCCTAAATTTGTTGATTATGCTCAATTGCTCATGCTCTTGGGCATAGCCTTTTCATTATTTTGTTGTGTTATAAAATTGTCTATATTAACAGATTTGGACCAATAAGTTTTAACAATTAATCGGTTGGATTTAATGGGACTGGTTTAATCAGCGATGTCTAAGCTTGAATAAATAAAAAATAAGTGTCATTGGTTAATATTATATTATTATATAATGCCCCCTCTAGGGTGTATAACCATTTGTATAACAAAGTCGCGTGGTTCAATTGTTGAGCCAAATAGGGGTGCAACTTGGGCGGGTTGGGTGGGCTAGGAGTTTTGCCCAGGCCCAACCCGAAATCTTGATAGGTTAGCTCATAGCCTGCCTAACTTGGACTTGAGCCTGAGCATAACAGCCCAAGCCCAAGCCCAAACTGAGTATATTTTTCGGACTCAGGTTGAAAATCAGGTTGTCCAAATTTGTCAAAGTTATCATTGTTTTTTTTTCTTCTTCTAAAAACGCTTTAAACTGTACACACAAAGGGGACTAGTCACAGAGTACAACTACCAAGCCAATATCCTTTTGGTAAAATTTTGACATTTAAAAATTTAACTTAAATTAGTTTAGATGGATAATAAATTTCTAATTATGTTAATTCCTCGGGTTGATAGGATTGTCAATCCCTGGGCCCAAACCCACCTCAAATTTTGGGCGGGCTAGACATTTTGAACCTTTGAACCCATGGGTTGCTGATTTTTAATTCCTCTAATTCATGGGCCAAAATTTTCGGGTTGACTCGCCCAAGTTGCACACCTAGAGCCAAATGACACCTATGGTGAAATCGACTTTGTGGTATGGCAAGATGGGGCAGTACCGTACAAGATATGACTAGCACTAGCTGAGTAACGAGCAAAATGTGACTAGCACCAGAGCTAATTTTTTGCAAAAACTTTATAAATCCTCAAAACCCTTGCTTTCTCTCAACATCCTCTTACTGCGTATAGGTTATGAGAACCTAAAAAAACAACCTTGCTTTGCACTCTGATGTCAAGCCAAGAATCCCTTGTGTGTCAAAAGACACACCCAAACCCGATTGATGACAATCTATCCCATTTTGGGTGAGGCTTTAGTGGAGTTTACCTGTGTTTTCTCCCCATATAACAAGTTGTTGTATTAGGCCCTCTCTTCATCTGCTAGACCGTTCCCACTCGATAAAAATAGCCAACAGTGTTTTGATCCCTTGTTACGTGACTCGAGATGCCACATGTCATTTCATGCAAAGCTATTTTTCTCAAGTCTCAATATCCGTTTCTCACTTTGTCTCAAGTCCCAATGGCTTGAGAACATGATTCCACCTCTTTAAGCGTCTTAGAAGTGTAAAAAAAGAGAGCAATATAAATACTCATCACTCAACTTAGCAATACGATTGAATTTTACACTAAATAACTGTCATTTACGTTGAATAACTATCACTAAAGACAAGTATTCAAACATCCCACATAGAAACATAGTAGTCTTATTATATGACAAATGAAAAGAATAAATTTTTTTGAACATGTCTTTTGAACAAAGTGCCCGTTTTTTCATTTATACGAATAGAATGTGGATTCTGCTGATTGACTGAGTTTCAAACTTTTATGTTATGGAATGGAAAAACTTGCTTTAGAAGAATAAGAACTCATTGGGACTTTGCCCCCTAAACCAATGAAAAAATAATTGCTTCTAATTTGGTGTTGTTAATTGTTGAGTTAATTTCTTTTTCCGGAACATAATACACAAAGCAGAATAATCTTATTATGATAGAGCACTTATATATCATTGCATGACATTGGATAATCTACTATTTCAAAATACAATGGTTTTAACTATTTTGTGTAGTACTCGATATTGCTCATAAGAGTAGAAAAAAATATAAATTGAAAATATCGGCTGATTAATTTCAACTAGTCCAAATTAATCTGGTTTCACTCTTAGACTGATTTGGTTCTGATTAACTAGTTAACTGTTGGTTGGTTTAGTTGCTCATGATTGATAGATAGGTTCATTTATTTGATTGGATTTGTTTGATCCCAATGTATGTTTGTCTTTTGAAGATTTGTCTGATTCATATGCTTTTAGATGTTCTTAAAATTTTTAGATACCCGTATTTTTACATTTCAAGGTTAACACGTAGGACTTGCATGTCCTTTTAATGTTCTTATTGTTTTAGATTTTTAGTTGCCTACTTATTTGTGTTCATTTGTTTTTATGGTAATATAATATGCATAGAGGGTTGAAATAATTGGAATGTAAATATGTAATCTATGACCTAGGTTTCCCCTCTTCTTGATATTTGTCTCCTAGTCATAAAGTTTAAGGGCGTTACTACATTTGGGATGCGAACTATATGTTTTAGAGAGCTTTTTTTTCAAATTTCTTAGCAAGTAAGCAATTGTATAACTGCATCTCAAATTCCACAAATTCATTTATTTGTTTGTTAACTATATCTTCCCCATTTTTATACACCTTGATTCAGGAAAGCTGAAGGAAAATTTTAGTTAAAATGCTTGGTAGGGACATTTGCAGCTGGTTGATAATGTTATCCATCATTCCCAATTTTACAATTCATGAAAGGTTAATGAGATTGGAATCTTTCAATTGAAAGGAAATTTAAAAGTTGCACATTCTCTACTAGCAAGTTCGTTTAAAAGGTTAAACTGAAGTAAAAGCTAATGAAATGGAGACTCATGGCGATAGGGAGAAGCACAATCCATTTTTTCATACGTTCTCTAGTTCTCCATAAAATATGTTCTACCCATCATTTCTTAAACGCATGTTTTCCAAGTGGTGGTCTTTATTAGCAAATTGTGGTAGTTCAAAATGATTCTCCTGTAAGTAATCAAATATGGAGTAAACTAGTTTTACACCATAATTTATTACTATGCATTGTGTACTTATGGAAGTAAGGAGTGCTGATATTTTGATTCTTTGTGTTTCTGTACATTTTTCTGAAAGTGACTAAGCCTTCTGTTGCCTTTTGTATATTTGCTGTTTTGAATACTTCAAGACTATTTATAGCTTTCCTGCAGGCTGGAAGGCATCCGTACAGGGGTGGTGGCAGAAGAGGTGGGGGACATTCCAGAGGTGGTGGTCGTGGTAATTTTGGTCAACGCCTCCCTAGAACAGATGGCTCAGCTCCAAATTTTCGTGTTAGAGGACGTGGTGGTAGGCGTCTCGTGGAGCATGCCACATCATCGTCTAATCCACAAGCTACAAATAACGACGCAGTTTTAGCATCAGAGCCTGGAGAAGCAGCTGGGGACCAGGGAGAGGCAGCTGCTGCACCATCAGGATCAGCATCAACATCAAGACAAACATCTTCTGGACGCCGACAACCTCAGATTGCATGGTGTGAACTTTGCAGGGTTGATTGTACGAGTTCGGAAATCCTCGAGCAGCACAAGAACGGGAAAAAACACAAAAAGAACTTGCAGAGGTTTGAAGAGTTGCAGAATGCAAAAAGCGTTATCCCCATGCTAATGCCTATGTCCTCCACCCATTCTTTGACATCTGCCCCTGCTTCTAACATTACTGCTTCAACTCCTGCTGTCACATCCACCCCTGTTTCCACAGTTGTTCCTGTGCCTGAACAACAGACTGTGCCAGAATCCTTATCTGCATCCAAGTCTGATGTCAGAATGCAGTCTGAAAATGTTGAAGGGGGTGAAGCAATGAAGTCTAAGGATCCCGAAAATGGTCTCACTGAATTTATTATAGAAGAAAATAAAACAGAAACTGAGCAGCGAAGTGACTTGGTTCAGCTGCCTGAGGTTGCACAGGCTGAACCAACGGATGCACCAGCCAATATTGGGAGGCCTGACCGTTTTGATTCTCGTAAACGTGGTATGAAGAGGAAGTTGGTGCGGGGAGGCCGAGGTGGTAAACGATTAAGGTCTACATTCGAACGATCAATGAAGCCAGTTGAGCCTCCTAAAGAGGTGGTACCCATAATATGTGACTTGTGCAATGTCAAATGTGATACTCAAGCTGTTTTTGAATGTCATCTGTCTGGTAAAAAACACAATTCTAAGCTCAAGCGCTTTCAAGGCCATCAAGCTATGTTTGGACCAGTCGGGCTTCAAGCTCTCTACCCCCCTAATCCAAACGCCCAACCAGTTTTCATCCCTCCTCCTTTACATCAACAAGCAATGTATCTCCCGCAGGCTTCTTTTGCTCAGCCAACAGTCTGTCTGCCTCAGTCTCAAGAAATACTGGTTTCAGAGTTCCATTCTCGACAGAATCTTGATACTCAAGCTGTCGCTGTTACTTCAGATGGGGGCCAAAAGGACGCAGCCATGGAACTTCAAATTGAGCATGCCATTGCAATAGGGCAGGAAGGTAAAAAAAACTGTAGGGAGCATGTCTGAAAATGGTGCTGTTGCTGTATGTAGAGTGAATGCAGCAGAAACTTGACTAGATAAGTCTTTCTTGCTACCTTCACAGAATGATCATGTAGGCTCCAACCATGCCATTTCATCAGCAGATTATGGAACTGCTGCTTCTGAGAATGAGACTTTGCCAAGGTTGGGCATAAAAATGGGGGTGACATGCAAGAATGAGGAATAACTTAGCTAAGTTGATACTTGCTTTAACTATTGAAGCATCTGCCCTGGTTCATTCTGCCGATTGTTTGGTTTCCTTTTTGTCTTCTCCTAGGATGGTTTATCAATTTTGGTTCAAGTCATCCCAGGTCAAAGTTGATTCATAGCTATTTCTTTTGTTAGTAGACATTTTATTTGATCTAGAAAACTTGTGACAAATCATTATTATTGTTTTTTCAGATACTGTTTGTCAAGTAAGAAAATAAAACTTTGAAATATCTTTGCGTTTCTTTCATCTGGCTAACTCTTTCAAATATTGAGATAAGGCGAGAATGGTTCAATGCCTTTAGAAGTTGAGCCGCGCAGAGGGAAATGGTATATTTACGGATTTTTTCTCAAACTCAATCAATTTCCTTGCTAATGAGGGACATTAACCAATGAAACCACAGTTGCCTTGCTGAAAGTATAAAATCGTGAACCCAGCTGCAACTGCTGCTGTGGCTGCGTTGTCAGTTGACCCATTTTGCCGGGAATATGTATGCAGCAGAGAGAGCAATGGCTGGATTGCACGAGTGTGAATGGCTGGCGAAAGGAGGAGAGTTTGGTCCAGGACCAATGCAGCAAACCCCACCACATCTACATATGTATCCGCATGGAGGCTTTAATAATGGACCATTTCCAGGTCGTGGGGTGTGCAATTTCTAATTTTGTTTCATGGAAATTGTGGTTTTTGGTTAAGAGATCTGCTTATTTAGTTCCAAATATTTCTCACGAATTAATTTTCTTCTGAACTAAATTGGTTGATTTGGTTGCTAGCATTGTTTGTTACATGTTTGTTATCTTCAAATGATATGAAGGGGGGTGCTTAAATATTTTTTCAAACTTTAACCTCTTCATTTACGTCACAGTTATGAGTACGGGGTGGAATGCCCCTTTGATTAGGTTGGGGACCTAACAATTATGATGGACTCCCATTCCAAAGTATAAATTGCACATTCATGGATGTCGATTACATTTTGGATCTTAGGTAGTTGTCAGTGTTGACAAGATCTTCACCAAGACCTTTCGTAAGAAAGATGAAATTTGTAATTATGATTTCCCTCCAGACAAGGTGCATCAATCCAAAAGGTTGTTGAATTTTGATTTGTTGAGGTACGAATCCATTGATGTAAAATGGAAACAAAGCAACTTCAATGGAAAAGGTCCTGCCAGATGAAAAATCAACTTCTGAATTGTATGGGGATTTAGATTAGTAAGGGTAGGTTGGATTAGGACATGTTTCTTCACTTATCCAATGCTTTTTCAGGCATGCACCATCAACACCCTTGTTCACCAGGATCCCTTATAGAGGTAGGTTTGTTCTAGTTTCTGAGATGTTTTGGCTTAGAGATATTAATCTATGATCAGTTGATCACATACCTCATTTTTTTTTTAAAGAGAGAGAGGGCTGACGTGATGCTTGAAAGCATCTTACCTGTACAGAATACTCAATAATTTGAATTCTATAAATTATCTCTTACTTGAGAATGCAGATGTACCAATAACCTTTGAAATTTGGTTTATTTGCTTGGTACGGGAATTGAATATTATGCCCCTATACAGTGGCTGACCTAGGATTTTAGTCAAAGAGGGGCAAAATGGTAATAATAAGAGTTACCAAGTGCAACGCTAGAAATGTTTCTACTCTACTCCGGATCAAGGACTGAGATTTTGCAGAAGTTTACTAAAATTTGAAAAATATTTCTTTTGAGTTTTCAAAATTTTAAATGCCAAAAAAATGTTTTTCAAAATAAGTTTTTTCTTTAATTTGACATTTTAGTGTAAAACCCAACAAATCATGAAGCAAATTAATAATAATAATAATCTTTGGAGGTGAAACAAACTCAGTGGTGGAACCTTTAAAGCATAAAGCGCGACTGATCACAAACTTGCTCAATTTTATTTATTGGTTGTTACTCTTATCATTGAACACTTCCAGGAACAATATGGCCACTCCCATATAGTAGCAAACAGAAGTGGTTCCAAGCTATGAGAAAGCTGCAAACTAAACCAAATGGTAGAACTCATCCCTAATAAAGAGAGTTGAAAGTGATGTCAACTGTCAACACAAACAAGATAGGGGAAGGGTGATACCATTCAATTATGAAGTCTAGATACATTTTAATGGAGTATTTCTAGTGATTACACAAAAGGAAAGAACAATACATGATGCATTCATTTACATCATCAAAGAAATGTATAAATAAGTTGACTTGGCATGGTTTCATTTTTGGATTACAGAATAGCCACAGATGGCTGATAATCTCTGTTTACATCACTTTTTAATTGCACGCATTTTAAAAACAAAATCGCAGACAATGTAGTCTCAACAACACCTCAAACATTCATCATGCTACTCTATGCTCAGTTCAACTACAAGCTAAGAAGACTCAGTGTCAGAGAGATCAAGCCCTTCTTGAAAAACTTCAAAGTCCTCAGGGCTCCAACGAGCGATGAGATGAAGACGAAAGGTAGCCATCTTAATCCCAAGCAAACGCTGCAGACAAGCAAATGAATATGCACCCAATTCAAATCAGATACAATTACCATAAGCAATTCATGCTGCAAAAGATCTAGGGCAAAGGGAACTATACAGAGGTATAACTTCACTTCACTGGAGCAAGATAAAGCCCAATGATCAAAATATTGAATTATAAATTTCGCCAAGTCGACTAGCAAGGATGCTAACGTATAAAACTAGATTAGTCAATTGCTTAAATGGGCTTGATGGGAATTGGGATTTGCCAATGACAAGTTGAATCCCTTAGAGTGGTTTCACATAGATGGGAAGCAATATCCAAATTACTAATTGGGGTCTGAGATTTCAATCAATCTTGTTGGGACCCAAATGTGAAATTCAAAAATAGGGTACAAGTTTGGGCTGAGCTTCAGAATGCTGGAATTGGTTCGATATTGAGTACATTGGCAACAACCCTCCATAAAAGAATGAAGCACTAGAATCATTGCCACCATGCATTCACAATGGTAAAACCCAGTGCATAGGACAATAATATTTGTGTGTGTACTAATTGACAGATAGCTGTTTTCAATTAGCCAAAGTTTGACAAGGCAAGGCACAAAAACTAGGGGTGGGCATCCCATCCCGCGATCCCGTTCCCGTCCCGTCCCGATTTTTTCGGGTCTTAATGGGATTGAATAATTCCATCCCGATCCCGTCCCGTCCCGATCTAAAATGAGATGGGATGGGATGGAGATTTTCAATCCCGTCCCGTTCCGAGTTAATTTTTCAATATTTATTATTAATATTTTTATTTATTTATTTATTTTAGGAAATTTAAAAAACGCCACTTACACAATACATTAACATCTAAAAGATTTGTTGATTTTATAGATCCAATCTAGTGCCAATTGAACAACAACAAAAATGGACTCCCACAGATACACTCTCAAGAGTTGTATGCAGATATCATTGTTTACCACTTTACCATGGTGCTAGCCCATATCACATCCAATCTGACAAATGTCATTTTAAGCAGGCTCTAATAAAAATTTACCCCACCACGGACTGCATTTTCTATAACAAGTACTCTGATGAAATAACATGACATTCAATTCAGTTGCACTAGAAGTTTGATTGAACAAAGCCAAGGTATGACAGTAAGGGCCTGCTACACCTATCAGAACTAGGACCAATACCAAAATGGCTTGCATTGTGTCACTCGTCTTTTTTCAAAGAGGAGGGAGGGGGGTTCATGGAACGAGCAAGTAAGGACATTTTGAGCCTATTTGAAAAAAGACCATTTTGTTTTGTTTTGTTTTGAAGGAGTTGACCCTGCAAGTCAGATATATGCAGACAGATGGGAGCACTACCTTTGCAAATGTATGTGTACAGACCACAGGGAGCACTACCTTCGCGAGAGCCGGTTTCGGACCGAAGATCCAGATCTTGCTCACCTCTTCTTCATCCCCATTTCCTATCACAAAATGCGTGGAAATGTTCGTGCACTATACATAATAATTCTTTAGATCTATTTATGTTTCCAGCATATGTACTACTGTACCAGCATATTATGATTCCAGCAGTAATTTATATTTTTATACCTATTAGATTATCAAAAAACTTGATCAACAAATAGAGCACGTTGATCCCGTCCCGTCCCGAACTCGTTTGGGATGGGACGAGGTCAGGATGCGATCTATCCCATCCCGTCCCGATCCCGTATGAATGGGATGAGATAGGGATGAGTCTATTTCGTCCCATCCCGTCCCGTGCCCACCCCTAACAAAAACATGACAAAAGGTAATGCTAAACCATAACTCCAAGGACAATATCTCAATTCTCAAGAGTGTACACGAATAACATTGCTAAATTTATTGATCAAGGGGCAATGACAAACCAGTATACGAGCTGACTCAGGTGATAAAGGACTTCCTTCTTCACATATAGTGAAGTCGGCGATGAGCTCCACTACCCCTGCAAACAAGAATGAATATCACGTTCAGACAACTCAATGTACTTAAGTTCAAAGTGAAGCTAGTATAAGCAACCAACACGCACCTTTATTCAAACGAACAGGCATTCCTTGCTTCCGCAGAAAGGGTTCCATCTCATGCGAGAACTGATCTAAAGGACCTTCCCCAAGCTCCACCTGAAACAATAAAAGGGGTAAAGTTTATCCTATTACAAAATCCGCATAAAAGTTATAACTTTCATAATCAAAATTGGCATAACAACATGCATTAAACAAATAAATAACTGTCATCTTGAAAGTCTTAATTTTATTAAAATGCAGTAACCATACAAGAAAAACAAATAAAAACAGTAATAACAATGATTTATCGTATACCGACCCCTATGTTATTTAATCGGCGATTAATCTCTTTTCGTTAATATAACATTAAGATTAGGGGTAGGCATCCCATCCAGTCCCAAATTTTTTCGGGTCCTATTGCGATTGATCAATCCTATACCGATCCCGTCCCGTCTTGATCTAGAGCGGGATGGGATCGAGATGAAGATTTTCAATCTCGCCCATCCTGTCTTAAACTGATTTTTTAATATTTATTATTAATAATGTATGTATAAATCACCATCACATTGCAAAATAATGATCTATGTATAAATGACAAATATTGATCATATTGTTTTTATCTGTGCAAATGAATGGTGAATTAGCTTGTGCACAGTGTTGTTCAAATCATTGAAAAATCGTGACTCGACTCGTACAACAAACGGCTTAGATCGGTGTGTAAATCGTACAAAATTGCACACAAAAACCAGAAGAGGATGACGACAGAAGAAGAAACAAGAAGAGGAAGAGATGTAGAAAGGAAGTGAAAATAGGAGCAGAAGGGTCTCATTTCCCATTCTGATGTCCTCACCTTATCTCCAGCTGTCATTACTTCATCATCTTCTTCACCCATCTCCAACTCGCCGCCGATGACCACAAAAGTAGTCTGTAAATCTTCAATGTGTTGAGCCTTTTCCAAATAGTACTATTTGTCTCTCTTCTCAACTGAGATCGGTTCTCCTTTTGGAAAAAACTGGAATTAACAGATGGTGGAGGATTGGAGAAGGGTTGTTTGCGTCGAAGAAAAGTGTGTGATTTAAAGAAGGCAAAGAAGAGGACGAGGAAAAAGAAAAGGAATCAGAGTCGTTGAGGATTTCGTCAACAGTGCGATGAGGGATGATGTTGAGTTCATCATCGCTGCTGCTCTCTAACTCAATTGAATCAAGATCAAACCAAATAAAAGTTGAATAGATTGAAATTAAATTAAATGAGATTGAAATGAAATTGAATGGAATTTGGGTTCCATTTGGGCTAGTAATTTTCTTTTGGGCTTATTTTTTGAAGGAAGTTTCTTTTGGACTTACCAATGAAAGTACACTCTTACATTTCGATTCTTTATGGGTATAAATTATGAATATTTATTAATTTAAATACATATATTTATAATTTTATGAATCTTACGATTTACGATTAAATCAAAATCTTCCCTTTTCGATTTACTAACATTGCTTGTGCATAAATGATCTGTGTATAAGCACCTAGTGATTGCTGAAAGATAGGCTGTAATAACATGTTGTGATGGAAACATTGAATTAGCAAATAGGCTGTAATAACATGTTCCATGTTTTGTGTATAGTTGCAATGCTGACTTAGCTGGTAATACTATAGTATGGTGTGAATCTTTGCTTTCTGGTGTCAAGTTGCATGTATTGCACATTAACTTTTGCACCTATGTCAACCTTGTCAAGCCAAGCTCCAATTTTAATCACTCCACATCATATAGCGTTCTATGTTATTAATGCGGCGAAAAATCACCGATTAATTAGCGATTAATCCCAATTCGAGGTTTGACCGAATCGAATTGGGTGAAATCGGTTGGATTTTAGCGGACACCGATTAATCGGTGGAAAATCGGCGAGTTACCGATTAATCGGCCCAGCCAACTTGCCGATTTATCGCTATGTATATAAAAAACCCTAAACTCAATAACGAAAGAGAAGGTGAAGATCTCTGGACGGCGACGACAATCTCTGTCTCTCTTTTCCTCCATTCCTTCAACCCAAATCAAAAAGGTATATACTACTTCAACCCTAATTTTCCTCTTCCCTCTCCTCCCAGTCCCCATCCCACTCGACCTCCCCTCTTCTCCTCCATCTTGTGTAGAATTCATATGGACTGGGGTGGGGAGCTTGTTGATTGAAGTTGTTTGTAGTGATATGGATTGTGGTGAAACAGTTGATTGTTGTCGTCTTGTCGGAACAAATTGGATTCAGCTTGATGCTGATGCTGAACTCTCATATTTCTGTGTATTTGACATTTTTGGCCTTTGACTGAGAACACAAATAACTGAACCTCACAATTTCTATGGAAGTTTGTGATTATGCTAGACAAATCCACACAATTTTCACGCACTTCAATCATGACTTTCTTTATTCTTTGGTCTGGAATATATTGGCATAATCCTCTGGATGTGGAATATTTTTGTTTGTACAAAGTGACCATTCTAGAAATATTTTTGCTGCAAAGTAATACGGTTTACCTTCATGGGTTAGTGGGATAGGTATGTTAGTTCTTCCTCCTAAGTCTGACATCTATTTTGCTTCTAAATGTTTGTTTTGGTAGCTTGGTTGTTAAAACAATCTACAATTTTCTTTTAGTTTCTTTTTAGTTTGGTAGATAATTAGTAAAGTTGTATAATTACAAATTTACACTATTTTGATTAATTATTTATTTTGTAATATATGACTATGATTAAATTTTAAAAATATATACTTTGAAAAAATTAACCGATTAAATCTGATTACTCCCGATTAATCCCGCTTAATCGTAATTCGGTCTTGGACCATGCTGCGACCGCTTTCCGATTTAACTGCATAGATAGCGTTATAAGCTCTTATTCTAGCTTGTTCTCCTAGAAAAGTGGGAAATGATATAGTTTGCAAAGTCTCAGCGATACTAGCAAGTTGCATAGGTTCATTATTGATCCCGTTCCGAACCCGTTTGGAATGGGATGAAGTCTATCTTGTCCCAATCACGAACGAACAGGATGGGATGGGGATGAGGACCATCCCATCCTGTGCGCACCCCTAGTTAAGATTATTGAATAAATCGTTTGAATATTCTTTGGCCGATTAAATCAACGAGAATTGATGATTTCTCGCCAAGTTACCGATTAATTGCTTTCGAAACTCACTGATTAAACAGTCCATGACAATATGTTATGAATAAACAAGAAAAATTAATGTTATTTTTAAAATTTGCTTAACGTCAATAATACTCTTCATAAGTCAAAACACATTTTAGGGTTTATTGTGAGTCGTTAGATGGACTTAGTTGTAATGCATCTCGGCCCTTGGCAAACTTATGCCATAGACGAATATCCTAGGACTATCACATTGCAAGTTGCTAATGGATTTGAACAAACGTCCCACACTTTTTTGACTCATCTCCCATTTGTAATGACTGGACGTGTGAAGAGGTTACCAGTATGCCTCCTGCACTAAACCAGCGAATCTCGCTTTTCATGTTCTCAAAAGTGGAGTGAGAGCCTTGTTTTGGATCATTTTAGTACCCTAGCTCATCCAAAATAAATATTCTCCAAACTTAAATTTTTTATTTATATTAATTATTATTATTTCTTTTATTTATTACTTTTATTTATTTACTTATCAATAAAATTTATAAATATTGACTACTCCGTCTATAATCCAATCTGACTCCTCATTACTGAACCATTGGTGTATTCTGAATCCGAGAAAACAAAGTCCACATTCTCATCAACTCTACCAACAACAAGTCTCTCCATCTTTTCTTCTATACCATTCCCACACTTTTCTTCTCTTCCATTTGCCAACAGGACACATCTTTTCTTCTCTTCCTTTGCCTCCTTCATGTTCCCCACACGCATCATTCAAAGTAATTGCTTTAGCATCTCCATACTAAAAAGTAATTGCCATTGTCCTTTCACAATTGGACAACTCCTCTCCTTTTTAAAACCCTAGATGTGTCTTCTTGGCTCAGTGAACCACTAGTATCCCATTGCAAACTCTATAATCATTGACAACCTTAGTTTCCAACTCTCATCCATGCTCTGTGACAAATCTATCCTCCAAGCCTCTTGCATAACTTTGACAACTTCCTATTCACCCTCTTTCCATTGCTTCCACCTTCCTTGCTTTCCTGATTTGTTTCCGCATGATTTATTTCTTCCTAACGTTAACAAGACCATACTTCCCAATCATATTGTAAAACTATATGTTAAAATAGCAATTGCTCAAAGATGACATATTTCTTAGACCTTTAGGCTTAATACCACTTTTTGCATTCAGTCAAATGACAACTTTGTATTAGTATAAAAGTGTTCAAGTACCGTCATTGGCAAAGGGAGCCTAAAGTCCGATAAAATATTTCATTTTGTGTGTGGCATTTGGTAATTTATGGATTGAAAGGGAGAGAAAATATTTGAAGTGTGTGCTCTATCACCACAAAAAAAAAGGTGAACCATATTAAAACTGTAACGAGTGACTTGGTTAAGCCACTTCCCAACACAGACATGTTTTCCCAGTAATACATACACGTATAGTATGGGAAATCCTTCAAATGACTACAAGTATTACCCCAACTACTCAAAGGTGTGCTTTAAAGGAAGGAAAAGGTAATGGTAGGCTCCTTTGGTACAAAGATTAAGTATGGACAAATGACATCGGTATGTTATGTTGAACACATCTAGTAGAGAACCGAGAATACACACCTCTACCAGTATGAGGTTTAGAAATACTTGTTATTTTTCAACCAAAACTCTAATTTGTTAATAAATTTTTTAGGTTTACATGAATATTTGCTATTATATATGTTCCAAATGTTGATTCAATCCTACCAATCTCTACGCTCCCGACCAGAGTTATCAATATCTACTGATATGATAATACATATCGTATCTCAACCTTATCTATATGGTGGTACATGCATATCTTATGATACACTGGTATAGGGTGGTGCAGGGATGTAATGATGTGAATGAATGGATATGTAATGATATGAATGAATGGATGGATAGACAGAACTTGCTTATATGTGTTAAATATGTAATATATATTTTATGTCTATATATTTAATTTTGCACCATATCTTACACAATACAATACTTTATGATACATGTACTGTAAATTTACATGATAACTATGTTCCAAACAACTGGTCTCTAACCATCTTTACAACCCAGTGAGAGGGACAACTATAACATGCCAACTGTTTTTACAGATTTGAATCTTTCAAAAGGCACCAGAAAAGTTGATGATCTAGGCATGGAGGTTAGCTTGGTGTCCAAGTGTTAGAAGGTGTATAATACATATCCGACACACCCTCTTTTAGCTGAATTGTAATTGTTATCTATGCCATGGACCAAAACAAAAAAACAAAATGTATTATCTTTCAGCAACTTTTTATACAATGGTTGGGACTTCATCTTGATAAAACACCTACAAAGGGAAAGAAATCACAACAAACTTGTAGCCAATTTTATGCTTTGCTAAAAATTCTAATCACCACTCTAAAAGATCAATTGGCAGCACAAATGTTAGTATCAATCAATATTGAGAAAGCTAAGTTTACAGAATACTTAACGACAGCCAAATAATAGAACTACAAACCTTTTCAGTAGCAGTGGTTCCTGTCCTTGCAAAATCATGTTCTTCATATCCTTCAAACAACCTGTGAAAACATATAAACATTGAATTCCACAGAAGAAAAAGCGTACAGATTCCTAGAAGGTTACAAAAGAAAACAGTGAAGGGAGTAGTTTCAACTGAACTTTAGAATTTGATTAAATATGATGGCTCTCAGGCTTTCAAACTCTCAAAATATGGAAAATCACAAACAAGGGGTAAAAATACCTTGCATAAACTAGACATTTCGAACCTCCAACTCAAAGAATCGAGAATGTACATGTGTGTTTTAATTATAGAAGGAACATACCAAAGAAGTCATGACTCAAGTATCCATTTGAACTAAGCTTGTGTTATAATTTACACAAGCAGAATACTAATGGTGGAACGTCTCAGGCACGATCGTGACTCAAGTATCCATTTCAACTAACTTTGTGGTCTCTCACAAGTTTTGAGTTCCATTCTAACCATAAGAGAAGATGAATATGATGTTGTTTTAGAACAATAAATAGCACGACAAGAAAATCATATTTCTAGAAGTGTGATTAAAATATAACTGAGTGCAAGGAGAATAAATTGTGATATATGATTCTCCATCCATAAAACACAAAGATTGAGCGAGGTGGGATACCTTAAAACCTCTTCTTTAGGCATATTGGTGAAAAGTAGTCCACAATCTCCACGTAGAAGCTGTAACGTAGTAAACAAAAGGAAGAAAGTATTTTAAGTAGTGTAGAGCTACACACCAAGTTGTAATCAATCAAAATCAGATGCATGTCTGTGTCTACCTTAGAGACTTTGTAAAGTCGAGGTCTGATTTCGTCAGAAACAGAGCGGCCAAGAGAAATCTGCATGACTTTATTTGAGCCAAGAAAAAATCTGCAAAAGATAAGATGTAAAGCTTAAATTAGTAAAGAGAATATGTAAGGACATGCATTTAAAAAGAAAACCCTAAGGCTACCTACCTGCTAGTGGATTTTAGGTCGTCTCTGAACTCCTTGAACTTGAGATTTCTCATGTTTTCAAACGAGAAGACGTAGATGGAGCTATAATCTTCCACGGCCTTCCTAATGGAATTAACAATTGTTTCTTTGTGTTCTCTCCCCTTCTTCTTCGTTTTCGACAAAGTCACTGAAGCGCAGCACAGTGTAAACAACAAACCAAGTAAATAAAATTGTCCATATTCATTCATTCATTCATTCATTCTGGAGTGGGTTTTTAGGGTTTAAGAGAGTGAGAAGAATGGGTTTTTTTTTTGTACCTTGTTTATTGCGCTTAGACTTGGGCATCTTTCTTGCTTGTTCGCTTGCTTTGATTGGAAGAAGAAATTACAGAGTGAATGAAGGCAGTAGGCAGGAACGTAGGCGGCTCCTTCTAATGTTTCTGCTTGCTCCAAGAAGAAAGGGTTTTTAGGTTTAACTCTACAATGGGTCACGAATTGGGCCTTGTCACACTGGGCTCTTCAGCCCTCAGTAGACGGACACCCGACCCGCTACGCATTTGTTTGGACCTTGGCAAGCTTATGCCAATCTCTCTCGGCCACCAACTCCTCCTTCTTGTTCGTCCTCAAAACCAACCTTCCTTTTTTAAAACGCCAAACTGCTTAGCATCAATGTCGTCTCCCTTGCATGTCTCACTTGACTTTACCTCTTTGCATTGATGATCCGATTATACCCTATCCAAACCGATAAAAGGGTTTTGGGACAAAGTTTTATATCCTGGAATCGGATCTAGTTCGTTAAATTTGGATCTAATAGTTATTGGTAAAATTCGAACCAGTATGGACACGATATTTTCGACGCCACATTAATACTCTATTATATAAGGTATAAAGTAATATTTTGTCTACATTTTCATTGCAAAAACATGTAAAAATAATCTTTGAATTGAAATCCTAAGAAAGATAATCTATCTAATGTCTCGAACTTATTATTTGAATCAGTGACGGAGCCAGGTTTTTTATTGAAGGGGGGCGGAGTGATGAATCATAGTTAATTAACGATAATATAATAATTAATTATTTTAATATAATTTTTAATTCGAACAATACATAAATAACTATAAAAAAAACCAATTACTAAACAAAACTTTATCTAATATATAGGAAAGGAAAATAAATCTAACAATCTACTTTATAAGAGCGAAAAAGATAAATATATGCGGGACAAATCAAATTGGTATATAAAGTTAAAGGGCAAAAATTATTTTTAAATGTAAAATATGTGGAAAAAAATGGGTTATTTGAGATCCACCACATATCATAAATAGCTAATTAGAGGTTACTCACATCAATAATCATTATTGCATTCTCCCCCAGGACTAGCAATCAACAGTCAACGTGCATTGAATATAAAAAAATGCTCATATTTGTTTTTTTTATTTTTTTTATTTATCAAAATACCCTTCAAACAATAACCCGCGATGAACCTCAATATACAAACATGTATCTTGATAAAAAAAATTAATGCATCTAAATTTTCTCTCCAGAAAAAATCATGAGAATAAAATACAAAACTAGATATCGAGATACGAATTCATCTCGAGTTCTCAAAGCAGGCAAGAAAGGTTGGGGTTTGGTGGATGGTGGGAAAGATAACTAAATCAAGAAGAGAGGGAGAAGGAGAGAGACAAATAGAGGAAGAGACGAGGTACGGGACGGCGTCATCGGCATCGCTGGGGTGGGCAAATCACAAATATCTAAAAAAATTCAAAAGTTAATGGGGGCACTTGCCCCCATGTAGCTCCGTGCCTGATTTGAATTGTATTTTAATTTTTTGAAAAATCTTAAATCACAACTTAAATTAGTTATATTGTGTGACTATAATTAAAATCTTATTGAGATTTTAGACAAGAAAATTGTTTGTTATATTTGTATATTACATGATTTCATTTGTTTTCTTAATGTATTAATGTAATGTATCTTTATCATTTGACACAATTAATTGTCTTAATTAGTAGAATATTAAAACTTTAATATGTTAGCAATATATTCGGTCTGCAACCGGTCAAGCGGTTCCGAGATGGAATTTTGAAATCCGTATCAAGATTCGATTGAATTTAAATCAAATATTTACAATTCGGTTCCGGATCATTAAAACATGGGTTGACTTACAAAAGGAGCTCAAGACCTAGTTTATGCTAAGAACACTGATTTTGATGCGTGAAAGAAGTTTTATACTATAAGACAGATGGGGAGCATTTGGGACTATGTCAGACAATTTCCGTTTGTGCTAGATATCCAAGACATGTCCGAGAAGGATAAGCTTTTTTGTTTCATCAATCAATCTCAGCCATAGGTATAGACCGAATTACAAAGACAGAAACTACATGATATTACCACTGTTATGGTAGTCGTGGAAAGGATCAATGACTATATGCCTATCACAAGACCTGTTCCACAAGATCTAGGGGGTTCTAGCACAAGCACGAGTGACAATTCATCTTCACGGCCGACCAATCAGACTTGGGGAATTAAAACCCCGACCATCCAATCAAAACTATAATGCTATCAGGAAATGTATTGCTTGCTCATAGCAATTCCAATTATTAGCCCAACAACAACTACAGAAGGGGATCACAAAACTACTCTGGACAACAAACAACCCATGTGCCTCTGCCGTGCATCCTTTGCAATAGCAAGGACTACAGATTGAACGCCTGCCCAAACAAGCTTGTTTTGCACTCACTAATGTCCTTGTTACAAGATGGACTCTCTAGTTCAAGCCCTTTTACTTCCAATAATGAGACCTCTAATATGGGAGCTTTCCTTAAACTGAATGCAGCCTAAGGTGAGGTTTATAAGCATCATCACAAGAAAGCCTTGCAATATATTGAAATTACTATCGATTGCTCTTCTCAAGCCTTGTTAGAATATGGAGCTACATGAAGCCTCTCATATAGCAGCCGGACCATTACCCTTCATGGATTCACTAGGCTTTTTCGAACCCAGATTGCATATTGTGCCAACATCCATCAAGCCTATGGCTCATGACATTATAATGTTATCTACGCTCCAGCTAAAGTAAGGCCTGACAAGAGAAGATGCGACCTATCTTGCTGTTACACGACTAGAGACTGATGATGATACTAGTGAGATCCCTGAAGAGGTAGCCCAAGAAATTGTCGAATTCAATGAAGTTATGCCAAATAAACTCCCCAAAGCTTTACCTGCTCAGAGGCTTATCGATCATCAAATTGAGCTAGTGTCTGGAGCCAAGCCGCCCGCATGAAGTCCTTATCGAATGAGTCATCCAAAACTGATTGAACCAAGGAAGCAATTAGATGAACTCTTGGAGTCGGGATTCATTCGCCTTTCTAAGGCACCTTATGGGGCATCATGCACTATTTTACTAGCGCACAACTAAAAACCTTGTTTTGTAGTCATAGTAAATAATAAATAGGGATCGTTATAAATCCGGGATTAGAGGGCTTGTTAACTAACACTAAGGATAATAAAAGACAACTAACAAACTAAATAATGAAATGTTGGGAATTAGATTTTTCTAATTTTAAACTAAGAAATTTACTAAGAAGATCACTGTTAGAGTAAAAACTCAAGGAAAGTCGCAGTAAAGAATATGATAAGTTTTCTATAAAGTAGTTAAGCAAAACACATTCACTAACTAGCAAGGAAATGTTGAATCTTATTAATCCATATACACATGTTCAGAGCTTCGAATTCGCCCATAGCTAAAGGGAGGTTTAGCTAGACATATTAATCATGATCAAATAACAATCCATAATTCAATGTAAAACTAAAAATAGAAAACGGTAAGAGAAAACTTTGTCGCATGCGTGGTGGTGGTGGGATAAACTATGGGGGTGTGAATAACGTAAGAGATGGATGATGAAAGATTTCTTCATCTTTTGATCTGCGATTTGTTCCTTTTGGTTTTGTGCACCAAAGAAGGGCGATCGATTGTTGGTTGTGACTAAAGAAGGAGGTTGAGAAAGAGATGTGCATGAGAGATTGCTACTGATGATACACCGAAACGTCCTCTCTTATGCACCGTACACGTGTCATGATGATCTCAAGGAATAACATATGTAAGCGTCAGCCCAACACTGATCCAGCCCAAGCGATTTCAAGCCCGCACAATGCAGTTCGCCCGACGGACCCAAATTATTACAGCCTGCTAAGCCCACACGTCTCATAGCCATCCTCAATACCCATAAGACCTATTAAGGCAAGTATCTCGGAGATTAGCTTCGGACAGACAAACCAACAATACCTTGTTTCCAACTAGGAAGCAAATACCAGAGTATACGTCGTACATGAAAACTTCCATTTATGGACAACACTCTGATTGGTAACTATCTCCCGCGTATCTAGGAGCACAAGTCTAATAGGGAAACTTCTCTTCATAGCCCAACTCCAAATTAGAGAAGGATCTCCACGAATATCTTCTTCCTTAAACTACGCTACTGATGGCCTGGTCGAACCAAGACTCTAGCACTATAAATAAGACATGAGGTTGGTAAGCTAAGGTACACTACAAATTCCCTGTTTACAATATTATGCCTTCCTTAGATCCCTATCTGACTTTAACATCGGAGTGTCATTGGCCACCTCAACGGTGGTCCATGGCTCACGTGCGTTCCTTGTGAAGGTCAAGGTCAAACGGAAAGCGAAAATCGACTGCATCAGTTTGGCGTCGTCCGTGGGGACGAAAAAGTTCCTAACCAATCACTAGCATCATCTCTCTTCAGAATTCAAGGAGATAATGACCACCTGATCCCACAACAATGGAGAATAGGGGGTCACATAAAACACTCAGACTGGTGCTATACCACCACTTCCAGCGGTATTGGTGACTCAAGGGCAGCAAACTCACATCCCCGCCAGCAGCAGAAGCGACAACCTAGGATGGATTTGTTGTCATCACAAATACAACAGATCGCTAAAGTAGTGAAGATTCTCATTCAATAGAACCCTCTACCCATTGATGGAGATCAGGAGCAGCACAGACCTCAATCTCCAGAGGACAACAGAGAACAGGCACAAGAGAGTCAAGCCCTTGCCAGTTCTCACTGGACTAGAGGTGGCGGCGTGGTCAACGCGAATCCGAATTTCAGGGTAGACAGGCTCACCCCGCAGAACCCCCTTCACCGAGGGATTCACAATCCAGACGTGCTGTACTGCCTATCTGTTCCCCCGTTCATGGACCACATTATGAACGAGACTATGTCAAAGAAGTTTATCCCTCCAAAGCTCAAATTCTATGACAAGACCGGCGACACGTTCGATCACTTGCGTCATTATCAACATGTAATGGCACTCAAAGAAGGTTCTGAATTGGTGATGTGCATAACATTCCCTACCAGCCTGAAGAAGTCAACGCTGACATGGTTCCACGGCCTCTTGCCAAAGTCGATCGACTCATTCAAGACACTGGCCAAAGAATTCCTGACACGTTTTGTTTGAAGCCAGCGGATTAGGAAAGGCCTGTACTATATACTCTCCTTGAGAAAGAGGTCAAACAAAATACTAAGGGAATACGTCACGCGTTTCAATGACAAGCTGACGCTCATTGACAACTGCAACGACAACACAGCCGTGACGACTTTTACCGCAGGCCTAAGAGAGGGAAAGTTTTACGACTTCTTCACCTTGGAACCCCCTGGATATGGCAAAATTCTTGAAGGGCACCCAGAGGTACATCACCCCGGAGGAAATGAGAACAACAAATAAGGAAACTGAAGTAGAGAAAAAACCCTTCGTTTCTAGAGACAGAAAAAAGGGAAATCTTTCAACTATGTTGGATCCAGATCCATGATCGCCCTCAATTTTAGCTTGTCAAACGTCTTTAATTCCATGAAAAACTGGGAAGATCTGAAGTGGGGCCTAAAACAGAGCGGAGACCCTTCCAAACGCCACAACAACAAGTATTGCTCATACCATAAGGAGGGCACAACACAAACGACTGCAAGAGTCTAAGGTATGAGATCGAGTATTGGATTCGCAAGGGAAAACTAAAGGAATTCATGGGTTCAGAGAAACAACAAGACCAGACCAGAGAAAAGGGAGAGGCGGTCAAAGAGATTGAGAAGGAGACTCTAGGCATAATATATGTCCTTCATGGAGTCAGATCAGAAGAAGAACGATCAAACAGGTCCCGCAAGCGGACACTCCTTAAGATGCGGACACAACCCACAAATGAGGACAGATGCATGTATTAGTCGTAGGTGCAGAGCCCCATCTTGACCTTGACCTTCACAGATAAAGACTTTGAAGGCGTCCGCACACTGCAAAATGACACTCTTGTCATTTCGGTCTCTATTGCAAGGTGGGAAGTGAAAATGGCCCTAGTGGACACGGGAAGCTCTCTCAACGTCCTGTTCTACAATGCATTCCGTAGTATGGACCTCAAGGAAGAGAACCTAACGTCTTCTGACTACCCACTGATTGGATTCAGCGGAGAGAAATGCTTCCCGATCGGGAAGATAAGGCTAGTAGTGGTGGCAGGAGAACCACAACTAAGGAAGGTCATGTTTCTAGACTTTATGGTGGTAGACGGACCGTCTACCTATAACCTCATCTTGGGAAGACCCTGGCTTCACTAGATGGAAGCAGTAGTCTCCACCCTTCACTAGCGCGTCAAGTATACTGCCAAGAACTTGGAGGGAACAATTCACGGGGATCAACTAACGTTACGAGGCTGCCACTATGCTGCACTAAAACAAATAGAATGTTCCTAGATTTAGTTGGAGCCCGCCAAACAAGTTGAACATAAGCCAGACTCAGGAACTGTGGAGAAGTCACTCCACCCAAATGGAGACAAAATCCCAATAGCAGTGGCTCAATTTAGCAACGGAGAACATTCCAGCATTGCAGGAGCAGTCCGCTCTCCAGCCTGACAGGACATCAAGCCCAGTCAGTGGGCGCGTAAAGACCCTCCCACGCAAGGTTTACTCTTCAGTAACCTCAATGGCGTCAGCGAAACTTAGCAATTCACTAAAGGTACTCACGATCCAAGCAAGGGCCATGCGAATTCACTTCAGGGCCAGATCAACCTCTCTCCGCCAACAATCAATCTATTTAGTTGTTTAGTTTTCTTTCAGTAGTCAATCTAGAGTTTTAATTCTTAGGAGCTTATGTAATTTGCAATCATTTAAGAAATAAAAGAAAATTACGCAAACACACTCTATTGATTACTAGAAAGATGTAACAACGATCGCCTAGAGGCGGGTACAAAATATTACAAACTATAAGTATCCGAATTCGATGCGATGTATAGTAAAGATTCACTTAAACAATCTGACTCCAGAAGAGGACTCAGAAGTGACAGCAAAGGTACCCTGGGTAAATTACAAAGCCCTTTAAGAGTCCCGCTTAGCGACTTCTCTAAAGAAGATGACCCACCTCGCAAGGATGACCGAGGTGGTACATAATCAGCAACTAGAGGTCCCGCGACACACCGACTGAAGCTACAGCCAATTCACGCACTCGATCCGCCCAACCAGACAAACTTGGGACAAGTATCAGATTGAAACAGATAGAGAGAACCCTCCCACTGAGGGATGAAAGCGCGTCTAAGAGTCAATGGCCCATTCCGACAAGCCGTGTCCAACTCCACGCCACCTTGCAATCTCGAGTTCCAGCACAACACAGTGCATCAAAGCTAGTTGAGAAAAGAAAAAGAAAAACCACTCCAAGGTTGGTTGCTGGTATTATCTCAGAAATTAAGCGGTTTGAAGCACCGACAGGGCACCAACATGTAAACGACAAACTCATCCCTTGAGGAAAAATCCACACTTCTTCTACGAAATACAAAAAGAAATTACAAGGTCTCAGTGAACCAATTGGGTGCTCACACATAGCAGGTGACCACGCATAGTAGCAAGTCTTATCAAGACTCATCAGTGCAAATGTCAGAACATTCGAAGACTCCAGTGTTGGAGATCTTCCTTCAGCCTTTAGAAAAGCAAAGCATATTCTTCGAGTAAGAGCATATGAAAGAAGTACACTATGTAGAAGATAAAGCCTACAACAATGAAGGAACACCATTATATAGACATAGTGGTTCACCAAACAGGCGCTTCAACATTAAATACCATATGGGAAATGAGGAAGCGACCATTCCCAAGGAAATCACACATGACCATGTTCATTTAATTAATGATACTGCACACAACCCCATTAATTGACGGGTAACCAATACTCAACCGTTTTGTGATCTATGTCGTACGCGTGTCACCATACGATCTATGTTGTACACATGGCACCACGATCCTACAACATGACCCATTTCATCTTATATGGGCCCATCGGCTCGGCCCACTATTCGAGCGACATTTTACCACGTGCGCTGACCCAAGCAGTAGAAACCTTGTCACTTTTGACACACGGAGCACACCTACATATCACTAGCTGATTTAAGGTACCACTTTTTTCTTAAAATTAGTGAAAACTAATCTGCACGATGCAATTCATCTGCGGAAGTAGGCTCGCACGCCCGTAACAGGTAGAGCCCTAGCCCAGCAAGGCAAGCTTAGTCAGTTTCAACTGATGACGACGACTTCTGGTCCACCCCAACACCTATTTCGCCACATGCGAATGTTGATAGCTTAGGAAGTGAGAGTCTAATCAGAGCTCTCACGCCTGATGACGACGACTCGCCAGGGATCGTCGACCCCTTCTTGGATGACGATCACCGAACTCGATCAAGTAAGCTTAGTAAGTGATGACTGACAATGACAACTTCTGGTCAAAGCCCAGACCTGTAGCTCGCTTCGCGCGGGTGTAGATGGTTTGGAAGGTGGTAGCGTAGTCAGTTTCGATTGATGTCAACGGTTTTCCACGGGACCACTGCTCTTCTACAGACCATGGTCGTCGAATTACTGACTCTCAGACTTGTAGCCTACCCCGCGCTGATGTAGATGGTTTGGAAGGCAGGAGCCTAATCAGTCTTGACTGATGCCGGCAGCTTGCCACGGGACCACTGCTCTACTACAGACCATGGTCTCTGAAAACTTCTAAATTTGTAGCTCGATGTGCTCGGGTGTAAATGATTTTGAAGGTGGGAGCCTAGTCAGATCCAACTGATGGCGACGGTTTGCCACGAAACCCCACAGACCATGGTCGCCGAATTTTCTTATCCCAAACTTGTAGCTCGCTCCGTGCGAGTGTAGATGGTT
Source organism: Berberis vulgaris (assembly GCA_963556465.1). NCBI lineage: Eukaryota > Viridiplantae > Streptophyta > Magnoliopsida > Ranunculales > Berberidaceae > Berberis > Berberis vulgaris. The sequence goes on along the minus strand of OY747128.1, from coordinate 44,220,996 downwards.
TGGAAGGTGGGAGTCTAGTTAGCTCTGATTGATGTCGACGGCTTGCTATGGGATCAATGTTCTCCAACAGACCATGATCACCAAATTCTCTCATCCCAAACCTATAGCCACTCCACGTGGGTATAAATGGTTTGGAAGGTGGGAGCCCTGTTAGCCTCGATTGATGTCAACAGCTCGCCACGAGACCATTGCCCTTTCTCAAAATAGCAGTCATCGAATACATACTGACATTCCATTATCAGTAATCGCCACTTGAGCCAACTGAAAAATCAACCCGCTAACACGCGGACAAATGCTGCACGGGATACCAGCTCGAGCTTACCAAACCTGACTCAGGCCAAACGCTCTTGCTCAACTACAAAGCATGTGCTCGGCTGCAACAGTTTACTCATGCCAACAACCGCAACCGACCTCAATGATGAGCTACGTCCTGGGTAGCGTAACCAACTGCCAAACCATCCGCCGAATGTCCACTATTGAACGTAACCACGCGATAGCAACTCTGAGACCTCACAGAAGAACATGTCAAAATTATTCGCAACATAAATGGTCGAACTCTCAACAACAGACAGACCACTCGGCTTCCTGCTAACCCGACCAGACCTATGTCAAAATAAAATAATATGGCAAATTGGAGAGCGCACAACAGGGAGATTGAACAGAATACGGGTACAAAGCATACTCAAAATAAACTTGTTTTCATTAACAGTTGAAACAAAAAGTACAGATGTCCAAAATTTACTCCTCATTAGGAGGAGGTACAAATACGGGGGAACTAAGCCTAACAGGAGAAGAAACAAAAATTGCGTCTGTGCATGCCTCAGCCTGAGCCCCATGATCTGGATCACCCTCTTCCTCTAACGACTAAGAGACCATTTCGAAGTCTGCATAAGACATCTTCTTGTAATAAGCAAGGTCACATTCTGGATGCTCTTCCTTCACCAACGCCAACAATTCTAACCTCCCATGCACAACCTAACGGAATTCACACGTGCCTTGTGCCTTGAGAAGTTCTTCCTCACGTGCTTTTGCTTCAGCAAGTTAATGTTCTAGCAGCTCCAGCTTGCCTGTCAGCGCATCAACCTGAGACTGCTAAGTAATCAGGCTACTTTTAACTGTGCTAAGCTCATGTTGCTCCAGGAGAAGTTTGTCCCTAGCTTTCCTTGCTTCCCGAGCTTTGATTCCACGTCGGCCTCTAATTGTTGTCTCTGGGAAACCCACTCGCATTATGTCATGGTACTCTCCTCAACAAGATACTGCAATTCAAAGCGCATCTTAGCCGCAACTTCTAGATCAAGGCGGACCCGGTTCAGCTCTTATCTAGATCTGTCTCTGGCAGACACCTCCTCTGCTAAATCAGACTCAAGGCTTCCAAACGAACCCTTTGAGTCTCAGCACCAACAGCTGACTGTTCCAGCCTCCTCTCCTCAATATGCTTTCTCAGCGATTCAATCTCAAAAAATGCACCAGAATACGACTTCTGCATAGTTGAGAAGACACACTCCATGGTGTATACCCTCTCACGAGCTGCCTCAACTTTCGTCCCAGCAATGGCCACTGGCTCAATTGGGACATCCCCAGCATAAGGTGTTTCAGCCCCTTATCCATGCGCTCTTCCAGCGCATCCTCATTGGGCTACGGAGCATAGTTTGCCAGCCAGCTATAACGTCTGCTTATATGCTTCCTCGAAGTATAATCAATGTCAACCTTCTGGTGTCAGGCGTGGTTGCTCATTTTTACTACGTTCGGAGCAAACAAACACATCCGTGCATCCGGATGAAGCTCTCCCAGATGCAAGATTACGCCAGCACCGCCATTTGTAGTCTCCACCGTACCTGGGCCCTCGTCTACAGCCTTCCCTTTGTAACCAGCAGCCGACCCTTTATTACGAGCTGACTCAGCGGAATCCGAAGGAAGATAAGGAAACAAATTGTATACCGAACCCTTTATTACCTTGATATGCGATCTGAAGCAAGATGGGGGGCAATGCGGACTACACGAGAGACGATCCACATTGTAGTGACCACTGTCAGACAATCCACTAGAAGGATTATTGACCTCCGGGACCATGGGCGAATGTTCATCAGAGCCTTCCAGTAAAACAGAGTTGGATTGGTCAACATCAGTAGAAGCCGCCAAAGCAGCCAACATTAGGTTCTCATTTAAAGCTTCAGCCTGCTCGGTACTCAGCTGCGACACATCATGAACCCCTACTAATCGTAGCTGGTCCTTTTCCAAGCCAGATGCTGCAACCTCCGCCCTGGCGTACCAGTTAGGATCACACTCCTCCCTTAATGGAGCATGTTGTTTGGAAGCCGACTCGACCCCAGTGTGATACCTCTTCGAGCTTATGAAGAAGTCAAGCGTCTCAGAAAGCCCCTCCATGTCGAGCAAGGCAGGAGCCTTTACTTTGGAGGCCTTCCTCTTCTTGAACAAGGCTCCACCTTCAAACTTAACCTTCGGCGCTCTATAGAGAGTGGGAGCCACATGCAAGTGATCGGACAAGCCACTGCGATTGAAATTGGTGGGGCAGATATCATCCTCCACACTCATCCAAGGCATGTCATAAAATGCTTTCAAAGTGACTTCCTCATCCGGAGAAAGAGGAGTAGTGGGGAATCTCCCTACAAAAAACACAAATGACGATCAACATATAATCAACGCAACAGAATCAAAGGGCGAAACTATACTTACCAAGTGGCTTGAACTCCCGCTCAAGCAGACGACCTTTGAACTTGAAGTACTCCAAATCCGAAGGAGCCAAAAAGCATAATTTATGCCAGAATTTAAAGTCATCCAATAATTTCCCGAAGCAAGATGGCGAGGTCATCTTACAAACGGCGTGATCGTTCAACCGAGGGGAAGTCAGTAACTGGATCACCCTCGAAGTCACGCGAACACCAACATCTTGCGCCCTGATCAATATGAGAAGAATAGTCATGTACCCATTCGGTACCAACTGGGCAGGAGGGATTCCAAGAAATTTTAGAAAGCCCCAGATCTCGTCAAACACAGGAAAATGGACACCAATTTGAAGCATGCGACAGTGCAAACAGATGAATCCTTCTAGAGGAAACATTGGCGTTTAATCATCATTCAAAGTATAGAGTGGTAGGTCTTCAAGGACCCCGTACATCTTCTGAATCTCAGCAATGCTCGATTCGGATGCTGACCTATCTTCGAAGAACTAGAAGCCCTTGGCAATAAGCTCATCGTCAAGGTGATTTTGGTGAGCCATGGAAAAGGTGAATAAACTTTCGATCAAATGCTGAACAGAACGGAGTATCTAAAAATGAAGAAATGGAAGAGTCAATCTCTGCAGAATGGGAGATTTAAATAGAGATTGGTTTCCCACCTCTTCTCCACTGAACCGACGCACGCTTAATTAATGAAGCGTGTCACTCATGTAACGGTTCAGGCTCAATCATCATGAGCGGCGTATCGTTTTGAGAACTGACTTAGTGAACTAATATGATGGCCTACTAACTCGGGGGGAGCTGCTGAGATACACCGAAACACCATCTCTTCTACATCGTACATGTGTCATGACGATCTTAAGGAATAACAAGCCCAAACGTCAGCCCAACACTGATCCGGCCTAAGCGGTTTCAAGTTCGCCCGATGGACCCAAATTATTACAGAATGCTAAGCCCACACGTCTCACAGCCATCCCCAATACCCGTAAGACCTATTAAGGCAAGTATCTCAGGGATCAGCTTCAGACAGGCAAGCCAGCAACACATTGTTTCCAACTTGGAAGAAAATACCATAGTATACATCGTACATGGAAACTTCCATCTATGGAAAACACTCTGATTGGGTACTATCTCCTGCGTATTTAGGAGCATAAGTCTAACAGGGAAACTTTCATACACAGCACAACTCCTAATAATAGAAGGATCTCCACGAAAATCTCCTTCCCTAAACTACGTCACCGATGGCCTAGTCGAACCATGACTCCAACACTATAAATAAGACATGAGCTATGTTGTTGTGTGTGGCGAGGCTGAGACGAGAAGGGTTTGATGGTCGCTGTCCAGGAAGAGAGGGTTGTCAGTGATGGGGTTGTGTTTGGTTTTGTGTACGGTGGAGGCTAAGAATGGTGATCAACGGTGGAGTGATGGTGGCGATGGATCTGTGGGGTTGTCTGTGCTACAAGCGATGTGGCAAGCTTGATGACGGGTGTGTGCTGTGGAGGCTGACAAAGGGTTGATGACAGTGATGGCTATGTGAGAAGAAGAGAACGGGAACATTGACTGTGAAATTGTGCGCGAGATCCTTAAAAGGTTTGTTTCCCTCCCTTTTAATATGTTTTTTGTAGATCTCTTAATTTGTGCATATTTCTTTTCGCCACTAGTCTTTCTAAATTCAGTCAATTTGCATCCATTTCAGCTTCTTAATGGAATCCTGCGAGTAGCAACCTACATAACCACAAAGCATAAATTACTACAAAAAATAACGCAAACTAGCTAAAAAAGTACAAAGAACACACGATAATAAAATTGCATAAATATACTTTTATCAGGGCGCTGGTACCTTTTCAGCGAAAACATGATGGGAGCCTTTGACTATATGTTGACTATAAAGCACTGAATAAAGTGACTGTTAATAACAAGTATCCCCTTCCCTCATTTCAGACTTATTTGATTAACTTGTGTCAGCCAAGTACTTTACAAAGCTAGATCTACGATCAGGGTACATTAGGTTCAGATAGCTGAAGGGGATGAGCCAGAGGCAACTTGCTCAACTCGCTACGGATCATACAAATTCTTGGTCATGTCGTTCGACCTGATTAATGCTATTGCCACATTCTCTACCCTCATGAATGGATTGTTCCGCCATCTTCTCGACAAGTTTTTAGTGATTTATCTTGATGACATTATAATTTATAGTGTGACCATGGAGGACTATCTACGCTACTTACGGGAGGTATTTCAGATCCAAGATAATCACCTATTTGTAAAAAGGGAAAAATATTATTTTCCCAAACCACAAATTAATGTTCTAAGGCACATTGTTGGCGAAGGACACATTCGCATGGACATGCAGAAGGTGAAGGCTATCCATGACTGGACAACCCTTACCACAATGTCCCAATTACGATTGTTCATTGGTCTAGTGAACTACTATCGCCAATTCATAAAATACTACTCCGAGTGAGCCTTAACACTGAAAGACTTGCTGAAACATGGCTGAGCATGAGTATGGAATGACAAGTGAGAAGCAACCATCCTGGACTTGAAAAATGCAGTCGTGTGTGATTTAGTACTAGCATTGCTAGACATTACAATACCATTTGAGATACAAACTGATGCCTCAGATTATGCTCTTGGTAGAGTTCTGTTACAAAATGGTCACCCCGTGGCCTATGAAAGCCGAAACTTGAATGATCTGAAGACTCGTTACACGACTCATGAAAAAGAACTGATAGCTATTCTTCATCGCCTACAAGTATGATGACACAATCTTTTGGGATCTCAAGTCCTTGTCAGGACCGATAACTTTGCTGCAAGTCACTTCCTCATTTAGAAGATGCTCATCTCAAAGCAATCTCATTGGCAAGAAAAGTTGTCCGAGTTTGATATGGTGTTGGAATATAAACCAGGGCGAACGAACAATGTAGCCGATGGCCTCAGTCAAAGGGCTAATATAACCGTTCTTTCACATTCTGGTCCCAACTACACATTATTGGAAAAAAATAAAAACGGATTATAGGCCGACCCACAAACCAAACCCATTGCCAACTAAGTAAAACAGGGCAAAACTCATCGATTTTGGATGATAGATGGGGTCATTTTCACAAAGGGCAACCATGTCTATGTTCCAAGAATGTCAAGTCTGAGGAAAGATCTGATCAGTGAATGTCATGTTGTGCAGGCACTCTTGTTAGAGGCAAACCCTTGCATTACTAGAATGAAGGTATTATTGGCTACAAATACAAGATGATATGATGTCTTACGTTCACAGAAGACAAGGTCAAAAGAGATCAATCGATTGGCTTATTGGAGCCCCTTAATGTTCCAACTAGTCCATGAGAAAGTGTTTCAATGGACTTCATATTGAGTTTGCCCAAGGTAAAGGACTTCAAGTGCATTGTAGTAGTGACCGATTCTCCAAGTGTGTGAAGATGTCACTCAACTATTCTCAAGCATGTTGTCAAGTATTGGGGATTGCCTGAAAACATTGTTAGTGATCGTGCAACTCGCTTCACAGGGAAGTTTTGGAAGGAGTTGTTAAACTAACTTAGGTTCAAGCTCAACATGTCAACTAGTTATCTTCCTCAAATAAGCGGTCAGATAGAACGTTCAACTCTATGCTTGAAGAATATCTTCGTCATTTTGTCAATGCATACCGATGAGACATCAAAAAGTCATTCAATCACAGCTTTACATGTGGCATGGACTAACCCAAGCACGTAAAAGGCTTCAGCGTGGTCCCGAGTGGACCCATGCACAAGACTACTGTCCAGCCCATAAGTCAGTCGTCTAGGCTCAAGGCACGCTAGCCCTAGAGGCAAGGGTCTTAGGGCTTGGCCCAAGACAATAAGACCCGAAAAATGAATCTTAGAGTTGTTACAGGCTCGGGATACACTCGCACGAAATCAAATCTAGCCCAATCAAGCATTGGGTCTAAACAGAGCCAAGTGTTGAAGAACTCAATCATGAACATGTAAAATCTTGTGCGATATCTCCACCCTCCATCACACCCTCGATCGTAGGGATAGTTGGGAAGATAACACTTGCTGTAAGAGTCGGTGAAAAGAGGAAAAAGGTACGCATGCATATACACTGCAATTTACATAGTCTTCACTCTTTCTCGAATTAATATCTAACTTAAGTATCAGAGAGCCTTTGCCCACCACAACAGTGGTCATTGGCTTAACCACTAGTCATTTTTGCATGTTTGATATCATCGGGATCAGCGAGGACAAATCTGAGTGCATTAGTTTGGCGTCGTTAGTGGGAAAAACAACAATAAGTTTTCCTTAAAACGAATGTATAAAGTTCTTTACCGAGGAAAACATCGAGAAATGGTCACCAACACCAGATCTTGAGCCAAGCCAGACGAAGCTCTGGCCGGTAAAGCCCAGCCACCGAATCGATCCGATCCGATCCAATCCAATCGAGGAGGCTGAATGACCACATGACCCAGCCACGAAGACGACTGCGGCTGCCACCGACATGAGTCTGATCCTGCTCCACCGAGACCACTTAATGGAGGTGGTGGAAAGGATGACCTGATAGCAACAACAATAATTTGAGGCCAATCGAGATCCGAGAGGATCACAGATCCAAAAGCATGCCCGGGAGGGCAACCTCCTCCCCCGCAGAAGAACATAGAGCCTGCCAAGAAGGAGGCCCAGAAGAGGATCACGGGGACACACCCCAAGGATTAGGGGCATCGGACCAGCTAGGGGCGTCCGACCCTGATGTCCTATAAGATCTCACAGTCCCTCCGTTCTCGAAGGAGATCATGAGTGCCCATTTATCTAAGAAGTTCGTCCAACCAAAGCTCAAGTTTTATGATGGAACATCGGATCCGTCAGACCACTTGTGCCATTACCACCACATGATGGCGCTCAAGGAAAGTTCAGAGGCCATCCTGTGCCAACCTTTTCCCACCAGCTTGAAGAAGGTTGCACTGACCTGATTCCATATTCTCCAACCCAGGTTCATTGGGTCATTCTAGGATCCAGCAAATGCGTTCATCACTAGATTCGTCGAGAGCCAACGAATTGGGAAAGGGCCTCACTACCTGCTTTCACCTCTGGTCTTGGAGGAGGTCAGCTTTACAACTACCTCACCTTGGAGCCCGCAACGAATATGGCGAGATTGCTAGGGAGTGCCCATAAGTACATCACCTTGGAAGAAATGTTGGCTGCCAGGAATGGAGGAAGGGAGCCAAAACACTTCTCCAAAGCCAAGGACGGGAATGAAAAGGGGGACAGTTCCACACGAAAATGGGGCGAGAACCAGGGTGGGCTCGACCAAACAAAGTTGTTCAAGCCCAGCGGCCCCAGGTACCCCTACTACACTCGCTCAACTCCAGTCTGTCCGACATTTGGTCCACCATGGAAAAATGGGCAGAGATCAAGTGGCCATCAAAACTCAAAGAAGATCCTTCAAAACGTGACAAGGGTAAACACTGCTCTTATCATAAAGAGACGGGCCACGACTCCAAAGATTGCAGGAGCCTCATATATGAGATCCAATATTGAATCAAGAAAGAACGACTGAAGGAGTTCATCGACCTCGGAGACACGCATTTTCAAGGCAAAGGAACCACACAGGAAGCGGGAGACATGTCTCCCAACATAGGTTGTGTCCTTCACAGGATAAATGAGGAGAAACACTACTCAAATCGCTTACTCAAGAGATCTGTATGGGAACTGCGAGTCAAGTCGCACTACCAAGATCAACTTGTACAACACGTACAAGAAGAGGAAAAAACCCCGAGCTTAACGTTCACCGAACAGGACATGAAGGGTGTCCACCTCTCACATAACGACGCCCTAGTCATCTCAATAGGGATAGTGAATTGGGAAGTGAGAAGATCACTGGTGGACACAAGCAGCTCCATCAACATACTGTTCCTAGACGCATTCCTAAAAATGAAACTGACAGAAGCAGAGCTGAAACCTTTAAATCAAGCCATGTTTGACTTCAACGAAGAGAACTGCTACCCGGTCGATAAAATCACACTTTCGGTAGTCGCAAGGCAGTCAGACCTACTAAAGATCCTGATGACATAGTTATCAATCGTAGATGCCCACTCCGAATAGATCATAATCTTGGGCCGACCTTGGTTACAACACATGGAGGCAGTTGTCTCCAACCAGCATCAGTGCCTCAAGTACCCGTCAGACGACGAGGTAGGGACAATAAGAGGGGACTAAACATTCACTCTGGAATGTCACTATGCCTCGGCCAGGCGGCCAGATAACGGAGCACAAAGTCCCGAACAACAGGATCTAGATGAGGAAACCCTGAATCCAGATAGAGAGGACCCACCTCCACCTCGGACCTCAAAACTCCATCCATCCCAAGGGGAAGACCGAACGCTGGGCAATTAGAGGAAGAAACTGTAACAATATACCTGGAAAACTACACAAAAGTAGTCCAGATAGGCTCTAGCCTCGACAGAGTGCTGGCAGACCAGCTAACATCGCTCTTAAAAGAGAACGAGCCCGTCTTCGCTTTGACAATGAAAGGCATGGTGGGGATCGATCCCATAGTAATCACACACAAACTAGCAATCAATTCTGACTCGGAGCTAGTCCGACAAAAAAGAAAGCCAGTAGCGTCTGCCAGGACATCAATGAAAAAGTGCAAAGACTTCAAAACGCTGGCATGATAAGGGAGTCTCGCTACTCGGAAGGGCTGGCGAACACGGTCTTGGTGAAAAAAAAGAACGAAAAGTGGAGGGTCTACGTTAACTACACAGACCTTAACAAAACTTGCCCATAAGACAACTTTCCATTGCTCCGAATAGACTTGCTTCATGGATGCGTACTCTGGTAGTTTACACCCGCCGGATTAGGAGAAAACCTCATTCATAACGGACAGAGGCACATACTGCTATCGAGTATTGCCTTTCGGACTAAAGAATGCGAGGGCAACATACCAACGCCTGGTGAACTGAATGTTCAAAGGACAAATCGGAAAGACCATGAAAGTTTACACCGACGACACATGGGAAAGACCAATTTACATCGACGACATACTGGTAACAAGCCTCCACAATCCAGATCACCCGTTGAACCTCCAAGAAGTGTTCTCTCAACTCAAGAAATACCAAATGAAGCTCAACCTGTAGAAATGCACTTTTCGGGTGCAATCAGGGAAATTCCTAGGCTACATTGTGAACAAAAGAGGGATATAGGCTGATCCGAAACAGATTCCGGCTCTTCTCGACATGAGACCACCCACAAACATTGAAGAAGTTCGGAGCCTGACTGGGAGGATGGCAGCCCTAAACTGGTTCATCTATAAATATTCATATAGATGCCTCTCTTTCTTTAAAACCCTAAAGGGGAAAAAAGTATTTCAATGGGGAGAGTAATGTGAACATGCCTTCCAATACCTGAAGGCATACATGGGAAGCACGAAGCTGCTCTCAAAACCTACTCCAAGTGAGACGCTCTACCTATACCTCTCAGTCTTAAAACATGCTGTCAGTTCAACTCTGGTTTGAGAAGAGAAAGGGAAACAAAAGCCCGTCTATTACATCAACAAAACATTTGATGAGGCAGAGGCTAACTACCATAATCTGGAATAATTAGCCTTAGCACTGGTGTCTTCCTGAAAAAAGCTAAGTCCCTACTTTCAAGCTCACTCAATAACAATCCTGACCGAGTTCTTATTCTAGTCAGTATTGCAAAAGCCAGAGCTATCAGGAAGAATGGTCAAATGGTTAGTGGAACTTGAACAATTTGACATACATTACGCTCCGAGAACAACCATCAAGGCACAAGCACTGGTAGACTTCATCGCCGAGTTCACTGGGATAGGAAAACCGGGACCGAAGGACCAGCAAGGAGACGAGAATCCCAAGTCGCGCCCACCAAGATGGATCTTGCGATGCGATGGGTTACCCAACGTGAAAGGCTGTGGAGTCGGGGTCGTCCTTTACATTCCTGAAGAGGTTACCTTCAGAAAGGCTATCAAATTCAGCTTTCGTTCCTCAAACAACAAAACGGAGTACAAAGCCCTTCTAGTCGGGCTAAGACCAACCATAGGAATCAGAGTAGAATAACTCACGGTGTTTAGTGATTCTCAACTGGTGGTCAATCAGGTGAATAGTGAATTCGATGTCAAGGAACCCCGAATGATGGCTTACCGCGGGAAAGCAATCAACGCCAAAAGGTGGTTCAAGATGATACTACTCCACCGTTGCTCCAAGGTAGACAACAAGGAAGCCGTCGACCTGGTTGGAAATGCCTCTTTCGCACAGAACGACTCTGACACACTCATAGTGTCCTAGGAGAAGTCGGTAAGGCCTCCATGAAACTCTCTCCACTGATTAGAAGACCAGTTGGATGAGCCCCCTGATCAGCTATACAAAAGATGGAGCCTTCCAAATGGATATGCTAGAGGCTCGTAAGCTGAAAAACAGAGCGGTACGGTAGACTCTCCTCAACAGCAGGTTATGCAGGAGATCAACGACTGGCCCTCCGCTCAGATGCCTGACCCCCAAGGAGGAAAACCAAGTCCTTCTAGAAATTCATGAAGGAGTCTACAGGAACCATCCTGGAGGAAGAACACTAGCTCATAAAGCCCTCATGCTGGGGTATTATTGGCCGAAAATGCAGCAAGAGGCTAAAAACTTGGTCAACAAGTACGATAAGTGCCAAAGAGACTCCCCGTACACACATGCCTGCACAAAACTTGGTTCCAATGACCAGCTCGTTGCCTCTTGCTCAGTGGGGATAGTCATCGTGGCTCGTTCGCTATCTCTGAAAGAAGAAAGTTCCTCCTTGTGGTGGTTGAATACTTCACCAAATGGGTGGAAGTGGAGCCACTCTCTAAGATAGCGATAACAGGACCCAATTCGAGGGTGGGAAAGTTAAGCAACTTTGCATCCAACTGGGCATCTCACTTTTCCGCGCTGGGTCACCCCAAGCCAATGGACAAGAAGAAGTCACTAGCCGAATTATCCTAGAAGTTATCAAGAGGAAACTTGATGTAACCAAAGGGCTATGGGTCTCTGAACTTCCAGGCATCCTCTAGGTATACCATACCACAAAGAGGACTCCGACTGGAAAGACACCATTCGCATTGGCCTATGTGTCTAAGGCATTGGTTCCAATAGAACTAGCAGTACTTACGTTCAGAATGGAGAAGTTCAGGATGGAGGACAATGATGAAGCTCTAAGAGTCGGGTTAGACTTACTCGAATAACGAAAAGACGGAACTTTCGTCAAAATAACAACCTATCAACAAAATATGGCCCAACACTACAATAAGTGGGTCAAACCTCAAGAATTCAAAGTCGACGATTGGGTATTGAGGAAGACCCAGCCAACCACAAGAGACCCAATAAAGGCAAACCTAAACCCGAACTGGGAAGGTTCCTACAAGTTGACAACAATCAAAAGGCTAGGAACCTAATGGCTAGAGAACCTGGATGGAGAACATCTGAAAAGGCTGTGGAATGTAGAGCTCTTGAAGAAGTATTATCAGTAAATGTACTCTCTTTACAGATTCACATTTCATATAACTCCATACCCATGAACATGCCTACTCCCACTTTCAAACCACGATGGCACACATGCAGACCGAACCTAGTCCATGGACTGTTCACCGCAAGCAGGCGTGTCCCGTCCATGGGCGACTCACTGCTCTTAAAATAGCCTAGTCCGACCTCAGGAACTCCAACGTAGGCTGAACCCAGTTCATGGACAGTTCACTACAAGCGAGCGAATCTAGTCCATGGACAACTCACCACTCTAGAGATAACTCAGTCCTCCTCAGGAACTAAGGCAACACACATGGTAAAGTGTGCAATTCACACACGACTCATGAATTTGATTATTCTATTCCATAAGCGAACAAGGTAATGCCCTGACCACTAAGACTCAACTAAACAGTGAGTCAAAGTATGGTTCAGAATCTAGTCCTAAAAAGACTACTTCTCGATCACTCCAATTCTTTACAGAGCTAAGTAGTAGTACTTCGACATGCCAACGCCTACTCAGAAAGCGGGCAACCCGCAAGACACAACCCGCCTTCACGAAGATCACTCTTTAGTGACTTCGCTATCATTGGAAAATCAGGCTATTTCGCCAAGGGAATTACACGGGCAGTATTAGGACCACATGTGTCTCTTTCAAAAACATGTCAGCCCAGTCCCTGCTCAGAGTTAAAACTGTCTCATCTTTTTTGACAGTCTAAAAGATTTGTTCACGCAAGCCAATATGATCAACAATCATTCAGAGCATACAAGAAAAGAAAATTTTGAAAAAAAGACTTTATTGGTTATCAAAAAGTTGTTACAAAGCTTGACCGAATGGCCTATACAAAAGCTTACACACTACAAGTATATGAGCTTGGTGCAAAGCAAGGCACGAGTAAGGATCTGCTAGAACACACGTCAAGACTTTGCTTCGAATATCTGCCTTCAGAAAAAGGATTTAGAAGTGAAAGCAAAGGGACCCAAAGTTGGTTATTGGGGTGATCCCTCAAAGAAGGCATGTCTGGGATAATGCATAGTCAGCTCCCCAAGGCCACAGGCCACGCCCACTAGAACCTCACTCCGCCAGTCTGCCTTACAGCTGGGGCATAACGAGTAAAACCCAAATAGGAACAACCACCCAAAATTGGTTGCGTGTACTATTACCAAACTGGATGGAGGAAGATGTCGTGGGAGCACTAGAAGATGGAAAACAAACTTGGCCCCTAAGGGGAAGTCCATACTTCTCCTTCGTGACATATGAAGAAATTCAGAGGTCCCATGGAACCACTAGAAGCCCACTTAAACCGGGTGGCTCCATCCAATAGCATGTCATGTTAAGACTCATCATTGCAAATGTCAGAACATTTGTAGTCTCCACCAACAGAGATCCTCCTTGATCATCTGGAGAGGTCAAAACACATTATCTGGAAAAACACATTTGAGGGACAGTTTCTACAATGCTCACGACAATGATTGAACCTACGAGAACTAGCCTATATATAGGCACGATGGTTCATAAAAGAAGGTCACCCAGCAGTCGTGTCGGCATTAAATGCTACACAAGGAATAAAAGGGTGAAGCTTCCAAGGACAACTACACCAATCCACATTCATCTAATTAATGGAACTGCACGCAGCCCCATTAACTGGGGGAGCAACTGATGAGACATCAAACAATCACTCAATCACAACCCTACACATGGCATGGACTAACCCTAGCACGTAAAAGGCTTCAGCATAGTCGTAAGAGGACCCATGCACAAGACTACTGTTCAACCCGTAAACCAGACGTCCAAGCCCAAGACACACCAGCCCCAGAGGCACGGGTCTTATGGCTTGTCCCAGGACATTAAAGCCTGAACAATGAATCTCAAAGCTGTTACAGACCCGAGATCCACTTGCACGAAATTAGCTTAAGCCCAATCAAGCATTGGGTCTTAAACAGAGCCAAGTGTCGAATAACTTTGTCATGCACATGTAGGATCTTATTTGAGATCTCCTCCATCCATCACGCTTTCCATTGCAGAGATACTTGAGGAGAGAACACTCGCTATAAGAGTCGATGAAAATAGGAAGATAGGTGCACACGTATACACACTGCAATTTACATATAATCTTCACTATTTCTCGAACCAATATCTGACTTAAGCATCGGAGTGTTTTCGACCAACACAACGGTGGTCTTTGGCTTAACCGCTGCTCATTTTCGCAGGTTTAATACCATCCGGATCAGCGAGAACCGATCTAAACACATTACAAACCAAAGGAATTGGGTAGGACTCCTTGATGTTGCTCAATTCTATTTCAATCTCCAGAAGAGTTCTGCCACACATGCTAGTCTCTTCCAACTAATAATTGGTCAACAACCACTCACTCCTTATGATGTCTTGTCTGGCTACAAGGGACCTAGCCCTTGGGCTTATCAGTTTGCTCAGGAATGACAGAAAATTTGTGGTTGCCCGTGCTTACTTTGAGAAGACATCAAAACACATGAAGAAATCGCTGGATAAGAAATGCATACTATATCTATTTGAAGTTGATGATTTGGTATTAGTCAAGCTTGATCTCTTCCATATAGTTGAACAGACTGGGCACACAACCTATTTTGTAAGTATGATGAACCTGTTTCGATCATAGAATGAGTTGGCAGGGTATACTACAGGGTTAAACTTCCATATTGGCTTTGTCATACACATCTAGTCTTTCATACATGCAATTTGAAGGCAAATATGTAGACAATGACGACCCTAATAGAAATGTGTCAGTTTGCTTAGTGCCCAAAGGCCCTACCAAGCCTGACTGCCAAGTTGAAGAAATTTTGCTGACTGTGTAGTCAACACAAATCAAGGACCAAGTAGAAAGTACCTAGTCATGAAATGGAAGAATGAGCCACCATCCGAGATAAGCTAGGAATATGCAGAGAACATGTTATCATACTTGCCCCAGCTTGAAGCATATTTGTAAAAGTTCACTACAAGGGCGTTAACAAAGTGAGTGTGGGAGCATGTCAAGGGTATTCCTATTGATCTAGGAAACCAACATACCCTTTTGAAAAATGCCAAATTACTTGTATCTACTATATAGATGGAAGGGTTAGGATTTGGATTGGAGAACGTCTGGTCTCCCTTGCATGTCCGACCTGACTTGACCTCTTTGCATAGTAGTTCTAGCTCATGCTCATCATCTAGTTAGTTTGCATAAGTATTAGAAATCTTTCCTCTGAACTTATGCATTGAATGAATCATTCTTCTGATGTACTCTCACTGTGTACAATGAAAGCTATATTGAATTTCTTTATTTCGTTACGTCAAATCATTACTACTCTTACTCAAGTTGTGTTCTGATTAAGTTGAAGTTGCATAGTTTCAGTTTGACCTCAGGCTTGCTAGTGAATCACTGTGTTAGCACTGCACAAATTTGCTAGTCCATGACATTTGCACTAATATGCACTAGGGTTGAACAAACACCAAATGAACTGAATAAATCGCTTGAGCCAAACTGAACCGACCAATTTGGTTTGCTTTGGTTTTATTTCAGTTTCGGTTTGGTTTGTAACATTTTGAAACTGAAGTGATCGGTTCGATTTTCGGTTTGAGGTTGACAAAAATGAGGAAACTAAACCGATACCTATGTTGATTTTTAAATTTTAATATATATGATATAAAAATTAATAGATAATACATATATAATTTCTTTTAAGTTCGCTTCAATTTAGATCGGTTTAGCATAGTTTTTGTCGGTTCAGTGTTTGGTTTAATTGTGTTTTACTTCGGTTTAGTTTGGTTTGATTTCAATACACATTTGGTTCAGTTCGGTTTAGATTTCTACCAAACCAGTTGATATGGTTTGGTTTGCGGTTTCATGTTGAAATCGAACCATGAACAATCTTAAATATGCACTCTATAAAAAAATCATCTAACTTTTGCAGTTTAAGTTCTGAAGCTGGAAATGAATTGTGTAAAGCATGTTTTTATTTATTTGTATTATAGCCATCCATTACTCTGTTTGAGAAAAAAAATTTAGAAAAATATATATGGATTTACATAAGAAACAAAGTTTCAACCCGTTTAGACATGCGGCTTTCGAGATATACCAGTGTTGAGTGCACCAAATTTTATCCGAAAATCAATCCCATCAAATCCAAATGAATTTGGATTTCATTTTCTCGGATTTACTTTGGTTTCAAATTCCAAAACTCAATCCGAAATTCTTATCGAATTGGATTCAGATTTGGGTAAATCTAATCCAATAATAATCTGAATTGTATAAGCACAAGTGTATCACCCGTACTGTTGGCGCAACCACAAAATTTTAATCTTTTCTTTTGGTCCCACGTGCCACTCGGGTACTCATAACAACATGACACATAGTGGCTAGTTCACAACATTTTATTTATTTATTTATTATTATTATTATTAATGATTGATGCAGCGCGGAAACGAGAAAAATAAGGATGAGAAAAAAAATAAATGATAGGCTTGAATCCGTTGATTGGCTCACCAATAATTCGGAAACAAGGGTTCTACAATTCGTTGATTGGCGCACCAATAATCCGAAAAGTAGGAAAAAAGAAGAACACAATAATCTCCTCAGAGATAATATAACAAGTTTATTAATTATCAAAGGTCTAACTACAATATTGAGGAAGAGCTCTATTTATAATGTTCAAATAACTTGAATAACAAGTAGCATGTTCCTAAAAGAAAAAGTAAAATCAAAGACTAACACTAACCTTTTTCCTAAAAGGAAAAGTAAAGCCTAATCCTAAAAGTAAAACTAAAAAGACTCCCAATTAAATTGAAAGACTACAAATATGTTATTTAGTAAATAACTTTGAAAAATTCAAAGCAAATTAGGAACCCTAGAAACCCTCTTTACATCATCCTCCCCGGGTGGAAGTGAATTCGCCCTCGAATTCGAATCTTAAGAACAACTAGAATCACCTGTATATGGAATGAGGTGCTTGACATTGAACACGTCATGGGTCTTGATGTGAATAGGAAGCTTGAGACGATAAGCATTGGGATTGATTTTTTCAATGATCTCCAAAGGTTCAATTTTCCTAGCAGAAAGCTTATTATACTCGCCCACTGAAAAACGATTCTTGGTCAAAACGATCCACACTAAATCACCTTTTTCAAATTCCACCATACGTCAGTTTTGATCAGCTATGGACTTATAATGAGTCGAAGACTCCAATAACTTTGCTCGTGTCTGTTGGTGAATTTGCTGCAAATTATTCACTAAATCTTCTACCTTCGTATGGACACGCTTCATATCTGGAATAGGAGCTAGTTCTACTGAAGCTCGTGGTTGATAACCGTACACAATAATAAATGGACTATTACCCATACTCCGATTAACAAAACGATTGAAAGTGAATTCAGCTTGGAATAGTTGTTGATCCCACGTCTTCACATTCTCTTCAACTAAACAACGCAACAGATTGCCAAGAGAACGATCAACTACCTCCGTTTGACAATCTGTCTGAGGATGATAAGCACTACTGAAATCAAGTTTTGTACGCACTAACCTCCAAAGACATCGCCAGAAATGACCAAGAAACTTAGAATCCCGATCAGACACAATAGATAATGGAAGGCCATGTAAACGATAGACCTCCCGAAAATACAGTTGGGCAACGTTAACAACATCGATGGTCTTCTTACAAGCAATGAAATGTGCCATCTTCAAAAATCTATCCACCACAACCTTAATGGAATCTACTCCTCGCTGAGTACGAGGAAGCCCGACAACAAAGTCCATACTCACATCAACCCAAGGCTTCTCAGGTATAGGAAGAGACATATAAAGTCCAACATTCGTTGAAATACCCTTTCAAACTTGGCACACCCGACAATTCCGAACAAAATGCTCCACCTCTCGCCTCAAAGTAGGCCAATAGAATGTTCAAGAAATGAGTTGAAACATCTTGTCCCTCCCCATGTGTCCCTCATTATGCAATTCAGACACAATTTTGACTCGTAAGCTAGAGTCAGGGATACACAAAGATGTTCATTTGAACAAGAAACCTTTATGTAATAGAAAATTTGATCGTTGTCCTGCAGTAACTTCTTCAAGCACAAGAGAAAAGAAGGGGTCAGTTGAGTATAACTCAGAAAAAGTATCAAAACCCAACACTTTTGTCTGCATAGTCGTTATGAGCATAGAACGTCGACTAAGAACATCAGCTACTTTATTGAGAACTCCAGATTTATGCTTGAGGATAAAGTTAAACTGTTGTAAGTAAGCAGCTCAAGAGGCATGACGATCCGACAACTTCTCTTGAGAGTTAATATGTTAAAGTGCTGCATTATCAGTATAAAGCACAAATTTCTGATGTAGCAAATAAGATTTCCAATGTCTCAAAGCCTGTACTACCGCATAAAACTCAACATCAGAAGTAGAGCAACGTAACTTACTCCCATTCAATTTCTCACTGAAATATGCCACCGGCTTTCCCTCTTGACTCAAAACAACTCCAGTGCCCACTTTGGAAGCATCACAATGCAACTCAAACGGTTTGGTGAAATCAGGTAGTATTAGAACAGGAGCCGTAGTTAGCTTCTGTTTGATCTCCTCAAAGGCCTTAGTGGCCTCAGTAGCCCACACAAACTTTTCCCCCTTCATACAATCTGTAATAGGAGCCATGATGGTACTAAAGTTTTGTATAAACCGCCTGTAGAATGAGGCCAAGCCATGGAAGCTACAAACCTCAAATAAATTCTTCGGTTGCTTCCACTTTCAGATTGCTTCCACCTTCTCAGAATCAACAAAAATCCAATCCTTTGACACGACATAGCCAAGAAATAAAACACGATCCTGCATGAAAGAACACTTCTTCAAGGCTGCAAATAACTTTTCTCTCCTCAGTACAGTAAGCACCTCTTCTAAGTGATGCACATGAATAACAAGATTAGGACTAAAATTCAGAATATCATCAAAATAGACAACAACAAATCTCCCGATAAAAGGGCACAAAATCGAGTTCATAAAGTGCATAAAGGTACTTGGTGCATTTGACAATCCGAATGGCATAACCATCCATTCATAGAGACCCTCGCGTATTTTAAATGCAGTCTTCCATTCATCCTCCGATCTAACTCGTATCTGGTGGTACCCACTCTTAAGATCAAGCTTGGTAAAGACTGAAGCACTACACAACTGATCAAGTAAACCATCCAACCTTGGAATGGGAAACCTATACCTCACAGTAATTTTGTTGATGGCACGACTGCCAATGCACATCCTCCACGAACCATCCTTCTTCGGGGTAAGAAGAGTAGGAACCGCACATGGACTAAGACTTTCCTGAATAAAACCTTTGTCTAACAATTTTTCCACCTGCCTTCGTAATTCTTCATGCTCAGTTGGACTCATCAGATAATGGGGTCTATTGGGAAGTTTTGATCCGGGCACTAATTCAATGCGGTGTTGAATATCTCGTAAATGTGGTAATCCTTGTGGTAAATCATCGGGGAAGACATCTTGGAATTGATCAAGAAGTGGACAGACCAATTCTGGAATGTCGAGTACAGCGCCACCACTATCTTTCCCAATCAATACAAACACCATCCCATTCCTTTGTAATTCTCCAATAAACGATGGTCTAGTCAATAAATTTGGATTTTCTCTTTGTACCAATTTTGGAGCTTCTTCCTTAGTTGGAGTTAGGACAATTTTGACTTGGTTAAATAAGAAGCTATATGTGTTTTTCTTACCATCGTGTATTGCAGCTCTATCAAATTGCCATGGACACCCCAAGAGAACATGACATGCATCCATGTTCACCACATCACACCACACATTATCCTAATAAATTGAACCAATAGAAAATGAAACCAAACAATGCTTAGAGACCGTTACTTGATTACCTTTCTTTAGCCAAAATAGCTTGTAAGGACTCGGATGGTCTTCCGTCTTCATTTCCAGTTTGTGAATTTATTCGGATACCACATTCTCTCAGCTGCCCGAGTCTATCACCAAATGACACACTTTTCTCGCCACTGTGCAAGTGGTTTGAAAGATATTGTTCTTCAACCAACCATTACCATGTGTCCCTCGTGGTGTAAAAAAAAGCTCGTCGGACTACAAGTAATTGACCTTTGTCTCCTCCAACAACCTCCTTTTGAGAAGAATTTGAATCAAATAGCGGTTCACCCTCATTCAAGTTTACTTGGAACTGCTTGTCCTCCCCCAGCTCTTCATTGTCTATGAAGATACCTTTTTCGCTCCTGCCACCCTTTCGACAATCCGCCATACGATGTCCTGCTTCCCCGTATTTGAAGCAACGGTAAGTTGAACTGTTTGGTTGGGGTCTATTGCCTGGCACCCCGCCTATAGGAGCTCCCGTGGTGTTTGTTTGTGAAGGATTTGTAGCTCGTGTGGGTTGAGGGTTGCTGGTATTAGTCCGACTATTAGACGATCCCCATGAAGGGTTAGTGGATCGCCTCTGTAATTGTTTCTCAAACTATGAGGCTCGTTGATGCGTTTCTGAAAGTGTAAAAACATCATACATGTTAAGAGTATCTTGAAAATTATCATGCATACCTCCAATGTATCTTGCGATCAATTGTTTGTTGGTCTCAGTGAGGTCATTTCGAGCCACCAATTTGTAAAACTCTGTCGTGTATTCGTCCATCGTTCGCGCTCCTTGCTTCAAGTTCTAAACTTGTTGATACATCAACTTTGAATAATTATGGGGTAGGAATTGAGCGCACATATGCTTCATCATCTTTTCCCAAAAGGTAATTTTCGGCTTTCCTTGTCGTTGACGAGTGAGTTTTGATTGTTGCCACCAAGCCACTACTCTCCGACGGAACCTCGTAGCAATAAGAGCCACCCCGTCTATCATCCGGAACCTCCTTATACTCGAGTACTTCCTCAACTGTTGCCAACCAATCCAGAAATTCTTCAGGTTAACCACTCCCATGAAATTCTGGTATTTCTATCTTCAAACCAGATTCCCATCGCCTAGGCTCCAGATTATATGCAAAACCTCGACCGCCTCCACAATGTCCGTCGAAAGGATTCTCAAAGTCTTCATCTGTGTCATTTTCATACGCATGAAGATATTGACGGTTATTGAAGCCCCGTCCTCTATTGCCATGCCTCCCACCACGACCCCTCAAAGGTCATTCGAAGTAATCATCAAACTCATCATCTCCCTCCTCAGCGCATGGTTGCTTATTTGGTTGTCTACCAGGTGGAATTCGTAAAAGCCCCGTGATTTGTTCAGTTAAAGCCGTGAGATTAGCGTTTGTGATCTCAGGATTAGCGTTTGTGGTTTCAATTTGGGCTTGTACCTGTGCTACATGCGCCTCAACTTGAAAATTTTGACCAGCTTCACCATGTTGCCTCTCATATATGTTTTCAACTATCACCTCCCTTGGTTGACGAGGCGCCATAATCCAAGAATGCACCAGGCTTTGATACTAATTGATGCAGAGTGGAAACGAGAAAAAAATAAATGATAGGCTTGAATCCGTTGATTGGCTCACCATTAATCCGGAAACAAGGGTTCTACAATTCGTTGATTGGCGCACCAATAATCGAAAAGTAAGAAAAAAGAAGAACACAATAATCTCCTTAGAGAAAATATAACAAGTTTATTAATTATCAAATGTCTAACTACAATATCGAGGAAGAGCTCTATTTATAGTGCTCAAATAACTTGAATAACAATAAGTAGCCAATTCCTAGAAGAAAAAGTAAAATCAAAGACTAACACTAACCTTTTTTCCTAAAAGGAAAAGTAAAGCCTAATCCCAAAAGGAAAACTTAAAAGAGAAGTCCTAGGGTCAGTGTGACACTGATCCGACCCGTGTGGTTCTAAACCCTCTCAATGTAGTCTGCCCAATAGACTCGAATTCTTACAACCTGCTAGGCCCACGTGTCTCACAGGTATCCTCAATACCCGTAAGCTCTGTTAAAGGCAAGTATCTCGAGGATCAGCTTCAGATGAGCAACTACAACAACTATTTGCTTCCAACTAGGAAGCGAATTCTCGACTATATGTCACATAAGGAAACTTCTACTTATAGACCACTCTCGGAGTGAGAACTATCCCCCGCGTATCTAGGAACACATGGCTAACATGGAAACTTTCCTCCACAACACGACTCCTAATTAAAGTAGGATCTCCACGGAGATCTTCTTCCTTAAACTACGCCATCGATGGCCCGGTCGAACAAGGACTCTTGCACTATAAATAAGACATGAGGTTGGTAAGCTAAGGTACGCTACAAATTCTCTATTTACAACATTACACCTTCCTCAGATCTCTGTTTGACTTTAGCATCGGAGTGCCATCAGCCACCACAACGGTGGTCCGTGGCTCACGTGCGTTCCTTGTGCAAGTCAACGGGTTTGCAGGTCAAGGTCAAAGCAAGGAGTGGAAAACCACTGCACCCGTTTGGCGCCATCCATGGGGACCGACAAATTTCCTAACCTTTTACTAGCATCATCTTTCCTAAGGCTACGAAGAGATGAGACCACCACCCTATCATGCAACAATGGAGAACAAGGGGACACGTCAAACGCCCCGACTGGCGCTATACCACCGCTCTGAGCGATGCCAGTGTCACACAGGCAACAGACTCATGCCCTCGCGCCAACCACGACGATGACAGACCCTAGAATGGGTTTGTTGTCGTCTCAGATATAGCAAATCGCAAAAGCCATTGAGGCTTTCATACAACAAAACCCTCCACCCGCCAATGGGGATCAGGAGCAACACATGCCTCCATCTCCGAAAAACAACATAGAGCAAGCACAAAAGAGTCAAGCCCGTATTAGTTCCCATTGGACCAGAGGAGGCTGCATAGCTAATGCGAAACCAACTCTCTGGCCAGAGAGACTCAACCCGTAAAACCCTTCCACAGAGGGGCGCATGACCCAGACATGCTGTATCGTCTCTCTGTTTCGTCGTTCGTGGATCGTATCAGGAACGAAGCTCTTCCAAAAAGTTCACGCCTCCGAAGCTCGATTTATATGACGGGACCACCAACCCGTTCAACCACCTACGCCATTACCAGAACGTAATGGCACTCAAAGAAGGATCCGAGTCGGTCATGTGCAGAACCTTCCCCACCAGCCTGAAAAAATCAACACTAACATGGTTCTACAGCCTCCCGTCAAAGTCGATCGATTCATTCAAGGCACTGGCTAAGGAGTTCCTGACACATTTTGTAGGAAGTCAGCGCCTCGGAAAAAGCCCACACTACATACTCTATCTCAAACAAATATTTAACGAGACACTGAGAGAGTATGTCACTCGCTTCAACGATGAGCTGACACTCATCGATGGCTGCAGCGACGACACAGCCGTGACGACTTTTACCGCGGGCTGAAGGAAGGAAAGCTTTATGAAAGTCTCACCCTAGAACCCCCTTAGGATATGACGGAACTCCTCAAAAACACCCAGAGGTACATCACCTTAGAGGAGTTGAGAACTGTGAAAAGGGAAATAGAAAGAGATAAGAGACCCTCCGCTCTGAAGACAGAAAGGAGGGAAGGAGGCATGAAGATGAAGAAAGAGGCAAGCGAAAGCGCAATGACAACAGGTCAAACCCTGGCCAGGCCAGGCCAAAAAAAATTCAATTATGTTGGATCCAGAGCCATGACCCCCTCCCTTCTAGCCTGTCAAACGTCCTGAATTCCAAAAAAACTGGAAAGATCTGAAGGGGCAGCCAAAGCAGCACGGAGACCCCTCCAACCGTGACAACAACAAATATTGCTTGTACCACAAGGAGGGTGGCCATGATACCAATGACTTCAAGAGTCTAAGGTATGAGATTGAATACTGGATATGCAGGGGCAAACTGAAAGAATTCATGAGCTCTAAGAAGCGACCAGAACGATCCAAGAACCGGGGGGAGTCAGTCGAGGAAATAGAGAAGGAGATTTCGAGCATAATCTATGTTCTTCATGGGGTCGGATCGGATGAAGACCAATCAAACAGGTCCTGCAAGCGAACTCTATTGAAGATGTGGACACAACCCGCGGATGGACATACGTGTCTGCTACTTGAGGGTGCAAAGCCCCATTCCCACCTTAACATTTACAGACAAAGACCTCGAAGGAGTCCGAGCACTGCACAATGACGCCCTAGTCATCTCAGTCTCTATTCCGAAATGGGAGGTAAAAATAGCCATAGTAGACACAGGGAGCTCGCTCAACGTCTTGTTTTGCAACGCGTTCCGCGGTATGGACCTAAAGAAGGAGAACCTGACTCCTCAGACTATCCGCTGATCAGATTTAGCGGAGAAAATGCTTCTTGATCGGGAAGATAAGGTTAGCAGTAGTGGCAGGAGAGCCAAAACTCAGAAAGGTCTTGTTTTTGGACTTCATGATAGTAGACGCGCCGTATACCTACAACCTTATCTTGGAAGACCATGGCTCTACCAGATGGAGGCAATAGTCTCCACCCTTCACAAGTGCGTTAAGTACACTGCTAACCACTCTGAATGAACGATACATGGAGACTAGCCTATGGCACGAGGCTGCCATTATGCCGCATAAAAACAAATAAAATGTTCCCAAGTCCAACCGGATCCTACAGCGCAACCTGAAATGGAGTAAGATCCTACGACTGTGGATTCACAACTCCACTCGCACAAGATCTCAACAGCGATGGCTAGTTTTAGAAACGGGGAACAACCAAGTGACACAAAAACAATCTACTCCTCAACCCAACATAACAGAGAGGTCAATAAGGAAGGGAGTACAACCCCCTGCAATTCTTCGGCGTCATGATTAACTCCCACGCGAGGTTTACTCTTCAGTAGCCTCACTGACATCAACAAAGCTCAACAGTTCGCTGGAAGTTTCAACGATCCAACAAGGGCCATGCGAATTCACTTCAGGGCCGGGTTGACTTCTCTTCGCCAACCATTAGTCTATTTCAAATGTTTATTTTCCTTTCTATAGTCAATGTAAAGTTTTAGTTCTTAGAAACTTATGTGATTTGCAATCATTTAAGAAATAAAGAAAGAATTACGCAAACACACTATATTGATTACTGAAAAGATGTAACAACGGGCACCTTGAGGCGGATACAAAAGACTACATACTACAAACATTTGAATTTGATACGGCATAAAGAGTCACTTAAGCAGTCTGACGTCCGAGAAAGTAAGGGAACTCTTGGTAAACTTCGCTCGGCTCCTTATCAAGATCAAGTACAAAAGCGTGACAGAAGCTGAGAGTACGGAACGACGACCTGACAATGACAACATAGACCTTGCAATGAGTTTCAAACGACTTCGGTCTCACGAAGGAGGCAGATGAGGATGGCCGCAAGCGACTGAGCACTCAAGGTTTCACAGTGCTCCCAAGCGAGGACACTTTTCCCATGCATAGTACTCGGGGTGACTGAGAGATACCACCCCCGAAATCATCACTCATTTGCCAACACTTTGATCAACCCTAAGCTAGCAGCATGAACCACATACATGCGGGCATACCTGCACAATGTAACACCGAAGCGCAAGCGAATAAACGACAGACTCATCCCTGGGTAATGAGTGCATACTTCTTCGCAATATGAGAAGAATCACGGAATCCCAACGAAACAACTACGTGCTCACCCAGAACAGGTGACCAAACATAATAGCGATTCTCATCATGCCTGATTGGTGCAAATGTCAGAACATTCTAAGACTCCAATGATGGAGTTCTCCCTTCAGCCTTTGAAAAACCCAAAGCATCCTCTTCAAATTAGAACATTACAGGAGATACGCTCTGCAAAAGATAGTGCCTACAACAATGGAGAAACACCATTATATAGACATAATGGTTTACCAAACGGACGCCTCGGTATTGATTGTCAGCATTGAATAACGTATGGAAAATGAGGAGTCGATGGTTCCCAAAGATACTGCGCAAGTCCACGTTCGTCCAATCAAAGGGGCTGCATTTGTAATATTCGTAGTTTTTTTCTTCGATTATTTGATTTGCTTTTCGGTTGTTTGATTTGCCTAACTTTGAAGTTTTCGAAATTTGTTTCAATAGTGTAAATTTAGTTAGATTTAAGTTTGTTTTAAAAAAAACAAAAAAATTGGATTTTGGAGGGTGGGGTGTTCTCAGAATTTCGGTGGGGGCAAATAGCCACCCACATATTAAGAGGATCCCCCATTTTCTCTTCTTTTCCTTTTTTTTTCGCCACAGGAACCGTAGCATGTCGGTACGTGAACTGAATCCATTACCACAGATGGATCGTAACCAGACACAACATCCTAATATAACATATTATTGAAACGAGAAATAAAACGAAATAACCAACTACGATAAAATTTGAACAAAATAAAAATATATTCAATTCGCCCCGCCCTGTGTCATAGCGACAAAACCAATATATACAACACCTAGTATTTAACAAGGTAAAACAGTACAATGGAAGCAAAACTTACCCGTACAGGGTGGACAAGACTAAACAACACAAAACAAATCTATAGCTGGAAACTAAGCCTAAGCACCACGATTAGCAGGAACAACAACACTGGCTGCACTCTAATAGAAGCACACCCCTTGCGGGGCCAGCAAAACACAAAGCTAACTAGTGCGAGTGAATTAAATACAAATAACAAAACAATATATAGGAAAAATCCATGCCACACAGTAATGAATATATGAGTAATCTAATATGCATGCTCAATAACATGGAAGTGGTGTCCCTATACAAGTTTCTAATGTCTGAATCACACCGTGTCTCTAAGGATAATATTTCTAAACTCAAACACCAACACAAGCATTCCATATTGAACAATAACTACAAGTTTACAAGATATGCCGATCATTACATGTGATTTGAACATGGTAAATATCAAGTGATGAAGGCAAAGACAATATCATAATCCTGCATAGCCTCCTAAGTATGGCAATCAAGTGGAAACCTTAAAAAAAATCTATTATGGTGTCTCATATCATAGGCATTCGCATACCCTACAAATGTCTCACCCAGACACATCCCACAACGTGTACCAGTACCACTTCGTGCTTGTTTGTATCCTAATGGGGTGCCATATGCCTGGATACAAACTCAAATGTCTTGAACGACTAGCCTAACATGGCCAAACCTAACACAAATTAAACTCGAGCGGGTTGGGAGGGCAAGCGAGTAATTTTTGAAGCACGTTTTCTGGGACCCGTCCTACTGCACTATCTAGTGGCAAATGTGTGCGGGAGTTCACCACACCTCAGCAAACTTGCCACATACAATAGCGTCCTCAATGTGTATAGGAGCGAGTCATTTCAAGCACCACCAAACTCACGATGCAAGCAAGATCCTAAGCATCAGCACAACAGACATTACAGTAGGGTAAAAACACTTACGCTAATATCAACATGGACGTACTACGAGTCTATACAAAATCTAATGTAACTGATGTGTAACAATAATCATCTAGGCAATTCTCATAAATCCATGACTACACTAGGGTCCCAACATGACCCAATTCACAACAATAAAGTCCTTTGAGTCAAACAATCATACACGTTCAAGACTCGGCAATCTACGTGAAAAACATGAGTTGATAACATAGGCCATATCAACTAATTTTTTTCCGAGTCAATACAATTTTTGCAATTAAATTTCAGGTCATTAAACCGAGACAATAATTCGACCGTGTCATACCAAGCAGACTCGAAACATAACATATAATGACATTATACCAAAGCCTGACCACATTTATATTCATCTACTATTCCATTTCATTCATGTATATCATGCTTTCAAGAAATTCAGTACATAAATTCATTTACATAGGAACCAACACAACAATCAAAACCTCCAAAACCTCATGAGTGTCAAATCCTGAATTTGTATTCAATTTATACACAATCGCCGACATAATGTAACAATTAATTCAAGATTTTAAAATAAGTACTTATTTTAAAGTAAACATTAAAGTTACATTCACATGAGCGAAATGGGTTTTCGGAACCCAAATCCTATCAACCAAAGCTCCCAACTTGCGAAACCGCAAATGCGGGACTAAGAAAACTTTTTAAAATTGCAAAGGCGGACTCAAAAGTTAGCAAACTAGCCAAAAACTGGAAAAAGGAAGAAGTAATAGTCGGCGCATGGCTGGAAAATTACTTACCGGCAAATTAAATCCGATGACCACTCCGACAAAGCTCAAAATTCGGTGAAAACTCACCAAAAATCACCCTACTCCGGTCTGATCGTCTCCGAACAACAATACAGGTCGGAAATAGCTCATAGAACCACTGGAAACGTGAATCACAACTTACCCGTGCGGTCACAACTCGGATTCACGCCAGAGAACTTCCCTAACGGACATGCACAACTGATTTTTTTCTGAAATCTCATCCAACCACGAAAACACCCCTACATGTGGGGTTTACAGGTTCCAACCGACGCCCCAAACACTACCTGAGAGGCTAATTAGAGCCGCATTGCTTGCATCGGCAATGACAGCTCCGAACAAGCCACACTCTGATTTAATTTTTCTGTTTTTAATGCGAAAACTTGAGTAAGAATGAGAGGGAGGAAAGAGGAAGAAAAATGAGGAAGAGATGTGGAGATTTGGGGGAGAAATTGACGAATTCCACGAACTCACGCTGGCAAAAAATGAACTTCGCAGAGGGAGGACGACGATCTGTAAGAAAAAAGAAAATAAGGAAGGAGAAGAGAAAGCGGGGGATCCTCTTAATATGTGGGTGGCTATTTGCCCCATCAAAATTCTGAGAACACCCACCCTCCAAAATCCAATTTTATTATTTATTTTTTTAAACAAACTTAATCTAACTAAATTTACACTATTGAAACAAAATTTGAAAAGTCCGAAGTTAGGCAAATTAAACAACCGAAAAGCAAATCAAATATTCGGAAAAAAAAACTACGGATATTACATCATACACGCCTCAAAAGAGATCTCGTCCTCGAGATCAGACCAAGCAATGACAAGAAACACTAGGTGAATAGCTCAAGGTATTTTTGTCTCATCTGGTCCTCTAGCTCCCAAGTCATGTCACCCTCTTGGTGACTCCACTGAACTTTCACTAACTTCACCATCCTCCGTCGAAGTTGTTTCACATCATCATCAACTATGGCTATTGGCCTCACTGGATAAGTCAACTCATCAGAAATCTCCAACTCAGCAAACTCAATCTGTGAAGGGTCTGCCAAAACACTTCTGCAACATAGATACGTGAAACACGTCGTGGAGACCGGACATACTCTGCGGCAAAGCCAATCTGTAGGCCATTGATCCAATCCTCTCAGTAATCTTATAGTGTCCTACATATCTTGGTGCAAGCTTCCCTCGACCTCTGAACCTAACAACTCTGCGCATAGGGGAACTTTAAGAAAAACTCTGTCGCCAACTACAAACTCTAACTCCATACGCCTCCTATCAGCATAACTCCTCTGTCTGCTCTGGATTGTCAACAAACGCGCTCTAATCAGCTCAATCTTCTCAGTGGTTTCTCTGATCACTTCCGGCGCCATCATAGCTGACTCTCCAATCTCTGCCCAACAAACATGGGACTTACACGGTCATCCGTAAAGTGCCTCAAACGGTGTCATGCCAATTCTTACATGAAAGTTGTTGTTGTACGCAAACTCGCACAACGGTAGGTGATCTTCCCAACTACCTCCAAAGTCTAAAATGCACGTTCTAAGCATGTCTTCCACTACCTGATTCACTCTCTAAGAATGGCCATCTGTCTGTGGATGATATGTTGTACTCATGTCCAATCTAGTATCCATAGCTTGTTGAAAGCGCTATCAGAAGTGGGTTGTGAAAATCAGATCTTGGTCGGATACAATAAAAACAGGCGACCCATGAAGGCGAACTATCTCCTGAATGAACAACACCGCTAAACTGTCTGTTGTTCGATTTGTACTAACAAGAATGAAATGTGCACACTTCGTCAACCGATCAACAATGACCCATATTGACTCATGACCTTTCCTCGACCGTGGAAGTCCATCGACAAAATCCATAGTGATATACTCCCACTTCCACGTCGGGACCTCCAATGGATACAATAACCCAGACGGTCTCTGATGCTCAACTTTCACATGCTGACAAGTCACACACTGTACCACAAACTCTCCAATGTCTTTCTTCATGCCGCACCACCAAAAAGAACGTCTCAAATCTCGATACATCTTCGTTCCACCGAGGTGAATGGTGAAACGAGATCTATGAGCTTCCTGTAAGATATCTCTCCACAGCTCCTCATCAGATGGAACACAAAGCCGCCCACGGAACCTCAACTCTCTATCTGCACCAATTGACCAATCGGTAGGGCACTCATCTATTGTGTCCACTACCAAATCTGCTATCTGCCTCGAAATCACTGGATCAGATGCTTGTCTCTCCACCACTCTACTAATCATCGGCGGATAAACTACTAAACCCGCTATCATGCTGCCTTCTGTACTGGAAGTAGGCTAAACTGCAAATGAAGCTAATGTCTCAAGTGTTCGGTACTCCTGAATCATCATGGTTGCTATCACTGCATGTCGTCTACTCAATTCATCAACAACCACATTGGCTTTACCAGGCTGATACTGTATCTCAAAGTCATAGCTGCTAAGAAAATCAACCCACCGTTGTTGCCTCATATTCAACCCCCTCTGAGTAAATAGGTACTTCAAACTCTTGTGATCTGTGAACAACTCGAACCTCTTACCATATAATGTCTTAGATCTTCAAAGCAAAAACTACGTTTGCCAACTCTAAATTATGTGTCGGATATCTCCTTTCATGGGGTTTCAATTGTCGAGATGCATAGGCTACAACCCTCTTGTCCTGCATCAACACTCCACCCAATCCTGTACCGCAAGCATCGGTAAATACAACCAGTCGGCTACCAGGTGTCGAAATAGTCAACATTGGTGCTGAAGTCAACTGAAGCTTCAAAGTTTCAAAAGTTTCTTGACCACACAAAAGGAATATTCTTCCTTGTTAATTGAGTGGTGCCGCAATCAGTGAAAATTTCTCAATGAACCGTCGGTAATAACCGGCCAATCCCATAAAACTACGAATCTCCATCATACTACTCGATCGTCTCCAAGACTTCACTGTTTTGACTTTCTCGGGATCCACTGCAATACCTCCCCTAGAAATGACATGTCCGAGGAATTGAACTTCAAGCTCCCAGAAATGAAACTTACTGAACTTCACATACAACTGGTTTTCTTTGAGTGTCTGCAAATCAATGTGAAGGTGCTCTATGTGCTCCTCTAAACTCCTCGAGTACACTAAGATATCGTCAATGAAGACTACCACAAACTTGTCCAAGTACGGACTGAACAATCTATTAATCAAATCCATGAAGAAAGTCGGTCAATCTAAATGGAATGACTGGAAACTCATACAAGCCATAATGATTCCAAAAAGCTGTAATTGGAACGAAGTGTTCCTCAACTCTCATCTGATGATACCCAGACTGCAAATCCAACTGTGAAAACACTACGACTCCCCTCAACTAATCCAATAGATCATCAATTCGAGGCAACAAATACTTATTCTTGATGGTCACTGTATTCAGATCCAGATAATCTATGCACATCCTCAATGATTCATCATTCTTAGACACAAATATTGTTGGAGCTCCCCAAGGTGAATTGCTAGGCCGAATAAACCCCTTACGAAGCAAATCATCAAGCTGTACCTTCATCTCTTCCAATTGCTTAAGTGCAAGCATGTATGCTGATTTAGATATAGGTGCAGTACCAGGAACCAGGTCAATCCAAAACTCTACCTCACGGCGAGGAGGGATACCAAGAATTTCTCGAAAGACATCAAGGAACTCACACACAACCTTGACAGAACTAGTGTCGGGACTAAAAATCTCAATATAGCCAAGAAAACTCGACATCACAGAAACATAATCGGGCTCACAAACCAACACACAAGGCGAAACATCAGGTGGCACTAACGTCACCGACCTATGCAAGCAATCAATGATCATTGGATGACTGGACAACCAATCCATCCCTAGAATCAAATGATAGCCCTCAAAACCCAAGACAATAAAGTCAAACACGAAAGTGTACCCCAACAAAGAAAACTCGAAATGAGGACATACTCCCACAACCAAACCGAACTGCCCAAAGGGGACACAACACACAAAGGTTCCTATAAAGGCACTATCTCTAGACGCTCTCTAACGACTAACTGTCTAGAAATAAAATACCTAGATGCTCCTATATCGAAAAGATCCCTCAACTGGGAAAACGACAAATGCACAAAATCTGGCACACAACACATATATCCTGAGTCGCATAACAACACACTAACATGCAATTTTTCCTACGCATAATGCATGTAACACATATCCTACTATATCTAGCACACAACTATAACATACCCTCCACATTTCCCTGACCGAGAATAGTTGTGAGGCGAACAGGCAGTGCTGGGAGAGGGATTCTCTAACCAACTCTAGGCGCAAGTGCTAACTATCTCTTAGGCACCCTCTGTTGTGCAGGTACATCCCTACTCTGAGGAAAAGCTCTAGAAAAGTGCTCTGGATGCCCACAAGTATAACAAACTTCCTCTTCCTGCCTATTTGTCTGACCTCTAGGACAATCACGGGTTAAGAGTCCATCCCGACCACAAGTGAAACAATCGTTCCTGGTTCCTGTTTAACCACCCCTCATAGGTTGTCTCTGCTGCTGTTGCTACTGTTGCTGCTGTTGTCGATGATCTCCTCGGGAATGTATGTCACCTCTGCGGTCTTTGTCAGTCCTAACTGGTCCCCCTCTACTAGGGTCTCTCTGTTGAACAACGATGCGCTTTGGTTGCGGTGCCCGATCAACCATCTGGCCTCCTCGGCCAAACCTATGACTGCGCTTTGTACCTTTAGCTCGCCTGTCCAAAGTCTCTTGCCTACACTCAGCGTCAACTTGCTCCTGACTCAAAGTGACATCCACTAATCTCTCAAAAGGACGATCGATCATCACCATCAACTGTTTCTTTAGGAATGGGTTCAGACCACTCAAAAATTTCATGTTCTTCTTCTTCTCTGTAGTATCTCAAAAATTTCTGAACAAGTCTAGATCCCTGCTATAAATGTAAAAACCTGTCCACTATCTCAGCTCTGGTAGAATCAGGAATAAAATGTTGCTCAAACACCTCGCAGAATGTATTCCACTGCATTTTTGACACATCTCGACTCTGCCTCACTGAATCCCACCAATACATAGCCTTTCCGTTAAACTGGTGTGCTGCTAAGTCGGTAAGCTGTATAGGTTTCAGCACCATCCTCTCAAATATGAGCTCTACCTTACGGATCCACCAATTCGTAGTTAGAGAATCTCCAGTACCATCAAATCTTTCACCACCCAAGCTGACGAAATTCTTGTTGCGACGAGTAAACAAATCCTCTGACTGATTTCCCTGTCTCATATTTTGTGCCCACTTTGTCATCATTTCCATGAAAGCTTGAGAGACATCCCCTCCAGTAGTGCCTGATCCCTCACCTTGGTTCTCTTACCACACTCCCTCTACGCAAAAGAAAACACACATACAATACATCAAACAACACAACAAAACTCCTAACTCCTCTACCCAATTCAGTCAAGAAAGTGTCATATGATGATGTTCTATGCGAACCGATAAACAATGGCTCTGATACCAAGCTTTGTCACGCCCCGAACCGCCACGGGACCCGTAGCGTGTCGGTATGTGAACCGAATCCGTAACCACATGTGGATCGTAACCGGACACAACATCATAATATAACAGATTCTTGAAACGAGAAATAAAACGAAATAACCAACTACGATAACATTTGAACAAAATAGAAAATATTCAATTCACCCCGCCTTGCGTCATAGCGACAAAACCAATATATACAACATGTAGTATTTAACAAGGTATAACAGTACAATAGAAGCAAAACATACCCGTATAGGGTGGACAAGACTAAACAGCACAAAACAAGCCTACGGCTGGAAACTCGGCCTAAACGCCACGATCAACAGAATAAAAAACACTACCTACACTCCAATAGAAACACACCTTTTGTGGGGTCAACAAAGCACAAAGCTAGCTGGTGCAAGTGAACTAAATACAAATAACAAAACAATATACAGGAGAAATCCATGCCACACAGTAATGAATAAGTGAGTAATCCTATATGCATGATCCATAACATGGAAGCGGTGTCTTTCTACAAGTTTTGAACGTCTGAATCACACTGTCTCTAAGGATAATATTTCAAAGTTCAAACACCAACACAAACATTCCATATTGAATAATAACTACAAGTTTACAAGATATGCCGATCATTGCAGGTGATTTAAACATGGTAAATATCAAGTGATGAAGGCAAAGACAATATCATAATCCTGCATAGCCTCCTAAGTATGGCAATCAAGTCGAAACCATAAAAAAATATCTATGTAAGTGTCTCAAATCGTACGTATCCGCATACCCTACAAATGTGTCTCACCCAAACACATCCCACAACGTGTACCAATACCACTTCGGGCTTGTTTGTATCCTAATAGGGTGTCACATGCCCGAATACAAATTCAAACGTCCCGAACAACTAGCCTAACACGGCCAACCTAACAAAGATCAAACTCAAGCGCGCTGGGAGGGAAAGCGAGTAATCTCCGAAGCACGTCCTCCGGGACCCGTCTTACTGCACTCTCTAGTTACAATTGCATGCGGGAGCTCACCACACTTCAGCAAACATACCACATGCAATAGTGTCCTCAATGTTTGTAGGTGCGAGTCATATCAAGCACCACCAAACTCACGATGCGAGTAAGCTCCTAAGCATCGACACAATAGGCATTACAGCGAGGTAAAGACACTTACACTAATATCAGCATGCACGTACTACGAGTCTATACAAAATCTAATGTAACTGATGTGTAACAATAATCAGCTAGGCAATTCTCATAAATCCACGACTACACTAGGGTCCCAACATGACCCAATTCACAACAATAAAGTCCTTCGAGTCAAACAATCATACACGTTCAAGAATCGACAATCTACGGTGAAACACATGAGTTGATAACATAGGCCATATCAACTAATTTTTTTTCTAAGTCAATACAAATTTTGCAATTAAAAACCAGGTCATTAAATGGGGACAATAATCCGACCGTGTCATACCAAGCAGACTCGAAAACACAACATATAATGACATTATACCAAAGCCTGACCATATTTATATTCAACCACTATTCCATTTCATTCATGTATATCATGCTTTCAAGAAACTCAGTACATAGATTCATTCACATAGGAACCAACACAACAATCAAAACCTCCAAAACCTCATGAGTGTCATATCTGAATTTGTATTCAATCATACACAATCGCCGACATAATGTAACATTCATTCAAGATTTTAAAATAAGTATTTATTTTAAAGTAAACATTAAAGTTACACTCGCCTGGGCAGAATGGGTTTTTGAAACCCAAATCCTATCGACCGAAGCTCTCAATTAATAAAACAGCGAATGCTAGACTAAGGAAACTTTTTAAAATTGCAAAGGCGGACTCAAAAGTTAGCAAACTAGCCAAAAACTGGAAAAAGGAAGAAGTAATAGTCGGCGCATGGCTGGAAATTACTTACCAGCAAATTAAATCCAGCAACTACTCCGACGAAGCCCAAAATCCGATGAAAACTCACCGAAAACCACCCTACTCCGGTCTGATCGTCTCCGAATAGCACAACAGGCCGGAAATAGGTCACAGAATCACCGAAAACGTGAATCGCAGCTTACCCGCGCGATCAAAGCTCCGATTCACGTCGAAAAACTTCTCTAACAAAAATGCACAACCGATTTTTTTTTTTTTGAAATCTTAGCCAACCACAAAAACACTCTTGCATGTGGATTTTACAAGTTCCAACCGATGCCCCAAACACCACCTGAGAGGTTGATTAGAGCCGCATTGCTCGCATCAGCAATGACAGCTTCGAACAAGCCACACTCTGATTTATTATTATTATTATTATTATTATTATTATTTTGTTTTTAATGTGGAAAACTCGAGCAAGAAAGAGAGGGATGAAATAGGAAGAAAAATGAGGAAGAGAGGTGGAGATTTGAGGGAGAAATTGATGAATCCCACGAATTCACGCCGGCAAAAAATGAACGTCACAGGGGGAGGACGACGCTTTGTAAGAAAAAAGATTAGAAGGAAGAAAAAGATAACATGGGGATCCTCTTAATATGTGGGTGGCTATTTTCCGCCATCGAAATTCTGAGAACACCCCTCCCTTCAAAATCCTTTTTTTTTGTTTTTGTAAAAATAAACTTAAATCTAACTAAATTTACACTATTGAAACAAATTTCGAAAACTCCGAAGTTAGGCAAATCAAACAACCGAAAAGCAAATCAAATAATCGAAAAAAAAACTACGGATATTACAACATCCAACCCCATTAATTGAGGGGGAGTAACCAATACTTAACCGTCTTACAATCCACGCCGTACACTTGCTACCATGCGATCTACACGGCAAACATAGCGTCTTGCGTACAGAGAACCCTACTTCTCACTCTACGGGCCCATGGGCTTGGCCCACTCTTCAAACAATACTCTACCATGTGCCTGACACGAGCATGAAGAACCCTAGTCATTCCTGACAGGTGGATCACACCTGCATACCACCAGATGATCCAAGGTACTTCTTCATAACTCATCCGCACAACGCACTCCGCTTGCGGACACAGGCTTGCACGCCCGCAGTTGGCGAAGCCCCTACTTGGCAAGGCAAGCTTAGTCAGTTTTGGCTGACGACAACGGCGATTTCTGGTTCACCCAGACACCTAGTTCGCCCAGTGCGAATGTCGATGGTTTAGGAAGTGGGAGTCCAATCAGCGCTTTCACACCTGATGACAACGACTCGCCAGGGACTGTTGCCCCCTTCTCGGACAACGGTCGTCGAACCCAATCAGGTAAGCCTAGCGGGTGACGAAGGGAAACGACAGCTTCTGATAAAAGCTCAGACTTGTAGACCCCACTACGTGGGTGTAGATGGTTTGGAAGATGGGAGCCTAGTCAATCCCGAATTGATTTCGACAGCTCAGCACGGGACCACTGCTCTTCTACAAACCATGGTCACCAAATTACCAACCCTGAACTTGTAGCCCCCATTGCACGGGTGTAGATGGTTTAGAAGGTGGGAGCCTGGTTAGATTTGAGCGGGTACAACAACCCTTTTACATGACTTTGCTTTAAGGCCTAATATCCCCCAATTGACTAATATACAAACGCAAACACAACAACACAGTGCAGCAGCCGCAATCGATCAACCACACCTCCGCCGGCCATATCCCATCCGATCATCTAGATCCGACTACCGCCATCCACCCTCTCCACCTTAAGCCCTAATCTTTTTCTTCAATCAATCTTATTCTTCTTCCTTTTATGCTAAGCGATTAGTTAATGCTTTGAATTTTGCATGTTTTAAATTTATTTGTTTCAAATTTACTTGTTAATATGATGTATGAATCAATATATTCAGGTATTTGAAAACACTTGAAGAATGCAAAAAAAAAAAAAAAAAAAAATTTCCCTGTTGCTGGGCACCAAGGCCAGGCAACACACGAGCATACCTTCACCTATCTATAGACAGATCAGAAGCAGCAGTCAAGTGGGACCAAGTGCTAGAAGAGGAAGAAGACATGAGTCGACTGAACCAAGAGTAGAGGCATATGATCTATGGCTAGTAAGACTAAAACGAAGCACTAGACAGAAGGAAGACGAGATCGAATTCTCCGTGAAGATGGAGTCAAGCAAGAGTCAGATGAGAGGACCAAGATGTGCAGATGAGAATGAGACTATAGGCCAGGAAGTAGAGATGAAGAGCATAGAAGCATGAAGGCAAACTCGTTAGGCGCTATAGACTCTTTGGGCTAGTCCAGTGGTCGAGTAAAGCTCATGAGCAAGTGCAGATACGACATGGTACACAATGATAAACCTCTAAGATACGAACTGGACAGGTACCATAAGGTATATACAACTATGATTACTTTACAACAAATCCCATTTCTGTGACATAGTAAATGAAACTGTTGACTCGTACACTGGATTTGTGCAAAGGTTTGTGGAATTTCCTTTGTTATTAAAGATATTAAAAAATGATAGAGAAGCAAGAACGATACAAACATACAAGATTACAAGGGCCGCAACACCCCCCCCCCCCCCCCCCCCCCCCTATCCCCCATCCGGGGGAGCTAACAATAAGAACCCTTGTGAATTGATGAGTTTAACATAAATGACCAATTCAATGCATCATTGAACAATTTACTTTAATAACTAGAGCAAATTACATTGATCCCCTCTAGGAGAATGGATGTGGTTGCATATCCCGCATATTATACACTGGACCGTGTGAAGAGAAGCAAACAATGGCGCGTTTCTGTTTGGTGGGGCGATTATGTATTCAAAAGCTAAGGCCATGTAAATTTTGCATATCAGAGATTGACTTTCTCTATCCCTGACCAGTGTAATTTTCTCCCAGTTTTAGTACAATAGTTATTGTTTTAATTTTCAAAAATTAAATGAAATTCTAAGATACAGAAATATCCAAATTTCAACTAAGAACCCTACAATCAACGGACCTAAACTCTGCAAACCGAACAATCACGACAAAGATAATGTGTTTAAGAGAACATAAGCGAGTAAGGTTCTCCAAAATCACAAATCCTATACACTAAGAGACCAAATGAACGAGTTCAAAGATTTGTTGAACCTTTCAACTATAATTCGTCTTACTTTACATTTATCATAGACATTTAGGTTCTTCAGACAGAATTCAGAATTAAAAGATTGAGGAAGGAGTTTGACAATTATTGTTGAACACCATCGCATGGCTTAGAGACTTTTCTCTCCACCAGATACTAAGCCCAATTCTAACAAATGAAGGTAACGAGAATAATTTCTATGAATATGAACATAACCCTTGAAATCTACATTATCAAAGAAATTACAAATAAGGAAAATTTCCATAGAGAAACCTTTGCAAATAACGGAACATGTCACTGAACAGAATTATCAAGCACAATAAGACATTGTTATTGATATTTATGTGGATGACTTGTCTCTATAAAAAAACACATAATGAAGGAGCAGAACTTTAGCAATTTTAAAGTAAAAAAGAGATCAGCTAGAACTTACAAGCTTCGCTTGCATAGCTTCCCAATCTTGTCAACCATCATAACTAGGCTGGATAATTAGTAACATTATGATGGAAATTAGTTAAATTATGAAGAAATTGTCGAATGTACAATTGCATAACCTTAAATTTAAAAGACTGAAATGAAACAATTAGACAAAAATACCTGGGAGCACA
Organism: Berberis vulgaris; assembly: GCA_963556465.1. Lineage (NCBI taxonomy): Eukaryota > Viridiplantae > Streptophyta > Magnoliopsida > Ranunculales > Berberidaceae > Berberis > Berberis vulgaris. The sequence goes on along the minus strand of OY747128.1, from coordinate 44,181,515 downwards.
CTGAAGCACTGAAAATGGGCAGTGTGATTTCAGACATGCATTTTTACTGTACATCAGCAGAAAGCAAAATTGGTAGATCAATATTACTCTTGCAAATGGTTAAAATAGTAAACAAGCACCATATATAATTTGCAAAGTCACAACTGCAAAGTAATAACTTACCAAAGATCGGATTTTTCAAGTGAGCAAGAAACCGAATATGGTAACCCTTTGGAGTCTTGAGATGAGACTGGATTTCCTACTTTGTTTTGGAACACCATGAAAAACTTAACAAACACTAAAGTTGGGCAAGATAACAAACCTTCCTCTTTTGCACAGTATGCTCTCTGTATTTTCATTGGCTTCCTCTTTAAATCACAATGCAAGTAAATAAAATACGCTGTAAAAAGTTTGAAAGCATAAACACCACAGAACTGTGATTAAATACTGCCAATCACCCCAAAACCATCTAAACCGAGATTATAATCCGGTCCTATATAGTTATACCTGAGCTAGCCAATGTCCTACATGGCCACCCAATACCTTCTCGACTTGTTCTTCAAGCTCCTTGTAGCTCCAAGTCAAGTTCCACCCACTAGGAATATATTTTTAGTGTGGCCCTCACTAGTTATGTCTAATGGAGTCTAACCCTAATTTTGAAAGCTAATTGAGTCTAATCCTCAAACTAAGGTTGAAAACCGAACCGACTTAGGTCGCTTTTAAAAATTTCAAACCGAAACCAAACTGATCATTAAAAAAACCGATTCGAAATCGAACCGATTCTAATTTATGCAAACCGTAACCAAACCGACTAAAATCGAACCAAAACCGAAATAAAACCGAACCGACCAACTATTTTAAACATATTATATTATTTATATATAAAATATATATTATTTATTATATATTTGGTCGGTTAAAATCACATAAAAATCGAAAATTGAACCGACCACTTCAGTTTTAAATTTTCTAAAACTGAAGCTGATCCGAACTAAATTTAAACCGAAACAATCGGTTTAATTGATTTTTTGTTCAACCTACCTCAAACTCACATTGACAATCTCAATCAACATTAGTCAAATGCGTTGACTTTTCTTAACCGTCTAAAATCTCATAAAATTAACAAATATCCTTGACTTAAATGACACGTGCAAGTCACATGCTGACTCCAAAATTCATTCAATGGTTGACTTTCATTAGATTGATAAAAAAAAAACAGGAGATCAAAAGTGTCCTCTCATCTCCTTCACCATCTCTCTCACCATAACCGTGTTTACTCTAAACCCCCCAAAACCCCTCCCTAGAGATGCGTAATGGCCGTATAGTAGTGGCGTCAGTTTTGCCTGTGGAGAGAGGAACTGTGGGTTATAGTTAATGAAGGGTATCCCACCACCTGTATCTGCTCTGGAAAATGTAGAGAGTGCAGTGATGTTTGTGTTTGAAAACCGAGACATTAAAAAAAATCATAATATGTGACTTAGTATGTAGTTGTTTCATAACAACAAACTAAACAAAAATAAATAATGTTATATTGAGTTTGATTTTTTACTTTCTGATAGTGTCTCCAACCCACACCTCTAAATGAAGACAATATCCTATGTATATTCTCAATTGCTATGTACTTAATGTTTAAAAGAAGAAGAAAAAAAGGGAAGAAAGTTGTAGATGAATGTAGCTTGACATCTACTAAAGGCTAAAGGGGGAAGTGATGATGGTGATAGGTCATGAATGTTTGGGTTGAGTGAGTGAGAGGAAATCATCAATCATGTGTTGTCATCTCTATAAGTAAAGGGAAGATTCGGCATGTCCAGTCCAGTTTGGAAGAGACTGCACTTAAAGCTACAAGTGATCAAGGTTGTTATTTCAAGATCTTGTGATTCGGTATCTTCTTCAACAAAATGGAGTTTTCAATATAACATAAAGTATTAAAAAATTTCAACAATTGAAACATTCAAACTTTCTAATCCTTCCAATTGAAAATTAATATCGGCCTACATTGTGCAAAACCATTCCTTTTGCGTGAACATGGTGAGAGAAAGAGGGCAAAGAGGATGAGAGGACCTCCTTTTGATCTGTCCAATAATCATTAATCATTGAATGGATTTTGGAGTTAGCATGTGATTTGCACATATTATTTAAGTCAAGGGTATTTATAAGATTTATGAGGTTTTAAACAGTCAAGTGAAGTTAACGTATTTGACTACTATTGACCAAAACAGTCAACATGAGTTTGATGGTTAGACTTAATTAGTTTTCAAAATGAAGGTCGAACTCTATTAGACATAAACTACTGATGGCCAAACTTTAAACAAACCCTAAAAACAACAATAAAACATAGAAGCTCGAAAAGATGAAAAGCTAACTATACGAGAAAAGCAGAGAAGAAATGTACAAAAAAGATATGGTTTTTTTTACTACTGCTAAATAACACCACCACTTCTCCTGATGGACACCACCACCCCCTTTTTTGGTTTTTTTTTTACTAAAGGACACCACAACTCTTAAACAAAAAAGCCCTAACCCTAACCCATCTTCTCCTATCTCCCTTTCTTCTCCATCAACCGCGCCACCACCACATCTCCTCCTCTCCACCTCCTCCTCACATCTTCTTCCCACCTCCTCCATCTCCTCATCCTCCCATCCTCTTCTCATCCCACCTCCTCCTCTCATCCCACCTCTTCCTCTCATCCCATCTCTTCCCATCCTCTTCTTCATATCTTTTTTTTCCTTTTTCTCCCTATGGCATGGTGATGGTGGCAAATCGGAGGAAGAAGATGATGAGGGGGTGGCGGTGGCCTCCTCCTCCTCTTCCTTTTTTTCATTCTTCTCCCGTGGCGTGGTGGTGGTGGTGAAGGGGAGGAAGATGAGAACGGGGAGGGAGTGGCGATGGCCTCTTCTTTCCCCTCCTTTTTTTTGTTTTTTTTCCTTCTCCCTGTGGCGTGGTGGTGCCTAGGTGGCGGTGAAGGGGAGGAGGAGGAGAATGAGGAGGGGGTGGCGGTGGCCTCCTCCTATTTTTTTCTCCCTGTTGTGTAGTAGTGGTGGTGGTGGAGGTGTGGTGGTGACGAGGTGGTGGTGAAGGGGAGCAGGAAGGGTAGCGGTGGCCTCTTCCTCATTTTTTTCTCATTTTCCCTTGCAGCGGTTCCTGCGAGTGGGAAACCTCTACTCGCCGGAACCGCTGCGAGGGCAAAAAAATGTGTCCCTCACGACGGTTCCTGTGAATGCAGAACCCGAATTCGCCCAAATTTCTACGAGTGTGGGTTTCTTATTCACAGGAACCGCCATGAAGGACAATTTTTTTTGCCCTCGCAGCAGTTTCTGCGAGTGGGAGTTTCTCACTCGCAGGAACTGCTGCGAAGGCAAAGGCGAAAAAAGAAAAAGAGGAAGCCACCGCCACCCCTCCTCCTCCCCTTCACCACCACCACCACCTCGCCACAACTAGGGAGGAAAAAAAGAGGAGAATAAGAAAGAAAAAAGATGAGAGGTGTGACACCGTCACCTCTCCTCCTCTTCATCCTCCCTTTCACCACCACCACCACCTTGCCATCATCATCACCACCACCTTGCCACAACCAGGGAGTAAAAAAAAGGAGGAAAAGAAAAAAAGAAGATGGGAGGAGGTGGGACACTACCACCTCTCCTTCTCCTCCTCATCCCCTTCACCACCACCGCCACCTTGCCATCACCACCACCTCCACCTTTCCATCACCACCACCACCATCTCACCATAGCCAGGGATGAAAAAAAAGAGGAGGAAAATAAAAAAAATTGGAAGGAGGTGGGACACCACCACTTCTCCTCCTCCTTCCCTTCACCTTACCACCGCCTCCTCGCCACCGTCAGGGAGAAAAAAAAAGGGAGAAGAAGAAGATGGGAGGAGGAAGAGAGGTGGTGGTAGTGGTGATTGAAGAAAGAGAAAAGAAAATAAGGGAAGAAGAGGAGGAGAGGTGGCGAGCTGGTGGTGGTGAAGGGAGTATGAGGAGGTGGCGGCGGTTGATAGAAGAGAAAGATAGAGAGAGATGAAGAAGAAGAGAGGAGGGAGAGTTAGGGTTTTTTTTCCCTTTTATAGGCGGTGTCCTTCAGTAAGTGGTGGTGTCCTTAAGAAAGTAGGGGTTTGGTGGTGTCTATCAGGAGAAATGGTGGTGTTATTTAGCAACAGCCTTTTCTTTTCGAGATTTAATGTTAATGATCGAAGAAATTCGTACACAACAAAGTCAAAATAAGAATAAGGCCTAAATTAATCAACTCTAAACTAACAAAAAAAATGCCCTTGAACACCACTCTCATTTGATCCATATGTTCATCTTTGAAAATTGCATTACACTCCTTTCAAATGCACCAACATGTAGCATAAGGTATTGTAACACCTTGTGTGGGTGGGCTCTAAGGCTGATAGCTCCAAGTGTGGGTGAGCTCGGAGGCTGACAGGCTACTAGGGAGATTTATAGTCTCACGTCGCCTGTGTGAGGGAAGGGGGTGTGTTATTTATGTGTCGACTTGGATATTTATTGTAAGACCGTTTTAAATCCGTGCGAGTGGTAAGGCCCAAAGCGGACAATATCTTACTATGCAGATCGAGTCATTATAGAATGGTACCAAAGCCAGACCCTGCCAGAAGTGTGTAAACGATGACATTGGGCCCTAAGGGAGTGAATTGTAACACCCTGTGTGGGCGGGTTCAGAAGCTGATAGACTACCAGGGGGATTATAGTCTCACATCGCTTAGGTAAGGAAAGGGGATGTGCAGGCTTTGATTCCATAGTAAGTCGCATTTTAAATCCGTACGGGAGGTAAGGCCAAAAGTGTTTTAAAGATGAATTTTCTCTCACATAATGGGTTTTCTAAGGATAAAGAATGAAGGTTCTCAAATGCAAATAAGAAAATATGTAATTTTAAAGAAGCCTAGTTAAAATAGTTTTAAAGCCCAAGTCTTGGAGTAAATTTGACAAAAGTGAATAGAAAGATTTAAAAGAACAACCGCAAAACAAGGTCTAAACAACGACATAAAAAAATGCAAATCAATGGACTGATTAAAACCTGTAAAAGAGAGTTTCGAACCTGCTTGAGAATCACAATGGAAATCCGAGTATAAGTTTGCAAGAAATCAACCTGATTCAAACTTTGAAAACTAGTTTTGAACTAGGAAATCAAAACTCAGCAAAAGATATCGGGTTAAGTCACCGGGCATGGTTCAAACTTCAAACTACCTTACGGAAATCTGCAGCAATCAAAAGAGACTTGGACTAAAGCCAAAGCATGTATTAAAACAAGTACATGCTCCCTAACAAAGGTTCAGGCTAGACCCAGTTTGAGGCTGAAAACAAACTTACAGCCTGTGCACATCAAACTAATACCCGTTATTATGATTTGAAATATGTATTCCAACAGGTAATCATGCGCCAGCTATCGGATCATATGTTTGAATGGAAAGAAATGCGAGAATCTTCAAGAACAAATTCAGTTATGTTGAGAATATAGTGGCTAAAATCAAAACAACTTGTGGGACGGACTTGGGGTGTCCTTAATTATTCAAACTTCAGGTCTTGTATTACTAACTGGGTACCTCATTTTAGGCATTAACGAGGTAACCCTTGTGTATCCTTTGAGAGTTTCTCAACTCACTTTTTCTATTAAAATATATATTGGCCTTATTTTTATTGATAAAAAAATTTAAAAATTAAAGAATTGCTTGGATAAAAAAAGAGAAATAGTGGTTTCAACCAAGAATCTGATGCAAATCTGACTTTAAAACCTGCGGACAAGATTAAGAAATAAAGAATTTATATAGATTAAAAAATATATTAAAAGTTGATGCAAAATTTTCAGGCTAGATTGACATTAACTAAAGTTTATCAATTAATATAAATCTTGATTTGCCTACAAGTGCTAGCTCGTAAGACTTTTGCGAATGGTTTCACAATTCTAAATGCATTTAAATCGTTCAGAGGTCCATTATAAACTATGTTTAGTAAAAATAAAATAATGGAAATTAGCAAATAGACTATGAAACATAGATTTAATTCGTACGAAGTGTCCTAGTGCTCTAGAAAAGTAAAATTATAGCCTTGGGAGCATAAGACCCTTTTTTTTTCTAAATTATAGCCAGAGCAAACTTATTATTCATATCAAGGAAATCATGTAAGGGTTCACATAAGGGGAGCAGAGGAAATACCTGTTATTTCTGATTATATGGAGCAGCAACTAAAATGTCACAGTAAGACATTCCCAAGTATTTTGAAAAAAAAACTCATATACTGACCATGTTTGCTAGTATAATGTATTGGATGTTTTACTCAAGCAAATTCCAATATGCAAATATAAAGCATAAATTCCACCCAAACATTAAGCATACGAACAATAGCAAATGCAAATAAGCATACTAATGTAAGCAAACATTCTTTGAAAAACAAAGGAAATCTATGAAGTAAATTCATCCTTAACATACCTGTTTGTTGTAACTTCTGTATTAGATTCAACTGCTGTAAACAATTCAAATAAATAGTTAGGAACGAATGTACCAATTTGTTCTTGGGTTGAGTCGTGGACTAGGTCGCTCTCTTTAAGACGTTTCGCGGCTCTGCCCAAGATTGTGCAAGCAGTGTACTAGCCCCGCCGTCCCCAGGATAAAACAGCCCAGAATCTTCTCTGTCTCGTTCAATCAATTGCACATTTGATTAACGGAATACTATCACCCTTATACACTTGTTTTTGCTCGGAATCATCAATACATTGTAAATAAATAAACAACACAAAAATTTCTTCTTTGATAGAAATGCTAAACAAAAACAAAACTAATTACAAAAACGAAATTTCTCTTATTGCAAAAAAGAAGAGCTCTTGTTTTGTTTTTTTTTCTCTTTTCTTCTTTCTTCATCTTTTTTTTCATATTTTCTAAACTCTAAGATGTGCTATATTTACAGGGGAAATAAAGTTCGTTCAAAACACAAAAATCGGCTAGATTCATTTGCATAACAAAACGTGGAATTAAATTGCATTTAAGAAGAAAACGTTAGGTATGCATTTAAAAAACGTGGAGCAATAAATCCGGAATTCATAGACATAATCCTGTCTAGATTCATTCCTTCTTCATAAATTCAAAATTTATTTTCAATTAAATAAATTTGTAGCAAAAAGAATGGGTTGCTCTCTTAATGACCCGACCCGACCCGGACGGACGGCGGCGGGCGCGAGAGTCTATCTCTCCCCTCCTCATAAAAGAGTGGTACCCCCAAGGGGTCCAAGCCCAAGTCCTAACTATCTCCTTATAAACTCTACCACAAAGAGTTGTATAATAGATATGGGACTAAATTTTAGAGAGTGATCCATAGATCAAAATAAGAGAGAGGTCCAGGGTTCAAAACCTGTTAAACACCAATTTTCTTTTATTTTAAAAAGCCATATTTCCAACAATCCCCACTTGGATTTTTAAAACAATTTTCAACAATCCCCCACTTGGATTTAAAAGTGTCTTTCGACTTGAACTCTTGCGTAGTGTTCATGCTTTAGATTATACTAGAGTAACTCGTAGTTTTGAACTCTATCTCTAACAGACATTACACGCACAACCTTACCAGGGTGAAGTCTAAAAAGCCCGTGCGTTACGGCCATGCACGTATATCCCAGTATAGTGAAGGCTCTAGGAATTTTGCCCACAAATTCCATAGGAAGCGGCCAAACTTCCACAATCACTTAGGTGAGTCTATCAAGAATACTCCTGTAGCTAGGTACTCCACTCCACATAGAGTATAGACATCATTAAGAGTTTTTAACTCATCCTACTATCGCTTCAGGAATTCATGCTTTAATCTAGGAATGAGATTTCTATTATGTCAGCATGATTCACATCATATCATTCACGACTTGTTATTACCCATTGAACCTATTTCTTGGGATCTCCAGTCTATAGGTTGGGTTACCGTCATGAATAACTCATCAATCTAAGGGCTTTAGTCCCATTCCTTTCGAGGTTTTGAAAACCTTCTTTCTAGCTAATCCTTTCGTCAAAGGATCAGCCAAGTTCGCATCAGTTCGTACATGATCCAATCTTACAGCACCAGTAGATAGAATTCTCTAACCGTACTGTGCTTACGACGTATTTGTCGTTTCTTGCCGTTATAATAACGGTTCTGTATTTTTCGCAATAGCCGCGGTACTATCGCGCTGGATCAAGACATCTGGAATCATTCTTTCCCATAAAGGGATCTTTGCTAGCAGGTGTCTTAGTCAACCTGCTTCTTCACTAGCCGTGGCTAGTGCTATCATTTCTGACTCCATCGTAGACTGTGCCAAAATGGTTTGTTTCTTTGATTTCCAAGAAACAGCTCCACCAGCTATATTGAAAATATAGCCACTGATGGCTTTGGAGTCATCTGAAAGGGTGTTCCAATCAGCATCGCTATATCCTTCAAGGACAGCGGGAAACTGCTGATTATTTAACCCGAGGTTCTTAGTCCTCTTAAGGTACCTCATGACCTTTTCAATTGCATTTATAAAGGATAAGGCTTCTTGAAAGCTAATACTCCTCGACTGAAAAGACATAGTAATCGGAGCCAAAGTGTTTTAGAAATTCGTTTCCGTTTACTTCTCCAAGGCTCAGATTTTGTGGCTTAATCAGTTTCATTCATCCTTTTCATAGGCACGTTATTTGAGGATGTACCCCCACTATTCCTCGAAATAACCCCCACTATGCCTCGAAAATAAATGCAATTCATCTTTTCATAAATTAATTCCTTGAGAAACAAAAAATCTTCTCACAAAAAATCAGAATCCACATAATTATATTTAGCATGTATAATGTTAAAAATATGCGTGTGCCCATTAAGGAACTTTTGAACTTTGGACCCTCTAACTATTATCAAAAAATAGGTTTAGCACCCTTTTGAATGCATATTAAGTGACTGTTCTTTTTGCTAATTGTAGCAGACCGAGCATTCAACTGTTAAGGACCCACACAATGAGAATATCGAATAAAATACCCATTCTATTCACCTCGCTATTCTCATTTTCTTGTAAGTTCAAGAATCAACACAAAATATCATTAGAAAACGTACCTTAAATTCAGCTTCTGAATTTTTCAAACTTTGATGTAATCACCAAGCTAGATTTGTGAATCCTCTGGGAATTTAGTTGCAGACTTAGATAACAAAGTTCAGCAACAAAATCAAACAATAGCTGGAATTGTTCTAGATTGCCATCAACATCATCATCATGAGAACATATCCTTTCCATAAGAATTCATGTCCTCATGTGGAAGTCCGACCAACTTATGGTCTGAGCAAAATCATTTATGCATTGACATCAAGAACAAAATTCACAGGTCAATCTGTATACAAATGATTCCTTATATCCTCCTTATGTCAGCTTAACATCAAACATCAACTGTAACATTAATCACAAAGTTTTCTTTCCATCAATAGTATTGAGAAATAGAAGCATTCTAATTTGCACAATAGATCAATTATTGTTCTCACCAAAATAGACTGAATCATCCAAAATGCATAACATAATTATCATAGAACTGCATACTCATTATCTAAAGAGTAACATGCATAGATGATATTATTCACTTCTCACGAAATGTTCAAATGGAATTTATTGATTCAGATTTCATGATATTCCAACTCAGAAAGCCTAAAAGAGCAGCACCTTTAATTAAATTTCTATGAAATTTAATTTTAAAGCATGGTGTTCTATTCATACACAATCTCCTCTAGTTAGTCCTCCATGGTTTTAGAGTTTAGACCACATTTTACATTGTCAACATGTGTATATGTATGTCAATCTCTAACTACGTTAATCATAATGTAAATTAATATGATTTCACAATATGGTTGTAAAGTCACCATAAAAATATCTTTAAAAATACACAACATGGAAAACCACCATTATAGATAAAGATATCTGAAATTGTAAACGTAGTTGTAAAACTCTAAATCATGTGGATCTTTAAATATAACCCTTTCCAAACTTTTTCAAATGTTACCATGGGGTTGTATCCTTGCATAGAAAACTGCTCCCAACCCAATTTGACAACAACAACTACCACCCAAGGTAACAAAGATACATAGTGCAAACAAAACTAAACTCCAATCCTTGGAACAAAGTTTGTTAAGGCGAATGGGTTCCATTAATTTAACAGACACATTGAAACAACAAGGCAATAACATACACTTCCTTGAATAGTCCAACTTGTACAAAACAAGGAAAGCGTCCCATTCATATATTTTGTTTGGCTCTTCAAAAGCAATATTTCAAAGCTTTCATACATACATATCCTCATTTATTACTTTTAGACTTATATAACCTTTATAAACATGGCTGCTACTCCATTTTTATGCTTGTTACATGACAGGAAAAGATTCTCAAACTCAATTGAAGGATTTTCCCAATCAACGAGCGTATAACTAATACATGAGAACAATGAGGATATAACTTAATCTATAATCATGAATAAGAGTCAAAATCAAAATGCACAGAATCATCCTCTCTAATTAACGCATAACAAAACAGTGTGTCAATAAGCTTATAGAGCACAACTTTTCCTAATATTTTCACATCAAAGTAATGTTCGGCAACCTATCCCTGGATCCCTTTGGAGCAAGGAATAGTCCATTGTTAAAGTCAGTATCATAACTCAACTTCACTTCTAGTGTGTGCATTCTTGTATTACAAATATATGCAAACTTTGTTTAGCAAATTCAGTATTTGTAATCATGGCAGAAAGAATACATCTTAAAATTGTTATTTCTGATTATATGGAGCAGCAACTAAAATGTCACAGTAAGACATTCCCAAGTATTTTGAAAAAAAAACTCATATACTGACCATGTTTGCTAGTATAATGTATTGGATGTTTTACTCAAGCAAATTCCAATATGCAAATATAAAGCATAAATTCCACCCAAACATTAAGCATACGAACAATAGCAAATGCAAATAAGCATACTAATGTAAGTAAACATTCTTTGAAAAACAAAGGAAATCTATGAAGTAAATTCATCCTTAACATACCTGTTTGTTGTAACTTCTGTATTAGATTCAACTGCTGTAAACAATTCAAATAAATAGTTAGGAACGAATGTACCAATTTGTTCTTGGGTTGAGTCGCGGACTAGGTCGCTCTCTTTAAGACGTTTCGCGGCTCTGCCCAAGATTGTGCAAGCAGTGTACTAGCCCCGCCGTCCCCAGGATAAAACAGCCCAGAATCTTCTCTGTCTCGTTCAATCAATTGCACATTTGATTAACGGAATACTATCACCCTTATACACTTGTTTTTGCTCGGAATCATCAATACATTGTAAATAAATAAACAACACAAAAATTTCTTCTTTGATAGAAATGCTAAACAAAAACAAAACTAATTACAAAAACGAAATTTCTCTTATTGCAAAAAAGAAGAGCTCTTGTTTTGTTTTTTTTCTCTTTTCTTCTTTCTTCATCTTTTTTTTCATATTTTCTAAACTCTAAGATGTGCTATATTTACAGGGGAAATAAAGTTCGTTCAAAACACAAAAATCGGCTAGATTCATTTGCATAACAAAACGTGGAATTAAATTGCATTTAAGAAGAAAACGTTAGGTATGCATTTAAAAAACGTGGAGCAATAAATCCGGAATACATAGACATAATCCTGTCTAGATTCATTCCTTCTTCATAAATTCAAAATTTATTTTCAATTAAATAAATTTGTAGCAAAAAGAATGGGTTGCTCTCTTAATGACCCGACCCGACCCGGACGGACGGACGGCGGCGGGCGCGAGAGTCTATCTCTCCCCTCCTCATAAAAGAGTGGTACCCCCAAGGGGTCCAAGCCCAAGTCCTAACTATCTCCTTATAAACTCTACCACAAAGAGTTGTATAATAGATATGGGACTAAATTTTAGAGAGTGATCCATAGATCAAAATAAGAGAGAGGTCCAGGGTTCAAAACCTGTTAAACACCCATTTTCTTTTATTTTAAAAAGCCATATTTCCAACAATACCAGCTTAAACCACTAGAATAATTACCCAACTAAACACAATCAGTAAAAGACGCCCTTTAAGAATCCCCAAAGGTACACCCAAAACCAAATTAAAGCCATGGTAACGACCAGCTGCTACAGAGATATGCTTGAATCATGAAAAACTCACTCATTTGTCTCCTTACAAAAGCCTCCAATAACATGTGAGCCCAATTGCCTTTGCTAGAGAATCTTAGTTTCCCTTGATCACGCCACTACATGTTGGGATAGAATTGGCTTGAATAGTCCCATATCAACTAAGGTGGAGTTGTCATCTAAGAATATAAAGAGTTGTCCACTCCCTAATAGAAACAAGGCCTTTTGAATAAAACCGCACACCACATAGCCTATGATTAGGGTGATTTTTAAGTTGTGGACAATATCGATGTTATGTGTAGTGGACCAAGGTGGGCACGTGCCTAGCACGCCAACAGTGGTATCAGAGCCGACGGTTTGGCTGGGACATCCTTGGGATGTTGTAGATCCCACCAAAGGATTTCCTTACAATCTAGGTGGAGCTAATCCGGTTGAAGATTTGTGTGTTCCTCAAGATGGAACACTGACCTTAACGTAAGGGACGGGTAAAGAACAGGTGATCAATTGATTCCTTATATACTTCACATGTGCATCTGTTACCATGTTGTGTTCTAGGAGTTCACGCATGGCAAGAGTCCACACAGAAATTGGCCCTGGGAAGGGTCTGACTAAACCGAAAAAAATAACATTTTTACTCAGTTCCAGACTGCTGTTTTGTGAGTAGAGGTTAGAATAACAGTATTTTACTGAAAGTCAATGCTATAAGAAGTTTTTCAGTTGACGATGAAGATACATAAGAGGTGTAAACATGGAAGCAATCGACTCTAAGGAGACTAAACAAGGTTTTGGCACAAAGCAAGCCAATATGGGACTGAAATATCGAAAGTTCAACCGGAACTTATAGAAAGAAAATTAGCATGCTGAAACTCTTGAGAAAACCATGGACATAGGGACTTCTAAAATCTAAACATATTAGGAACACTCGACAATACATTTTGCTGCACCTAGAAAGTTACTTCTAGTAACCATTTCAATGCTTAATATTTTCCATGATGATAGGTTCCAGGCCAAAGTATACGCACCATGGAAGAAAAAAGAACTCATCACTGAACTAACTTTCCAAAAACAAAGAATGGGTTCAATCATATGACCTGCAACACCATAAAGCATAGATCCATTCAATGTAAGGGCACACCCTATCTTGCCCCAAGGTATGTATACCATAGTTCATAGTGGGAACCTAAATATAGCATAAGATTCCACCATACACTTGATTATATTAGCTTTGGAACCTGACAAACAGTTCATAAGAAAACTGATTTTTTGAGTATAAGTTTGCCAACATTTATATCATAATACTGCTTCAAGTAAATGACATTCAACAACTTTAGTTGTTTGGACAATGCAATTTAACTTGGCCTAGACAAAGATGGTTCCCATTCACCTAGCTTACTTAAGTGAATCATTAGCTTATCCAAGCTTGTCTTGAACCAGAATCTGACCTATAACCAGACTGGACTGTGCAAACATTATTTCAACTTGAAATCAAACCATGAAAGAACGGTCCAAGCAAAAAAATTCAACTTAAAGCTTCTAGGCAGACTGATCTATTCAATACGTATTTGAAGTCAATTTTAAGTAATGCTTGCATCCTGGAGTGAGATCCATATGAAAGAAGTTAAATAAAAACACGTTCTTTATAGCATATAGTATGATGTAGTTGAATCATGTTCTCTTTAAACTAGACCTGCACAGGAAATGCACGTGAACTAAGGACCATTGTTGTGGTGGCCGATGGCACTCCGATGCTAAAGTCAAATAGGGCTCGAGAAAAACTTAAAGTTGTAAATTGGGTTCTGTAATGTACCTTTCTTCGTCAAACCTGTGTCTTATTTATAATGCGAGAGTCCTCATTCGGCTAGGCCTTTGGTGACGTAGTTTAGGGAAAGTGATCTTGCTGGAGATCATTTCCTAGTTAGGAGTCGTCCATGTAGAAGAGTTTCCCAACACGACTTTGTGCTTCTAGATCTACGACAAAGGTTTCCCTTTTGGAGTGTTGTCCATGCAAGGAAGTTTTCATGCACGTTATACTCTAGTATATGTTTCCTAGTCGGAACTAATGTGTTGCTAGCCTGCCCCTCTTAGGAGATCCCCTAGATACTTGCTTGATTAGGCTTTACGGGCATTGGGCTTTATCATGTGACGTGTGAGCATAATAGGGCGTTGCAACTTGGACCCAACCTTTTGGATTCTGCCAATATGGGCTTATTGTTGTCTGGGCCTGGCTAGATTTGGTGGACAATTAGGCCCGCTTTGCTCTGCTGACGAGATCATCATGACACGTACAGTGTGGATTTAAGGAAAATTTGGTGTATCATCAGCTACTCCCCTCGAGTTGGTTGGCCAGTTCGTTGGTCCATCAAGTCATGTCGTAGAGAACCTGAGCGGTCATGATTGGTTGAGTCTGAATCGTTTCATCGAGCGGTGCACTTCATTAAATGGGCATGCATCTGCTCGAGAAAATGCGGGAGTTCTGTATTTTATCGTTCCCCTCTTCTGCAGACTCTACTTTATCGCTTCATTTTTCGTGCTTTTGACTTTACCCAACTTTCGTGAACGAAAGTTTGTACGTTCTTCAATGGCGCGCCAGAATCAACTTTATAATGAACTATCATTCTCTAAGGGTCGTAAGTTCTTCGAGGAACGGTCACTCTCTTAGTCAAATCTAGAAAGTCTCTGTGAGACATATGGGATCCAGGACAATCTGGTGTTCTGCACATTGGACGTCAGTCAGACGCCATTGTCTCCCCCTAAAAGATTTATTTGTTTGCATCAAGGTATGTTCCAATCAGGCATCCATTTTCATGTTATCGAAGAAATTTGGAGCTTCTTGGCCTACCTCGACATTGTGCCCGCTCAACTGGTGTCGAATGGGTATAGGAAAGTGATCGCCATTTTGATTAGGGCGAAAGACGATGGTGTCTGAGTGTCTTTGAGGCTGATTCAACTACTTACTTCTCCTCGGATAAACAAGCATGCTATATGTGTGTTGATGTCATCGGGCTGTTTTGTCAATCTGCCCTATGACTATAAGTTCTGGAAGAAATATTGTTTCCTGGCCTCTGCGAACTTAGAGTATTTTGAGCTTGTTGGTCGTTCGATCGAGTGGGGGTGGGCATTCCATCCCGCGATCCCGATCTCGTCCCGTCCCGATTTTTTTGGGTCTTTTTGGGATTGATCAAACCCATCCCGATCCCGTCCTGTCTCGATGTAAAATAGGATAGGATCGAGATGGAGATTTTCAATCCGCCCATCCCGAATTTATTTATTTACTATTTATTATTATTAATTTTCATATTTTAATTTTATAATTGAAAGAGAAGTCATTTTGATACAAAGTTTGGATCAAAAAAATGTAATAATTAAGAATACCCTTCATTTTCACTGTGCATTATCAAACAATTGATAAAAAGTAAGCATTTTGGTCAATAATGATACTATGTTGTCAATAATAGTTTGTTTTTGTCTCATATAACTAAAATAGGGTACCACACTATTATATCATTGTGATAATAAAATGAATTGTTATTTTTAATTTGGGTATTCGATAATAAAAATGAAGTTGTATTCTTATTTTGGATATTCACCTTGGAATAAATAGTCCTACTCTTATTTTTTTATATAAAGTTTGAACAATTTTTGTAAGGTTTTTTAATCATGCTCATCCCATCTCGTCCCGTCCCGAACCCATTTGGGATGGACAAGGTCAGAATGAGGTCTATCTCGTCCCGAAGATAAAACAATTGGATGGGATAGAGATGATGTCCATCCCGTCCCGTGCCCACCCTTATGATCGAGCAAGAGTTCTGGCAACTGAGTGTAGGTAGAAAATGTTGTCTAGTCTTCTAACATCAAGCATAACAGACTGTGGGCTCATTGGCATGTGGCTCCCACTTTTTTCAGAGTTCCAAAGCCAGAGTCCGTAGGGAAGCCCTCTTCGAAAAAAAAAAGGAAGCTCCCAAAATTTAAGATTGCGAGCCTGTCAAGGAGTGTGGAACTGAATGAAGCGCTTTCTATTAATATGCGCTCCAAGAAGCCTCGTGTTGCCACCAAGCCTGCTAGTGAGTGTTCGGCCCCTTCGGAAGGACACCAAGTAGTGGGAGGCTCATGATTCGTCCACTGGGGCAGAAGCTGTTGAGTCTAAGGGGCCGGATGTTCGGGCAAAGGCCCCTATTTTCCTTATCGATTTGGAGAAAAAAATATCTATTAATGGTGGGGTTTGAAGATGTAACGAAGCTGAGTATTGAGAAAGCGTGGATCTTGAACAACGTGTTGCTGCAAGCGGGCATGACAGCTTCGTCTAATGCGGGTCTGACTCGTCCTTTTTTCACTGAAGGACTTTAAGTACAACCATTCTTTGGATAGTGAGTCCCTGCAGTTGGGCGATAGGTCATCTGATAGTCGCCCCTATGGTGAGAAGTCTTTTTCGTGTCGTCTGTATTGTCCTCTGTCTCGATCTCGACCCCATATCATGGTGGTGACAAGTCCAAGGGATAACTCTCTCCCTTCTTCCCTGTCTACTGCTTTCGAGTCAATTCAGGAGAGGGGGCTGATCGTTGAGGGCAAGAGGAAGGCAGTGGACGAGGGCCCTGATGTGGTGAAGACATTGAAGGGTGGTGCTGGAGTGATCCCGGTCCCTGAAAACCTCCATCCGAACGCGCGGATCAATTTGTCCGCTTCGGATGTAGTAAAGATGACAACCAAGCCTAGCACCAGAAAGTTGACATTTCTTATGCCTCGTTAAAGCATATCAGTAGGTGGAATGATTGGTTGGTGAACTATGCTCCGATGCCAATAGGTGATACGCTGGGAGAGCTTATGGACAAGGGGCAGAAATATCTTGTTCTTGGTATGTCATATATGAACCAAGTTGTCATCTCTAGCACGGAGGTTGAAGCTACTCGTGAGAGGGTGTATACCATGGAGAAAGTATTTACGAACTTGCAAAAATCTTACTTCGATGCTCTCCGTGAAATTTAGTTACTAAAGAAGCAGCTTGAGGAAGGGAGGCATGCCCAGACGTCTGTTGATTAGGAGGCTTGGAAGACAAGGTCGGAGGCTCAGAGTATTCGTTTGGAGACGTTTGAGTCCAAGTTGGCTGAAACAATGTCTAGGAGGGAAAGGTTCGGGAAGAAGCTTAACCTTGTCCATCGTGACTTACATTCTGCTCAGGAGGCTGCAACCAAAGTGCAGGCTGAGTTGCAAGCTCTGAATGCTGAGAAGGCTATAAAAAGAATCTGAGTGGGCTGCGATGTCAGCAGTTAGAGGCCTATGTCAACTCCAATGCCAAGAGTGTGTGGACAGCAAAAGAGTAGCTCCTTCTGGCGCAGCATGACCTACGTGCCATGAAGGAAAGCTTGAGTGCCAAGAAATCCATGACTGACACGTTGTCGGGCGAGTTGGAGCGGTTGCTGCAAGAGCTTGCTAAGTCTAGGATGCGCGAGGAAAAGCTATTGAAGTCCTAGGGCACGTTCGAGTTCATCATAGTTGTGCATGGGCGCTTGGATCCGTTGCGTCTGATAAAGAAGGAACATCCCGAATGGGACCTCTCTCGCTATAAAGAGTTGTCTTATGGAGAGTTTGGGGAAACCCCCGACCAATGAAAAGAATAAGAAGGTGATCAACCAGAAGAAGAAGAAGATGAAGTCTAGGGTGTCAAGTGACGGCACGTGCGAACATATCTCTAGCCTCCTTTCCCGACAAATCAAGTTCTATTATATTTGAACCTCCTCCCAATGAGGAATGATTTTGTAACTTGACTTTTCAATGAGGGATAGCATATTAAAGAACATTTTGTACTTATACATTCTTTGACTTTTCCTGTTAGCTGTTATCTGTTTTGTCTTACCATGCTATTAGCTTTTAGACAAGAGGTTGTGCAGAGTCAGGAAGTCGTATACTTGATCTGCTGATGGGAGTTCCATTTTTGAGATTTGCCATTGTAATCGTCATATGCGGGCCAGGCTGTGGATCGGGCCAACAATTGTCGTTGCTACTATAAGCAAATTGTTCAGACTGTGGTCATGTGCGTGCATTTTATCGAACGATGTTCCTTGTGATTTCAAACTGTTTTTGGTGGACTAGGCTGTAAGGGAGACCAGAAGTTGTTGTCATCAGTTATAATTGACTAAACCTTGGTCGGGTTCAGCGATCATTGTTTGTAGTTGGCTAATGATCCCTGGCAAGCCATCATCATCAAGTTGCATGAGCACTGATTAGACTTCCACTTTCTAACCCGTCGTCATCCGTGCTCGGCGGACTAGATGTTAGAGCGATAGGGTTCGGCGATCATTGTCTGTAGCAGCCAATGATCCCTGGCAAACCATCGTCATCAGGCTGCATGAACACTTACTAGACTCCCACTTTCTAATACATCATCATCCGCGCTCGGTGGACTAGGTGTTAGAGCGATAAGGTTTGGCGATCATTGTTTGTTGTTAGACGATGATCCCTGGCAAGCCATATTCATCAGGCTGCATGAGCATTGACTAGACTCCCACTTTCTAAGCCATCATAATCCGCGCTCGACGGACTAGGATCAGAGTGAACCAGAAGCTATTGTCATCAGTGGCCTGTTGACTAAACTTTGGTCGGATTCGGCGATCATCATCTATGGAAGGATGGTAACCCTGGCAATCCATCATAATCAGACGCCAATAGCGCAATTATACTCCCACTTTCTAAGTCGTCATCATCCGCTATTGGCGGACTAGGATTAGAGTGGACTAGAAGCTATTGTAAGTAGTCGTCACTGACTAAGCTTTGGTTAGGTTCGATGACAATTATCCATAATTGGACAATAGTCCTTGGTGAGTCGTCTCGATCAAGCATTAGAGCACTGACTAAGCCCCCACTCTCTAAGCCGGGGTCAATCACTTTTGGCGGACTAGGCATTAGAGCGGACCAGAAGCTATCATCATTGGTCGAAACCAACTAAGCTTTGGTTAGGCTCGGTGACCATTATCTGTAGTTGGACAATGGTCCCTAGCAAGCCATCATGGTCAGGCGTTAGAACGCTGACTAAGCTCCCACTTTCTAAGCCATCGTCATCCGCTTTTGGCGGACTAGGGTTAGAGCGGATCAGAAGCCATCGCCATCAGTGAGAACTAACTAAGCTTTGATCGGGTTAGGCCTCCACTTGGCCTTGGATGTGCAAGTCTGACTTGGGCGTCCTGACTTACTCAGCTGGCCTAGTAGTCTGATACGAAGGTTGGACCGATTGGTTTGATTCTGGAGTCAAATCACAATAAAAATTGATCGGACTGAGTTTATCCCGGTTCAATGAGCAATAGATAATAGAGCAGATACTTTGGATTTTATTGATAGTATCGCTACAGGCGAGTTCCACGTTGCATGGGAGCTTAAGGCCTTCGTATTGTACTGGATTATATCTGGCGAGGTACTTGCTTGGGCCAATTCGTTGGGGCGTGTTGTAAAAATCAGCATGCCAGGTGTACAACGTAGATTGCGAGATGGTTCAGTGCGGTTACCCCCTAGTTAATGGGGTCGCGTGCAGTGCCATTAATTCGATGAATGTGGACTCATGCAGTTGCAATTGGAACCATCATTTCCCTATTTCCCGTATATCATTTAATGTTGAGATAACTTTTGATTGGCTTCATTTCATGGACCTTCGCGCCTATATATAGGCTGGAGTTCACCATTTCAAGCATTGTCCTGGATGCTCTAGAGAATGTTCCTGAAATGCATCCCTTCAGAAAATATGCTCTGGGCTCTCCAAAAGCTAAAGGAATGTCCTCGTTGTTGGAGTCTTCAAATGTTCTGACATTTGCAGTGATGAGTCTGACAAAACCTGCTTTTATGTGATGCCATCTGGTCTGGGTGAGCATTCAATTGGTACCGTGGGACCTTGTAATGTCTTCTCACATTTCATAGAAGAAGTACGGACTCTCCCTTAAGGGATGAGTCTATCATTCGCCTTCTCATCCCAGCAGCTAGTTTTGGGAGGGATTTTCCTACTGTATCTACTGGGCTTCTTCAGTGATGCCACAGCTAGAAGGCAGATTTGGCGGAGCGGAGCTCTGGCGGATGCGATTTGGGGTCCTGGGGTGATGATTCTACGCCACCCCAAGCATTACACATTTGAAAGACGTCCCCATCTAACCTCTTATGCTCTCCATCTGATCCTCTTTGTTTGGGGGATAGACGGAGCAGAGATGTTCACAGCTCCTTGTGTGTGTCACTACTGCCACTTTCAAATCATCATTGTGAGGTAATTCGGTGGAGCAAAGAATCAAGTGCGCACTTGCAGCCTTCTTCAAGTACTTTACTATCACTTTCAAATCCTTTTCGAAGACAGACTGTTGGAGCGAATTCTCTTTAGAGCAGATAAATACTTGCGTCAGACTTAGATACTTGTTGTACTAGTTAGCATGGCAAGCTTTGTAATAACTTTCATTGCAATCAATAAAGTCTGTTTTATTCCTTAAATATGTCTCGTGCAAACAATTCTTTTAAACTGAAAAGGAAAAAAAACAAACAAAAAGAATCAAAGCAATAAGATAGTTTGATTTTAAATAAAAACCAAGCTAATCTGACCCTGTAAGAGATGCACACGGTCCTGGTTTAACTATGTAGCTCTTTTGGTGGACCGTCAGGTGTCGCCAATGTTGGCGAAGCTACTGTAGAGTGAACTTCGCGCTGGCGGGTCGTTCCTCGCTGGTTGTCGGCATTCTAAGGAGGCTCTTGTTTGCTGAGGTATTACCACTTAGCTTTGTGCTAGGCTGGATGGTGTTTCTAGTGTTGAATTTCGGCTCGTTGGATAGTTGAGCTTTGGTAATCGGAGCTTTGTCATTGTCTGCATGGAGCGTTCCTCCCTCTGCTTCTGGGTTCATTGTCTGATGTATCTGTTCCGCTGGCCCGGGCTGTAATTGCTAGCAATCCAGGTGTTTCAGTGCTACATAGTGGCAATTTCTCGCTGAAGGTTGATTTCCACGAATAGTTCCTTGGGCCTGGTTGGATGTGTACTTGATGCATTGGTGCAGAGTAAAAACTACTAATTCCATAGGGTGAAGCCAAGGCCTCCTCAGGATGATGTTGTAGGAAGACGGAACATCGACCACCATGAACTCCTGGACAAGGTAATTTAGTAATAGCATCTCTCCTGCCACTACCATTAAGTTGATCCTCCCAATAGTGAAACATTTCTATCCACTGAACTCGACCATGGGATGGTTGGTAGGTGTTAAGTCCACCTCCTTAAGTTGTATGTTGCAAAAAGCGTTGAGAAATATGATGTTTAAAGAGCTTCTTGTGTCCACCAGGACCCTTTTCACTTTCCACTTTAAACAATGACCGAGATGACGAAGGCATCATTGTGACGAGAATGAACACCCTGAAGGTCCTGGTCCGTGAACGTCAGCGGTGAGATAGGGCTCTGAATATGTGCATACTGCACTTGTCTGTCTTCGCGGGTGGATTGCATTCGCATTTCGAGAAGTGTGCTCTTGTGGGACCTGTTTGATTGCTCGCCTTCGGAGCTGACTCCATGAAGCACATATATAATGCCAGAAGTTTTTTTTCTATCTCCTTAACGAAATCTTCCCTTTCCTTTGCCTAATCCTGCCTTTTGTCAGGGCTCAGGAACTCCTTGAGCTTCCCCTTCCGGATCCAATACTTTATCTCGTTCCTGAGACTCTTACAGTTCTTAGTGTCGTGGCCCACCTCCTTGTGAAAGGAGGAACAATATTTGATGTTATCGCGCCGGGAGGAATCTCCTCACTGTTTTGCGGGACACTTTAGCTCTTCCCAATTTTTTATAGAATTCAGGACGTTGGACAGACTGGAGTTGAAGGGAGTGACGAATTAAGCATCAATGTAGTTGGAAACCTTATCTTGCCTTGCCCGACCACAGTCGAGCTTGCTTTCATTGTGTTTCCTTTTCCTATCATCATCATGTTTCTTCCCCTCATTTTTGTCTCTAGATGCAGAGGGTTTCTTTTTGGACTACACCTCCCTCTTGGCGGCCAAAATCTCATCAAGAGTGATGTACCTCTGGGCATTTTTCATTAAGTTTGACATATCAGTTGGAAGGTTCATAGTGAGAAAATCATAGAACTTGCCCTTCCTCAGACCTGAGGAGAAGGTTGTGATCGCGGTGTCGCTACTGCAGCTGTCGATGGAGTCAACTCATCGTTAAAGTGTGACAAGTATTCACATAACATTTCGTTGGGCTTTTGTCTGAGGGTGAGCAAATCATGCGTGCCATTCCTGATTCGCTGGCTGCCGATGAAGCTTGTAAGAAACGCTTTTGCCAATGTCCGAAATGAGTCAATGGACCTCGGAGGCTAGCTGTGGAACCAGGTCAGCGCTAACTTTTTCAGGCTGGTAGGGAATGACCGACATATTATTGCTTCAGATCATTCTTTAAGCACCATTACATGCTGGAAGTGACACAAGTGAGGTTGAACAACACGTCAGGATTGGTGGCCCCTAATCTGATGGGGTTTTGAAAGACCTGTCTGTCAGCCCTGGACGCTGGGTATCCGTCTTTGGTCCACTAAGAACCTGCAAGGGCAGCGCGACTCTCCTAAACGTGTTCCCTTGAGTTTTTCGGGGATGGGGCTCTTCGCTGCTCCGATTCTCCTTTTGCGGGTGGAGGGTTCTGTTGGGTGAAAATCTCCAGTGCTCGTGCAATCTGCTGCATCTGGGTTGATAGTAGATCCACCCTTGGGTCTGCCACTGCCGCCACCCACGGGGGTCTGATTTTGTTCATCCCTTGGTGTCGGATTCGTTGGAACTGGCGGCGCTCTTGCAGTATGAGCGTTTGAGGGCTCAACGATGTCTCCATTGTTAAGAGATCTCGTGGTCATCATATCTCTGTATTGTGAGGCAGGGTGGTATCACTGTTTTTTCAAGGAACTTCGCCGTTCCCCACGGACGACGCCAAATTGATGTAGTCGAATCCTACTCTCATTGACATTGACCTTGATCTGGACCTGTACAGGGAACGCACGTGAGCCAAGGACCACTATTGTGGTGGCTGACGACACTCCGATGCTAAAGTCAGATAAGGCTCGAGAAAAGCTTAAAGCTGTAAATTGAGTTTTGTAGTGTACATTTATTCGTCAAACCTGTGTCTTATTTATAGTGCGAGAGTCCTCGTTCGGCTAAGCCTTTGGTGGCGTAGTTTGGGGATCTTTTCCTTGTTGGGAGTCGTCCATGTAGGAGAGTTTTCCTACACGACTTGTGCTCCTAGATCTACGTGAAGGGTTTTCTTTTGAAGTGTTGTCCATGCAAGGAAGTTTTCATGCACGACTTATCCTTTGACATATGTTTCCTAGTCGGAACCAATGTGTTGCTAGCATGCCCGACTTAGGAGATCCCCTAGATATTTGCCTGATTAGGCCTTACAGGTATTGGGCTTTACCATGTGACATGTGGGCTTAATAGAGTGTTGCAACTTGGACCTAACCTTTTGGATTCTGTCAATATGGGCTTATTGTTGCTTGGGCCTTGCTAGATTTGGTGGGAAATCAAGCCCACTTTGCTCTGCTGACGAGATCATCATGACACGCATACAATGTGGATTAAATGATGGTTTGGTGTAGGGGTGGGCACGGGACGGGATTGACTTCATCCCTATCCCATCCCATTTGTTCGGGACAAGATAGACATCATCCCGACCTCGTCCCATCCCAAACGGGTTCGGGATGGGACGGGATGAGCATGTACTAAATTTTAGATTGAAAATTTAACATGCAAGATTGAAAATTTTAGATTTACCAAACACATGACTCTAAGAACAACTATATAACTTCAAACTATTGATTATTATTTCCCTATTTCATTAGCTTTTACTCCGAGTTTTTTAGAACTACTATTAAAGATAGTCATTCTTTTGTACATTGCTAGCGAAAATGATCAATGGGTTTGTCATTTAAAAATTATGAGGGCCACACGTTGTTATCAAGAGTTTGGGGAATAGGGAAAAAAATGGGAAAGGGTTTGAGTTAGATTCATTATCTAGGTGAGTCGCATGAAAGCTTGTGAGAATAAAATAGCCATGTCAATAAATAAAACAACAAATAAAAGTCATGTCAACAAATAGTTTCATAATTTCATACAACATATTTCATATTAAATATTAAAATAAATCGATTCGAAACGGGATGGGCGGGATTGAAAATCTTCATCCCACTCTAGATCGGGACGGAATGGGATTGATCAATCCCAATAGGATCTGAGAAAATTGAGATGAAACAGGATGGGATCGGAATCGCGGGATGAGATGCCCGCCCCTAATTTGGTGTATCATCACAGTACATTTGACAATGTTCATTGGTGAGCTTAGCTATAGCAAATTGTAATCTTAAAATAGGTTGAATGAAAGTTTTGTAATCACTTACTATGAATGATTTTTATGCACCCAAGCACCATGATGAATATGGATAAGTGCACTACTTGGATGGGATAAAAAGATGTTCTGCATTTTCATAAAGAAAACCAAGAACCTAACAGTAAAACCTAAACAATTTATTCTATAAATCAAACATCACATGATCTTACAGTGAACCAAGAACATTATAAATTAGCCAGTGATCATGGTACCAGCTCGAATTTCATGGAGAAGCGAATTGAAGACCTTCCCATCAATAATACTAGCAATGCGAGCTCCCTGCGATTGAACACAACAATTCACCATAGGAATCACTCCCCCAACAGTGTACGTTCCTAAACCATCCTCTTGACTCCTTTTATATCAATCTCTTTCACCAAACTTCCTAGCAGTGATAAGGTGGCCATCCTTGCCCGAGAAACCAACCACGGTGGCACTAGCCTTGTTGACGAGGGAGACTAGGTGCTTATTAAGCTTGCCAACAAGAAGCATTTCAACTATTTCAGGGCGTAAGTAACATGGAGGCCATTGAGGAAATTGGGTTAAAGGTTGAGCTTGGCGAGCTAGGTGTTAAAATCAGGGCCACCACACACAGGATAGTAGAACCAAGTTTTATTATGACGAAAGCTTCAAGGGATTCGGACTTCATGGCTGCGCCATCATATTTAACACAATGGTATTTCTTTGGAATTTTTGGATGAATGGTAGGGACTCAGAGAGGATATCCACTGTGGTTTGAGCTACTCTTGGTGGTACTTAGTGAGAGATGGTGGTCAAAGGCTTTATTTGATTTTATGAGGATGACGATGGAGGAGGGATTTTTCGGAATGGGGTTAGACAACTTGATATTTCGATTATTATTATTAGTGTCGGCACGACCAAAAACTTTCCACATAGTGTGTTGGCACGGGTACTATCATATCTTCGGCATGCCACCCTGATCCATGGATCATGTTTTCATATTTGTTACCAAATATGAAAACAAATTAGGGGTTACCATTAAAAAAATCATATCGCTTGTCATATGGTTTACAAAACATACATTTGAAAATAATAATTTTATTAAATGAAAATTTGAAATTTATAAAATCACTCCTACAAATTTTTTTTCCTTTCATGTTGGGTTCAAAAAAATATGAAAAAAAAACTTTATTGCTAGAGAGGGGGTTAGTTAATGTTTGGGTTGAATCAGGGTTTTGAGTTTAATGAGCCTTTGAGTTGAATTAGGGGCAATTTCAAAATTTCGTAAGTTGTGCGAGAGCTTTATCGAGATTTCGAAAAGCCCACAAACACACACACAACCAACTTTTCAATTGCTAAAGGGGGAAGAGGACGGGTCGGAATTTTATAACTTGGAGAGGGCAATTTGGAAATTAAAAAAATGACCGATTTTGGATTGACACATAATTGAACATAAAACTTAATTGCAGTTAGAGACATTATTATTATTATTATTATTATTATTATTATTATTATTATTATTATTATTATTATTATTATTATTATTATTATTATTATTATTATTATTATTATTAAACTTCTTATTAGGGTTTTGGTTTTGATTTCGATTTTTGATGGGATTGGAGGACGAGATGAAAGGGGATGAGATTGGTGAGGGTTTGGCAAGCATCAACTCTCCTCACTTCTTTTCACTACCATCTTGAGCACAAACAATGGAAATGGTAATGGCGTTGACTTGGGCAGAGTAGTGACTACTTCTGGTCACGTGAGATCGATCGAGCATCAGATTCTCTCTGCATATATATACTAGTTACTTGTGTCGTTGACACGATAGAAAGTAGGTTGTCAGATTAGGTCAAACTCGGTTTATAAAAAATATATTTATAAACGCCACAATGAATTCTCCTAGAATTTAATTTTACAAAAATATGGATTTCAAGGTCTTTGTTTGAATGTGCCTTAAAATGTTCGTCTCAAACTTTGATTAATATTGAAAATTACGACTTGAAATGCATTAGAGCTTTTTTTAAATACATATTTTAAAAATTTTTAAATGTTTGTATTGATTATTGACTTATTTGGAAAGATCTTCGAAAATGCATTCCAACAATATCAAGTTAATTAAAATCCGATAATTAAGTAGATAGTTTTGAAATTTTTAATTTTGAAAAAAACAAAATTTTCTCTCTACGCCACATATACATTCCACCAACTCTTTTCACCATGTTTGATTTCCTTTGTCCTTCTACATATTTTATAATATGAAAAATGAAATTCTAGATAATGAATCGCAACCTTCAAAATTTTCCCCAATTCTCAATTCTCAATTCTACACTAGGATATTTCCCATGACGTTGGCATTCTACATACATTTTTTTCTAATATCATGTACTGAGCACCTCCACCACCATCCCCACTTTCACTCTCAATCAATTTTGAAGTGCAAACTCATTCTAAGGTAAAAATATATAAAATTTAGGGTTAGACTCAGTCAAAATTTGAATCAGTTTGAGGAAAATTTTCAAACGCCGAGAGTAAGTAGGTTAGTTTCTTCCTTGTGAGCTTTCTTACTGGAGACAAGCAACTTGCCCTTAAGTACGAAACAAGGTTTGGCAATATATGAGCTGGCAGGAAAGGTGGGCTTGCTTGAGATGAGAGAACTTTCTTTCCTAACTCCCTAACCCCGGGCTAGAGGAAGAGGTTGGCTCCTCCGTCCCAAAAAACTTTGAATTTACCAAAACATGAAGTTTAGGGTTTTTATTTAAATGTGCAATAAGATGCTCGTCTTTTTTTGGGTATATTTATTTGAAAAATACTAATGACATGAAATGCATTAGACATTATTTTAATAATAAGATATATATTTTTTAATTTCAACGATACTAAAATTCGACAACCAAGTAAATAATTATGACAATTTGAATTTTAAGAAAAAATACACACAAAATTTTCTCTCTCCGCCACATGTACATTGCATAAACTTTTTCACAACTTCTTTTCATTTTCTTTACACTTCTACATGTTTTATACTTTCAAACATGTCATTATAGAAAATGAATCTCAACTCTCAATATATTTTCCAATTTTCAGTCTTATTCATCTTTTATCGCCAATTCCTTATGAAAAGTGAAACACCTAGCTGATTTGTAAAATATATAAAATGTATATTGGAAGTTAAAAGAATAGAGAAATATCGACGTCTCAAGTTTCTGATTTTCTACTCTGTCGTCATTGTCGAGTTGATCTGTTATCTCCAATTTCTTATGTAAAGTGAAACACCTACATGTTTTGTAATATATATATAATATATATCGGAAGATAAAAGGATAGAGAGATATCGACGTCTCAAGTTTCTGATTCTCTACTCTATCATCATTGTCGAGTTGATCTACAAGTTTTCAGCAAAGATTTTAGTCATAGAGGAAAATGACACGCAATTCATGTGCGATATTTTTTGTTTATATGTCAAAAATAAAAAATAAAAAATAATGGTAGTCTTAGAGCATCTCAAAGACACCTTTACTATTATGACGCTTAGAACTATGAACAATTACAATGATTGTTTGTGTATTTAAAATAAAAAACACTGTTACATTCTTTTAAAACCTTCGAAATTTCATATTGTTTACAATCAAAATCGGCCCTTCTCAAACATTGATTAATTATACATAAGCTTCCAACATAATTTATTTGAAGACCTTTAATTATCTATAAATAGACCCTTACATCCAACTTTAATTTCTCGTGTTTCCTTTTCATTTCATACTTTTTACTAGGGTGGGCACGGTCTGGATCGGTTCCAAATTTTGAGGAACCTAACTTGAACTGTTTACATTTTAACGGATTCGGTTTGGTCCGGATCCCTTTATTTTGATAATTGGGACCGAACCTGACACGAACCATTCGATTCCTGCATCAGTCATGCACAAATCAACTCAGAATCAAACATCATTGAAGCGTGCATCCAATCACATAAAGAAGAAAATAGAGATACCCATTGAAGAAAATGAAAAAAGAATTGGTGAATGAGGAATTACCAGTAACAAGATAAGAGAGTTCTTTACAGCAAAACACATAGTCCTAATTAAGAAGAAGATTTAGAACTTGGATAAAAAGGATAAAAAAAATGAAATCACTATTTATTCTCTTCTTCCTTCATCCACGACGACACATCGCACACGCAAACAACTGCCATCATCTTGAATCTTCTCTCACTGGAAACCCACTTCGCCAATCTCTTCTTCTCTCGTTTACAGACACCACAACGTCACCACCTCGTCATTCTTCGTCCGACAGTTCATGTCGCTAGCGACCCCTTTTTGACCTCTACCTCCAGCCAGTGCTTGCAACCATCACAGCCAATGATGATCTCCCTCCCATCTAGCATGCTTCCTCTTTCGCTACAGATCGCCATATCTTTTTTTCTCTTTCACAGTATCCATCAACCTTCACACCACAAATCGATCACCTCGCAACCACCGCGCCATCAACCACAAACAGACTTGGATCTCCTCATCTTCACTTGTTATTCTTCTTCTTCTTGTTTCTCATGCTTAGTTTTGTCTTTTTTCTTGGATTTCTTGAAAACAAACGACCAAAATGAAGAAGAATATTTACTCCGGTCACCTAGCAAAGGAAGCAGCCAAGAACTGACGTCCCTGTGGCAGAGAAACTGAAACTTGGTGGATCTGGAATGCTGAAATGCAGACTCATTGTCAATCATATTCGAAATCCGCCCAATCGCGCCCAAATCAAACGATGAGCTTGAAAGTAGATATGAAGAAAGATGATGAGAAATGAAGAAAATGAGCTTTGTAGTTCTTTTGGGCTTCTTTGTTTTTCCATCAATCTTCTTCACTAGTAGAATAAAAGAGAAATCTAAATATCTTGAAAGTAGATTTGAAGAGGGGAAAAATCTACTCAGCCTGGCCAGACAACACTGATTAGTGCCTGGCGGAGTAGAATCCAATACAATTTTTTAGGGTTGAAACCCTCAATATGGGTTGGAACCAGACTGTTTGAAATTAAGTATTAGGAACCGGACTCGAACCATTACACAATGGATCCAAACCGATCATGTTTCTCAATTTAAAAAATTAAAAACCAAACCGCTTGCAATAAAACGATCTGTTTCAATTTAGATTCGTGATTCCTCGACCCGTTTGCCCACCCCTACTTTTTACAGTCAAAACAACATGTCTCAAACATTGATTAATTATACCTAAGCCCCTAACATAATTTATTTGAAGTCCCCAATTACACTAAAGTGTATTATTTGGTTACAATATTTTATTCCATAATATTATTTAATATTTTTAATTAATTAAATTAAAAGTATAAACAACTTTTATGATTAATTTTCTTAGAAATCTTTAGTCAAATCTCCTAAAATAAAACGCTAAATATACATGGAGGTAAAAAGCGTCCACAACCTAGTACTTCAGAAATGCAAGGTTGTTAAATGTTTTTTTTTCTATGTGACACATTGGTAGAGTGAAGAAAATTGTTGACACCCCAATAAACATATCAAAGAAATTATAGAAAATTGTTATAGCAATGCTTCATGATGATACACTGAAACGGTCTCAACTATGCACCATAAACGTGTCATGATGATCTCGAGGAATAACAAGCCTTAGCGTCAGCCCAATACTGATCCGGCCCAAGCAGCTTTAACCCCGCCCGATGTAGTTTTCCCAACGAACTCAAATTCTTACAACTTGCTAAGCCCACGTGTCTCACAGCTATCCTCAATACCCATAAGCCCTGCTAAGGCAAGTATCTCAAGAATCAGCTTCGGACGAGCAAGTACAACGGCTCTTTGCTTCCTACTAGGAAGTAAATTCCAGAGTATGTATCACATATGGAAACTTCTACCTATAGACTACTCTCAGAACGGGAACTATCTTCTGCGTATTTAGGAGTACAAGGCTAACAGGGAACTTCCCTCAACAGCACGACTCCTAATTAAATAAGGATCTCCACAAAGATCTTCTTCCATAAACTACGCCATCGATGGTCTGATCGAACTAGGACTCCAACATTATAAATAAGATATGAGGTTGGTAAGCTAAGGTACGCTACAAAATTCATGCTTACAGCATTACACCTTCCTAAGATCCCTGTCTGACTTTAGCATCGATGGTTTGTGGCTCACGTGTGTTCCTTGTGAAGGTCAACAGGTCAAGGTCAAAGCAAGGAGCGAAAAATGACTGCATCAATTTGGCATTGTCCGTGGGGACAACAAAGTTCCTAACCTTTCACTAGCATCATCTCTCCTCAGAATACTAAGAGATGGTGACCACCCTATCACGCAACAATGGAAAACAAGGGGACACGTCAAACGCCCAGACTGACGTTATACCACCGCTCTCGACGGTGGCGATGGCACACAGGCAATAGGCTCACGCCCCCACACCAGCCACGACAATGACGGACCCCAGGATAGATCTGTTGTCATCTCAAATACAGCAAATCGCTAAAGCGGTGGAGGCTTTCGTATAACAGAACCTTTCACCCGCTAATGGAGATCAGGAGCAGCACATGCCTCTATCTCCAAATGACAACAGAGAGCAAGCATAGGAGAGTCAAGCCCCTGCTAGTTCCCATTGGACTAGAGGAGGCGGCCAGCTAACGCGGAACCGACTCTCGGGATGGAAAGGCTCAGCCCTCAGAACCCCATTCGCAGAGGGGCGCACGACCCAGACATGCAATACCATCTCTCTGTTCCACTGTTCGTGGACCATATCATTAACGAGGCTCTTCCAAAAAATTTCACTCCTCCAAAACTCGACTTCTACGATGGGACCACCAATCCATTCGACCACCTACGCCATTACCAGCATGTAATGGCACTCAAAGAAGAATCCAAGTCGGTGGTGTGCAGAACTTTCCCCACCAATTTGAAAAGTCAGCACTAACATGGTTCCACAGCCTCCCTCCAAAGTTGATCGACTATTTCAAACGCTGGCAAAAGAGTTCCTGACGCATTTCATGGGAAGTCAACGTCTTCGAAAAGACCCACACTACACACTCTCTCTGAAAAAGAGATCCAATTAGATGCTCAAAGAGTATGTCACATGCTTCAATGATGAGCTGACACTCATTGACGGTTGCAGTAATGACACTGCGTGACGACTTTTACTGCGGGCTTGAAGGAGGGAAAACTTTATGAATGCCTCCTCACCTTGGAACCCCCTTTGGATACGGTGGAACTCTTCAAGCGCCCAAAGGTACATCACCTTAGAAGAATTGAGAACTGTGAAGAGGGAAACATAAGGTGATAAGAAGCCATTCACTCCTAAGGACATGAAGGAGGCGTTGATGCGGGTTTAACTAACCTAAATTAATAGGTTAATTCAACCCACTTGTAATAACCACAAGTGCACTATATCTAACTGGTAGACAACGACAAGTAC
The DNA here is from genome assembly GCA_963556465.1 of Berberis vulgaris. NCBI lineage: Eukaryota > Viridiplantae > Streptophyta > Magnoliopsida > Ranunculales > Berberidaceae > Berberis > Berberis vulgaris. The sequence continues at coordinate 44,149,707 of OY747128.1, read as the reverse complement.
GGGTCGATCCCACGAGGAAGGTGGATGCAATTGAAATTTATAATTTAATTTAAACTAATTTAAATGGAAAATGGGGTTACAGCATTTTAAAACTAAACTAAAAATAAATTTAAAAATAAGAAAAGTAAAATAAAAGAAAAATGTGGATTTTGTGGGCTTGGACTCACCAATGAGTTAGCAAAAATTATTTAAATCTAAATTACTGAATTTAAAAATGAGAAGCTTTAGGGATGAGAATCCCTTGCTTACACCGAATATGTGATCGTTAAAATCAAATTAAATTATATCATGTTTCTATCAAACATTAAAAAATTATTTCAAGCAAAAGCAATTTATCAAAAACTTTCAGAAATAAATTGTAATTAACAATTAAACACACAATTCAGTAAAATCAATCAAAATAACTTATACAACCCATTTAGTTTGTCGCAAACTCGATGTGGTGGTACTCAGCAGTTGATCCGAACACGAATCCCGATAAAATGAAGTACACAAGCTCTATGGTAGTACAGAGAGAAACCGGGGGTGCAAATAGTGAAAAACAGAATTTAAATCATTTCCGCGCCTCTACTACAGTTCCTTTCGTTCCCAGTGCGACAGCGCCTGGAACACAGTTGTTCTTCGCTCCTCGCGAGCTTCCTCCTGCTCCAACCTGGCTCCGGTACCTACAGGAAGACTGAGGGTGAGGAAACAGTGAAATAAGGAAAGGAAACATACAGAAAAAAACAATAACAGAGAGCTTGCGGAGCCCTGTTTCTCCTGTCGCGGTGATTTGTGCCGCCTGCTGAAGCGCCACTTGCGACGGTGGTCGTGAGAGAGGTCGGCAGGAAGGAGCTCGAGATGAAGAGAAGCCGAGAGAAGAGGAGGAACAGTGGCGGCGACGATCGGAACAGAGCCGCGGTGAGGCTCTGTTTCGCGGCGTGGTGGTGGTTCTCGGTCTGTTGTGATGCAGGAACAGAGAGGGCGAGGTGGAAGAGGGAGAGATCGTGGAGAAGAGAGGAAAACAGGGAACAGGGTCTGTGGCGAGACATAGGTCTGACGCGAAACAGGGTTGTCACTCCCCTGTTTCGTGGTGGTGGTGGTGCTCGGGTGATGGTGGCTGAGAGAGAGAGACGACGAGATGAAGGGTGATGGTGGTGATGGCGAGGCTCAGTGGTGAGGTGATGTTTTTAACGTGAAACAGGGTTGTCACGCCCCTGTTTCACGGTGATTAGTGGCGGTGGTGGTCTATTTCGTGGTGTGCGGGGTGGCTGATGGTGGGAGAACGAGATGGTAGTGGTGGCTGTGTGGACAGGGCAGAGGAGCAGGGACAGGGAAATGCTCGGGTGATGGTGGCGGAGCTCAGTGGTGGGTGTGATGAAAATCACTTTGTGAGTTTTCTTTTCCCTTCTCTTCCTCCCCTTTCTCATCCATTGAATTTTTGTATTTACAGATAATTAGGGGAAAAGGAATATGGACAAGTTCAGGGGAGGGTTCAATGAGTGATTTAAGACAAAAATAAATCAGAATCTTTAATAATTTAGGGAATGTGTCTAGGGTTTGATTGGGCTTAGAATTGGATTTGGATTTAAGTTATGGGCTTGGTTTTGGGTTTAAGGGTTTATGGGTTAGGTTTTGGGTTTAAGGGTTTTATTTTGGGTTTGGTTTGAGTTTAGGTTTTGGGTTTAGATGTGTGACCCTTTACTTTGTACCACCGCTAGAATCGACCAATTGTCGTTCCTTAACTTGTCGCCTTAATATGATTTCATCGTTTACGCTCAAATTCCTACAAAGACATGAAAACGAAATAATTACTATAAAATATAATAATCGAAACATTAACATATATAACTTGAGGGATATATTATGTAATAATTATGTGATTATCAAATACCCCCAAACCTATATTTTGCTAGTCCTCGAGCAAAACAATAAAAAGAAAATTCTAACTCACTTTCGCAGGAATCATCGGTTGCACTTACCTTAAACGTGCAACAAAGCTTTAAACTCCTAGATTACCTCTAGTGGACGAGTTATAGTCTCGTGAGGGTTTACAGAAATGTTACCCACAAACATTACTGACTCAATCAAAACTTGGTCAAACAGTGTTCATTTTAAAACTTCAAGAAATGCAAGAAACCAACAGTGTCATTTTAGTGTATCAACAAATCTCCAAATAATTTAATATTCTCCAAAAGTTAGAAAAAAAAATTCATAATCATCCTCAACTTAATGTGTGTGTGTGGATAGCACTATCAACATTACTTTTCATTTCAGAGTAAAACAATGACTAAATCTCCTGTAGAAAGTTTGTTTTGACTTCAAACCTCTCATGTCACTCACAATAAAACACTCAGAGATTTGGTATTTCACTCAGTTTATATGTGAGGAAAGAGTAAATAATGAAAAACAATCATCTCACATATAGTAATATGAAGAACGGACTTTTAAAGAATGGAATGAACATGATCTCATGGACAGGAATATCAATTACTTTTGGGAATGTTGAATCAAACACCATAGGTCTTGGTATTAAATCTCCACATCTGTGAAACCAACTTTTACCTAAGATCAACTAGGACTTTGTTGGGTTGTAACGGGGCTTGGGTAATGGTTAATAAGGAATGTCAAAGGATTCTAACAAAAATTTCTAGGAATGTATACACCCATTCACGAACAATTAGGGCTGTCGAGAATAAACCGATGTTACGCACCATCAATTTTTTCTTTATTCTCACATCTTTATCCTCATTGAAGAATCATTTTTTTGATTTTTTATTTTTTATTTTTTTTACTATTTTTCTTTTCTTCAACCTTTTTTTTTTTTTTTTCATAGAGGATTTATGAAAAATTTTATATTTTGCTTTTTGATGCCCTTTTTACACCAAGTATATCCATCCGTACACATTCCCAGAAAAGTTGGGTAAAGGTTAATGGGTTAACAAATAAAAGTTATTCTAAGGCTCAAAAGGCTACAAAAAGGTTAATGTTATGGGTACGTTAAAAGGTTAGTTAATGGTCTAAAGAAAAAAATGCCTAGATCATTTCCTAAGTTCGGGTCAGTATTCTGACATCTCAATTGAATAGGCCAAGAAGTTCTAGTGTAATAATTCAATTTTGATGTCATTCCCAAAGCAATTGATCAGAAAAATGAGAATAATGAGATCATCAACAAGATAATACGGACTCAAGAAAAAAATCAGAGTTTATGTATAACCCTCGAAAAAATAGAAAGGCTCAAAACTTTCAGGGTTAAGTCTCCACTATTATTCTAAGATTTTCTAGTATCTATTTCACTCATGAACTTCAAGTTATGCTAATATGGCTCATGGTGCAAAGATAATTGAGTTGAAAAATCTTATGAACTAGATCTAACTTAAGGATCTTACTAAACTTTCAGCCTTTATCAATATACCAATATGTCAAGTTGGTTTGCATTTTCTTGATCATAAAACATTTAAAATCTCATAATCGCAAAAGACCAAGTTTTCTTGAAAGAAAAGAATTTTTTTTTTTAATTTTAAGAATAAGAAAACACTACGAAAAAATCACCGACTCATGAACCCTACCCCCAAACCTAATCCAAACATTGTCCTCAACGTTTAACAAAATAATTCTGACAAATGAATGAAATAAGTACATGAGAGGAGGTTAGAACAATATTACCGCGGTGAAGATTTTACCAATTTCCAAGAAGTCATCCATCAATGAGGCTCACAAACATAAGAATCATGGAGTTTTCATTAGAAATCGATAAAATGCAGACTTGACACTAACAAAGAAAACTAAAAAGAAGGCAAGTTGTAAGTCAAAACTGTTATGTAGCTAACGAGTATGAGTGAAACACAACTAAATAGGGTACTCGAAAATCAATCCAGACTAACAGCAAAGACACATAACTAAAGCTAGGCTGCCTCCTAGGAGCACTTGGTTTACCGTCATCAGTCCGACAAATATTCTTCCTAAAAAATGGTGTATCGAAAAGTGGAGAGGAAGAACATGACAAACACTTAGTCCATGGTCGTATATCAACAACCTGAACAGTTGAGGATCAGTCCACCAAAATATAACAATCACATGGAGCACAAAATACACTAGGACATTCCAAACGTGACCAGTAGTCATACACAACAGATGATCCTTGTGTGCTCCAAAAAGGGAACATCCTATGTCTGGTTCCAAATCAGAAGATTGAATAATTTTCACAACAGGATGGTGAAAACTGAAATCCTCACTACAGCACAAGGGATCGGTGAAAGTAGCCTTAGTAAATGGGAATGTGATGCAAGTAGATGAGACGATGGATATATCAGGTGGTACAGGCTCATCACATGAATCACATAGAGATATTGGTCTAGACAACTCATCACCTGAAAATGCATACCTGAGGGTGTCAGGTAATTGTTTAAGGTCAAGCTCAGGTGGCTCAACTGATGGGATTAGTTTTGACTCACTGAGTGGAAGAGGCTTCACTTTAGACTTCCATTTATAACTAGGATCCACAATGGGGACTGAGTCAAGCAAATCATTGACTTCCCTAATGGAATCATCAACATCAAAGTCTAAACTAAAATGAGTCAAACAAGCCTTTAAATGGTCATGTGTATCATGAAAACAGGCAAGGGGAGACTCTAAAGAATGTTCACAGTTTGATTCGATGCATGAGTCACTAGGAAGGCATGAGTCAACATGGGAAGGAGATGTCTGTAGTGTCTCAGAATCTACAGGTTCATCAATAAATGAGGCTTTATCAACCTTCTTATGAGAGGAGGATGCAACGTGTGTAAAATTGGGTGAGGATTTAATAACACTTATGTCAGGCATTCCTACCTGATTGTCAACCAGTTTTCCACTCCTAATGGATTGGACATCTTCACTGTCCGGCTCAGATGTGCCACTAATTTCATATTGACCATTCGGGTTGGAAATAGGTTGGCTAGGGAATATTTCTGACTCTATCTCAGGAAGTGACTCAGCTATCTGACTCAAAGTCATCTCAAGTTTCTTGATAGCTTGAGAGTTTTGTCGATAAATAACTGTCAATTCTGTGATATCCTGAGAATTTTGCTCAAGCATTTCTTCTGTTCGCTGCATGACACGAGTTAAGGCGTCCTCTAAACTAGATGTGTTAGAAGGAGAAACAACTCGATGAAATTGAGACTCATTATCAGGAATGAAAACTTGAGGAGTCTGAGGAGTGTCTAGAGGGCCTTCATGGTACTGACCATGAGCCCATGAGAAGTCAGGATGATAGGCTAAACCTGGGTTGTAATAATCTAAATATGGATCATAATCAGGTTGTCGCATGTCATAAAATGAATTGACTTGCTTGGAAAAATAGGCTGGATAATCCCTTGTGTTCATCATTTTTTTTTTAAAATCACTAACTCTAAACAAAATATACACAGACTTACACACAATCAGCAACCAATAAATGCACAAGAAACATGCCTCCCTAAGCAATCAACGTTTTTGAGATCAATTATCTTTTTATCTTTGGGGGACAATTATTTCTTATGTAATCTTTATATCAGATCAATGGGTGCTACAAGATGATCCTAAGAGTGTATACTTTACATCACAAAGTTCAAAATCAGTAGGCTAGAGTTTTGTTTCAAAGAAACCGGATTATTGCACAAGAGAAGGAGGTCACAATGGTCCAATTAAGTACTTCTTTGTGCTACCGCTCTGTAAGCCAATAGATGTGAGAACGATGTGATGTTAAATGTACACTTGAGGCTTGTGTTCCTAACACAAAACTGTTAGTTACACCAATTCTTCTTGTGGATCGTAGCTTACTTATGACTCGGCGTACCGGGTAAATTACCCTTGTGGCAGTGGCCTCTCGGAGTTCATTGAATGATTAAACCCATCGTCACTTTTGGCTTGGGTCAACACAAAAAATATTGGATTCACCTTGGTCTAGGTTGTCCTATGAACACCGTACCTAAAAGATGGCTCTATCTAACTTGCTAATTGATTTTAATTATGTTTGGCTATTGGTTGCACACAGCTGGAGTGATGAGGTGGGGATATATGGTCCCACCAGTTTCTATTTAGAAGTTGGGTCTGCTTATTATGAATTACTAAAGTTTAGCATCCACAATTACAGAAATTAAACAACCAATCACACAATTTCAAACAATTACACAAAGCACCCGGTCGCTAATACATTGCGTGTGATAGAAATACTTAGTGTGCGTATTCCGTTCTGCACAAAAAGTTAGCACAATTCAAAAAAAATGTCCGACTTCTTTTTATCCTTTTCACTCAACACACAAGCACATGCAAATAAATTTACTGGTCTTGATCTTAGAAGTCGGATTTCTAAATCACAAGAAATTATTGTGTACAATTAAAATTGTTTCCCTAGAATTTCTTTTGACTTAGAAAATTTTGGGGTTTTTTTTTTTTTTTTTGTGATTAAACAAAATGAAAACAGTAGAGTTTAAAAATTATTACACCACACACTCGTAAAACGAGGGGAAAATAAAATTAAAACTCTCCTCACAAAATAAAAAAAATAAAAATAAAAATAAAAAAATAAAAAAAACTTTGCTCGATGTTTTGCAGGATCGTCCAATTTCTTCGAGAAGCGTGTAATCTGCAAAATCAAACACAAAATGAGATTAAAAAGAACTTAATAAAAATAATAATAATTTTTTGTTTTTTTTGTGAAATTTTTTTTTATTAGTCAAAATAAATCTTAAATTCAATTACACCGCTACCTTCCCCGACAACGGCGCCAAAAACTTGATGCAGGTTTAACTAACCTAAATTAATAGGTTAATTCAACCCACTTGTAATAACCGCAAGTGCATGGTATCTAACTGGTAGACAACGGCAAGTACGGGTCGATCCCACAAGGAAGGTGGATGCAATTGAAATTTATAATTTAATTTAAACTAATTTAAATGGAAAATGGGGTTACAACATTTTAAAACTAAACTAAAAATAAATTTAAAAATAAGAAAAGTAAAATAAAAGAAAAATGTGGATTTTGTGGGCTTGGACTCACCAATGAGTTAGCAAAAATTATTTAAATCTAAATTACTGAATTTAAAAACGAGAAGCTTTAGGGATGAGAATCCCTTGCTTACATCGAATATGTGATCGTTAAAATCAAATTAAATTATATCATGTTTCTATCAAACATTAAAAAATTATTTCAAGCAAAAGCAATTTATCAAAAACTTTCAAAAATAAATTGTAATTAACAATTAAGCACACAATTCAGTAAAATCAATCAAAATAACTTATACAACCCATTTAGTTTGTCGCAAACTCAATGTGATGGTACTCAGCAGTTGGTCCGAACACGAATCCCGAGAAAATGAAGTACACAAGCTCTGTGGTAGTACAGAGAGAAACTGGTGGTGCAAATAGCGAAAAACAGATTTTAAATCATTCCCGCGCCTCTGCTACAGTTCCTTTCGTTCCCAGCGCGACAGCGCCTGGAACACCGCTATTTTTCGCTCCTCGCGAGCTTCCTCCTGCTCCAACCTGGCTCCGGTACCTGCAGGAAGACTGAGGGTGAGGAAACAGTGAAATAAGGAAAGGAAACAGACAGAAAAAAAAGCAATAACAGAGAGCTTGCGGAGCCCTGTTTCTCCTGTCGCGGTGATTTGTGCCGCCTGCTGAAGCACCGCTTGCGACGGTGGTCGTGAGAGAGGGAGGCAGGAAGGGGCTCGAGACGAAGAGAGGCCGAGAGAAGAGGAGGAACAGTGGCGGCGGCGAGGCGGAACAGAGCCGCGGTGAGGCGGAACAGAGCCACGGTGAGGCTCTGTTTCGCGGCGTGGTGGTGGTTCTCGGTCTGTTGTGATGCAGGAACAGAGAGGGTAAGGTGGAGGAGGGAGAGATCGTGGAGAAGAGAAGAAAACAGGGAGCAGGGTCTGTGGCGAGGCAGAGGTCTGACGCGAAACAGGGTTGTCACTCCCCTGTTTCATGCTGGTGGTGGTGCTCAGGTGATGGTGGCTGAGAGAGAGTGAGAGAGAGACGACGAGATGAAGGGTGATGGTGGTGATGGCGAGGCTCAGTAGCGAGGTGATGTTTTTAACGTGAAACAGGGTTGTCACGCCCCTGTTTCACGGTGATTAGTGGCGGTGGTGGTCTGTTTCGTGGTGTGCGGGGTGGCTGATGGTGGGAGAATGAGATGGTAGTGGTGGCTGTGTGGACAGGGGAGATGAGCAGGGACAGGGAGATGCTCGAGTGATGGTGGCGGAGATCGGTGGTGAGTGTGATGAAAATCACTTTGTGAGGAAGATGCTTTGATTTTCTGTAAATTTTATTTTCCCTTCTCTTCCTCCCCTTTCTCATCCATTGAATTTTTGTATTTATAGATAATTAGGAGAAAATGAATATAGACAAGTTCAGGGGAGGGTTCAATGAGTGATTTAAGATAAAAATAAATGAGAATCTTGAATAATTTAGGGAATGTGTCTAGGGTTTGATTGGGCTTAGCATTGGATTTGGATTTAAGTTATGGGCTTTGTTTTGGGTTTAAGAGTTTATGGGTTAGGTTTTGGGTTTAAGGGTTTTATTTTGGGTTTGGTTTGAGTTTAGGTTTTGGGTTTAGATGTGTGACCCTTTACTTTGTACCACCGCTAGAATCGACCAATTGTCGTTCCTTAACTTGTCGCCTTAATATGATTTCATCGTTTACGCTCAAATTCCTACAGAGACATGAAAACGAAATAATTACTATAAAATATAATAATCGAAACACTAACATGTATAAATTGAGGGATATATTATGTAATAATTATGTGAATATCAGACGTGAGGATGAAGAAATGAGCAAGCGGAAGCTCATAGACAACAAGTCGGGCCAGGCTAGAGAAACATCCAATTACGTTGGATCCAGAGCCGTGACCCCCCTCAATTATAGCCTTTTAGACGTCATGAATTCCATGAAAAATTGGGAAGATTTGAAATGGCCCTAGAAGCAGCGCAGAGACCCCTCCAAACGTGACAACAACAAATATTGCTCATACCACAAGGAGGGTGGCTATGACACCAACGATTGCAAGAGTTTAAGGTACAAGATTGAGTATTAGATCCGCAGGGGCAAGCTAAAGGAATTCCTGGGCTCCGAGAAGCGACCTGAAAGACCCAGGGACCGAGGGAGTCAATCAAGGAAATAGAGAATGAGACTCTGGGCTTAATCTATGTGTTCATGGAGTCGGATTGGATGAAGACCATTCGAATAGGTCCTGCAAGCAGAGTCTACTGGAGATGCGAACACAACCTGCAAATGATGACAAACGCGTTTACTACTCGAGGGTGCAAAACCCCATCCCCACCTTAACCTTTACAGACAAGGACCTCGAAGGAGTCTGAGCACCGCATAATGACGCTCTCGTCATATCGGTCCCCATTGCATGGTGGGAGGTAAAGAGAGCTTTGGTAGATATGAGAAGCTCACTCAACGTCTTGTTCTACAACCATTCCGAAATATGGATCTCAATGAGGAGAACCTGGCGTCTTCAGACCGCCTGCTGATTAGATTCAGCGGAGAGAAATGCTTCCCGATCAGGAAGATAAGGCTAGTAGTGGTGGCAGAAGAACCACAACTGATAAAGGTCCTATTCCTAGACTTCATAGAAGTAGACACGTCGTCTACCTACAACCTTATCTTGGGAAGACCATGGTTCCACCTGATGGAAGCAGTAGTCTCCACCCTTCATCAATGCGTTAAGTACACTGCTAACCACTCTGAAGGAACAATACATGGAGACCAGCCTATGGCACGAGGTTACCATTATGCCGCATAGAAACAAATAGAATATTCCCAGATCCAACTGGATCCCACAATGCAATCTGAAATAGAATCAGACCTTGTGAATGTGGACGCATCACTCCACTCGCACGAGATCCCAACAGCGTTGCCCATTTCAAAAACGGGGGACAGTCAAGCAATACAGGAGCAATCCGCTCTTCAACCCAGCAGAACGGAGAGGCAATGCAGATGGGAGTACGACCCCCCCCCCCCCCCCCCGCGACATTTCATCGACGCGGAGATTAACTCCCACACAACGTTTACTCTTCAGTAGCTTTAGAGACATCAATAAAACTTGGCAGTTCGCTGACAGTATCAACGATCCAACAAAGGCCATGCGAATTCACTTCAGGGCCGGGTCGACTTCTCTCCGCCAAAGTTAGTCTATTTCAGTTGTTTATTTCCCTTTTCATAGTCAATGTAGAGTTTTAGTTCTTAGAGACTTATGTGATTTGCAATCATTTAAGAAATAAAGAAATAATTACGCAAACACACTCTATTGATTACTGGAAAGATGTGACAACGGGCGCCCTGAGGTGGATACAAAAGACTACATACTACGAGCATCTGAATCCAATGCGACATAAAGTAAATACTCGCTAAAACAATCCGACTACATAAGAAGACTCGGAAGCAACAACAATGGTACCCCATGTAAACTTTGCCCAACGACTTCTCCGAGAAACTTGTCCCAAGATCAAGGACAAATGTGAGAAAAGGGGCTGAAAATACGGAGCAATCGGTTGCTCCGCCAAATCACCCCAAGAAAGTGACCCGACAACGGCAATGCAGACCTTGCGACTAGTTGCAGACTTCCTCAAAGGGCTTCCAGTCTCTCGAAGGAGGTAGAAGATGGTAGACAAGGATGGGCGCAAACGATGAAGCAGTTAAGGTCTCACAGTGATGCCAAGAGAGGACACTTTTCCCATGCGCGATACTCGGGGTGACTCTGAGATACCACCCCCGGAGGTAATGACGCATCTGTCAACACTTCGATCAACCATAAACTAGCCGCATGAACCATCTACTTACAAACAGAACAACACAAGGTAACATCAAAGCGAATAAATGACAGACTCATCCCTTGGGAGTGAGTGCATGCTTCTTCTTCACAAAATGAGAAGAAATTACGAGATCACGGCGAACAAATTAGGTGCTCACTCATAGCAGGTGACCACACATAACAGCGATTCTCATCGTGACTCATCGATACAAATGTCAGAACACTCAAAGACCCCGACAATGAAGATGTCCCTTCAGCCTTTGGCAAACCCAAAGCATTTTCTTCAAATAAGAACATTACAGGAGATTCGTTTTGCATAAGATAATGCCTTGAACGATGAAGAAACACCATTAATTAGACCTAATGGTTCACCAAATGGGGGCTTCAGCATTAACTATCAGCATTAATACCGTATGGGAAACGAGGAGACGACGGTTCCCAAGGAAACTGCATGATTCCACGTTTGTCCAATCAATGAAGCTGCGCACAACTCCATTAATTGAGGGGGAGTGACTGATACTCAACCGTCTCGCAATCTACATTGTACACGTGCAACCATGCGATCTACACCATACACGTAGCATATTTCATACAAAAAAAATTCAGCTCTTGCTCTACAGGCCTATGGGCTCGACCCACTATTCAAACAATATTCTACCGTGTGCCGGACATGAACATTGGAAACCCTAGTCATTACTGACACACGACTCACACCTGCATATCACCAGCTGATTTAAGGTACTTTTGTCTCTTCATAATTCGTCCTTACAATGCACTCCGCTTGCGGATATAGTCTTGCACAATCGTAGTTGGTGGAGCCCCTACCTGGCCAGGCAAGCTTAGTCAGCTTTGGCTGACGACGACGACGACTTCTGATTCACCCCGACATCTAGTCCGCCCAGTGCGGACGTCGATGGTTTTGGAAGTGGGATTTCAATAGCGCTATCATGCCTGGTAACGACAACTCGCCAGGGACTGTTGCATCTTCATGGACAACGGTCGCCGAACCCGATCGGGTAAGCCTAGCTGGTGATGACTGGCAAGACAACTTCTTATCAAAGCCCAGACCTGTAGCCCCCACTGCGCGGGTGTAGATGGTTTGGAAGGTGGGAGCCTAGTCAGTCTCGAACTGATTATGACGGCTCGCCACGGGACCATTGCTTTTCTACAAACTATGGTCGCTGAATTACCAATCCCATACCTGTAGCCCCCACTATGTGGGTGTAGATGGTTTGGAAGGTGGGAGCTTAGTCAGTTTCGAACTGATTCCGACTGCTCGCCACAGGACCATTGTTCTTCTATAGACCATGGTCGTTGAATTACCAACCCCGGACTTGTAGCCCCCACTGCAAGGGTGTTGATGGTTTGGAAGGTGGGAGCCTAGTCAATCCCAAACTGATTCTGACGGCTCGCCACGAGACCACTACTCTTCTACAGACCATGGTCGCCAAAAATTCCCAAATTTGTAGCTCGATGCGCACGGGTGTAGATGATCTGAAATGTGGGAGCCTAGTCAGTTTCGAACTGATTCTGACGGCTTACCACGGACCACTGCTCTTTAGCATAGTCGTCAAATCCCCTTGTCTCAAACTTGTAACTCGCTACGCGCAGGTGTAAATGGTTTGAAAGGTGGGAGACTAGTCAGTCACGAACTAATGTCGACTTCTCGCCACGGGATCATCGCTCTTCAATAAACCATGATTGTCGAATCCTCGCTACCCGAACTTATAATCACTACAACAGATTAACGTTGCTTTACGCGAAGATAGGGGAAAATGTGCCGGTTTAGGTCATTAACGGCATTTTAACAAAGCGTCAGTAAAAGTATGTGCCGCCAAAAGATTAACGTTGCTTTACGCGAAGTGCCGGTTAAAATGACTATTTACGACGCTTTATAAAGCGTCAGTACAGCTTATATGAGCGCCGCCAAATAAATGGATACCTCAATTCCCAGTTTGATAGAAACGCCGTATGTATTACCTTTTAATGGCGCTTTAAAGCGCCGGAACAGATAGTTTGCGACGCTTTTAAAGCGCCAGTTATGTTAACAAACCTGTAAAAATAACTTCCTTACCACCTTTTAATGGCGCTTTGAAGCGCCGGAAAAGAGCTTTTTGGCGACGCTTTGAAAGCGCCGGTTGTGTTAACACCTTTTAATGGCTCTTTGAAAACGCCGATTATGTCAACATATCTAAAAAAATTCAATTTCCAGCTGAGCTTGTGCTTCCTGAGCCCGATGTTGGTGCCCGGTTATGCCAACCTGCTTGTACACATTTTTGGGGGGTCCTGGTGGTGGGGGCGGCTGATAAGGAAGGTCTGGCAAGCCTCTTGTAGCGCCTTCCCTTAAAACTGGAATACCAACAATTATCAGACTAACTTTCATTGCAATCTGGGAAGGGAAGAGAGTGAAAGTCATTTTCATTCCAACTAAGCATTACCATGTTCGTACACTTGAATTAGAAACACATTCTACTTATTACTATGGTAAATTTACATGTAACCGTAGAAATTGAAATAGTAAAATAATAACACTAAGAACAATAAGTTGATAGTTTATACTTCAAACTGTAGAAGAGAAAAACAACAATTGAAACAATAGAAAGCTTTCAACCAAACATTACATATTGCTCAAGTGTAAAACCAATTGTCAGATTACCTTGGACTTGTATGTTATAGAATACCCGCTCTTCTACAAATCTTAGTTTACTTGGAGCAGTAGAAATTAAGTACTAAAAATCCCTTGATTTAGGTAAGTGTAAGCTACATGCACATTGGGATCAAAGTGTAAACATAAGTTGTACCAATGGACAAAGTTCTTAATATGAGAGAAGTTGGTCCACAATGCGATGTAAGTTCCTGCTTGAAAGGGCCGCTGAACCTATACTCATAGCTTGGTGTGATTTTCCAAAAGCCCACCTGAGACCCGTCGGCGTTGCTACCCACCCATCCATGTACCTTATTTTCATCATTTCTAGCAGACCACTGGTACTTGTCATCAACCTGCATATGCATGAAGACAAGGGACCAACATGTTGTTAGTAACCTTGATCAAGCTGCTACAATGATTTCATATCCATCCAACAATCTGAAATCAGGCACATCTAAAACCAATCTTAAATACCTTCTTATTAACTTGCGGATCAGCTGGATTGATGATTTGAACCGCCTCTTTATATTCTAAGAGATTGCCTTTTTTACGATCAGCATTCGTCGGCATTTTGGCCTGACACACAGGACTGAATTTAAATCTAGATCAGGACAAAAAACCTTATGTTATCTGTATATACCATTTAAATCAAGAACCTATATATAACATTTAAATCAACTTCTCCCCAATTGTGGCCACTGACAGAAAGTTGTTTCTCTGCTGGTGTTATCCCAAAATTATTTTGGAAAAATGTTGTCAAGGTACTGACGTCCTGCAAAAGGGAAATAACAAACTCAGCGACCATAAAAAGGCATGTGAATTCTAAGACCGCCTGATAATCCCCAGTAAAGGATACTCTCTCAAGGGTTGAGACCTGTATATGGATCCTAATTTCCCTTTCTAACTGAGAAGAGAATGAAATTCAAGGGTGAGTGACTCACCACTAACAAGAAATCCAAATATTTAGTAGTTTAACCTCCAAATAATACAAAATAGAATATTGATTCCTATGTGTCAAGACTTAGTACTGCAGAGCAAAATCCCTGATTGGGGCTTGGTTCATGAAACTAGCTATACATAGTCAAAGTAAATGATTTTGCAAAACACTATGATTATCCGTTTTTTTTTTCTCTATCTCAAAAGTTGCTTGGTAAGACATTTTGAACTTTCTATCCCTACCCACCACAAACACTTACCCTTTCTTGAGGTCAATATAGAATCCTGATAGTACTACAAAATTTGAAAATGCTCAGCTGCAACAACAAAATTGATACATTGCCCAACAGTATGAACTATAGTGTTATTGTATGGTTCCTGATATGAGATTTTGTATCTTCCAAGTCTTGATGAATAATGATTGTGTATCATTCTCTCTTTTCCATTTCTCATCTCACTAACCTGGCATAGTTTAATTAAATTTTTCGTAGTATTTTAAATTTAATGAAATACTAATCAAAATAAAGAGTAACACTACGATTGTACCAAGTTCCAAGTGAACCAAAGAGGGCAGTGAGAGTAGCCATGATGAAACAAACTTGTTCACGGAAGCCAGTGAACTTGTAATTCAAGCCATCTTTTATTCGAACCGCAAGCTGGTAAGACCTAGGAACCTTCATCCATGTCACACCATCAACATCAGCTTTTTCAACTTCAATTGCTTTCCCACCTCCTGATTTCTTCCATGCGATTCCCCCTGAATGAACTCTCATCTGTCCCGGATTCTGCAATTCCACCACAACAAATTTGAAACCCTAAATTTCCATTACCGTAAACTAAAATATAAATTGGATGAGAAAATATTTCTTCTCTAAGCATAATACCCAAAATCATAGTAAGAAGGTAAAACTTCAACCTTGGAAATCAATAGATAAAAAATTACAACTGAAACCCTACACTTGGAAAGATATCAGGTATGTGAAGCATTCAAATTTGAGTGAAGGGTACAATAATTTGGGGTTAGGAAGCATTAAAATGGCAGAAATTTACAAGCAAAACCTAACATCAGAAGATATCATGGCAGACACAATATATGCTAAACCAAAGATTCTCTCCACAACAGAGAAAGATAACCCAAGACCCCAATCCAAAAAACCTAGAAATTTACACTAATCCAACATTTCACTTCCATTATCATCAAAACAGGGCTACAAAGAGTCATTTTAACTCAGAAACCCTAGAATTTCATAGAAAATTACTCCTTGCAACTTGCAAATAAAATTGCAAGTTCAAAATGCAAATTGCAATAACAAACTCTAAATGCCAATGACCATCCTACCAACTTGCAAAGATCCAACGCATCACGCCAGCCCGGCACCCGATCTTTCCCGTATACAAGCACCCTGACCACAAACCAGCACGTAACAGAGCAGCAACAACACGCAGCAAAAATTCAGCACTCTGTCCAGCACAATGGACTGCAGAATTCGCTCTCCACACAGCAATCTGGGCCACAAATCAGCATGTAAAAATCGCCAGAGTAACACCAAAAAACTCAATATTCTGTCCAGTATTAATAATGCATTTCTGAATTAAAAGAATTGACAGACCACAAATACCTGTCCACCGCAATATGCACTGGAATATTGAGCACTGCCTTGCCCATACAAAATTCCAGAATTATATTAAAACAGTCTTTACTCCCCTGTTTTTCCAGATATCTGTTGTTTTACCTTCTCACAAAAATCATCAAAGTCAACACTGCTTCATTAACATCATTGGGCAAGTCCCTCAACAATTCACAATATGGATCAGATTATGAAAACCCTTTAAACAATAAAAGATTCAAACTGATCCAGTCAATGCCACAATCACAAATAAAAAACCCATACAACAAATTACCACAATCACAAATAAAAAATCAATAAACCAACACATAAGTCAGAAGTTTTGAAGCAAACCCACCCTCGAAAACACACTCTCCGCATGCCCATCTCTGATCAGCTGAGCAACATCATCTTGCCTTATGAAGAGCACCAACACTTGCAACAACAAAACAAAACTAAAGAAACCCAATTAACATATTAATTCAACCAACCACAAAATGCCTAAAAGAGATTTCAGACAGAACTTAGCTGATTGAATGTGTACCACCACAACCACTCACAGAGAAATGCTACCTTCTTCATCTGTATACAAAGATTACAACTTCGGTTAAAATGACATTTACAACAATACTTGAAGTACCAATTAGCATACACATATAAAGGTGATATGAAAAGAAAATTTCCTTCTTCTGGATGGGAGCTCTCAGAAGCATTGTTATTACTAGGAGCAGGTGCAGGAGTAGTGGCAGGGCCAACAGGCTTCTGTTCAGTCATAGCTGCTGCCACCTTTGCAGCATTAGCAGGTGCTACTTTTCCACCATTAATAGGCACAATACACAGAAGCTGAGGGTCTTATTCCCCTTCATCACTTTAACACGAATTCCAAATTTCAACAGTATAAGGTGTGAAGATAAGAAAACAAGCCAAACATTCAATTCAACAAAAAGACAAAGATTACAATCAACGAGGAAATATTAAATGTATACTGATCAAACTTACAATTGAAGCATATGACTTCTTAACCAGCATGTAAGAAAATTATAACAATAAAATAGCAACGCAATGAACATAACCCTTTCATATATTTATAGGTAAAACAGTTACAAAGAACATATACTACATTCTTCTATAACAACAAGACTAATCCAAAAAAGGAAACAACTAATCCAAAGAACAACAAGACTAATCCAAAGAACATATACCACATTCAGATATATATACATCCAAGTATAGCACATCGGCAGCCACTTCAAACCAATAGACAAGGATCAAATAAGGAAACAACTATTATCACTGATGGCATACAAAACACATCCTAGTTATTATCACTTTAAAAAACTCACCGCTAATGTGCCTCAGATCCACCATTGTTTTGATCAGTTAGTCTCCTCAATGTATGCATCATCATGGCCATATCCTTCTTCATTTTATTCATTTCATCACTGGCCACTTTCTTGTAGTCTGCCAACTCTTGTTTTGCCACTATCTTGTAGTCTGCCAACTCTTGTTTTGCTTCCGCAGCCTCTTTCCTTGCAATCTCAATCTATCGCCTTGCTTCTTCTATAGCTTGAGATCCAAAGCGACAACTCGTACCGTTTTCAGATGTTGGCGTGATCCCATGTCCCCTACAACGTACACGTCCAGGACTGTCTGGCCCGAATACTTGAGTAAAAATGTGGTCATCATCTAAGGAGTTTAATCCCTCTTCTCGTTGCACAATAAGATTTTGTATCTCTTTCTAAATTTAGAGACACATTTAGTTAGACCGCCTTTCTTTGAGTGGATACATCTGAATATGATCCATCTTTGCTTGTATAAGCAAGCTCAAACATCCAAATACGAGATGGGCGAACTCCTGTCCTTTTCATCTGGCAACAATAGAAAACGTACACAAATGAGTAACTATATTTCTTACTAAGTTGATATTCAAATCAAAAATCTCAAACATTTTGTACTTTTTTTTTTTTTTTTTATTAAACCTCCAGTGTGGAGGGGCACCTCTGGAATGCCAGACCTTTATTACTTATCAAAAAAATTGATTTACAATCAATACGGGAGTACATGATGACTTTACCCGTGATATAACCAAAACAAAAAATTGGGCCGCATCCGAAAACCAAAATGCATAAAGCCAACATATCACCAATGCTGGCAATGAAAGATTCTGACTCTATGATCCACAACCATATGTTTTATCCTCCTCCTTGTGGCCTTATTGCCAATCCCACGTGCATTCCAAAACATAAAAATTTTCAGCATCTTAAGCGCGGGAGGAAGATTTCCCCTCTTAATCTTACGACGCTTGCCCGGAAGGACCGCCGGATTGACTTTGTTCTGCAGATCCTTATCGGAATGCGCCCCCAAATTTATATCATTAATAGCATGTGATTCCGGCCCCAACTCCGATTCCGACGCCGCCTCGTCACCATCATCTGTGGCGCTATCAATTGTATTAGTGGTCCTAGATTGTTTCTTTAGTCGCAAAACACGGTTCTCCTCAAACAGCTGGATGGCGACTTCAAAAAAGCGCTCGTCCTCGTCGTTCCTGGCTGCCGCGGGCTCTGAAAAATTACCAGTTACCGCGGATTGAGCGCGCTTGGCCATAACCTCTGTCAAACGTTCCATCACTGTCGGCTTTACCGTGGCAGCCTCTATTTCCTGTATCATTTCACTCGATTTTGTTTGCGTCACTAAAGAATCACCAACGGCGAGCAAGACGCGTGCTGTCTGAGGTAGCACGTCCCCTGGGTTGGGGCCGTGGAGAGGCTGGGGTCATGGACTGGGAGGCCGTGGGCAGGCCGTGCTCGGACGTGGGCTGAGGTCTGACTGCTGTCCTGCTCGAGTCATGGATGGGCTGTGGACGTGATCAGGCTGGACCCGAGGAGTTCCCAGAGCCGTGGTCTGGCTGAGACCGTGATCTGATGTAGGGCTTTGACTAGTGGTGAGCGCATTCTGTTTTGGGCCGTGAGCTGGTTGGGGCGAAGCCACTCCTAATTCCCCTGCTAATGCAGCTCGTGTCTCTGATCCAGGATGTCCCAATTGAGCATCCCCAAAGTCATCGTGCGACCTTGCCACAATGTGATGTTCCGGGCAGATATTGTCATTTAGCATGTCGTCGGAAAGACCACTCTTGGCCCCTGAGATTATGTCATCTGTTGGTTGTGTCGGTTGTTCTTGAATTTCAATAGCATTTGCAATCTCCGAAGTTGTATATCCCGCCTCTAGGAGGCATTCTTCCGTAGTTTCTGTAACCTGCTCAGCACTAACATGAACCATGTTCTCACTCTTCTCTGCATCAATGTTTGCAGTGAGCGACTCAAATTTGTTTGACAAAGCCACCTTACCCGGATCCATGGCCACCGGCCTTTTCTCCCCACCTTCCTCATTTATCTCCTCCCCCTGACTATTCGTTAAACTACTCGGACCTGCTGCAGGATTGAGAGGCTTAGTTGTTTTGATAACGGGGACATATTGTTGCTTGACAGTGTTGGGTTCAACCTTTGGCTTGGTCAGCTTCTCATTACCAAGATCCGAGGCATTCCCTCCGCCCTTAAGACCCAATTTTTTCCTACAAAACTCTTCTTGGTGCCCTATCAGAGAACAAAAATCACAGTATTTGAAACCAGGATATTCTATCTTCTGCCAAAAACCCCTATTGTTGGCCCTGTCAATCCAAACTCGGGTTGGTAATTTCTCGGCCAAAGTCATCTCCATGCAAACACGGGCAAAGCCCGGGCGTGACAAACAACGAGTATGATCATCCATCCGCAAAAAACCACCAAAAGAGTTTACAATTGCTTTTAAAATAGGAGGACGAAATAAATGTAAAGGTAAATTAGGCAACTCTACCCATAACGGCACCGAGATCGGGTCCTCCTTCAAGCTGAAACCATCATGCCATCGAAAAGCTTTGAACCGAACTCCACGAATCAAAAAGGAGTCTCTCGACAGTACTTTCTTTGCTTCCTCCTCAGATTGAAGGCGGACTAACACGTGTCGTTGATTTAGTAAACCGAGTGAGAAATCGCCTAAAATGCCCCAAGTTCTGTGAATCGAATCTCGAATATCTGCCAAAGTTGGTCGATAACTGGAGAATTTTAGGACAATCACGTGTTTTTCCATGAAAGCTTCTCCATGGACTTCATCCGTGGCCGTGATTTCGATTGCTGGGGCCCCCTCTTTGCGGAAACGGGTTCCTTCGACCAGAGTCTCCGCAGCGTCTACCACCAAAATTTTTCCCAAAATCTGGGCGAAAGAGGGCTTAGAATCCCCATGACCCGGTCCCGTGGGGGGAGGGGTGGAGGCTGGGGCCGTGCCCATCACATCCAGATCGGATGGCTGCTGTCGTCGGCTCACCCCGTACCTATTTCTCGTGCGCCAGCCGTCGGGACCAGGCAGAGAGAAAGGTGACAAGACGATCTCGCGGCCGTGAAGCGTCCAAGGGGCGGCCGATCGATCTCGTGGCCTTGAAGCGTCCAAGCGGCGGCCTTGAAACGTCCAAGCGACGGTCGGATCTAGCGGCCTGGATTGGTGGCGGGCTCAGTCGCAAATCGCTTCGTTGCTCAAGCCGTCACAGGCCGGTCGGTCTCGCGAAGCGACCTCCAATCGGCTGTCGATCCTAGCGGTCGGGATGGCGGCGGCTGCTGGTTCCCAGCCCCAGCAGAGCCCCTCGCGGCGGCTGTTCTCTCTGGTGTCGGCTGTTCTCTCTGCCAAACCCTAAACTCTCTGGTGTCGGCGGTTCTCTCTGCCAAAGCATACCCTCATTAGTATGGCAAAGGATTTTTCTGCCTGCATGATGAAGCATTTGTTGTGTGTCACGCCTTTCTTTATTTTTATCACACAATTCCTGAATTTATTAAAAACGGATTCGAAAAACTATGTCATCAAGAATTAAGGTTTGGCTAGTATATTATAATCAAGTGTGATATTAAGGTTTAGATACATACCTTAACCTTTGGCGTTCCACAATGTTCAATTATCAACCATTTCCAATCTTCTTCTTTTACAAATGGTGGTCGATTTTGAAGTTGTTCCTCATTTGTCTCATGTGTATCATAATAGTCTTTCTTCAATTCAGATCGGTAGTCCCTCCATTTTTTTCCCATTTCCTTCATTAACAACTTCTTTACTTCTGGATCATCCCCTATGTCGAACTTCTCTTGAATAAAAGAGCAAATTTGATAAAATCTAGCATATGTGACCAATATATATATATATATATATATAAACACATATTATAATGATAAGATATATACGTACCAATAACGATTCAAGCATTTTGGCCTTTACATCTTTGTCAAGTTTTCTCCATGACGGCGCAACAATAGATGTAATTTGCATGTTTCGGACGACAATTCCTTGTTGAGACGCACATAATGACCTGTGCTCTCCTATTACACGATGTCTGTCATCAAATTCCAGACTCAGTTTTGATCCTTTTGGTAGACTTGCTACCTTCTGTCCCAATGCTCGTCCACGTGCTTTCCTATTCCTGGTGCTACCTATGTAAAGGAAATTATTAATGTTAAAAATTGTAAATTTTAAGTACAATTTCTATAAGAAAAATGGAGCTTATATTGTTTAGAGTGAGTAAAAATACCAGAAGACTGACTCAATATTATGGGAAGACTCTTTTGACCTATCATTTGTCGGTGGTCTTGGCGCCATACCTGAAAATGCACAAAAAGTGAGCTAGTGCCATAACATAATAATAATACATTATAGCATTTGATGACTATTCAATTACCATATTTCAAACATCAACTCTCTTATTTTCTTTTCCTCTTTTTTTTTGGTGTTATTTTCTGACAATGGAATTGTTTCCATTGGCAAATTAGCTCTATTCCATACAACATTATCCACATCATCACTTGGGGGGTTGTAATGCATCTGTTTCACCGTTTGTTGCCTCGTCTTCATGTAGTGGATATACAACATAGCGTTAACTATCCATGAAGATGTAATATTTGGCTCATATTTTGCAGTTAAAGACCAAGTTCTAGACCCACTAGCTAGAAACTTGTTTTATGTAATCACATAGAGAAACTAACTATAAAGAGTACATTTACAAGAAAATCTCTACATGCATGAATTGGTTATTCTCAATTAACCAACAACACCATCGACAAATAGGAGTTGTTTTGTTTGAGGTCATTGGTTTAAATCATTCGTTAACTCTTTGCCAACTCAAATTTCATCTAGATTATGACAACCTTGTTTAATAATGTATTATATTTAAGATCAAAGGCATTTTCCTATCTCAAGTGTAGTATTGCAATTGTATTTGTAAATTCAAACTCCAATTTATTATGCTATGTAATTAGTCCTCCAGCCTCCATGTACTATTTCCATGTAAATAGTTGTGTTATGATGTAATTGGTAAATGGCTTCAATATAAATCTCAAGGCTGATAAAAGAAAACTATCATAACAAGTTTTATGTCATGTTCCCTTGCTTTTCTGTTTGTGTTTTCGTTTGTTTTCTGTCTTGCTAAGAAGTATATATAATTATATATTGCGGCCTCGGTACATAGGTCTGCCATCTGACTACAAACCAGTATACCATATATCTAATTTTATTAAGAGTAGATACACAACAAAGGGAGCTGCTTGACCCCCTGTGTTGCCATTAACACTATCCCTTCCTTCATTGGTCAATTCACCTACTATATGTTTCAACCGAAGCTCCAATTAACTGATAGTACTACTACTAGCAGCAGATAAAGTAGTCGAACTCATGGATCTCTTGGGTATATCATACCACTTTCCCCCTGAACTCACAACCCTGATCAGGTTACTATGCTCCAACACTTTCCATCTCCTGTAATTTATCATTAGTGCTCATTCCCTGTCCAACCAACATACAGGTATCTTCTTCCTTATCGATGGACATTCCCAAGTCACACTCTTACCTCTACTCCTTCTGCAACATGCATCAAGGTCAAAGACTTGTTTATAATTGCTTGCTCATCCCCAGTAGCTACCACTTCAGTATTAGAACTAGTTCCAGCACCCAAATTGTTGCTAATCTTCTCAACAAAGGCGAATGAGCCTTGGGTTTGAAGGTGTGTTTCCCTACAGCCATGATCCATCCTTCACTGTCTACCTCTTGCAATGAAACTTTCTTTCCATTATCTTTCCACACTCATTGAACTGGATTCTTAGCATTAGTGCTACGAAGACAATTAGTTTTCGCATGCCCGAACCCTGCACAAACATTGCGCCTCGCATGTATCCAAGCATACTCAACCTCTACAGTCTCTGACAGTTGCACCTTAGGGTTCTCCAATTAAAAAAGAAAAATCCTCAACACATGCAAGCTAGTTATCATTGTGGAACTTGACAGGCAGCAATTCCATATTAAAATTATGAAATAAATACACTTATATGAGTGAGCTATTGATTTGGGAAAGTAGCAAAAACACATCCGTCACGCGTCTGACAAAAATCATGCAAGGTATGGATATTTTCAAGTGTCATAATCATCTATACTTATGTTTTATCACAGCCTACAGGGATGAACCATAGCTACATCAAGTTCTAATTTGTATATTGTTAATGATTGCTTAGTCTACAAGATGTTGATTATAATGAATTATAACTTGCTTACCATAAAATGAATGTGTGAAGTTCCTTTTTCAGTGCGCTATTAGAATTCAAGAGTTAAAATTTTTAATCTTTTTCTAAGAGCTAAAAGATAGTATCTTGTAACACTATTGTTCGAATGATTTAGTTTGAATACAAACGGAGACTTGGCTACTATCAGAGTTATGTAGGAAAATCACCCCCTTGAATAAGAAAATACCCTTGCTTTAGTTTTGTGATACGCAAAACCTAAACCCTTACTAAATTAATATTACTGCAAGCCTCAGACCATCATGCTTCAAGCTTGAAATTGTCATGAACAATCTCACGGCGAAAACAAAAACCAGTATAAGTAGGCTCTTATACTCCATACATGGCTTGTGCGGATGACAATGGCTAAAAATGCACAAAGAGCTGCCATATCAGCTCAAAAATTAATAATAAAAAAAATACATCACGAAAAAATACAAAGAAAAAGTAGTAAATTCAGCAAGAAACCATAGAAATCGGTTTAAATACATTTGGATGATCGAATTTGTGCGTAATAGAACATACATATGATGAAGAGAAGCAACGAAGAGAATCGAAAGTGATTATAAAAGAGGGATTCATCAAAAACCAAAAACCCTATATTTGGAAATCATCAAATAGAGATTCGATTGTACCTTAGAGTTTCTTCT
Source organism: Berberis vulgaris (assembly GCA_963556465.1). NCBI lineage: Eukaryota > Viridiplantae > Streptophyta > Magnoliopsida > Ranunculales > Berberidaceae > Berberis > Berberis vulgaris. The sequence continues at coordinate 44,125,494 of OY747128.1, read as the reverse complement.
CTTTGGTTGCTATTCGAATGTTCTTGAATGAGTACCACCACCACCACCACCACAATGTTTGAGAGATTTCAACAGAGATTCCAAGGAGATGAGAAGAGCGGTCAGACCGAGAGCGAAATAGGGAAGAGGGAAGGAGGGAGGAGGGAAGAGGGAATGAGCGAAGTCATGAAGGACTGGAAGCGCTAAGGAGAGGGAAGGAGGAAGGAGGGAATCGCGAGCGCAGCAGGAATGAGGGAAGTCGAGCGCAGAGGAAGGAGGGAAGTCAAATAAGTACCTACTAATCCGGCGTTTCACACCTCAAATACGGCGTTTTAAAACAAAATTTTATTTTTATTAGCAGGATGGATTCGCGGGTTTTTTTTCGCTCTTTACCGGCGCTTCTACAATAAACACTGGTATTGTTCGATCTTTCCCGACGCTTTTTACATCTAAAGCGGCGTTTTAAAAAACATAATTTTATTTTCATCAGCGGAATGGGTTGGCGGGTTTTTTTATCTTTACCGGCGCTTCAAAAACAAAGCGCCAGTATTGGTTACTCTTTACCGGCGTTGTGAAATAAAATGTCGGTATTGTTAGATCTTTACAGGCGCTTTTTTACATCTAATATGGCGTTTCAAAAAACACAATTTTATTTTCATTAGTATGGCGGGGTTTTTTATCTTTACCGGTGCTTTAGAAAATCAACGCTGATATTGTTATCTCTTTACCGATGCTTCATAAGAAAAACGTCGGTAGAGGGAGATCTTTACCGACGCTTCATTATAAACGCCGGTATTGCTTGAGACTCAGTTTATTACCGTTGATTTTTGTTCTTTGCCGGCGCTTGGTATCCCAAACGCCGTTATTGATTATGTTTAACCGGCGCTTTCATTGAAACGCCGTCATGAAAGTGTCGTTTTAGACTTCATTTTTTGTAGTGAGTCCATGTTGCGGGTTTAACCGGCCTAAATAAACAGGCTAATTTGACCCACTTTTAATAACCGCAAGTGCACGGTGTCTAACTGGTAGACGACGGCAAGTATGGGTCGATCCCACGAGGAAGGTGGATTAAATTGAATTTAATAATTTACCTAAACTAATTTGGAGAAAATGGGGGTTACAGTGTTTAAAAATCCGAGTTAAACAAAAGTAATAAAAATAACAATAAATAACAGAGTTGGAGGGAAACCACAATTTGCAAAATATTTTTCAAGCTCCTAAAATTATATTCAATTTTTCTTATTATTCCAATTTCAAATAAATGACTCTAGCAATATATAAACTCCTAGCATTAATTGTCTTTTTAGGGCAAAATTAATCACAAGTTTAATTATTTAATAAAAACTTGCTTGATTTATAACATAATACTTTTCTAACAACCTAAGATGCATGAGATATTAGGTGAAAGTAAAATATTATAAATCGCGAATCAATTAATATTAATCATGGAATAATAAAGTAAAATGAAATTAATTCTAGAGTTTGAGACTTAATTCAATGTGGTGTTACAGAGCATTCAACAGGGTGCAAACAGGAACAGGTCCAGTGTGGCTCAGCAGATCCCAGTGGGTGCAAATAGTACTGATCTTTCTTCCTCAATTCGAACAGAGAGAGAGGGGCGGGAAGACGTTGTGGGCGATCTGCTTCTGTCTGGTGGTGAGCAGGGACTACGACAAGAACTGATGTGGTCTTCCAACGACCGGCAATGATGTTCGGAGACGTCCGAGAAAGAGAGGCCGAGATGGAAGCTGTCCGGCGTGCGTGATTTTGCTTGGTTGAGATGGTGATGAGAATCACAAATTGTGAAGAAGAGGTTTTGGTATTCTGTATTTTTTTCTTTCCCTTCTATTCTTCCCCTTTCTTATTCATTTATATTGTATTTATAGAGAATTAGGAAAATGAACTTGGACAAGTTAAGGGGAGGGTTCAATGAGTGATTTAAGGCTTTAATCAAACTAGAATCTTGGATAATTAAGAGAATATGCTTTGGGTTTGATTGGGTTTGAGAAAATGAACTTGGACAAGTTAAGGGGAGGGTTCAATGAGTGATTTAAGGTTTAAATCAAACTAGAATCTTGGATAATTAAGAGAATATGCTTTGGGTTTGATTGAGTTTGGCATTGGGTTTGGGTTTACGGATTTGGTTTTGGGTTTGGTTTTGAGTTTAGGTTATGGGCTTAGGCTATTCTCACCTCCACTTCCTCTGAAGTCACCATCTGTGATTTATTCATTGCATTTTTCTTTGATTTCTTCGTTATTGCTCCGAATTCTACAAAAACACAAAAAATTAGTAATTAATTTAAAATAAAATAAAATAAAGATTAACAAAAATATAATAAGAGGTAAAAAAAATGTTATAATTATGTGATTATCAGTCCACTATGCTTGGACATAGATGGTGCAGAAGGTGGGAGCTTTAGACGGCTCGCCACACGACCACTGCTCTCTTTCGAAACAACAGCCGAAAAGATAAATTACAGCTCAAGCATCGTCTTCGCACTCACACGGGCTGACATCATATTACAAGCAAAGGCCGCTCATGCCAACCCATAAATTGTTCCGCCAACACGCAAACGAGTACTACATGGAATGCCAGCCCAAGCTTGTGAAACCTGTTTCGGAACAAGCACTCTAATTTAGAGACAACGCATGTGTTCGACTATAACAGTTCACTCATGTCAGCAACCTTGATCGATAGTCAGATAGGCAAACGAGTCCCCTGCGGCTTACCTTAAGAATGGGTCACTGCAGGGCAGCATAGCCCGCTTCTGAACCATTCGCGAAACGACCACTATTGGATGTAACTAAGCAACAGTGACTCTGAATCACTTGCAACGCAAAGGGTCAAACTCTCAACAGCAAATAGACCACTCGACTTCCTATTGACCCAACCAGCCTTTGCCAAAGTAAAACGACAAGGCTGAATGGAAAGTGCGCAATAGGGAAAATGAACATAAAGCGGATACAGAACGTATTTAAGATAAATCTGTTTTCATTAACAATTAAAGCAAAATAGGTACAAGGGTATAAGTCTATCCCTCATCAAGAGAGGATACAGAAACAAAAGAGCTAAGCTTAACGGATGAGGGAGCAGGAGTTGCGTCCGTACTCGCTGCAATCTGAGCATCATGATCTGGATCGCCCTCTTCGTCTGATGACAAAAAAATCACTGATAAGTCTACATACGACATCTTCTTATAGCGATCGAGGTTTCATTCTGGATGCTCCTCTTTCATCAGCGCCAGCAGCTCCAATCTACCGTGCACAACCCAGTGAAATTCACACTTGCCTTGTTCCTTGATAAGCTCTTCCTCACGCGTCTTCGCTTCAGCAAATTCACGTTTCGGCAGCTTCAGCTTGCCTGTCACCGCGTCGACCTGAGATTGCTCCATAGTCAAATTAATCTTTACAACGTTGAGCTCATGTTGTTCCAATTCAAGCTGGTCATTGGCTTTCCTCGCCTCCCGAGCATTGAACTCCACATCGGAATCCAACTGTTGTCTCTGAACAGCTCAGTCAGCCTCTTTTAAGGCATTCTCCTCAGCGAGAGACCGCAATTCAGAACGCGCCTTAGACGCAACTTCCTGCGCAATTTCCAGGTCGCGATGGGTCAGATTCAACTCCTGCTTGAATCTGCCCCTCGCGGATACCGCCTCTGATAGGTCAGACTCAAGAGCTTATAGGCAAACCCTCTGAGTCTCAGCGACAACGGCCGACTGTTTTAGCTTCCTCTCCTCAGCAGCTCAATTTCATAAAGCGCGTCAGATCACAACCTCTGCATGTTCGAGAAGACACGCTCCATGGTGTACACCCTCTCATGAGCCGCCTCGACTTCCATCGATGACCACCTGGCTCAAGTGAGACATTCCCAGCATAAGGTACTTCAAACCCTTATCCATACGCCCTTCTACTGTATCCTCCTCGGGTTTTGGAGCGTGATCCATCAGCTAGCTATGACGCTGCTTATATGCTTGTTCGAAACATAATCCACATCAACCTCCTAGTGTCAGACCTGAGTGCTCATCTTTACTAAGTCCAGGGCAAATAGACTTATCCGCGCATCCAGATGAAGCTCTCCCGAATGAGGAATTACGCAAGCACTACCCTTCGTAGTCACTACTGCTCTCAGGCCCTACTCCGCAGCCTTTCCTTTGTCACCAACATCTGACCCCTTAGTGCGAGACGGCTTAACAAAATTCGAAGGAGAAGGAAGCGAGTTGTTCAATGGACTTTCCATCACCTTGAGATGCGGTCTGGAGCGAGACGGGGAACAATGCAGACTGTGAGAAACTTGGCCTGTGTCGCCACGACCACTATCGAACAACCCACCAGTGGGACGATTTGTTTCCAGAACCTCAGGCAAATCCTCATCAGAACCTTCTATCAGAACGATCCCGGGGAATCAACACCAGTAGAAGCCGCCATGGCAGCCAACATCAGCTTAGAGCTTCTACCTGCAAGGCACTGAGATTCGATGCATTTAGTGCTAATCGCAGGTGGTCCTTCTCCCAGTAAGACACTTCGGTCTCCGCCTTGGTAAGCCGATCTGATTCACGCTCTTCACTAACTTGAACGGATCATTTGGAAGATGACTCAGTCCTAACACGGGATTTCTTCAAACTAACAAAGGAAGCAAACGTATCAGACATCCCCTCCGTGTCAGACAAAACAGAAGCCTTGACTCCGATGGCTTTCCTTTTCCTAAAAGGGGCCCACCTTCAGACTTAACTCGCGACGACCGGTAAATAGTGGGGGCCTCATGCCAGTTGTCCCACAGCCCACTACGAATGAAGTTGGTAACACATATGACCTCCTCCACATTCTTTGTCGGCAAATCACAAAATTTCTTCGTAGTGTTCCACTCATCTGGGGTAAGAGGAGTATTGGAAAACCGTCCTGTGAGAAAACATGAGCAACGATTAGCATACAATCAAGCATAACATAATCGGAAGATAAAACTACACTTACGAAGTGGCTTGAACTCTCGTTCGAAACGACCCTTGAACTAGAAATACTTTGAATCCGCAGGAGCCAAGAATCAATACTGCTGCCAGGACTTGAAGTCATCAGGAAAATTCTCAAAACAAGTCGGTGATGTCATCTTACAAATAGCGTGATCGTTCAGGCAAGGAGAAGTCAATAACTGGATCACCCGCGGAGTCACGCGGACACCAGTTTCCTTCGCTCTAATCAAGATGAGAAGAACGATTTTGTACCATTAGGTACAAACTGGATAGGAGGAATTCCAAGGAAATCCAAAAAATCCCAAATCATGTCAAGAATAGGAAAGCGGACTCCAGTTTGGAGCATCCCGCGGTGCAAACAGATGAACTTCGCAGGCGGAAACATTGGTGTCTGATCATCTTTCAGCGCATATAATGGCAGGTCTTTAGGGACCCCGAACTTCGTTCGGATTTCAGCAAGGCCCGATTCAGATAGCAACATGTCTTCGAAAAACTCAAGGCGCTTGGCCAAGGTCGCGTCATCAATATTGTTTTGGTGAGCCATAAAAATGATGAACAATCTTTTCAATCAGAAGATGAACAGAGCAAAATCTCTAAAAGTAAAGAAAATAGAAGAGTTAGTCTCCGCACAAAGGAAGACCTAAATAGGGATTGGGTTCCCGCCTCTTCTCCACTGAACCGACGCACATTCAATTAATGAAGCGCATGACTCAAGCAATTATTCAGACTCAATCATCATGAGCGGCGTATCTTTTCAAGAAGTGACTTAGCGTACCGATGTGATGGCCCACTAACTCGGGGGGAGTAGCTGATGATACACCGAAACGGTCCCAACTATGCATCGTACACATGTCATAATGATCTTGAGGAATAACAGGCCTTAGCATCAGCCCAACACTGATCCATCCCGAGCGGTTCTAAGCCCGCCTAATGCAGTCAGCCCGACGGACTTGAATTCTTACAGCCTGCTAAGCCCACGTGACACACAACTATCCTCAATACCCGTAAGCCCTGCTAAGGCAAGTATCTCGATAATCAACTTCGGACGGGCAAGTACAACGACTCTTTGCTTCCTACTAGGAAGTAAATTCCAGAGTATGTATCACATATGGAGACTTCTACCTATAGATTACTCTCAGAACGGGAACTATCTTCTGCGTATTTAGAGCACAAAGCTAACAAAGAAACTTCCCTTTACAATACGACTCCTAATTATAGAAGGATATCGACAAAAATTGTGATATCCTTGTGTGGACGGACCTGAGGGGGAGTGCGGGAGAGGCCCGTGATGGCGAAGCCCAATAGGCCCGTGGATTTCAAGAGGGGTTGGGCGAGCTACCAAGGGGAGATTATAGTTCCACATCGCTTAGGTGAGGGAAGGGGATATGCTATATATGTACAAGGTTGGATCTACAAAGTACTACGCTTTTTAAAGTCGTGCGGGCTTTGGGCCCAAAGCGGACAATATAGTACTCTGTGGATCGGGTCGTGACAGAATGGTATCAAAGCCGGACCTAGCCGGAAGTGTGCCAACGAGGATGTTGGGCTCCCTCAGGGGGTGGACTGTGATACCCTTGTGTCAGCAAACCCGAGGGGGTGCGGGAGAGGCCAGTGATGGTGAAACCCAATAGGCTCGTGGATCCCAATAGGGGTTGGGCGAGCTACCATCGCTTAGGTGAGGGAAGGGGATGTGCTATATATGTACGAGGTTGGATCTACAAAGTACTACGCGTTTTAAAGTCGTGTGGACATTGGGCCCAAAACAGACAATATAGTACTTTGTGGATCGGGTCGTGACAAAGATCTTCTTCTCTAAACTACGTCATCGATGGTCTGGTCGAACTAGAACTCCAACACTACACTACAAATTTCCTATTTACAACATTACACCTTCCTAAGATCCCTGTCTAACTTTAGCATCGGAGTGCCATCGGCCACCACAACGGTGGTCTGTGGCTCATGTGTGTTCCTTGTGCAGGTCAAGGTCAAAACAGGGAGTGAAAAACAACTGCATCACTTCCTTTTTTTTTTGGAGCCTACATGAATCAAATAAAAGTAGTGGAATAAGAAGAATAAAAAATGATTATAAAGATAAAATTAGAAATTAAATACTTTTGTTTTTTAATATGTTTTATTCTCCCAAAACCCATTTCGCACTCTTTGTTAGAACGTTTAGCTGGTTGTACGTTGCTAAATGCAACACGCTTTCCCTTTTTGATAAACACAACTAAACTCTAAACATGACAAAATGGTTCAAAGTCAAACGAAATCAATTTTGTCAATCAAATCCTTGGACTCTCGGATTGCACTCAAATTGGCTTCTAATTGACCCTACAACGTTGAAACGTATTTTCTCTCTTGGTTGAGCATAAGTAAACTTATTAGCTGACTCAAACTTGCTGCATTTTTATCATTCTCAACGTACCCAAGTGGTTAGAATTCAAAAGAAGCTATTTTAGTCACTCAAATCCTTGGATGAGAGGATTTCACCAAATTTGGCTTCCAATTGAGCCTACAACGTAAACGAGCTTTCCCTGTTTGTTAAGTACAATTAAAAATATTTGCTAAGTCAAACATGTTGCATTTGTCATTCTATATTACAATTCAGAGTGATGTTTTACTATTCATTGCTAACTATGACAAACTAAGAGTTAAAGATAAAAGATGACTAGGATTGAAAGTTGAGAAATATGTTGAGGGTTGAGATTCATTTTCTATGATGACATGTTTGTAAATATAAAACATGTAGAAAGGCAAAGAAAATGAAATTTTGTAAAACATTTACGTTGGTGGAATGTATATGTGGCGGAGAGAGAAAATATTGTGTTTTTTTTTTCAAAATGAAAATTATCATATCTATATAGTTGTCAAATTTTGGTAAACTTGGTATAATTGAAATGCAGTTTTGAAGATCTTTCCAACAAAATCAATGATCAACATAAATACTTCAAATTTCAAAATATGTATTTTATTATTAAAACATGCGAGTATTTTTAATATTTTCATGCCTATGAATAATATATTTCAAATAAACGGACAAACATTTTAATGAACATTCAACAAAGATCCGAACATTCAATTTATTCTAATTTTATCCGAGTTTGACTCTACACAAATAGTTTACATTCTAAAATATGATTTTTTTATGGAACTGGTTGAGGGCAATGGTGGGGATGGTGGTGAGGGTGTCAAGTGCATGACAATTATCAGCAAACAAAAGTGCATGTACAGTGCCACACGACACGGGTAATATGCTAGTTCTAAACATAACCAAGTGATTATAAGTCAACTGAAGTCCATTTGTCCACTCAAATCCTTATAATCTCAAACTGCATTGCACTCAAATTGGCCTCCAATTGAGCCTACATTGTTGAAACGATTTTTCCCTATTTATTAAGCACAACTAAACTTGTTTGTTGAGTCAAACTTGTTGCATTTATCATTCTACATGCCAAAGTAGTTAGAATTCAAAAGAAGACCATTTAGTTAATCAAATCCTTTGAATCTTGGATTGCACCCAAAACCAAATTAGCCTCTAATTGAGCGTACAACCTTGAAACGAGCTTTCCTTCTTTGTCAAACAACACCAAACTTGTTTACTGAGTCAAACTTGTTGTATTTGTCATTCTAAACATGCCCAAGTGGTTAGAAGTCAAAAGAAGTCCTTTTGGTCAATCAAATACTTGGACTCTCGGATTGCATCCAAATTGGCCTCCAATTGAGCCTACAACGTTGAAATGTGCTTCCTTCTTTGTTAAACACAACTAATTTTTTTTAGTTAATCGTGTTGCATTCGTTACTCTAAACATGCCCAACTGGTTAGAAGTCAAAACAGGTCTATTTGGTAACTCAAAATCCTTGGGCCTCTCGGATCACACCCAGATTGGCCTCCAATTGACCCTACAACGACTTCTTTTGAATTTTCAATTGATAGTTGGTGATGTAGATGATGCTATATTTCCAAGTCAAAATGAAGATGTACGTAACATTGAAGTGGCAACAAAGATACGAGTCCTCCACTTTGAATACATTTGTCAAAAAACAACTTAGTCTATAAAAATTGACATTGAAATGGTTAAATCATGCATACACAACTCAACCACGAAATTGGGATGGGTTTTCTAGCAAGCGTGTCACAATTTTGTGGGTTTAAAAGTTGTGATTGTCAAGAGGTTTGTGCCTAAGCACCTGGCCTCACAAGTTAGTTGTTATCGCCGTACCATGTTATATTTATTGCCAATTTATTTACAAAATAATATCTTTTATATGTAGACTACTTATTAAATATATTGAGGTTTTTTGTTTATTCTAATTGATACATTATTTGCACTTGTAATTACGAGTGAACAATTAATGGCCAAATATAAGGGTAAATTTGGCACCAAGACTGTACTATGACACATTTAGTAACTTCATTTAAAAGTGGTTGAATCTTCAAGTGAAGATGAGTTTAATTAGGCAATGACGAGCAAGATAAGCTATACTTAACTAGGCAAAGGTTCATGATTAGCACCATCTAGGAACATTTTATTTTGCATGGACCAATTTTGTCACAACTCGATCCACATGATACAATATTGTCCATTTTGGGCCAAAGGCTTGTACGACTTTAAAACATGTTGTATTATGGAGATCCAAACTCACACATATATAACACATCTCATTCCCTCATCTAGGTGATGTGGGACAATAACACCTAAGTAGTTTGTCAGCCTCAAAGCTCGCCCACACAAGGTAGCATGTCAGCCTCAGAGCTCGCCCCCACAGGATGTTACAATCCACCCTCTTAGGGCCCAATGTCGTCTTTGACACACTTTCAGCTGTGTCTGGCTTTGATGTCATTCCGTCACGACTCGATCCATATGATACAATATTGTCCGCTTTGGGCCCAAGGCTCGCACGACTTTAAACGCGTTGTATCATGGGGATCCAAACTCGCACATATATAACATATCTCCTTCCCTTACCCAGGCGATGTGAGACTATAACACCTAGATAGTCTGCCAGCCTCTAAGTCCACTCACACTTGGTAGCTTCCCAGCCTTTGAGCACACCCACACAAAATAGTCTGTCAGCCTTAGAGCCCACCTACACAATGTGTTACAAATTTCGTGATGCATGTCAATACACATACCACTAATAGAGCTTAGTTTGCACATGCATGCCTTTTGGAAAAGCATTTGATCATCAATATTTTATTGTTGAATACAATCGAAAACACATTTAATGAGAGACAAACAAAAGGTTGAAATGATATTAAGAAGCTGCATCTGATGGAATATACTCAAAACATTTACTAAGAATCTGGAGACATGGTTGCAATTTTCATAATGTTGTGATGTTTAAAACCTTCTTTACACGAATTATGAAAGCTCTTGGACACAAAATTGTGATAGTCATAAGTCTGTGATGGTTGACACCTTGTTTACAAAAATAATGAAAAAATGCTCTCCGACACAAACTTGTGTTAGTCACAATATTGTTATTGGAGAAGATATGTTCATAATATTTGTGAAATCAATGGTCTTACATAGCTTCATCGACACCAAACATCTACGATATTACCGTTTTTGTCACCACATTTACCACAGTCACCATGTTTACCACTATTGTTTAAACAACATTATCAACATTGACCAAAATTTGCCATGAGATTTGGGTTTTTTTTTTAACAAGTTCTTTCTCATCCACATATTTAGATTTGTATCCAAAACTTTTCTCTACACCCTCTCGATTGGAAGTTGTGGGTTGTGTTGTGAGGATTCGATTTGGTTTCCATCATTTTCAGCTTCATCTTGTAACAATAGATAGAGAAAAGGGAAAAAAGAGTTTGGGCTTGAAAAAAGTAAAAGGAAGCCATAGGAAAAGTTTGATTGGGGTTTTCAAGTTGGGGCTTAAAACAAAAAAAAGTTGGGGTCTACATCAGATTACCCATGTTGACATGCACTGTGGTGATGCAAGAAGAGCTTTGGTTGTCCCTGCAAAAACACTTGTTGAGTCCACGCCCGATTTACAAAAGGCAACGACTATTCCACACCACCTTAAGTGCTTTCTCACACCATTCTACTCTCCCACACCACCTACTTTCTTTCCCACACCACCATACTTTCCCACACCACTTATATAAACAAAAAACCAACATTTTCCCCCTCCCCATTCAAACTGAAACTCAATTCCTCTCTCCCCATTCGAATCTCTTCTCTCTCCCACATTCAAATCTCTTGCAAAATCGAAACCAATCTCTTCACTCTCCCTCGAAAATCTCTTCCCTCTCCCTCAAAATCGAAACCCTTAAAAATCAAACCTCAAATCGCAACCTTTCTAAAAAATTTCAAAAAAACAAAGTAATCTCATTCAGAAATATTTTCAATCACAAAAAGAAAGTAAACTTCAGAAATCACAAAAAAAAAAAAAAAATTTGCCAGAGACAATCGAGGTTTTTGCAAAACCTCAACATTGATCTGGGTGAACAGTAAAAAAATTTGCTGAATTTTTCTGTTCACCTGGAACTCTGCGAGCTTTTGCGAAAACCTCGCATTGTTCCCGGTGTGATTTTGTTTTTGAAAAACCTCGCAGAGTTCCGGGCGAACAGGAAATTTCAGCAAATATTTTTAGACAGATTTGCGCGATATTAGTAAAATGACCATAACTTGTTCATTTCAAAATATTTTCAAGTGATTCTAGTTGTGTTTATTAGATAACTCAGAGTACTACAACTTTGTGTTTGATCAACTTGAGAATCGGTCTCAATCAAGTACGTAAGTTGGCCAAAAGTAAGGAACACTATCCCATTTTTATTGCAAGACAGATTTGCGCGACTTTAGTAAAATGACCATAACTTACTCACTTCAAAACATTTTCAAGTGGTTCAAATTGTATTTATTAGATAAATCGGAGTACTAAAATTATGAGTTTTGATCAACTTGAGAATCTGTCTCGATCAAGTACATAAGTTGGCCGAAAGTAAGAGACACTATCCCGTTTTCACTACGAGACATATTTTCACGACTTTAGTAAAATAACCATAACTTTCTTATTTCCATACATTTTTAATTGCTTCGAGTTGTGTTTATTAGATAACTCAGAGTAATACAATTTTCATGTTTTGATAAGGTTGAGAATCGATCTTGATCAAGCATATAAGTTGGCCGAAAGTAAGAGACACTATCCCGTTTTCATTGCAAGACAGATTTGCGCAACTTTAGTAAAATGACCATAACTTGCTCATTTCAAAACATTTTTAAGTGATTCAAGTTGTGTTTATTAGATAACTCAGAGTACTACAATTTCCTTGTTTGTGTGAGCTTGATAATCGATCTTGATCGAGCATTTAAGTTGGTCGAAAGTCAGGGACACTATCCCATTTTCATTGCGAGATAGATTTGTGCGACTTTAGTAAAATGATAATAACTTGTTCATTTCAAAACATTTTCAAGTGATTCAAGTTGTGTTTATGAGATAAATCATAGTCATACAATTTTCATGTTTTGAGGAGCTTGAGAATCGATCTCAATTGAGTGTTTAAATTAGTCGAAAGTAACCTTGTTTTTAAGTTAAGTTACTATTTTTTTCAAAAACAGTTTTTTGGGTGGTGTGGGTTAGTAGAAAAAAAAATACATGGTGGTGTGAAAAAACGTTTTTGGTGGTGTGGAGTAGTCGTTGCCTTTAGAAAATGTAGTGAGTCGGAGAATCACTCACAGATAGGGATGACAACGGGGCGGATTTGAGCAAATCCATCCCCACCTCGCTAGGGATCACGGGGATCCAAATCCGCCCCGCATATCCGTTTATCTTATTTTATAAAAACCACCCCTGCACTGAACGGATTGACGGATATCTTCCCCGCCCCGGATATCTGCTTATCAAATATGGTTTTTTTGTGATTATGAACATCCCAATCCGCCCCGTGAATTATTGGGCCTAAATTTCAGTTTAATTTTTGGACCTGAAATTTTCAGGTTCATTTTTACAGGCAGGTATTAAACAAAGTCTAACACATAAACCTGTATAAAATCAGTTTATAACCTACAATATTTTTTCATAACACAAGTATAAAATCACTTAAACCTAAGTATTACACAACACAATAATAAGTCTTATACATTTTGTAGCCACAATGTTCTAACAAAACATCAAGCCAATTTGTTCTACCAACAAGCTAAATTATAAAATGTTCTAAAACCACGATGACCACCCACAATCCATCATCACGCATTGATGTTTTGTTGATAAAAAACTCAGCCAATCTGAGTGGAACATTGGAAACGAAAAATTTCTATAAGAAAATTTCTTAATGTCACTGTCACATTAACATCATGAATACCATCAAGTTGCTTAAGTATCTTCTCAATCAGATCTCTGATCAACAAAGGCCCAACACATCAAAGTAGCTCTTTTGAAACTTTTTGGCTTCCATTTCAATAAATCAGAGATCAATGAAGAAGATGGGGGATGAATTCAACCAAATCAAACACAGAGATCAATGAAGAAGAAGCATAGGGAGATGAATTCAACCAAATCAAACACATAGAGATTAATGAAGAAGAAGAAGAGGGGGATGAAGAGGTTTATAAGATGGGTGGGAGTGGATCTAGCGGAGAAAGAAGATTTGGAGGAAAAGATGAGAGGAGGATGGTGTCGCGGTGGGTGATGGTGAGAAGGGTGGGAGTGGATCTGGCCAAAGAAGAAGATTTGGAGGAGAATAGGAGTGGAGGAGGAGGAGGATGGTGTCGGAGGGAGCAAGGATTGACGGTGGGTGATGGTAAGGAAGGTGGGAGTGGATCTGAAGGAGGAAGAAGCCTTAGCGGTGGAGGAAGAAGAAGAAGAAGAGAGATTAGGAGAAGAAGAAGAATGATGAGATCTGATGAAGAAACAAACTTGGTGGTGGACAGTGTCAGTGGCAGCGATAGATGTTGGCGGTATCGTGCTCCACTACTCCTCTTACTAAAATAAGAACTGATTCAACGAAGAAGAAGAGAAGTTGGTGGCTATGGAGAGTTGGAGAGGAGAAATAAGTTTAGGGTTTTTTGCATTTTGTAGTAAGGGAGTAAAGATATTTTTGTAATAGTACATATGTAAACATATATTCGCAGGACGGATATTGCCAAATCCGAATCCGTATCCACCCAGCAAATAGTGACGGATTCATTTTTTTTATCCCCAATACCGCACTGAAAACCATTTAGCAAAATCAGAAACAGTTTGTCGCCCCTGTTGCGCCGAGCACTTGCGCCACTGTCAACAATTCTAACACGTTTCATTTTTTATTTTGGTGGTTTCTCCCTCGTCGTCTACTCCTCCTCCTCAAATCAAATTGCATATATTGAAGCCCTAATTTCCCTCTTTCCCTCCAAACAACACAAGTTGAGAAAGAGTAAAAAAAAAAAAAGAAGCTCCTCCTCCATTCATGGATTCCTCTCAATTACTCGATTCCCTCACCGCCCACATGGCTCTATACAACTCCTCCTCCGCACCTTCAACTTCTCCTCCAAACCCTAGAGCTTCAATTCTCCGCTGGTTCTCATCTCTCACCATTCATCAGCGCCAATCATCTCTCACTGTTGTCGATTCCAAATTCACAGACATCCTCCTCGAGATGCTCGCCAATATCCGAAAGCATGGTTGTGGTGGTCACGGTTCCTTCATCTTACTCCCCGACATTCCCTCTCGCCACAACCCTTCCCTTCCCACTCTCTGCTTTCGAAGATCTAAGGGACTTTTAGCTAGGGCTAGTGCTTCTAACACCTCTCACCACTCAATTCATGATGCTCTTCGGTTATTTGGTTCAGGAGATGGAGAGAACATTGATTCTATCACTGTTTCGGAGGAGTTTGTTGCCGTTGTCGATCAGTTTGTTGGGGTAATGGATGGAATTACAAATGGGGCCTTTTTAAGAGGGGAGGAAAACCTTTTGGCTTCTTCTTGGGAGGAATTGCCATGGTTGAAGGCTAAGGGATATTACAGTGTGGAGGCATTTGTAGCAAATAAGCTGGAACTAGCTTTGAGATTGTCTTGGTTGAATTGTAGTGGAGGAGGGAAGAAGAGAGGAGCCAAGTTAAAAGACAAGGCCAGCATTGCCGGAGTCGCGGCTAATGTTTACTGGAGGAAGAAGGGTTGCTTGGATTGGTGGGTTGCATTGGATCCTGGAACCAGGAAAAGGATATTTCAGACAGTTTTAGCCAAAGCAGCAAAATCTCTGGTACTTTTCAGCAACTATCCTCCCAATGTGGCCTTGTCCAATTTATGTTTGGCAAAATTATTTACGGCTAGATTTATTCATTTATTTTTTTCTGCAAACTAGAGCTCTAGAGTAATCTGTGCATTTGATAAAGCTGTAAACTTTTGAATGTTTCCATTCAAATTGTGATTGCCATCTGAATGTCCACATTGAAAGATAAATTATGCCTGTTCTGGGGCTAAGCTGTTGTGGATTTGGATAGCCTATTTCTTTTCCCTTTACAGGTTTTTCATGCAAGTACACAGAAGAAGGTTGAGTTATACTTACTGTTAAGTTCCTTTCTTTAAGATGTCTCTAATCAATAAATCTGAATCTTGTCTACTTCATTTGTTCCGATGTAAAGTGATTACAAAATCTGGATTTGGTCATATTGTTTGTTTAGATGTAGCTTCATTCATTAAGTTGAATCTTACAAATTTTCGCCAATGTATCAAAGTTTAAGTGATTCAAGGGAGATGTTAGCAGCCTTGCTTGACTTTGTCCCTGCACCAAAATAGGGCTTTGTAATATACAAGTCTGTTTTAGAGGCCACATAACTTATGATTGCTCGTCAGATTGTGCGACCGTAGCCGTTGGGTAAGAGCATGCTGTAAGAGAATGAAGCCATTGGGTTACTGGATATGGAATGAGATGCTATCTCGATTAACAATGAAATTCTCAAAGAAGTTTAGTTTGTTGTGTATGGGACTGGAACAAATATTTAAAAGAATGGAGGAGTTGAAGTTGGATATAAGGGGCATTGTCACCATATATATATATTATATATGTATATTTATTGTTATTTTTTCATCTTTTCATATTAATTAACTTGGTTTCATTCAAGTTATGTTTTTTACACTTATTTATTTGCTTAACATAATTGTTATGGAACAAGTTGTAGATACATATAATGATTATTTGTAGTGGATTGAAAGAAGGAAGGTCACCGACTCATTTGCCTCGAGACCCCGTGATAATCATTCAAATTGATTGTTATAGGAGGCTGATCCATTGGGAACTTAGAGAGGAAGCAGATCTTTGGATTGATACCACGAAGGAAGACCAACCATCGCATGGAGGGGGTTTGGTTGATGCTAGTAGCGACATTCAAGGAGAGCGTTCGGTGGAATTGTAGCAGCAACATTATAGGGATTGAATTTTTTCGAGTGGGTGGTGGTTTTGAGGTTGAAAAAAGGGAAATTTTGGCATTAAGAATATTTTGGGCTCTTCAAGGCACGCATTCGGTGGAAGGTGTACAAAGAGTGGTTGTATTGGATGATATGATGACGTATGCGAACAAAGTACGCAATAACAAGTCTCAATCATGAGGCACAGTTTGGAAAACATCATGTGGTGCTCTAAGACCTCCCTTGATGAGTACACATGAAGCAAATATGGGTTTTCCATTTCGGATCATGAGTCCCATTAGCAATTAGACCTTGATCCTTTAGTGGGCCAAGTCATCTTTATGCATCCCCATAGGCCTTTGACCTATGTTTATGTGAAGTGGTCTCTATGTCTCAGAAGCTCTTTCTCTGTGTTGGTGGGTGTTCTTTGAACAAGAAGAAACGTGGGCCTTTGTGGTATGGATTGAAGGTTCTGGGGATGATGATGGCTTTGGAAGACTCGAGCTCAAACGATGCTTTGCGGTAAGGAATCTCAGCCTGATCAATGTCCGAGGGGATGAGGAGTCTCTATAGTATATGTTATCACCTTCGTGTCGTTTTGGGGCCATAGTTGTCTGGTGGTTTGGTTTTTGTTTCTATGTTTTTTTGACTCGTTGACTTGGAGCTGGATCTTTGTGTTGCAACTTCCACATGTTATGATGTACTTTCATTTCATAGAAAGAAAGAAGGAAAGGAAGGAATTCTAATAAAAATCCTCATAACCTTTTTTAATTAGTGAAAACACAGGTATAATCATAAATTTTAGGGAATTTAGGGAAGGTGATGAGCTTACTTATTTTGGTCTTGTATCAACGGTTGGAGAATTTGAAAATGGAAAGACCCAACCCAACAATAACTCAGCCGTGTAGGTGTTCTTTTCCACTCAAGGATAGTCCCTAGGGCTAAAATGGGGTTCAAGGGTTTCAAAATCTGAGGAAAGGTATGTTTTACGTGAGTATTTTGTCATCTGAGAATTGCCATAATCTATGGCAAATACATGAGATGAATACTTATCTTGTTGCATACATAAATCTATGGATTTTTTTGTTGTTGCATGGAGTCCAATTCCATGAAATATATGAGAGACCCACTTACCCCTAAGGTCATTTTAAGGTTACAACCATCGTCAAACATTTAGTTTTTTTTTTTTTTTTTTTTGGGATAAAATATGGGTGTTGAACTCCCATGAATACGAGGATCACATTCTTTGGTGGGAGTAAGGATGTGATTTCTATGTCCAAGGGAGTTTAGTTCTTAGTCACATTTGATAAAAAATAAAACACTAAATGTTGTTGATGGTTGCAACCTCAAAATGGCCTCAACTCCCAATGGATTCTACATAATCGAGCTCCATGCAACCAAACAAGACCTAAGAGATGAAAATTGTTTTCCTGGCAATAGCAGGGAAGATTTTGTGTTGAGCTAGGGAAAGATTATAAGGTTAGTTTTGGGAAGATCCTTGGGTGGGAATGTAGTCCTTAAAACACAAATTTCCAAGTCTTTTTGCACTATGCAAAAGAAGCTGTTTTTGGTAGAATAAGGTTATTGTAGTTTCATCTTAATAAGGCATGACTTTTGGTGGGTGAATTGGATGAATTTGCAATTCTCTCAAGAGTGGTGGGCAGTATTTCTTTGGGGGAGAAAAGAGATAGGTGGGTTTGGGAAGATGATAGGTAGAAGGTTTTTCAATATGTATTTTTTTCCCTCAAGATTGGCTATGAACATGTGTCTATTGGAACATATCTTAACTTCCCAAATAAATCGGTTTGGGAAAGAGGGGTAATATGTGATATAAATACAAAAAGCATATTTGATGTTGTGGCTCAATAGGGTGTTGATGCATTCCATTTGTTTGTTTAGGATAAGCTGGGTGATACCTGATTATGTGGAGACCATGCTAAGATATTAGAATCGACTTTTCTTTTGGCCAAAGGGAAGGCGTTAAGCTACAAAAACTTCCTCACCTAGAGTAAGAAAAAAAATACAAAAAATAAATAAAAAATGGTCTAAAAATAAAAAACCTCGAGGGGGCTTTTCATGAGCGTATTCTGAACCAAGGGGAATGTTTCCTTTGATATCCTCTCTATTTTATTCAAACCATATCCCTGAAGGTGTTAAAAAAAGTATGAGATTCCACAAGAGCTTACTTGCCACGAGAAAACACTCAATTGCATTCACACGTCTCCCATAAAAGTGGATAAACAACACAATTGGGAAGCAGTTGAGAAATGTGCATAGGAAGGTCAAACCGGTGAAAGATATCGTTGACTAAGGCTGCCATTGGCAAATGTTTAAAAGTTGCTTGGTGCTTACAACTTACCGATAACTAGCTAAGCATATTTGGCTCTCCAAAGTTTCGACTTCTAAGCGGTTCAAACTTAAAACCATATCTAATCTACAACCTCATCTTTTTCACCAAGAAGTAGAAGTGTGCATTTGCTTTTGTTATTTTTGAACTTTCCCATGGAAAATATACTAACACGGGTACACTTCTTTGTTTCAAACTTTGAAGGGAAAAATGTTGTTAGGGAAATGTTGTTTCAAACAATAAGATCCGTAGTTTCACTCAACAATCCTGCATCATCATCATCATCATCATCAAAGCCCATTCCCGAGATTTTCGGGGTCGGCTACATGAATTTTGGTTCTCCAAGCAATGCGATCTTCCCACATTTCCTCACCTAATCCAAGCTCAATGATATCTTCATTCACCGTCTTCATCCAAGTTTTCAACGGTCGTCCCCTCCGTCTACACCCTCCATTAACTTGCCAATCTAAACATTTTCTAATTGGCGCCGTGCTTGGTCTCCTCCGCACATGACCAAACCAAGTTAAACGTCTTTCTCTAATTTTTTCCTCTATGGGCGCTACACCTAAGTATCTCCTAATTCTTTCATTTCTAATTTTATCCTTACGAGTTTTACCACACATCCACCTTAACATACGCATTTCTGCTACTGCCATCCTATGCGTATGTTGTCCCGTAGTAGCCCAACATTCTGAACCGTATAGCATGGCTGGTCGAACAATTGTCTTATAGCATTTCCCTTTTAGCCTTGCAGGCATCATTCTATCGCACAATACTCCTGACGCCATTCGCCATTTCAACCTAACCAGCATTAACCCTGTGGTCTACATCTGCTCCAATAGCCCCATTCTTTTGAATTATAGACCCTAGATATCAAAAAGCCTCACACTCCGGGACCTCGACACCTTCGATCTCAATTGCATTACTTCTCCCTCTTGGTTCACACCCAAAGTTGCACACTAGATGCTCCGTCTTCGAACGGCTAATTCTAAAACCTTTACTCTCTAAAGCCTCCTGCCACTTAACTAATTTCTGACCTAAACCTGCACTAGTCTCATCCATTAAGACAATATCATCTGCAAATAACATGCACCAAGGTACATCTTCTTGCAGATGTCTCGTTAACTCATCCATGACTAAAACAAAGAGATATGGACTTAACACCGACCCTTGATGTAGTCCTACTGTCACTGGAAATTCACTAGACATCTCACCTACTGAGCGAACACTTGTTACAGCCCCTTCATACATATCCTTAATGATATCGACATAACATTGAGACACTTTCTTCCTTTCAAGCACCCACCAAATTAACTCCCTGGGGACCCTATCATATGCTTTCTCCAGATCAATAAAAACCATATGCAAACTCTTACGTGTCTCTCGATATTTTTCTACAGTTTGCCTAAGCAGGAAGATGGTCTCCGTAGTAGATCTACCTGGCATAAATCCAAATTGATTATCTGAAATTGTGGTTAAACTCCCAATTCTTTGTTCTATAACCCTCTCCCAAAGTTTCATCGTATGACTCATAAGCTTTATCCCTCTATAGTTCGAGCAATTTTGGATATCCCCTTTGTTCTTATAAATTGGTACCACAATGCTATGCCTCCATGAATCTGGCATTTTTCTAGTTTCCAAAATCCTATTAAAGAGCTTAGTTAGCCATTGAATTCCAACTTCTCCCAGACATTTCCATGCTTCAATTGGTATATCATCCGGTTCAACGGCCTTCCCTGTCTTCATTCTTTTTAAAGCTTCTCTCACTTCTGTGGCACTAACTCTGCGATGGAACACGCGATCTCTCCCTTCCTGTGAAGCATACCCTTCCAAGTTTAACTCCCCTACATGTGTTCCATTGAGTAGGTTCCAAAAGTAATCCTTCCATCTATCTAAAATAGCTTTATCCTGCATTAAGACTCTTCCATCCTCATGCTTAACACACTTAACATGACTCAAGTCCCTAGTTTTTCGTTCTCTAGCCTTCGCTATCTTGAAAATATCCTTCTCCTCTTCCTTCGTACCTAGCCTATTATAAAGAGCATCATACGCTCTCTTCTTAGCTTCCCCTACTGCTCTACTACTCAACTTCTTAGCCTGCTTATAAAGCTCATAAGACTCTAGGCACCTATCTTTTTGCCACGCCTTAAAGCATCTTTTCTTTTCTGCAATGGTTTGTTGCACATCCGCGTTCCACCACCATGTCTCCTTACCATAGAAACCTCCTCTTTTGGCCTGTCCTAACTCTTCATTCACACATCTTCTTATTCGGTTTGCCAAATGTTCAAAAAGATCCGCGCTACTAGTCCTATCCTTTGGTTCTAGATTCTCCCCACCCTCTGAAACTGACTGGCCACCCAAAATCCTCTTTCTAAATCTTTGGCACACATCTCCCTGTAAGGTCCACCACTTAATTCTCGATCTAACCTGTTCTATAGCAATACGACCCCTACTCTTAAGACAAAAATCGAGAACTAACAGCCTATGTTGGGATGTCAGACAATCCTGCATATCTCAAAATTTTCCTTGCTTCACTGTTTTTGGTAAATGAGATTGGGATCGACTAATCCATGCTTTGGTCTGGGTAATACGGAGAGAAAGGAATGACACAATTTTAAAGAATGTGCAGAAAACAGTTTAATAGCTATCGGTAGATACAAAAGTTACACTTTGGTTATGGGGTTTGAATTTGGATATATTTAGAAATATTAACTTTGCTTTTTGTATGTTCAATTGAGAGTGTATAGTTCTCTTGAATGCCACATGATGTACATAGCCGCCTCTCTTTAATCTTTTTACACCTCATCAATATATATATATTTTAAATTAATTAATTATTATTATTATTATTATTATTATTATTATTATTATTTGAATAAAAACAAACCCTATGTTTAAAGCTGGAAAATGACCATGGTCACTGAGTCCTGAAGGATGAAATAATCCATGGACCAATCCTTAGCCATCAAAGTTTACATAGGAGAAGGGTAGAGCTGGATGTATTCTACCAGTTATTTGGTATTTAGTTGTGAAGCTTTTTGAACTGATCAATCATGAATGAATCAGACTCCATATTTGATGATTTTCAGAGATGCTTTTTTTGTTGTAATTTTTTGAGAAATAGTGGGTTTATACATGTCATCAGCTTTAAACATTTCAAGGTTCAAAGTTATTGTGGCTTACTTGAATGGATTTATTTCTTGAAAAATGTCAGTGTTTTTGTTCAGTTTGGTATATATATATTTATAAATTTTCATATGCAACTAAATTTTGGGGCATGAAGACTTTCCAGTAAGTCAGTCCTAGTGCCAAACCCTGATTCCACATTTGATGATTTTCAGAAATGTTTTTTTTGTTGTAATTTTTTGAGAAATAATGGGTTTATACATGTCAACAGCTTTAGACATTCCAAGGTTCAAAGTTATTGTGGCTTACTTGAATGGATTTCTTTCTTGAAAAATGTCAGTGTTTTTGTTCAGTTTGGTATATATCAATGTTCTAAAAATCGGCCTAGGTGGCAGAAGGTGGAAAACCGCCTAGATTAATGTCTGGGCAGGCAGTCTGGGCGGTTCTGGGCAGTCTGGGCGGGCTCTGGGCGGCCTAGGCGGTCTGGGCGATTTTTATTTTGTATTTTTTAATAAGGCTGATTGTGTTCTTATTTTATTTTTCTTTCATCTTTTTTAGAAATAAACTATTTAATTGTTTTTTATTCAGTATATGTCTAAATGTAGCAAATGATGATTATTTAATGGAATTCTCAAAGGATCTGCCGGTACCAATTTTACTAATGTAGATTTTATCAAACATGACTGAGGTTATTCATGTAATTTGAAGAAAAATAAAAGAGTAGGTTTGGATATTTGTCCACAAATTCAATTTTATATAAAGTACCTATCATGACCAACTTCAGTCATTTGAGTTTTAATAAATTTTGTTCATGATTGTTAATTTTTCATGTTTTTAAATTTTGCATATGTATATTGGCATTAAATTGGATGTAATTGATAAGGTATTATGCTTAACTTTTGTAAATTATTAAAGTTATAATACAAAACCTAAGACCGCCTAGGCCCCTGCTCGCCTAGCGATTTTTCGAACATTGGTATATATATATTTATAAATTTTCATATGCAACTAGATTTTGGAGCATGAAGACTTTCCAGTAAGTCAGTCCTAGTGCCAAACCCTGATTAAACCACATTATATAGTAAATCGAATGGTTTTCATATCTTTTTATTGTATAAAAGTGTTGTCAACATGCTCGTCTAGTTTTTTCCCAAATATCTGACTAATCTGTATGGGGAAACTTTCTGTAGCTATGAATCTCGTAACTAGTTGACATTGTTTATGATTGATTTGAACATCTGTCGGTGTGTTGCCATTCCCTTCATAATCAAACGAAGTAGTATCATTGTTGAAGCTCCCTTGCCTTATCAATATGGAATTTTGAATCTTTAACCCCAGCTTGGGACTGCCAAAACCATTTCTTTAAAAGAACCAAAGTGTCCTGACTGTAACTGTGTTTATTGGCAGACAAAGGAGATCTTGAAGTTGGACAACAGCTTTATCCTGGGTGAGGAATGCAGCTCTGTCATAGGAGAAGAGCAGTGGTTGAGGTATAACTGTTCCTCAAACTACCAAAGTACCAATATGTCTGTCTCAGTTGCACGTGCAAATGTGGAATTTAACTCTTCCACAATCCCTTCTTCCCAACAGCCAGTTTTCATGTCTAGTGCTTTCAATAGATTGCTTGTGCTTCAGGAGGTCTCTGCTGTGATATTGGCATTTCAGCATAGTGAGTATAAAAAAGATAAACTCTTCTTCAGTACACTTGGTTCTATCCATACTGTTTGTGATTACATATTGAGGAGAGTTCGAGGATTACTTATGATTGTTTCAAGTGATTGTATAAAGCTCGAGCTTCTAGCTGGGGAGAATGTGAAGTCCGTACCAAATAAGTCCAGTGGCAAGCTTGGAGGTAGCCGCAAAGGAAAGGCGAAGGGTCGTAATCTTAAAAAGCTAAATTCCGTGCCTAAGCTCTCTGGACCTAAATGTGCTGCAAAGAAGCCTGTTGAGGTATCATTTCCTTCTTGATGTAATTCTGTGAAAGCTCTTCTTTTTGTATGGAATTTTTCTACAAGAGGAAACCCCGTTTTAACTGTTATAAGGGCTCACTTCCAGGATCATCGATATGAATTGGTCTATAAAGAGACTGCGGATATGACAGAGATTAATGGGTTCAGTGATAACCCTTTGGGAAAGGATCTTCACCAGGAGACCTCATTGTCCACAGTTGAGGTGGTATCTATTGTTGTTGGTATTATTACTATTATTTTATTTTAATGATAGTTTTCATGAATTTTCTTATAATTAACCAAAATACCTTAAACCATGTCTTTAGGAACTTGCCAAAGGAGTGCTTGATGTGGAAGCCCAAACTATTGGGAAGAATAGAAAAGGAACTTTCAGGACTAAGCTGTCAACAACCATAACAGAACTGAGTACAGCTGGGGATTCGAAAATTAGAATCACACAAGCTACCTCCCCTGTTTCTTTTCAATGCGGTGTTGGAAAATCTGACCAATCACATTCTGTATCAGCTGTTCAGAACCTACCTAATGATCTTCAAGGTGGCACTGACAGCTTGGGACAGAATATATGTTCTAGTAATTCTATAAACAGGCACAACCCAAAGGATGACAGTGAATTGACCAAAAACACCCAAGTAGAATTTGCAGTTGGATCTACTGAAAGTAGTGGTAATCTTGGAGGTTATAATATGTGTTCTAGAGAAGAAATTTTGAAGTGTGTATTGGACTCTAAAATCACGCCTCCTGCTAATCCCATAGTTGAGGCTGACAACGTCATTGCTGAAGAAGGGTTCAAGCATCAAAACTCTGAACAGTCTAGTGATGCTACTATACAACCTGTTTGTTCTCCAGTATTTGGTGCCACTGATTCCGATAAAGAACCTACTGTTTTCCGACCGAGATGTGGAAACTATGATGCTCGTGGCCCCACCACTTGCTTTGGAAGCACATCATATGAGTGGCCTAGCACAACACGTTTTAATGTACCATTTGTCTATTCACACCATCTCCCTACTGCAACAGATAGGTTGCATCTAGATGTTGGTCGTAATTGGCGCAATCATTTTCATCAGTCATTTGTATCAACTAGGCATCAAGCATTAAATCCATCAGTTGAAAGAGGGCATAACCGGCTTGTGCCTCAAACAATGATGATGAGTTTAGATTGGCCCCCCATGGTAACAAGTGCTAGTAGATTGACTCCATCTATTACTTGCAACTATGATTCTGGTTTCATCCCAAGACTGCAGCCTTCGTTCCGGCAGGGTTTCACACATCATGGGATTCAGCTTAATGGAATGATTTCTGACGAGGATAGGAAACATCAGAGTGATTCTTTGGACTCCTGTGATTTAACAAATGCACCAGAAGTTACAGAAGATAGTGAGACCCATTGGATATCAGAAGAAGAGTTCGAGGTGCATGCACTTTCTGGAAGAGATTACAATCAATACTTTGGTGGTGGGGTCATGTACTGGAATACTTCCGATCATGCAGGTCCAGGTTTTTCTCGTCCTCCTTCTCTTAGCTCTGAGGACAGCTCCTGGGCATGGCATGAAGCAGATTTAAATAGAACTATTGATGATATGGTTGGATTCCCATCATCTTATAGTAGTAATGGTTTGACTTCGTCACCTGCTGGTTCTTTTTGTTCTCCATTCGATCCTCTAGGGCATGGACAACCGACTCTTGGTTATGTTATGCCAGGCAATGATGTAGCTAGCAAAATACTCCACTCTTCATCGACTCAGATTGATGGAGTTCCAGAGGAAAATGTCTCTGGATCTTTAACCAATTCATCCGATGGTGCTGTAGAAGGGAAGAAAGCAGATTCACTTCCATACCCTATTTTGCGGCCAATTATCATTCCAAGTATGTCGAGAAAGGGCTCAAGATCTGAGTTCAAGCTCAGTCATGATCGTAAAAGCCCTCGTGTCCCTCTTACTCGGCGGGAACAACCACAGATAAAGAGGCCACCTTCCCCTGTAGTCCTTTGTGTCCCACGAACTCCATGTCCCCTTCCGCCCTCTCCTGTTGGTGAATCCAGAAGAAGA
Organism: Berberis vulgaris; assembly: GCA_963556465.1. Classification (NCBI taxonomy): domain Eukaryota; kingdom Viridiplantae; phylum Streptophyta; class Magnoliopsida; order Ranunculales; family Berberidaceae; genus Berberis; species Berberis vulgaris. The sequence continues at coordinate 44,099,717 of OY747128.1, read as the reverse complement.
AGGGGCTTCCCAACGGTGAGGTCAGGCAGTTCTAGCCCTAGGCACTGGGGATATAGAAGTTGGTACCATGATGGAACTAGCTCTGAAGAAGCCGGCATTCATTTGGGTGGTGCAGAGGTCATTTGGCCTTCATGGAGAAATGAAGGAATTTCAGCTACTCCGATGATTCACCCTCTACCAGGGGCCTTACTGCAAGATCGTCTTCTTGCAATTTCTCAGCTAGCTCTCGATCAGGAACATGTATGTATTTTTCAGCAAGTTCGGTTCCTTTTTGTTGATTGGTTTTTTATGCATGTTAGTTGTATTAACATGGTATACAACAGCCCGATGTTGCATTGCCTCTTCAGCCTCCAGACTTACTAAATTGTCCTGCTCGCAAGGGGTCACCTTCTTTATTGCACAGTCTTCTTCATGATGAAATTGATTCTTTCTGCAAGCAGGTACGAAGAAGATCTACTACTTTTTGTTGTTTGTTGTTACAATATCCAAACAGTAAATGCTCTGTTATTTTTATAATATTTCAGTGCTTTTTGTAATCCTCTGAATGCTAATGTTACATATCTGTTGGGGAATTTTAGGTTGCTGCCAAGAATTTGATCAGAAAACCTTACATTAACTGGGCTGTCAAGAGAGTTGCACGGTCTCTACAAGTTCTATGGCCTAGATCGCGTACCAACATCTTTGGTTCAAATGCAACTGGTTTGTCCCTTCCAACTAGTGATGTCGATCTCGTAGTTTGTCTTCCTCCTGTAAGAAATTTGGTAAGATGGTATTTGAGCTTTTTACTTCCACCATTCAAGTTGATTTCGTGATCTTTCACGACTGGAAATTTACATTAGACTTATCATCTCTAGGAACCCATTAAAGAAGCTGGGATTTTGGAAGGACGTAATGGAATCAAAGAGACCTGCCTTCAGGTATTTGCTACTAGTACGTTGGCTTTTTAGTCCTATTACAGGTTGCTGTCTGCTAGTTAATCAAATTTCAATGTCTCCTTCTGTCTTAGATAATCCACTTCTATATTATATTAGACAATCCATTTCTGTTTGTTCTTCTCTTCTCTACTTTTCCTCATTTCCATCTCCCCTTTGTTCTCGATGATAACTACAAACAAGCTATCAAGCTATTGAGCTACTGTGCATTTGGTTCAGCAAATTCTCCCCTGATTTCATTTGAATTTCTAGTTCAAAGCATCATTTAAAAAGAAATATTTTCTTGATAAGCAGAACACCATTTTATATTGTATTGATTATAAGAAAATGAGAGAGGCGGCAGTGGAAAAAGAACACTGGCCTCTCCAATAAGTATACATCATGTATTACTTGAAGCACTATACAGTCCTAATTGAACATACAAGATTAAAACTGGACCTCTTTGAATCTATCCCAGTACACGCTTGATCCACAAAGTAACCTTTCAGATGAAATACAAAAAGGAAAATTAGCAAGAAAGAGAGGTCAAACCCATTTCTCCTTTTTAATGGAAAGTTCAATTGTTTAGATTGGAGCTGAAAAACCATAAGCAAATGATTGATTTCTTTGGTTAAGAAAAAGGAAGAAAAGAGTGTTCAAAGGTGTTGTCTTACCTTAGAGGCAGAAAGGTTTTGGCACTTCTTTGCTTTGGGCCTTGGCTAGAGTGCACTTGAAATGAGTTTCTTATGAGTGCTTGGTGGTTGCTTGTGAGGATTTATTTTGACAATTAATAACTATTACTGTTGTTGCTTGGCTTGTTCTCCTTTTTCCTTTTGTATCCGAAGTTGTCCATACAGAACATTGTTGAGCTGCATAATTTTGATATAAAATTATTGCTTGTGTGGAATGGTAACTGTTTAACGAAGTAACAAATTAGATATTGGGGAAGACATTGTATATTGTTCACATGTCCGTGTATGATAGTTATATCTACAAGTTCTTATATGGATCTTTTGGTTGCATGAGTTGGGATTAGTTGCGAGGACATGACGTACTGAACTCATTGATGAGAAATAGTGAATAGTTTTGCATGTTTCATGAATCATATGGTTACAACAAGGATGCATGGACACGGATACGCGCGTCGTGTTGTACACAAACACGACAATTTTTGAAAACTAGGACTTGGCGACACGTTATACTTTTTTTTTCAGTCAAATCATATGAAGATAAACAACATTCAGTAAATAAAGAGTTTAAATGGAAAAAACACGAAATATGAAGATGAAAATGAAAATGAATCACAAACAATGCATTCATCTCTCTATTGTAAGTGGGAAGAAAAGTAGAAAAGAATATGAAGAAAGAACAATAGAGAAAAAGAAGAGAGGTATAAAAGTAGAGAAGAAGATTACACTCTGTCGTAAGAAAAAAACAAAGCTGAGTAAAGAAGTAGAGGAGAGGGAGCAAAGGAGAGAAAAATAGGCAAAGATTAAGAATAAGCATAGACTACTTTTATACTTCTATACTTCAGAGGCTTTTCGTTGCCCTTTCTATGGACTAACAACCTTCAAATTAGATGGTTATTTTGAGCCCACCTAAAAATAAAAAATAAAAAAGTTGGTTGTTGAGTCTTGACTGTGTCATGACCGAGTTTTGGGTGTGTTGGAGACATGTCCAACACGTTGACCACATTGACCATGTGTTTGGCCATGCCGACACATTGACCAAACACATGTTGAGCGAGTGTCGGTGTTGGATACATATCGGACACGGGTATGGCAAGTTTTCCGAAGAGTCTGTGCATCCTTAGGTTATAGTAATTGCAATGTTTTCGAGGTTCCTTTTCCTTTATTTCTTTACTTTTGCATCGGAAATGTCCTTTGTCATTGTACTACACTAGTGTTTTTGTACAATGAATCTTGCAACTACTGTTAGTTCTCTCATATTTTTCTGCTCCCGTATAATTGGTAACATTTGGCTCCAGCATGCAGCAAGGTATCTTGCAAACCAGGAGTGGGTACAAAATGACTCTCTCAAGACCGTGGAAAATACTGCAGTAATGAATTCTCTTTGTGAATGCTGCCTTTGACTCCATCCTTTTCTTGTTTCTATCCCTGTCATGTCTCTTTCTGGTAGTTTTACTCATCTTATTAAATTTTTGTTTGCAGATTCCTATTATCATGTTGGTGGCTGAAGTTCCCGACGATCTTATCATTTCTAGTGGTCGTACCTCTAATATGCAGCAGACAGAAGAGGTGAAATCTACCCAGATGAACGGTGAAGATAGTAGGAGTGACCATTTTGATATGGTAATAGTAGAAGACTCTTCTTGTCAAAAGTGCCAAGAGGTGAAAACTGATAAGAGTGATATGAAATCAGTGTGTCTCGACATCAGTTTTAAATCACCATCACATTCAGGATTGCAAACTACCGAACTGGTGATTCCTTGGCTATATATTATTTTCTCCATTCTTGGTTATAATAGGCTGTATATGGATTCTAGTGTCAAGGGACATCTAAATGCTATTGGTAGGGTGACACGATACAATGTTATGGTTGTCGTTTATGGAGTGGGATTTTTCATGCAGTGCTTCAGTATCTCTTATTAGAGAGGAATATGAGAGGAAAGAAAGCAAGGGTATCATAAAATAGCTACTTTAAAAGTTCTTTCAGTCCATTATAATCTTTATCATTTACAGAGAGAACTTCTACGAGTTCGTCTCTGAATGGGATGGTCCTGAGTGTTCCTTTTTGCAATTATTTATTTCCCATCTCAAAGCATCTGTATCTTGGATAAAGGAGGAGGGTTGGTGTTAGGCTTGTGATAGCCAACCGTAAAAAACCCATCACATCCCTTTTCATGGATATTGGTTCAAAAAGATTAATGCAGAAGGATAGGGCGTCCCCCGCTATAAGCGACGCGCTGCACCTACGCTCGGGTGTAGTGACAAATGAGCAAGGCGCGCTGCAGCGGCGCCCGGCTGTAGTGTTAAATAGGCAAGGGTTCTCGCACCTTTCTGGACGGGGGCGAGTAAAGAAGCTAGTCCAGGTTAGAGCTAGAGATAGAATGATTAGATTAGCCTCTTGGAACATAGGAACCTTGACGGGAAAGACAATAGAATTAGTGGATGTCATGCGTAGGAGGAAAGTAAACATAGTTTGTCTTCAAGAGACAAAATGGAAGGGGAACAAGGCTAAAGATTTAGGAGGAGGGTTCAAACTCTTCTATTCTGGTAAAGATGGCACTAGGAACGGGGTGGGAATAGTGGTAGATAAAGTTTTTAAAGATGCAATAGTTGACGTTAGGAGGTTTGGGGATAGAATCATAAGTATTAAATTAGCTTTAGAACTAGAGATAGTGCATGTTATTAGTGTGTATGCACCCCAAGTGGGTTTGGACGAGGAGACTAAGAAGGATTTTTGGGACTCTTTAGAGGAGTTAGTTTTTGGAATTCCCTCTTCCGATAGGGTTTTCCTAGGCGGGGATTTGAATGGCCATGTCGGTAAGGATAGAGTTGGGTATGAGAGGGTACATGGAGGTCAAGGCTTTGGGGATCGAAACACTGCGGGGATTTCTATTCTAGATTTTGCTTTAGCTCAGGATTTTGGGATCGTAAATACTTTTTATAAGAAGAGGGCAGATCACTTGGTGACCTTTGCGAGTGGGCATAATAGAAGTCAAATTGATTATTTTCTTGTGAAGAGACACGATTTAGGTAGGTGTAAAAATTGTAAGGTTATACCAGGAGAGTGTCTGACATCCCAACATAGGCTGTTAGTTCTCGATTTTTGTCTTAAGAGTAGGGGTCGTATTGCTATAGAACAGGTTAGACCGAGAATTAAGTGGTGGACCTTACAGGGAGATGTGTGCCAAAGATTTCGAAAGAGGATTTTGGGTGGCCAGTCAGTTTCAGAGGGTGGGGAGAATCTAGAACCAAAGGATAAGACTAGTAGCGCGGATCTTTTCGAACATTTGGCAAACCGAATAAGAAGATGTGCGAAGGAAGAGTTAGGACAGGCCAAAAGAGGAGGTTTCTATGGTAAGGAGACATGGTGGTGGAACGCGGATGTGCAACAAACCATTGCGGAAAAGAAAAAATGCTTTAAGGCGTGGCAAAAAGATAGGTGCCTAGAGTCCTATGAGCTTTATAAGCAGGCTAAGAAGTTGAGTAGTAGAGCAGTAGGGGAAGCTAAGAAGAGAGCGTATGATGCTCTTTATAATAGGCTAGGTACGAAGGAAGGGGAGAAGGATATTTTCAAGATAGCGAAGGCTAGAGAACGAAAAACTAGGGACTTGAGTCATGTTAAGTGTGTTAAGCATGAGGATGGAAGAGTCTTAATGCAGGATAAAGCTATTTTAGATAGATGGAAGGATTACTTTTGGAACCTACTCAATGGAACACATGTAGGGGAGTTAAACTTGGAGGGGTATGCTTCACAGGAAGGGAGAGATCGCGTGTTCCATCGCAGAGTTAGTGCCACAGAAGTGAGAGAAGCTTTAAAAAGAATGAAGACAGGGAAGGCCGTTGGACCGGATGATATACCAATTGAAGCATGGAAATGTCTGGGAGAAGTTGGGATTCAATGGCTAACTAAGCTATTTAATAGGATTTTGGAAACTAGAAAAATGCCAAATTCATGGAGGCATAGCATTGTGGTACCAATTTATAAGAACAAAGGGGATATCCAGAATTGCTCGAACTATAGAGGGATAAAGCTTATGAGTCATACGATGAAACTTTGGGAGAGGGTTATAGAACAAAGACTTAGGAGTTTAACCACGATTTCGGAGAATCAATTTGGATTTATGCCAGGTAGGTCTACTACGGAGGCCATCTTCCTGCTTAGGCAAACTGTAGAAAAATATCGAGAGGCACGTAAGAGTTTGCATATGGTTTTTATTGATCTGGAGAAAGCATATGATAGGGTCCCCAGGGAGTTAATTTGGTGGGTGCTTGAAAGGAAGAAAGTGTCTCAATGTTATGTCGATATCATTAAGGATATGTATGAAGGGGTTGTAACAAGTGTTCGCTCAGTAGGTGGGATGTCTAGTGAATTTCCAGTGACAGTAGGACTACATCAAGGGTCGGCGTTAAGTCCATATCTCTTTGCTTTGGTCATGGATGAGTTGACGAGACATCTGCAAGAAGATGTACCTTGGTGCATGTTATTTGCAGATGATATTGTCTTAATGGATGAGACTAGTGCAGGTTTAGGTCAGAAATTAGTTAAGTGGCAGGAGGCTTTAGAGAGTAAAGGTTTTAGAATTAGCCGTTCGAAGACGGAGTATCTAGTGTGCAACTTTGGGTGTGAACCAAGAGGGAGAAGTCATGCAATTGAGATCGAAGGTGTCGAGGTCCCAGAGTGTGAGGCTTTTCGATATCTAGGGTCTATAATTCAAAAGAATGGGGCTATTGGAGCAGATGTAGACCACAGGATTAAAGCTGGTTGGTTGAAATGGCGAATGGCGTCAGGAGTATTGTGCGATAGAAGGATGCCTGCAAGGCTAAAAGGGAAATGCTATAAGACAATTGTTCGACCAGCCATGCTATATGGTTCAGAATGTTGGGCTACTACGGGACAACATACGCATAGGATGGCAGTAGCAGAAATGCGTATGTTAAGGTGGATGTGTGGTAAAACTCGTAAGGATAAGATTAGAAATGAAAGAATTAGGAGATACTTAGGTGTAGCGCCCATAGAGGAAAAAATTAGAGAAAGACGTTTAACTTGGTTTGGTCATGTGCGGAGGAGACCGAGCACGGCGCCAATTAGAAAATGTTTAGATTGGCAAGTTAATGGAGGGTGTAGACGGAGGGGACGACCGTTGAAAACTTGGATGAAGACGGTGAATGAAGATATCATTGAGCTTGGATTAGGTGAGGAAATGTGGGAAGATCGCATTGCTTGGAGAACCAAAATTCATGTAGCCGACCCCGAAAATCTCGGGAATGGGCTTTGATGATGATGATGATGATGACTTTATTTTACCTTTTAACCCTTAGCCTCCTTGTTTTTAGTTTGTGAAATATCTTCATTACTCTGAAGGATATTTAGTGAAACCTTGAAAATCGTATAACATTTAGAAATCACAAGCATTAACCTATTCTTGTCTACTGTGTTCTGGAAATGTTCATTGTAGCGTTTTTGTTCATATTTTCACTAGTAATTAAAGAAACAAGAAATGTAAGAGAGACATATTTGGACTTTTACAAATCACGAACTAAGAACTTCGTTTAAGCAAGTATTATCTAGTAAAAAATGAGGGGCTGATCACATTCGGTTTTTCTTACTACCTTTCCCAAAAGCGCAATTCCTGAAACTCTTGATGCTTTTATGGTGATAGAAAGTCATTATAACTGGTTGATGTCAGATAATGTTTTTAAAATCTCAATTATATTGCAGGTTAGAGAGCTGACTAAACAGTTCCCTGCAACTACACCTCTTGCGTTAGTGCTAAAACAGTTCCTAGCAGATCGGAGCCTGGATCACTCCTACTCTGGTGGTTTAAGTTCCTATTGTTTGGTAAGCCCCAGTGAATGTAATTTTTCCACTTTGATTGTTGCAGTTGTTTATTTTTCTCTTAATTGTTTTGGGATAATTCCTTAATAATATTTTTTTCCGTAAGGTATTGGCATTGTGATAATTGTTCTTATTCATGAAAAAATTAGATGTAAATGTTTCTGGTACTATGGCCTGATATTTATTGACTGTAAAAACAATATCTTTTAATCAACACTGGAGGGATATGTCATCATCCTTATTTAGCCATCACTTTTGATTTAGTGATGTGCAGAATAATGCTTTGCTGGTGGCATTTCATCTTCACTCTAGTCTTTCTTAATCTATATGTACTGTTACTTCTACATTTAAGTTCGTTGTGTGGTTCTTAAGTTTATATGGCTCTTTTTGTTGCTTGACACCTCAATCTCTGCTTCCTCTCTTTCCCCTTTTGTAGTAGGTTGTGATTTGTGGAAGGATCGAAGGAGAGAAGCAAGATGGTCTCCCTATGCAGTTAAAACGGATAACGAACCCATAACGGTCCAAGAGCGTTATAGGTTATAATGGGATATATCTGGATATAACTGTATATAACGAAATAGTTTTTAAATGTATTTTTAATACCCGCACAGAGTATTAATGTATTATAGAGTCAAAAAAGTAAATCATGTTCATAACATCAAATTCAAAAAAAAAAAAAACATTAATAAAAAACATTTTCCCTTTGTATGAGAATGAGATCACAACGGAGAGTACAATCGACTCTTCGTCTTCTTCCTATCTTCTCTCGTCTCTGTCAAACGGCGATGTCTGGTTTTCTGTCGATTAGTGACGGCGAGCTCTAATCCTTCTTTCCAATGAGTCCAGGGTTCTGGTTGAATCGAAAATGAAATGGTTGATTTTTTTTATGTAGTAGAACAAAATGTTAAAATGGCTTTATTGAAAAAAAAACGTTATCTCAATAACAGCTATATAACGTCGTTATATCGAAGTTGTGATACTATAACGTGATAATGTCATAACGTAACGGCTCACCCCCGTTAAGCGTTATATCAAAGTTATATTGGCGTTATAACACTGTTTTAATTGCACAGTGGTCTCCACACTCCACTGGCGGGAGAAAAAATGCCATCACCTTAAACCAAAGCTCACTCGAAATGTTGTTCAAATTGTTTAACGAGTGTGAAAAGCCAGTTTTTGAGGTTATTCTGTTGAACACGAATTTTCTCAATTATCACATTCCACCTCCATCTTACATGAGCTGCCCCACATGACCAAACCTTCAAAGGCTCCGATGCACGGACTCTTCGGAAAACCCCCGTTTCGAGAGTCAGATACGTGTCGGACACGGACTCGCGTCCAACACGCGTCCGACACGTATCTGACATGCGGTCAACGGTTAAGACACGTTGATTGAGACCGACACGACCCCGACTCGGGCAATGTTTTTTTCCTGTTTTTCTTGGGGTTTTTTTTTTTTTTTTTTTTTTTTTTTTTTTCTGTTTTTCTTTGCTGATTTTCGAAAGTAGTTTTTGAAGAAACACCAAGTTTTACTGCACTCAATTGCAATCGCCAATTCTTCGATTCCTTTAGTCGGAGAGAGGGGTTGCTTTAATTAGAGCACATCTTCACGTCGTACTCAATCTGAGGGTTCTTGACTTCTTGACTGACATTTTCATTTGATGGTACATCGGGCATCATCAAGGTCGTTTCTTCCCTCACTCTAAATTAGATACAATACACAAAAAATGGTATTTTGCTATATAATTTCTCAGTAATTTGATTTATCTGTTTCTGATGATTAATTTGCTCTTAGATACACAATTACACACACTATTTTGAAACAATTTGTAAATTAGATACACTCCCCAGTAAATTTTGACTATCCGAGCATCTCTGTAAATTTTTCTATTTCTTGTTAAGCTCTCATCTTTTAGCTTCAAAAGTAAAAATTTGAAACGATTTTAAGCTTTAGGTTGTTTATGTTCATTAGTTATAAAAAAATAAAAATTAATAAAAAGTAAAGTTTGACTGTTTTGCCGTGTCGCCGAGTCCTAATTTTTTGAAAATTGCCGAGTCGCCAGGTCGTATTCGTGTTCGACACGACACGCGTGTCCGTGCATCCTTGTTCAAAGGTTGATATGACTAATATTCACATCCACTTGGACTACATTGTCCAAATAAGAAACCTTCAAAGGTTGATAAGCTAACTTTCTCGAATATGGAGCTTCTTGCTTATGTATAATTCACAATTCTACTTTATTTTATTGATCATTAAGCACTGTCATAAAAAGTTTAGTGTATACTAGTAAATAAGGAAATACATTCTAGTGATGTTCTCATCCACTACATTTAACTAGGAAAGGAACCAGCTAGTTGTCTTAAAAATGGAACTTCTTCACTTGTGTAATCACCATTTTGCTGTATTTATTAATCAAATCACTGTCTTAATCTATGCAGTTAAAATAGATAACGAATCTGTAACAGTCCAGGAGCATTATAGGTTATAACGGGATATAACGTGATATAACGGTATATAACAGAGTACTTTGTTATATATATATTTTTAATACCCCACAAAGTATTGATGTATTATAGAGACAAAAAAGTAAATCATGTTCATAACATTAAATTCAAAAACATCAAAACATTAATAAAAAAATTCTTCCATTTGTATGAGAGTGAGATCGCAATAGAGAGTGCAATCAACTCTTCGTCTTCTTCCCTTTTTTCTCGTTCTTTGTCAATCAGCGAGGTCTGGTTCTCTGTCGATCGGCGACGGTGAGCTCTGGTCCTTCGATTGAGAATGAAATGAGTGATTTTTTTATATATTAGAACAAAAAGTTAAAACGGTTTCTCAATAACGGTCATATAACGGCATTATATCAGAGTCGTGATACAAAAATGTGATAATCTCATAATGTAATGGCTCATCCTTGTTAACGTTGTATTAACTGCACAAGTCTTAATAGTATGAAATATGAAGACAACTCCAAGGGAGAGATTGAAAAAAAAAAAGAAAAAGAAAAAGAAAAAAGAAGCCAGGTAATGACATATAGAGGAATTAGGGATGATTGCAAATATTTTTTCCTTTCATTTCCCTTTGCTCACTTATTCGTCCCTAGATTTTTTCAAAGAACATATGCTTTGCCCAAATTAGAGATAAACCATGTATGGTATGCTGAACATGTTATCTACATTTATAACTCAAATTTCTAGTTGCATTTTTGATTTTAACATATGGCACTTTCTAGCAAGTTATGTTTGGGCTCACTCATTTTGGTAGTTTGGGATTGCCATGATGTGTTTTGGGGGATGGTTCAAAATTTTCCTAAAATCTATGAATACGTGTTGGTTTTTAAAGCATGAAAGTTGAAATATCGCAAAAGTGGCTCATAAGTTTAATGACATAACTCAATCAGAAGCAACATCAAGAAGACAAAAAAATCTTTATTCTTCTAATGGGTTGTAAAATTCAAAATTTTTTTTACACAAGCGCATCCAGGCCATGTCCAACCCTCGGTCAAACAACTCGTTGGACATGGCGAGTTTTTTGAAGTGTAGATACCTCTGTTTTTGTGGAACACTCCCCCAACCCCCCCCCCCCCCCCCCCCCCCCCCCCCCATTTTATTGTGAAGTTTGAACTTTTCTTGTTTTACTTATATGCATAGTTATAAACTCAGATCGTATCGTTATCGAACCAAATTTAAGATGCATGTATTGAAAAGTATCGCATATCGTAAGATATGGTGCAAAATGAATATATAGATATAAAAACATATAGTATATTACAAAAATTTAGAAGTCATGAAGAAGATTTTATGAGGTCCCCCAAAGTACTGATGTTGATATATGACTTATTTAACATATACAAATAAGCTATTTCCTATTATCTATTCATTCACGTCACATGTACTATGACGACGTAGGGGCAATACAACCCTGCGCTCCCCTTGTATCAGTATATGGTAAATACTTATCGACATGGCTTAGATACAATACATATTAAGTATTGTTGTGTGTATCGTAAGATACAAATAACTATGCCCATGTTACAGAACAATATTTATTGTGTGCAAGATGGCACCATGAATCATGATCTTGATTGATATTTGAGATTGAGAAGCAGAAGAGGTAGTAATATATTTGGTATAACAACTTATTTCTTCTGGGATATGCATCAAATTCTCTACAACTTTTCATAATGTTAACTAGTTTGTGTCAAAGGTTTCCAAACTATCAATACTTTGGTCCTCGTAATGCAACTTTGTAGTAGATGCGTTTTACGTTTGGAAAACAGCAAATTTGGTAATAATCAAGGTTGGAGCCTTTGTTTGCCTGCCTGCAATTAAATTAGTAGAACAAGTGTTTCCTTCAGGAACAAAGACGATTTCTTCGTCATGTTGTGGCAGTGTTGATGATTGTAGTTTTTCTTAGATTAAGTGAATAAGTGCACCATGGTGGCATTACCAAAGTACTAATATTTCTTGTTCTTTTTGTAGGTAATATTAATTACACGATTTCTTCAACATGAGCATCATCTCGGTCGCCCTATTAACCAAGTAAACCTGAAACTTTAGTTAGATGACACTGCTTATTTTAATTCCATATTGAGTTAGTTTGATGAACTATTGATTGTATTCTGATTAAAACATGGATGCATTCTTGTTGGTTCATTTTTTTTTTCTGATTTATTATGATTTCTTAATGAAATCATGCTATTTATATATTATTGAATCGAGCAACTCTCATTTGTTTTTCATATTTATTCATTACTGTCAGTTCACTGGATTGTAGATGATGCATTAAACTTCTTTCAAAAGTTTCTATGTTATTTATGGAAAAATCATTAGAATTGAAAATTATACTCTTGACCTTTCGTGCCATCCAATAGCAAGGAAAAAGGTTAATCATAAGAATATTGGTGATAGTTATAAAGAAAGTGATCATATTGCATTCATGGATTGTGATGTGTTTCTTAGGAAACCTACTGCAAAATAGTGTACAATCATTTCCCTTTCCTTTTTCTCCTTTACATTCATTAGCCTGCTTCTGTAAGACATTGGAGACCTTCTATATTTTGCTGAAGAATTAGTATGGAGATTGATGTGACAAAATGTATTATTTCGATCTATATTTGGAAATATAGGTGTAGGTATCACCCCTTTAGAAGCTTACTTTTTTATTTCAAAAATAAAATAAAATATTATCATTGTTATTTTATTTTAATTAATTTTTTGACACAATTTACTAAGGTATTGTAATTATACCAGAATCCATTGCTCACTATTTTACCTTGAGGGGAAATAAATATAATTCCATCATGAATAAATAGATCTATTTATCTGTAGGTTGCTTCCCTAACTTGAATGTTACACTTATTGGCACTCATACATGTTGTCTAATGAAATGTTCTGTATATGTGGAGTTTCTGTCAACAGCTAGGGCTATTTACTTATTATATAAATCTCACCCCAACTCCACGAAAGGATTTTCTGTTTAGTTTCTGACGTATTTTGCTTATTTTCCTTGATTATATTTGAATTCCTATAGGAACTGTTTTTCTAATTATTTATTTATAACTGTTTCTGCAGAATCTTGGAAGCCTCCTGATAGATTTTTTTTATTTCTTTGGGTAAGTAAGAATTATTGATTTATCTTGGCTCTCTATTACTAATTGGACGTATGTTTCACTTCCAACCATAACCCCTTTCCAACTTATTAGTCTTGCTCATTCTCTGCGTCTTGTTCAGGAATGTGTTTGATCCGCGTCAAATTCGTATCTCCATCCAAGGAAGTGGATACTATGTAAATAGAGAAAGAGGACAAAGGTAATAAGAACGGATTGTTGCTTTGGTTATTGGATCTTAGCGTTTACTCCTGCAATCTGTTTTTGCTCAGCTAATTCCTGTACACCTCACTTAATTGTGTAGCATTGATCCAATCCATATCGACGATCCCCTTTTCCCAACAAATAACGTTGGAAGGAATTGCTTTCGCATACATCAATGTATTAAGGTCAGTCCTAAGTCGAACTTGTTACTTTATTCTCACTTCATGTAAATAGGAGATAAATAAAGTAGTAGTCGAATTGAGCAAATTCATGACCTGAAGTTGAACCCACTTCATATAATACGAGTTAAGTTTCCAGCTGGGTTTTCTGATCTGTGATGATAGCTTGATTATGATAGTATGGTAAATCATATATATACATATATTTTAATTATTTGTTTTCCTTCTTTAAGTACAAAGTGTTAGAGATGACACCGTTGAAAAGCCTAAAATGCTGACTGATAATAATTTTATCCATGAGTTATGTATAAATCCTTTATTTAGTTAATTATATATTTTTACGAGTAAGAGACTTCTCATAAATACAAGAAAGAAATTCTTTCAACATACTAAAGTATATTTCTAATGTAAAATTATGGGTATTTGTTGCCCAGCTTAAGACAGATGCAGGCAGAGGCTCGAGATCATTAAATTAATGAAAACAAATGCTGAGCATTACTAGAAAGATATTACCATGAAGTTATTTTGAAATGCTTCTGCAGTAAAATAAGTAACCTCTATTGCTAAGATTATTTATGAATTTATTATTTATTATTATAATTACCTTTTTGCGCAAATTACGTTAAAGGATGAATTAACGATACGGAGTAAATAAAGAATTGTATGCATGGTCACTTATTGAGTCACTTATAATGAATGCCCGTATCTATTTAACACTCGTTGAAATTGAAAGTATTTTTGTTGGATTTCATCTAATAGTCTCAGTTCCAACGAAGGTTTCGATGAACTTGTGGTCTTGGAATGTTGAAGAAACATTATACAAAAGACCAATACATAGGGGTTTGTATTTGTAGTGATCCGATAGATAACCAGTTGCAAAGATCCACTTCAGAATCATAAATTGATAGAATTAGGATATTTATTAATACCAAGAATAATAGTATTTTAGTAATATTAGGTATTCTATTATTCTTGTAATAGAGATTCCAATTAGGATTCTCAGATTTGTTTCCTATTAGGTTTAGGGTTCATTTTTAGAGCTAAATTAGTTATAAATAAGGTATAGGCTGCCTATTATTAGTTAGTTGGTTGATTGAATAAAAGTTATTTCGTTATTAGTATATTTGGTTTATCGATTATTTCGTTGTTTCTGTTTATTGCACTTCATTTATTTTTTCAATGCAATTTCGTTTATTTTCTAGTTTGAATCATTCAATTGGTATAAAAGCCAAACGATTCTCATTGCATAGTTCAATTTGAAAAAAAAATTGAATGGAGAAGATAAAAGAAGAAACATTCCAGCAGTTAGCGAAGACATTATTACAGGAGATGTAGAAGGCGAAGACAATATTACAGGAATTGCAAAAGATGGAACTAAGGATGGAGATGATCAATCTGATTTTGGGCAAGGCCATAGGACTGATCCAACCATCACCACCGCCACTGGTAGTACCGCAAGAGCCCACTTAGAGCACCCAAGCAACACTGTCAGCACAATCAGCAACACCACAGGGGCCCTCAACCACTCCATTGACAGCGGAGACGCGGGCCCACAGACAAACCCTTCTCCCTCCTTTTCCATAGTTCATGTCACTACCACTGTTGACCACAACCCCGCCACCACCATGTCAAAAAACCTCCATCGAAACCTTCCCCACTCCCTCCGCCATACTAATCGATACTTCCAGTGGATCGATGGACCCCTCTGCTGCTTCCCATCGATCGTTGCTCCTTCATCCACCTCTCAAATTGATGCTCGACGCCAACCCCCAGCACCAACCAACCAACCTTTGTTCGCACCCTGCCAACCTCTAATACGAGTTAGTTGACCCCCAATACCCCCTCCGACGTCCTTTCCCAACCTGCGAAACCCCTCCTCCACTGCTACCTTCTCCCAACCCCACCTCCCTACTCTTGCGTTTGCATACAGCAGATTGACGCACTCCCTCTGCTGCTTCAGATCTTCTTTATCTTATTGGCAGGAACTCATAGTAGAGAGGATGAAGCAAAAAGTTTTTTTCAAAGCAGTCCCTGTCGAAAATTTTCATTTTGTCCCTATCGAATATTTTAATTTAGTCCCTAGTTATTTACAACCCACCAATTTTTCCATACACCAACTACCTATTGTTTGTGATCACATTATTTCCCACCAGCAGACAACAACCGTGACACCGCAGGATACATTTTCAGTTCCAATTTGGGACAATTTCGTAGCTCATTTTGGCAACAAGTTTGCGGGAAATATTCAATTCACGAATAATTACCAGGGAAACGTCCGAGGTCGTCTTCTGCTTAGACACTTCACATTATTTTCCCAGTGGTTGCTTGTCTTCTTTGGACTTCTTCACTTTTAAGCTCGAAGACGAGCTTCTTCGACCTGGGGAGGCTGATAGAATTAAGATTTTTATTAATATTAGGAATAATAGTATTTTAGTAATATTAGACATTCTATTATGCTTGTAATAGAGATTCTAATTAGGATTCTCATATTTGTTTCATATTAGGTTTAGGGTTTGTTTTAGAAGTTAGATTAGTTATAAAAAAGTATAGGCTGCCAATTGTTAGTTGGTTGATTGAATAAAAGTTTTTTTGTTATTAGTTTATTTGGTTTATTGTTTATTGTGTTATTTCCATTTATTGCACTTAGTTCATTTTCATTGCAATTTCGTTTATTTTTTAGTCCGAATCTATCATAAATCCATCCAAACTAAAATTCCTAATACTATGTCAAGAGATGCAGTGATGTAGTAGATGTGCCAAATGCACGAGCGATCATGCATATAGAACAATTGCACAATCAGATTATGTGGAAATACATCATGATAGAGATTTGTTGGTCCTGTGCATGACACCCAAAGAAACTCTATGAATGGCTATGAGTACTACATCTTTCATAAAATACACGTACGAGATATTAAAATAAGACATGAACAAGACAAATTTATTGTTGGCTATTAAGCGATGCCCGTATATGGACATGTGTAAGACAAATTTAAAAAAAAAAAAAAATTGGGCATGACGAGTGAGGGTGCGAGTATCCAAAATTGGTAGTGTTATACACATTGTTGAGCCAGGCTCCATAACACCTATGCGCATAGTGACAATTTTGAGGTGCCTTGTCTTGTGAAGCAAGTTGAGTTGATGATCAAATAGCTACTACAGCAGTAATAATATTGAACTTATCTGATATTTATCCAAGTTAGAAAATTCTGCTTCCGTTCTGGTTACCTTATCTTTGTATTTGATGTATTGACCTTAATCCTTTTAAGGTTGTCTTTTCGTTGTATTCCATTTTGTTTCTACAGAAATAATTTTTGCACTTTAAACAAGTAATAAATAAATAAAAGTGCATGGTGCAGGCTTTTGCAGATGCATATTCTGTGTTGGAAAGTGAACTTACTCATGTTCCTACCAATGATGATCAAAGTACACGGCCACCTTATAGGCTACTTTCAAAAATTATCCCAAGTATTGATCATGTATAGAAGGTTCTGTCCAAAGATCTAGTGAAAATGTGGTAAGTTGGTTACCTTTGTCCTTATTATTTATTTTCTTTTCCCTATTCCATCTGTTGATGTTCTTGAACACAATAACTGCAGATACAGGTTTGACATATTGGTACGAATGCATGTATAGGTCAACATTTGTTCCTTTTCTGGTATTCAGCTCTCTGCTAGGTACTAAATCCCTTGGATTTTGTGTCCCTTGACAAGCTGGAATAACTTGTTTTATTGGTCTGTATATATTTTATTGATCTGTATATACTCTGTGATCGTTGTTTTTTCACATATGATTATGCTGCATATATCAGTTTGGGACTGGATCTTATTTATCGACAACCTGGCAGGTAATACTGGAACTGAAGAATGGTTCTTCTACATGCCTGATTTTGAGCTAAAGTGAAGTTGCCAAGCTGACCATGCCAGGCATCCAGTGAAAGACAGGAGACAAGTAAGGAAGCATAAAAGTAATGCTTGTATATCTGGTTCAAATCTTATTTTTTATGTTTTGGAATGTGCAGTAGTCTATCTGAAAATTCATAATCTTCTGTAAACTGTTGGAGTGTAAATGATTGTCCTGAGATTATAGTAGGAGTGTCTTTGATATTAAACAACTATAAGGCTATGTAACTTGTTGGATGTTACATGCTATAGGTGCAGTTATACTGTGCGTTTATATCGTAATAAAGAAAAAATTAAGGATTTCTCCGAATTGGGTCACATCAACATAAAGATCCTAATTTCTTGTGTGAGCCCTTTGTTCCAGTTCTGATTGGTAGTTGTTGGACTCGGGGATAAAAATCTGTCAAGTTCAAACTTTTATTATAATGGTGTTGGAACCAGAAAAAAAGGAATGAAGGAAAACAAGGCAGCCTTTAGGGAAACAACCACCCAAAAAAGCACTTCCTACTGACGAGAAGAAAAGTAGGAAGTAGAGGAGTGCACATCACACCGATCACTTTTATCATATGACCTACTTGACCTAATTATTTCTTGAACAATGATCACTCTGAATATTTTTGCTATTTTGTTTGCCCCGTCTATAGATCATACCTATCATCCAACTAAATTCACTTGAAAAGTTATAGGGGCATTAGCTGGTTATGATTATTTACCAGTAAATAAGTAACCTGGCGGAGGAATAAGGATTCCATGATGAAGAACCGTGATACAGTCATGTGCCTTCATTCTTTACGACTTAGAGAATTTGTTGGATGCTGTACACCAAGTTTAAAATTCAAACTGTATTCCTTGTTCGTTTGTATCCTAGCCTCTAGCCAGATTCCTACGAAACTAATTAACAAGTGCACCCCTGTTTAATGAAAATTCAAATCATTTTCTAATATGTGATTTCATTTCTGTTGTTATAAACTTAGCTTCCATTGTTTTTTCGTGATTTGTTCACACGTCAAATCATTTGATTCACCCCGTGTGAATTTTATTTCAGTATGAAAGCAGATTGAGCTACCAAGATGTGCTGGCCTTTAATGACTGGATGAGTTTTGACAAATGTTCTTATGGAATGAGATTTTGTTGCTCCCCGGTAATATAAATTTAATTTATTTTTTGACGGTGAAACCTTGCCCAGCTAGCACAATTTTTGTTTATTTATTTTTTAAACCTCTTGAAAAATCGAAGTTAATTGTGAAAACATCGAATTCTGCAGGAACAGTGAATATTGGAATCACTCAATCCGGGTAATCATTCCATGAAACTCTGTGAAATGGTAACAACTGCTTCAATACACACTTCAGAAGTAGCAAACCTTGTTTATGTGAACTTCACATGTCGACAGTGTCGACAGTATGTAAAAATTTCCAGAACTTGAGAAGCATCTAACCTTATTTATGTGTACTTAAGGCGAGGAAAGTTTTCAGCATAGTGTTTTTGTATGCACTGTCTAGATTATAGATAACTAAAGACCCTCCCATTCTCTGCCAAATTTGAACAGTTGATGAAAAATAGGCAGAAAGTTTGACATCTATTGTGTAGATTGTAGATGCATTCTTGATTAGCATATCTGATGCATGTACACTACCTAAGCAAATTAAATATAAGAAGCATGTTGTTTTACAAGGATTGTATGTGCTGTGGTTTGGTGGACGAGTCTAGGGACTATCTTTTCTTTGGTATAATGTAGCTCAAGACATTTGACATCGTTTCTGGAGTCCATGGGGTTCCATGGTGTTTACTTTTTTCTGTAATTGATGTATTGAAATGTTTCAATTTAAAATTGCTTTTGGAGACTCCATGCACATTTTCTTGGTGTCTTTGGATTGAAAGGGGCATAGATCTGGGCCGTCGGATCTGATGGACGATTCAGATCTGTGAATTTAAAAAAAAAAATTCACAGTTTTTAAAAACTTTTCTCTCTTTACAAAAATTCAGAGTCTTCGTTGAGCCAATGGCTTGCTGAGATTGTTTGCAATGAGCAATGGCTCCTTGAATTGAACTTTCAATCTCCGAGCTTTGAACTTGCACAATAAAATCCATTTGAACTTCCTTTTAGTTGATAAAAGTTCCATCGTTACTTCATAAAATCCATTTGAACTTGCACTAGAAGATGACGATGATGAAGAACCTGAAGACAATGAAAATGATGTAGATTTACTTGATGAATGCTTCTTCATTGATAATGAAAATGACCTCCTTTGGGTACTAGTAGTAGTGGCACTATAGATTTGGCCAAATGGGTTTTTCTTTCCACCCTTCATATACTTGTTCAAGCTCTCCTTGGCTCTTGAAACCGTTTCTTCGCCTTCCTTCTTCGTAGCTTCAACAAAGACATCATCATCAGAACACTTTGTTTTGGTAAACAAAGACTTGAGATAAGCCCTTGAAGCCTTGAGTTTCATACCCAAGGAAGATTGCTTGATCAATTTGAGCTTCTTAGCCCAAGACTTCTTTGTTTACCCAAGGAAGAGAGAAAAAGTTTTAAAAAACTGTGAATTTTTTTTTCTTCAAATCCATAGATCTGGACCGTCCATCAGATTCGACGGCCCAGATCTATGCGCAGGAGCTCCCCCCCGGGTCCTCCTTTTTGTACGTGTCAATTTTACATATAATTCTAGGGAGCTTGGGGTTGCTGTCTTGGGGGGGGGGGAGCGAAATTATCCTTTTGCCCATCCTTTGTTGTGGTTATATTTAAAGAGTGTTTAAAAAGGTAGGGGCAAAAGTGTAAAAATGCCACTCAGGCAGCAGACCCAAGCTCCCTAGAAGCACTCAAATTTAAATTATGAATGATATGCAATCAAGGAGATGCGATTGGGGTTCATTTCTTTATTGAGGTTAATTATATCTATCTCTTGCTCTAGAAATAAGTTCTAATGCAGACACAAGATTATTGTTCTATTCAATGTGACACTGACATGGATACAAATACGGGTATCGATATCTGACAAGGATACAAGGTCGGTCAAAAAAGCACAATATTGTATACGCTTGTATATTTCAATATTATTTAATAATTTTTGAATTATTAGTCATATGCATTCACTTATTGGTCATTATTGCTATTCATGTACTAGTTACTTGCCATGATATGCTTGTAACATTGTTAAATAATTGAAACATTTCAAAGTTTTGTGAAAAGTTGATGATCTAAGCATGTCCAATGGGAGTATCCATGTGTGTCTATACTTGTATTCGACACGATACATGTCGTTAAAATTTTTATTTGTATAAACAAAGTAGAGTAATTCTTGCTGGTTTGGGCCCAGCTGCCTGGTTGACTGCCTGGGGGGGGGGCAAAAATACACTTTTGCCCCCCTCTTTAAACAACATTTTCCAAAAAAATGGTTAAAGAGGGGGGGGGGGGCTCCCCCCCCCCCCCCTCAGGCAGCAACCTCGCTCCCTCTCCCAGGCCAGCTAGAATTGGGGAATAAAGTATCCTTTGTCACAGTTTCTGTGTAATCCCTCCGTTTCAGTTGATGTAAAGTATCCAAGTTTAAAGGTTGCCTTTTTTCATGTTCAAACAATAAAAATACTATGAGGCTATTGAATGCATATATTCGACCAGAATGAACATAAGATAAATAGGACAAGTTTACTTATTATGCACTATTATTGAAGGCATAGAAAGCTTAGGTCATTTCTAATAGATGTATCGGATTTGGACTGTACATTCCCAAAACCGCTCCAATAGGTAGTATTTTTCCTCTATATACATACCCAAGAGTACAAAACTTTATACCATGTGGCTATACTAGGTCTCACAACTACTTTTTAGTAATTGTGATGACTTCTTGCACCCCCTTCCTACATATATTCCCACTAGAAATATGACATTAAGTCTTTCATTTGCACTAATATGCACTCTGCAGGACAACCTACTTACTTTTGCAGTCTAAGTCCTTGATTGCATGTTTTTGTTTATTTTGAAAGGAAAGTGTGTTGTGCAAAATATGTTTTTTCAATTTTATAGCAAGCTCTTCTCCGTTTGAGTTGAAATTTTGAGAACTAAATATTCACATCATAAATGTGTCCAAGTTTTGGGTAGATTGTTGTGTACATTGTCTATTGTAGTGGAGCTTGTTTTTGCCAAGTGTTGGGATTTTCGGGCAATTGTCACTAGATTCTTGACAATTGAAGAAACTTGTAGTAGCTTTATTGCTTGTATGAACAGTGAAATCGGAAGTGTGGAACACGTGCATAACAAAGTGCACGAAAGGGTTGTTGAAGAAAATGTCGTTGCGAAGTGGTTACCCATATGCAAATTGGCGATGATTGGGTGACTATGCTTATGATTGTTATTGTACCATTAGAGTGAGTTTGATTGTATGGAATCCAATTTCATAGTCTTTAATACAAATTTGATTAAAATGTGGTAGATTGCTTATCATGGATTCTACATTTTCATCCAAGGTTGGAATTGAACTCCCTTGAAACATGAAAATTCAAAGTCCTTGCCTATCTGCCTTTCGAAAAGAATTGAATTCCCATAACTCTCTCATGATAAGTTGTCCACCACATTTTGATCAAATTTGCCTTAAACACTATAGTCTTCCATCAATTCAAGTGGTCTGTCATGGAATTAAACTTCATGCAACCAAACACACCCTTAGTTTATCAATTCAAATCCAAATCACAACCACCTGTTATTCACTGCTATTCCCTGGACTCAAAAAGTACTGCCAAGCCTTGGAACAAGGAACCAGGAGAGGTCTCTCCTAACCATTGATTGTAGTAGAGCAATACCCTTGCGGTCCATCATAAACACCATCTATTAAAGTCTTTTTCGAATCACAAGCCCTGTGAGCACACTCTAGCAAGCTCCCTTTGAAAGTTCGTCTTTGCCTTCTTTGTGCACAATCTGCCATTTATTCATCTATGAATCAAAATGAGCCTTCAGTAACAACAACCTTAACCTCGGACAAGACTTAGTAGCAAAAATTATGCAAGATAGTATAGAATGTATTATGATGCGGTTGGACAGACTCATGATCTACTGATTGTGATAGAGGGGAGGCCACTACTGTGGTATAAATACAACCAATTATGATCTAGTGTCCCCCATTCCCTTATGAGACATGATATCACAAGCTAGAGCTCGTGATATAAGTTGTGGGTTATCCATTTCTACTACTGGATTAAAGCTAAAAGGTCGAGTAATTCTAGCCAGCCCGGCCTCTCGGCCTGGTTTGCCCGCCTGGTGGGGCAATTTTACACTTTTTGTCCCTCCTCTTTAAAACACAACCACAAACACTTTTTGGAGGAGGGACACAAATGTAAAATTGCCCCACCAGACGGTAAACCAGGCCGGGAAGCCGGGCTGGCTAGAATTTCTGCAAAAGGTCACACTAAAACAAGTAATTAATCCACCACTTAACACACACATACTCTCTCTCTCTCTCTTCCTTAATAACACTAATCTAGATCTAAGAGTAACATCATATCCCTTGATATATGACAATGGAAGCAAGTCCATAATGTGATTATATGGTTACCATGGCAGCACAATGAGGTGAAGAATAAACGGGGAGTGGAAGGAGATATGGGAGATACTATTTATGAGAGATACTATTTAGGAAGCACAAGGAGAGAATGAAGGGAAAAAATAGGAGAATTAAATGAGAAGTTAACAAAGTAGTTCATTAAATGTGACACGTCACCCTGGTTACAAAACTAGTTTTGTAATCTGGTTGCAAATACTTTTGTCCACCATCAAAACTCTCACCGCCCACCATAAACCACCAACATTAACCCCATTTTTCATGTATTTTTTTTTCCAAATACCATTGAGATCCCTTTCCACCCCTACCAGAAATCAATCTATATGCCTCTCAATTCCTCATATAATCTTCAATAGAGAGGAAGAGAAAGTAAAAGAGTAATAAGAAGTAGACCAAGAGAGGGGGAGGCCAGGGAGGATGGTAACAGTGGAGACACTCCTCGCATGGTAAAGAGAAGGTGGAGAAAAGAGGGGATGGTTGGTAGAGGAGAGGTGTAGCAACAATTATTACGAAATTTATTGTGAGGTTATTATTGAAATAAATTTTCATTAAACACTTAGGGCTAAGTGATAAGTAAGCACCTTGGGTGCTTACCCCAACTAGAACTTCAACTTCTGATCATAACTAAAAACAAACACTTTTTTGGAGTGTCCCACTTCTTAAGACTTTTGAGTCTATTCAGAACAAAAAAAAACACCCTCTTAGATTTGAGACTCAGAATAGAGTTTTCCATGACAAAAGTATATTCGGTTGGAGAATTTTATGGTTGGAGAGGGAGAAGAATTGATGAGTGGTAAAGTGTTCAACGACTAATTACGGGGAAAATGCTGAAACTTTGAGGATGAGGCACACTGAGCCCGAGACCTGCAAAAACAAACACAAATAAACAATAAAAACAGTAAAAAGATTTTATAGTCACTCTTTGGAGTAAATAAAGAAGGTTTTGGAGATGGGAGGCTTCAAGAGAGAAAAAAAAGGAAGATGATGAAGAAAGTGAGTAGAGTTTGGGCTCTCTGATAGTTGGAACTTAAAAAACTCTTTAGGAAAGGGTTATTTTTACCATTTATTAAAGGTCATTATTATAACTTGGCATTTTGATATAATGAAATAAAAATTTGTTTTACTTTATGATAAGTTTAAAATATAAATGTAGGTTTAGAAATCGTGCAAGAATATTCTACATCACTCAGTTACTTCATTATGTCGAAAATATCGAGTCCTACCAAATATTCACATACAACACTTGTATTTGTACCTGATAGTGTATTGACTCGTAAAACAAAAACATTTATTTGTTTTTTTTTGTGACAAATGATGTGTTTATATTGTACATTGTCTATTGTGTGTCATAGAAGCAAGACTATGGAGTATAAAAGCTTTCTTTTAGGTTGTCGTGGGCGTGTTGTTGCAAGACACTCCTCGAACAGATGTTGGATGTGAATCCTCACATGTCATGCTGTTGGCATGCACACTTATCACATTCCCAAACCATTTCCTGGACCTTTTCGTCAATTGGAATATTGTGACAATCAAGCCTCTGTATGTAAAACTCGCAATTTTATGTACAACAGTCGATCACGACACATACGTCGAAGGCATCATACCGTGACACAGTTGCTCTTTAATGACATTATGTCCATTGATTTTGTGAATCGAAAGATAATCTAGCAAATCCATTTACTCAAGGTTTATCTAGAGAGTGTATAGACTGCGATTCGAAGGGAATGGGTCTCCTAATACACATGAGTTATCATATACAAAAACCTTACTAAGCGATTGAAGATCCCATGGACTTAGTTCAAAAGAAAAACTAGTGAGGAATAGTTCATTGTTAAACACTTAAAAGTATAGTACTTTTTCCATTCCTATGAAGCACCAAGTGCAAACCTACTGTGATCAAAAGGATAAACAATGATACACTGTTTTAAATGATGTCTATATCTTGCAAAAGGTAGGTGGGGTATTATAGGATACTTCTTATGGGAACAATCACCTATGTAAGTGTGAGCTAGGTCGGCTCTATTATGAGATTTTTATAGGCCGAAAATCTCTAGTAGCACTTACAAAACCAAGAATTGTTCAGGACCAAAATGAACACAACCAAAAATAGAATTTGAATGGAATAATGCCATGTAAAGTTTATTGACTGGTTTTACATCAACAACTGACTGTTCAAGATGAAAGACTTCACTGAATAGTTAAGTAATTTCGATAATCTTTTACTAAGGAAGGGTCAAAATGAAAGCTACCTATCCTGATGTGGCATTAATTCACGTACTCTTGAGATGTCACGATTTTCTCATTCAAGTGGGGCATTGTTGGAAATTTATATGA
The DNA here is from genome assembly GCA_963556465.1 of Berberis vulgaris. Lineage (NCBI taxonomy): Eukaryota > Viridiplantae > Streptophyta > Magnoliopsida > Ranunculales > Berberidaceae > Berberis > Berberis vulgaris. The sequence continues at coordinate 44,074,504 of OY747128.1, read as the reverse complement.
TTTCATAGTTATTGAATGAGTAAATCGTACATTATGTAAATTAATTACATAAGGTCTTTTATGTAAGTATCTAGACCAATAGGTGTGTTGGTTCAATTGTGTCTTTTGGGAGCATGTACGCAATGTTTCATTTGCTATAAATAGAATCCCAAATTGGCTATTTGGGATCTCCAAAATATTAGCAATTCCTCATTACAACAACAACCTAGCACACATAAGAAGAATTTACATTCAAATCAAACAGGTTCTTTCCCGTTCATCTCAAAGTCAATTCTTATTTCTATTCGCCTGAGTTCCAGTTCTAAAAAGCATTGGGAACATAGACGAATCTGTTGTATCTTGGAAGACTAACGAGTGTAAAGAGGTCTCATTCTTCAAGCTGATTTGTGGACAATATTTGCCTCCTATGGTTAGACGAGCAGAGAAATATTAAGGAAGTAAAAGAGAGAAAATCGAGGGGAAAAACTAGAAGAATAAAAAGAGAAATTAGTTAGGCTGAGGGGATTATGTTACTTTAAAGTTTAATCCAGTGGTTGAGAGGGAGTTCACAATCCACACGACAAGATCGAGCTTGTGATATTGCTTGGGTAGTTAACTCGGAACTTGGCAGCGACTTGTCAGGGACCGAATACCAAGTTAATCGATTACATGTGGAGTTTTCGAAAAGAAAAAAAAACTCGGACAGTGATATCAATAATATTTTTTATATCCATTCTTAATAACACTTCAATTAGCAAAAAAAGTATCATGAAAATCAACATTTTGATACATATATAAATAAGCATAACCATTACCAAAATAAAGTTATGATAGCAAAGAAATATCCCAAACATCTCGATGTATTTACTTAACTTAGGGCTGAAAACCGAACCGACGGTTCGGTTTTTCACCTAAACCGTGAACCGAACCGACTTAGGTCGGTTTTAAAATTTTCAAACCGAAACCGAACCGACCATTAACAAAACCGATCCGAAACCGAACCGATTCTAATTTATGCAAACCGTAACCGAACCGAACCGACTAAAATCGAACCAAAACCGAAATAAAACCGAACCGAACCGAATATTTAAACATATTATATTATTTATATATAAAATATATTTTATTTTTATATATAAATAATATAATATATTTAAATATTCGGTTCGGTTCGGTTTGGTCGGTTAAAATCACATAGAAACCGAAAACCGAACCGACCACTTCGGTTTTGCATTTTTTAAAACCGAAACCGATCCGAACCGAATTTAAACCGAACCAATCGGTTCGGTTTTGATCGGTTCGGTCGGTTTGATCGGTTTGATCGGTTTTTTGTTCAGCCCTAACTTAACTACATAACACAAAATATCCTAAGTATAAAAATAACAAAAAGAAACCTATCCTACCCCCCTCCCCTAATAAACCAAAAACGAAAACTTGGTTTCAATTAACTCGTCTGAGTCTGACTTATTACCAAAACTTAGCCCACCAATTTTTGTTGATTTCTTCACTCCAATTTTTAGTAGCGATTTAAAAAAAAAAGAATTTAACTTGGTCTAGTGTCCGATACCAATTAATAGTCGATTTATTGGCGATTTTGCTACTTTGGATATTGGGACTCTAGTTAGATTTGGACTTATCTTAATCAGTGTCTTTTAACCACCCATCCTCCTCGAGATAAGCAACGTCGCGCATCTCGTTACACCCATCCCTCGCTCCCTAGAATTTCTGATTAGAATATTAAAAAGGTGTTTGTTTTTTCTTCTGAATTGAGTCAGAAGTCTTAATAAGAAGTGAGACACCTAAACAAGGGTGTTTGTTTTTAGTTCTGATCAGAAGTTGAACTTCTTATTGGAGTAAGCGGCAGGGGGTAGCACTGAGTGCTGACTCAAAAATTATTTTAATAGCAACCTTAAAATAATTTTTGTAATGACAATTGTTGCCCCATCTTGTTAAAAACAAGTAGGGCTAAATTTTGACGTTATATCTTCATTTTCTTCACCAAGCATTATCGTTCTACTTACCTTCACAAGGACTCTTCAATAATAAGAAATATATCTCGTTTTTCTCATTCATTTTTGTTTTCTTTCTCTATATTTTACAAGTTTTTCTTCATCTCTCAAACTCTCCCCATCTGTATTTTCCAAATTTTTTTTATAGCTGTATTTTCGATATTTTTGTAATGAAAAATATTGCAACATTATCTAGGATTTGGATAATTATTGGGTATGATTTTAAGCACAATATTTATTCAACTTAGTGGGACAAAATTGTCAAACAGTTCTCACTCGGTATTTAAAAACGAACACATTTTTATTTTACATCTTCTAATCAACAACCCATTCAAAAGCAAAATAAACAGCTCATTCAGAAGCTCGTTTAGAAGTTCTAACTTCAGTTAGAAACTAGATTCTAAGCACCTAAAAAAACAAACGTGACCTAAGCTTTTTCAAACTTGTTTCTTTTCAATTTCTCGTCTTACTTTACTGATTAGGTTTTGAAAAAAAAAAAGTATCAAAGAATTTGAAAATTAATAGGTCACCTCTCCATACAATTTCTCCACTTGCATCTCTCCTCTCTATCTCATTTTTGATCTCCATCTAAAATCTGATTTCTCTATTTGTAAGGTCTTCCTAACTCTTGCAACTTGTCCATGTGTGCTCGGAGATGGAGAAGGTGGAAAACAGAGAATAAGCAAAGAGAGACAAACAAAAATTGTGTACAACAGCTGTGTTATCGTTATTATTAGGATAAAAAGATGTACACAATGTGGAAACTACCTAAATGAACTTTTCACCTGTAGGGTCCATATAACTAAATGAAAAATGTATGGGTCCTAAACCAATACCCAAAACAAAAATTGTGTCCTAAAGATGTTGAAGAAGTCGTACAGACAATCAAAAGAATAAAGAACCATTCTATAAATACACTTCTCAGTGTACCCGAAAGTTTAACTATAAAATAGGTCAAATTATATATTGAGAAGTATTCAAACACTCCGTAGCATGTGATGCGAATAAGCATCCTTAAAATGCTCTTAAAATATAGAAAATTGTTAGAAAGTCATTATTAAGGGGAGTATCCAAAAGTATAGCCCTTGGTGACAATCCAGAAGTATGCTATGGAAGCATATAGAAGTATGCTATATTTGATTTATGCATGATATACTATTTTTTCTTTGACAAAAATTTTCAATCTAGGTTTTTCTATCAATGTTTTAATGAGATAACATTATCCGCACAAACATCCTAAAATAAGCAATATTGGCCATTATACTCTCTCTTTCGACAAGGTTTTCTCCCATTGAGTTTTTCCTATCAAGGTTTTAACGATGAGCTTTTTATGCACACCCACCATGATCCTGAAGAATGTTGTACTATTTTTCTTGTCCAAGTTTTATCCCATTGAGTTTTACTATCAAAATTTTTAATGAGACAACAATGATGGGCATTCAAGGATGAGTGTTTTCTGGCAGGAGGTCACGTATTCAAATGAGGTGGCATAATCTCTTTATTCACCATAGCACCATGCTTCTAGCCATTGAATAACCGCCTAAATCAGCCATCAAGCTTATCCAATGGAGTTGATGCATCCCACTTCAAAGCTATATAAATAGCTACATAGACACAGATATACGGAAATGAAACATGTGATAAAATGAGTAAATGTGTGGGTGTTGAATTTCGAGTTCATTTCTTTCGTATATTAATGTTCATCTTAATGAACAATCAGCTGAATGGACGAGTAAGCTAAGAAAGAAAGGATGAACAATTTTCAATAAAAAGGTGAATTTAAGTTCCTTATAGATTTTTCATTGCTAGTTTATTTCTTGATTGAGTTACTCAGATGGACTACTCTCAGACACAACATTCTAGCCTGCCATCGTATGGCCTCTTGCTGGTTTAAGCTCATCAATACTTGGTCGGTATACAATCAATACTTCCTTACTGCTCCCATTGGAAAAATGCCTATTGTTCATAACTTTTGTATATTTACTCTGTTTAGGGTCCGTCTAATTACAATCAAATAGTTTTGCACGAGTGCAGAAATTCACATTTGATCAAATTAGTGAACCTGATCTCACCTACATCTTTTCTTCTCCCCATCTGCTGGTGGTGGTGGGCTGAGGTGGAAAGTTAATGATGGTCAGCTCAGCATAGCTTGTTGTATCCCAATAGCTGAGGGTTATCTGATCTAGGCAGGGAGTTCTCCTTGTCAAGAGAGAGTTGCATGCATGTCATGATTTTAACCAATGATCCCCACACTATTGGTGCTACACAAAAGGCATAGAAAAACACTGAAAGTGCTCTCACGATGCCGTTACTGTACCAAGGGAAGGCCATTACCACAAGCGTACCGCAGATCCCTAGCCATGGCATCAAGACATGGATTGCTGGCAGCAGAAAGGCATTGATAGAAATGGAGGCGAATGCTGAAGAGCCAAGCAAGTAGACGGTCCAGCCCAGCACTGGGTGCAAAGTCCGGGGAATGAGGAAAAAAGGGACAATATAGGCTGCTAGGATGGACCACATGGCCGTCATCTTAAGTCCTGTTTGATAGAATAAGATGTTCTTATGATCTGGGTGTTTGTAGCAGAACTTGGACAAGTTGGGACGTGAGAGACGGGCCACTACCATCACTGCTAGATATAACACTGACTGGATCAACACCATGGGTATCTCTGCACTATACCTATTTCAGAAAAATGAGTTCCAAGCAAAAAAGCAGATTAGAAACATAATTCTAAGTGGGCATGTAGAAACTCTCAAATCAATTTCTAAGGAGGGTATGGGATCTTACCCAAGTGTTTGTTGACGTTCCTCATGCCATGATATGCCCAATGGAAGGACAGGCCATGCCCACCAGTACCATGGCTTAAGCCATGGGGCACTTGGAAAGGTAATAACACTGTTAGGCCCACAGGGTATGCTCCATCTAAGTTTCAAATCTGAGTCCAATGGAGAAAGCATGCTATTAGTATTACTCCTAGGAATTTTTCTTGGGTCAGTAGTTCTCAACTAAAATGCATCGCTTACAGTAATACGAAGCATCCATCTGGTAGCCAAGAGGAAGCCTGTATTGTCCATGAAGTTTCGTGCCATTGAGTGGTGGATGGAACATTGGCTTATCGAGCAAGTCCATGAAGTAGCTAGCCAGAAAACCCTGGTCTGCACCATCAGGGTTATTTCTTCCCATCTCTAACTCATGAAGCATGTCGTTGAACACCTTCATTGATGGCTGCAAGCCTCAAAAGGATAAGTTGATCAGTTAATTGTAAACATCAGTAAAAAAGTCATCAAATTGGAAGGTCTCTACACTACATTCCCACTGACAATGTTTTTGCACTTATTTTATTTATATGTTTCTAGTGGTTAGAATGATCCATTTATATGGAATTTTAAGTACGAGTTTCCAAATTTTATGCAACATACCTGCAAAACAAATAGGCCAGTGTGGAAGATGCAGGGGTTGATGAAGACCGCACAAAACTGCCCACATTGGAATAGTTCATCAGTATTACGAAGGAAGAGGTTATCAGAATCGAGCATGATGACACGGTCATACTCGATAAGAGTCCAGGCATAGAGCTTGTTCAGGGTCAGCTTGAATCTTTTGTTGAAGTTGGATTGTTGTTCATAAGGGTTGTGCATGTTTTGCACCCTTACCACCTTTGCTCCATCTTCTCTTTCTCTGCAACACATAACAAGTCACGAAATTATATTCCAGAAATTGATTGCTAACATCTGCATAGTCAGATTTGATGAGCTGACAAAAATTACATTACTTCATGCTATCCTTGTTACAATGGTAGAAAATTGATGGATTTTGTTTCTAAATTAAAGTTTGTAATCAGAGAAGCGAAACGAAACGAATGTCAATCCAGAGCGTACTTAAAACACCATCTTTTCCACCTTTCTCAAACTAGTCCATTCTAATCACCACCAAGAGTACCCATGTGCATAGTCAGATTTGATGAGCTGACAAAAATTACATTACTTCATGCTATCCTTGTTACAATGGTAGAAAATTGATGGATTTTGTTTCTAAATTAAAGTTTGTAATCAGTTGTAGAAAATTGATGGATTTTGTTTCTAAATTAAAGTTTGTAATCAGAGAAGCGAAACGGATGTCAATCCAGAGCGTACTTAAAACACCATCTTTTCCACCTTTCTCAAACTAGTCCATTCTAATCACCACCAAGAGTACCCATGTGGATTTCGTCCTGATTTTTGAAATGTCCAAAATGCCCTCCAACTCTTTTCATATTTACAATATTAACCAATAGTTAGGTGAATAGTGGTCAGGCGTATTTTTGTCATTTTAAACCCTCCCAAATTCAGATTATTTACGAAAAAAACTCGGCCCTCTAAAATATTATTAATTATACTAAAGCCCCTAATATCATTTATTAGAAGCCGTTAATTATTTTTAAATTATACATAGGCTTTTAAAATTATAAATAATTATTTTGTTTAGAATTTCAATAATAATTTTACTTATTATTGAAAGCTTGTAATAAAAAAAAAGTACTGAATATTCGCACGTAGTAGAGTGTGTGGACACCCTAGTATGCTATAAGGTACAAATACCTAAAGGTGATCCAATAGTTTCCCAAAGGTTTAAATTTGCTAGTCAATAGAGGATTGAGGGAGGGGGGGGGGGGGGGGGGGGGCACTATGCACATGACCCATCCTGCACACTAATTTGATCCAGGTAAGAATAATCTAACGGCTCACACACTCTCTTAGGAATTAAACCACACTCACTTTTTTTTTTTTCAATCACTCTAACCCCACTCACTTATTAGAAATTAAACCACTCGAGGAAAATCTAATGGTTCAAATTTAATTGGACACACATCTCTCGGTAAATCTAACGGTTCAAATTTAATAGTACACACATCTCGAGAAAACTCTAACCTAGGATGCACCGACTCGCCGGAAAACCTCCGTATCGCGTGTCAAATACGTGTCCGACACGGACACACGCTCGACACGTATTGGACACGTGGTCAACGGTCAAAATACGTTGACGGATCCGAACACGGTCTGGACACGTTGACAGATCGATGGGCATCTCGATGGACATCTCGAGAGGGAGATTGAGAGATTTGTCGAGAGGGAGGGAGATTGAGAGATCTGTCGAGAGGGAGAGGGAGAGGGAGAAGGACCGATCGATCGATAGAGATCTGTTGAGAGAGAGATCTGTCGAGAGGAGGGATCGATCGATCGATCTGTCGAGAGGAAGGACTGATCGATCGAGAGGGACTGATCGATCGACAAGAGGGACTGGTCTTCTTCTCTTCTTCTCTTCTTCTCTTCTTCTCTTCTTCTTCTCTTCGATCGATCTGTCGAGAGGAGGGACTGATCTGTCGACTGATCGATCGAGAGGAGGGACCGAGGGACTGATCTTCTTCTACTCTGGTCTTCTTATCTTCTTCTTCTCTTCGATCGATCTGTCGAGAGGAGGGACTGATCGAGAGGAGGGACTGATCGAGAGGGACTCTTCTACTCTGATCTTCTCAAAACAACAGCCTTCATCTGGTCTTCTTCTCTTCTTCTCAAAACAGCAAGAGTTGAATGCTACTCTTGGTCTTCTTCTCAAAACAGAAAAAACCCTAATACCCAACTTAGGCCTTGAGATTGGGCTTTTGAAATTGGGCCATTTAAAACTATTCTTGGACTAAACATCTTTGACCAAGCCTCAAACTAACTTTTGGGCCTTTTGCTTCCATGTTTTTAACAAAATTTAGTTTTGCCCCTTGAGCCTTTTGCTCCTTGTTTTACTCATTTTATTTGCATGTAAGCATTTGAAGTCATGTATATGTTAAAAAAAATATATTAAAAAATTAAGTTTGACATTGTCGTCGAGTCCTATTTTTTTAAAAATTGCCGAGTCGCCGTGTCGTATCCGTGTCTGAGTCCGTGCATCCTTGACTCTAACCCCACTCACTTATTTTCTTCAACCAAAATCTAACGGTTTAGTACGTAGCTCGAGGACAATCCAAAGTTGATTTTAAAAAATCTTTCATCTTAAACAACTCATCTCGAAGAAAATTTAATAGTACACACATCTCTAGGTAAATCAAACGGTCCAAATTTAATAATACACAATCTTTCATCATAAAAACCACCTCGAGATGCGTAAGCGCCATTTTTTCTCGAGATGCATGCTTTAATGTTAGATTTTCCTCGAGGTACATGTTGAATTGTAGATTTTCTCAAGATGAGTGCATAATTAAATTTGGACCGTTATATTTTCCTTGAGATGTGTATACTTAAATTTGAACCACTAGATTTTCCTCGAGATTAGTTGTTTAAGATGAAAGATTTTTTAAAATCAACTGTTGAATTGTTCTCAAAATACGTGCTAAACCGTTAGATTTTAGTAAAAGAAAACTAGTGAGTGGGGTTAGATTTTCCTCGAGATATGTGTATTATTAAATTTGGACCGTTAGATTTACCTAGAGATGTGTGTTCTATTAAATTTGGACCATTAGATTTTCCTAAATATGAGTTGTTTAAGATGAAATATTTTTTAAAATCAACTGTTGGATTGTCCTCATATACATGCTGAACTGTTAGATTTTGGTAAAAAAAATGAGTAGATTTTGGTGAAAAAAAGTGAGTGTTGTTTAATTTCTAATAAGCAAGGATTGTGATTTCGTTTTTCGAGTTAATTTCGGTATCCCGATTTTAAGAAATATTTCGATGTATAAAGAAAAAACGTAAAAATTTTGAGAATACATTAAAAATATATAATGAGTTTCGAGAGTATATGTAAATGTGAAAAAAAAAAGATGCAAGTATATAAATCTATTAAACATATTAAATGAAGTCTAAATACCAAAAAATGAAACAAACATATCAATATATAACTAGAAAATCAGGGGGTGGTTTAAAAAATCAATATATAAGTAGAAGAAATGATAATTAGAAAAACAAGGGGTAGTTTTTAAAATCAATAAATAATTAGAAGAATTGATAATGCGAAAAAAACCCTGAAATTTACGAAAAAAACTCCAAATTTTTTCTAAAAGAACCCTTGAAAAAACGTAATTTACGAATTTTTTTTGAAATTAACAAAATTTTTTGAAAAAATGTTATTTTTAATTTCGCCATTTTTCTTTTCGTAATTTCAAAATTTATTTGCGAAATCACATTCCTTGCTAATAAATGCCCCCCAATCGGTCATTAGGAAGGTAGTTGCAACGTGGTTGGTGGGGAAGTATTTGAAGAGAAATGGGACTACCTGATGAGAGTAGACAAGAGACTGGTTGGTTCTCATCTACCCTTAACCAAAACTGCAACACATTGTCAGCATCATCATGTACCGATAAGGCAGTGTGTAAGTGAACAACCATATATATATAATCAACCGGTCCTTTACTATTATTTCCAGTAGTTTCCCTTCCTGGAACCAACCCCACCACACCTCTTTTTGTATTTTGAAAAAGACAGAATCTGTCCCAAACTCCCTCCCTTTAATTGCATTGCATAATAATAATAAAAATATCAAAACTAGGTTCATGGGGGCTAGCTTGGGATTAATTTGCCTTGCTCGCATTCATACATATTAAACTACTATTCTAGACTCACTTATCCAAGCCAAACCTGAAGAAACAGTTTTTATGTGGTCGACAATGTTTTATATTTTCTTACAAGTGGTTTCCACTTGCAAAAGCACCTTTAAGATTTAATCAATCAAACTTGAAAAAAAATAGGTATATAATTCTCAGCACCCCATTTCATGTTATCTGAACAAAATGAAAATCCTTGAGCTATTGTTGTTTTGTATAATAAGAATAATTATAAAATCCTAGTATAAAGAAAGGAAAGCGTCTTTCATTTCATTACATTACATTACATTACATTACGCAAAGGATAATCGGAATTTTTAAGTAAAGGAATGATTGGGGATTATGAAAAGCATATCTTCTCTACAAGATTCCAATAATAGAGCATTATGTATTCTGGAATGGAAGGGGCTGCTGGCATGCATTTTATGATCCTAACACCATTTTGTATCTATGCGGTTGCGGTAGGTACCTAACCTAATTGAGCAGAAGATTATATTAAGGGGACCAGGTCTCGTCTGGCTGGAAAACAGCCAAAAATCATGTTCATGTTTTGTTTGGGAGAAGAAGAAACGTCCATTTACTAATTTATTTATTTAATTTATTCAAAGAAAGAAAGAAATAAAGACTAACGTGAGCCGGGGGTGGGTGAGTGGGGGAGGCGCATTATAGAGAGAGAGAGAGAGAGAGAGAGAGAGAAAGACACTTACAGAGCATGAAGCCAATGAAGAGGAACATCTAAGGAGGCGATGACGATTCGATCAGCTTGGACATTGAGGTTGGAGAGAGATCTGAGCATCACACGTGTGGCTACGTAGAACTCGTAGTCTCTCGGCGTTCCCATGTACATCATCGACACGTACGCATTTCTATGTCTTGTACTCTTTTGTTGCTGCTGCTCTGTTGTTCGTGTTTGGTGTAGATGATCCTCTTGTGCTGCACTTGAAATTGCAACAACAGCCAACAACAACGCCAACTTCAAAACCCCTACCTTCCTCATACTATTCTTCTTCTTCTTCTTCATTCCACACAATCGCTGCTCTTTGCCTTTTGGTTTGGGTTTTATGAGAGAGAGAATTTAAGATGTGAGGGAGGGAGGGAGGAAGGAAGATTAAGGTTCGGTTCGGTTCGGTTAGGTTAGGTTAGGTTAGGTTAGGGAGGAAAGCAAATATCTGCTGGTTGCCTCTACACCTTCTCTCTCTATCTCTAGTTAGTACTTGGTGCAGAGAGGAGAAGAGAGGACAGGAGAACGCGTAAAGGTGGGCAACAAGGACTCAGTAAAAAGAGCAGACAGACAAACAGACCTCTCGCTCAATATGCTACTCTCTTCTCTTCTCTTCTCTTCTCATTCATTTTATTTTATTTTATTTTATTTTATTTTATTAGTTGAGAGAAGAAGAAGATACACGTTATTAGCATTACCATATAAATACTACTAAGGAAAATTACCTCCCCCAAATCAGAGATGGAGATTCATAATTCCTCCTTAATTAATTATAAAATAACGGTGGATGCAACACACCATGCCTCCCCCAAAATCAAATGTAGACAGATTTGGAGTTTACTAGTTTAGCTACAATTTGGGATGGACCCCCCATATTTCTATGCTTCTACCCACTCCGAAACTCCTCCTTTATATTCATTCATTCATTCATTCATTCTCGTCTTTCTACACTAACCGAACACCTCCTCCCCCATTCGGTTGACTTTAATTCAATAAAACCAATCAACCAACCCCTGCATCTTTTCTCTATGCCTATTCCTCCCTTTCTTGACTCACTCTTCTACAACTTATCCAAGGTGTACGACCCCCTTTACTCAAAAACCATAATCCCACCATTAATTAATTCGAAGCAATCCACATATTATGTATCTGGTGCCATTTCTTTTCCTTAATGTGTCATGGTGGCAATGTTGATGATTGTAAATGACTTTGTATTCTAATCTTCATACGCGGTGTTGAACCGAGCAAAGAGCCGGACTTTACAAATAATATTTTATTGTTATAATCCTATTGAAGACACCTCCTCCACATGTGAGATTACTAACTTAACTACTTGTTGATTTAATAAGGAGGAGAAGAATTTTAAACATTTTTGTCTCTACACCTAATGAGTAATCAGAATATCATTTGATTTGAGATGAGAATTCATTTCCTATAAAACCGATGCCTTCGCAAATGTAATAACATTTTTTTTTTTTTTTGTAAGTTACGAATTTAATACAAAGAAATTTGGACATTAATCTCTACTACTTGGTCTATGGTATCTCAGAGAAGCTAGGAAGCGTAGGGGACAAACCCACACAACCCTAACCACTAGGCCATAACACCATTGGCTGAATTGCAAAATGTTAGGCAGTCACGCATTACCAACAAACAAACTGTGCTATTAATGCGGCCGAAAGTCGGACAAAAAGCGGTATGCGGGCTGGACCGAACCGCACAGGGCTAACTCAGCCGGCTTTAAACGGACCCGTTGAAATCGGCCGATTCAGCGCTTAACGGGTCGACCTAACTCGCCGATTTTTAGTTCTTTATATATGAAAAAAAAAAAAAAAACCTAATCGATTTTCATTTGCTACAGCTTACTGAAGAAGAAGGAGCGTCGCCGACAACTCTTCCTCCCTTCCTTCAATCGATTTCATCAACCTCTCTTCCTTCAATCTGAAGAAAAAGAAGTAGATCTGAACCTCTCTTCCTCCCTTCCTTCAATCGGTTGCTGAAGAAGAGATCAATCAACTGTTGAACTTCCTTCAATCGACTTCATCAACCTCTCTTCCTTCAATCTGAAGAAAAAGAAGCTATCTTCCTCCCTTCCTTCAATTGGTTGCTGCTGAACTGAAGTCTTCCTCCCTTCCTTCAATCGGTTGCTGCTGAACTGAAGTGAAGATTGAAGAGATCAATCGAAGACGTCGAAGAGAACTGTTGCTTACTTCCCAAATCAAGTAAGCTTTCCCTCTCCTGAGTCTCCTCCCAGTCCCTCTTCCCTATCATCCCAGTCGCTTTCTTCTTCCATTCGCTTCTTCTGTTCTTCCCTCTGCTGAAATGTTTTGTAATGTTTGTAATTACAGACGAATTTCTAATTTGTAATGTAATGTTTCATTGTTTTGTAAATTAGATACACATGATGTAAATAAATTAGATGAATTTTTGTTCTTCTGTTCTTCCCTCTTCTGTAAATGAATTTTTTTGTAATGTTTGTTAATTACAGAGTAACAGACGAATTTCTAATTTCTTCTAATGTTTGCTAATCAATACACATATAATTTCACAGACGAATTATACTTGTTTGAGGTTTTTTCTAGTGCGGATCAAGTGATGAGAAAAAAATTGCAACCATATGAGGACGATGTAGATTTTGCTATAGAAGTAAATTGATATAAATATTTTGTATTAACATTTTTCTAGTGTTTCACTGTGTTTGTTAATTATAGAGAATTCAATTCTTTAGCACACATGAATTCAGTTCAAATACACATGATGCTATACACTGTGTTTTTTCCAACAGAGATGAAACACTCTCTGATAGATTATTTTTCATCCCTGATTATTTTACTTACTCTTGTTTCGTATTTGTATTTTGTAGATTATGTCGTCGGGAGCTTCAAATCCATTTGCCACTGCTAATTCAACATCGTCAAGTTCCTTGAAAAGGCCATCCGAAGATATGGCATGGGAATGGGGAACATGTGCATACCCAAACAATAAAATTATGGTAAAGTGCAACTTTTGCCCAAAAATTATCAATGGAATCTCAAGATTTAAGAACATCTTGCGCACAAAAGAGGAAATGTAGTACCATGCATACATGTGCCAGATGATGTGCGAAAGAAGTGTTCAGACGCATTACTTCAAGTTAAAAAGAAAAAATTTGAGAAGTCTAGGGTAAAACAAATTCTTGAGAGTGATATGTTGTTGACAGGCGAAGAGGATAATAATATAGAAGAGGGGCAAGAAACATGTTTTGATGGTGAAGCCGGAGGCAGCCGAAACATGAAGGCTGCTAGTGATGTGAGAGGTCCACTTGATACATTGTTAAAGACTGACCTATCCAAAATGAAGCAAACAACTTTGGATAGAAATAATCCCCATAAAGAAAAATTGAAAAAAGTGGCTTGGGTTGCTATAGCCAATTGGGCATATGAGGTTGGACTTCCATTCAATGCCGTTCGGACTCCAAAGTTTAAAACTATGGTCCATGCTATTGGAGACTATGGAAGAGGTAAATATTTTGACTTTCAAAGTTTTGATCATTATAGTTCATTTACTATTGTTTATTACTTTACTTTATTATTAATTTATTGTTACTTATTTAGGTATGCCTGTTCCGAGCTATCATAATATGAGAGTTACACTATTGAGAGATATGTTGGAAGAGACAAAATTGTTTGTCACGTCTATGAGGCAACATTGGGAAAATTTTGGATGCTCCATAATGTCTGACTTTTGAACTGATGGAAAGGGTCGTTCATTGATTAACTTCTTGGTGAATTGTCCACAAGGAACAGTGTTTCTGAAATCAATTGATGCTTCTGAATATGTCAAAGACGCTGCACTTATAGTGGGAATGATCAATGAAGTTATTGCGGACGTAGGAGAGGCCAACATTATTCAGGTAAGTTTATAATTGTATATTCAAAGTAAAATTATTAATTGCTTTATAATTTTATTAATCGAGCACTATTTATTATTGTTGTAGTTTGTCACCGATAATGGCTCTAATTTTAAGGCTGCGGGAAAGGAAATAGAGAATCAACATCCCAAGATCTTTTGGACCCCTTGTGTTGCTCATTGCATCAATTTAATCCTTCAAGATCTTGGTCATAAGTTACCGAAGATACATAAAGTTTTGCCGGAAGCTAGATCTATTGTGGTATATATTTATAACCATGGGCGGGTTTTGAATATGATGAGGAAGCTGACGAGCAATAAAGAGTTGCATAGATCCTGTGTGACTAGATTTGCTACCTCCTATTATACATTGCAAAGTATTTGGGATAATAGGTGTCATTTGCAAGTCTTGTTCGTTTCAACCCAATGGAGGCAAAGTAGTTTTTCAACCAAGTCCGAGGGAAAAAAGATTGAGAATCTAGGGGCAAGAAATGATTTTTGGGAAAATGTAGAGTTTGTTTGCAAAGTTCTTGGTCCATTAGTTGAAGTATTGCGGTTGGTGGATTCAAGGGCAAAACCCTGTATGGGTTACATATATGAGGCCATGGATAGAGCAAAAGAAGGAATACATAAAAATCTTGGCATAGCCGTAGATGAGGAAAGCAGAGTTTTGAGATTGGTGTGGAAAATTATCGATGACAGGTGGAATAATCAATTACACCATCCTTTACATGGAGGTATTAAAGCCTAAACTTATATTTAATGTTTTATTTGTTTATTTATTTATTTATTAAATAACTGAGATCCTAATAGGCTAATATCCAGCTGGCTTTTACTTGAACCCCTCAATATTTTATAAACAACCTTTTGCTCAACTTGTGGGGAATAAGGAGATTAAAACAGGACTTAATTCATGTATTATGAAGTTGTTACTCGATGATGCTGATAATGATCGTGTTACCATGGAATTGAGGATGTATAGAGATTCATTGGGGCAATTTGGGACTGCAGCAGCGAAACGCCAAAGAGACACATTCTCACCTGGTTAGTACTTAGTAATTTACACTTATAAACTACAATATTACTTATTTGCTTTATTGATTTTTACTTATAATTTCTTTTGATTTTATTGAATAGTCGAATGGTGGATTAATCATGGGTATGAAGTTCCTCTTCTCCAAGGTTTTGCAATAAAAATCTTATCTTTGACTTGTAGCGCTTCACCTTGTGAGCGTAACTGGAGTGCATATGACCATGTAAGTAACAATTATTAGTATAATCACTACAAGTTTTATTTCACAATGGTTTTTATTATTTGTAATTGTGAGTTACTAATATATTTTTATTTAATTTCAGTTGCATTCCAAAAAAAGGAATTGTCTTCTTCAAGCAAAATTGAATGATCTTGTTTTCATTCAATACAACAAAAAGTTAGAGCGGAGAATGAAGGAAAAAAATGCAAACATAAATTCACAAGCTCATGATCCCATTGTCTTGAAGGACGTTGATGAGAATGATGATTGGCTCGTTCCTACAGATAATGAGCTACAAGATTTTGTGAGGGAAGGTGATGATCTCACATGGTCACAAGTTAGAGATGCATTGGAAGCTACCGATCCTAGGCCAAACACGAGGTCGAGGAGTATGGCGCAACAATCAAATGAAAATACTCTGTACTCACTTCGTGATGAAGAACTAGAACTAGAAGACCAGGAGGATGTTCAAGAAGATGCTGACATAGAAGTAGACGAATAGTTGTGAAGACTGAAGATGGAAATTTGTTTTGATTTAAATATTTTGAACTAACATTTGCTTATGCTACTTTTGCTATAGAAGTAGATTGATACTTCATTTATTGATGTGAATGTGAATGTGAACACGATTATACACTTGCCACAATTCTATAATGTGCTACATTTATTGTTGTATACATTTGCTATTATTGTTGCTTTATTTTTTGTTGTTGTTACTTGCAAGTTGCAACTCTTGACTTCTTGCTTTTATTGCTTGCAGTTCTTGCTGTTAGAGTTATTGCTATGCCAGAATGCTTATGAGTTGTTGCTGTTGCTTTCGTTGTATTGGTTGTTCATAAACAAGTCCAGGTAATTATAAGTGTTCCAACCTGCAAAATTAAATTCATTTGATTAATTAGTAAAATAATATATGACTATGAATGATTACATTTACACTCTTTTGATTAATTATTTATTTTGTAATCTATGACTATGATTAAATTTTAAAAATATATACTTTGAAAAAATTGTCCGCATAATTATGAAAAATCGTAATGCGGTCTTGACCGCTTTTTGACCGCTTTCCGCATTAACTGCATAGCAAACAAAACACCACTTCTTTCTAGGCAACTGCTGTCTACATTCACCATTTCCACCATTCACATCAACAACTCTCTTGCTAGCACCACCACTTTACTCTCACACAATTGCTTGTTACGTGGTACCCTCAGTTTTTTTCGCTCTCAAACCAGAATCCAACCATAATTTCTCCTTCCACTCTCCAACCTTCTTTCAATCCATTTTAACCTCTAGGATTTTCAATGTTTTAGAACAAAAAAATGGAAGCATTTTAGAATCCCCAAAGAATAAAATCTAAGATTCCTAAAAGCTTAAATCACAATCCATTCTCGTGAGATTTAGCTTCAATTTCGCAAGAATCTCTTACAAAACTAAAACGTTACATTTTTTAAAAAAAATGCTAGGAAATCAGATTTTTGCAATCAGGGTGACCTGGCGTGATCTCGAAAGAATGATGAAATCTCCAAAAAGTTTGTGTATTGTAAAAAACCTCATCTGACGATGCCACATCATCCTGGTCGCAAAACCTGGCTCCCTGGCCTCACTCTTCATTCTTTTAGTTATTTGTGTTATTCATTTTTTTTTCTCCTTTGTGAGGTTGATGAATGAAGTTCATGACGCTCATTTACAAAACCATCATCTCCATTTCTTCGTCACCTCAACTTTCATCCATTACTCTTCAAATTTGCAACAAATTACTTCTTACTGATTTTAAATTTTTGCTAAACAAATAATCACTCAAATGGGGAAGTAAAAGCTAGACATCAAATTTTACCTGGAACCCCAATTAAGAGGAAAAACCACGAGACATTGAGAACAAAAATTCACTATGAATCAAAGTTTTGTACAAGTTGCCGGATGTCCCCATACTACCTAGATCAATGTAATGAAGAAGTTGTAGAATGAAAGGCTTAATCGATTTCGTAGAATAAGTTAAATGAAGACCTTTTGCTTCCCTATTCTTCAAAGGTTCTTCTTTTATTATTTTATTATTTTTTCTTCTTTCTCTTTCTAAAAAAATTGTTATCAATTCCAAACTAGAGATTGATACTTTTGGTTTTAGAGATACGTGTTTTGTTGTGAAATGATCATTCCAAATATATTCAAATAGGGTGTGCCAAAAATTCTTGTAAGCGAAATTCCATTAGGAAATCAACTTCTAAAGCTAGACTATAAATTCTAATGCCTCAACTAAGAGGACTTTTTAATATGCATCACGCGAAGCAGATAAAGAACAATGAAAGATAAAGTGCAAGTAATCTAAAGGATTTTAAATCCAAACATTGAAGATAAGTTGTAGAAATTTAAAACATTGAAAAATGACATTAAAAAAGAAACTTTTTCTGATTTAAATTGAGTCCTTTGTTGAGAGATACCTTTTTAGTTTGTACAAATAAATTCAAGGTAATTGCAAAAGTAAATAACTTCCTTATCCTAAATTCAAATACTATGATAATTGGCTTCACATCATCTAACAAGATTTTGGATTTTTGAGCTAGGGATCCAAAAGTTCATAAGGATGTAGCCCCAATAATTGTGACAGACCCATCAGTTTACGCAATGGGTCATGGGTACCTGACCCAAACTCTAGAAAATGCAGTTTTAACCCAAACAACATGTACTTAATTTAACAAGCCTGAAAACTCAATTAAACCAAATTTGTAAATCAATAAGTCATTTTTGAGACAAAAAAATAGAACTCTAAAACATGGACTTGAACCTCATAATAGGTTTGAGTCTCACGTCATGAACTTAGGCTTATCATAATGGTTCTTTCAGGTTTAGAAGCCATGGAGGACACGAGTTTGAACTTGAACAACATTTTTACTTTTCAAAACGCTAAACTTCTAAACTTAAAATTTCGAGAATTTTATGAAATATTCATAAAAACAAAACAAGATTCAAACATTATTTTCTTAAAAAATGTAAAAAGAAAAAAGAATTTTGGATAAAAGAGAATTTCCATTAACCCTCAAAATATTGAATATACCTAATTTTGAGAGTTCGAAGGTTCCAATGTTGATCAACACTTTAGCTTGAACTTCGGTGCGCTTGATCATGGATGATGATGAGTAGTTGGTGATTCTTCTTTTATTTGCTTTTAGTATATCAATAATTAGACTATGAGGACGACCATGACTATATACCTCTGGGTTAGTTTATATTCATCGTTATTTGGGTTAGTTTATTATGGTTTTTAGGATGGAGACATGTCAGCTATTTCTTTTGAGAACCTTTCTTATTGTCGAGGAAAGGGGTGAGGAAACCAGCGAGGGGGAGGGGTTTTACCACTCATCCCCCTTGAGATTCGTGCTGCTGCACATCTCGAGGGTGCAGGCGTGCATCTCGAGGAGGATGAGCGGTCACACCCTCGCCCTCGCTGGTTTCCTCGCCATTTAGAATTTATGTTCTTTTGATGTTGGCACATGGATGTTTTTGTTTTGGATATCCTACCATATTTAACTATTTTTTGCTATTTGTGGATGTCTCTCCTATTAGATTTCTTTCCCGATTTATGTTGATAATATTTGATGTAGTCGAATTTTGTTCTCGTTGACCTTGACCTTGACCTGCACATGGAACACATGTGTGCCAAATACCATCGTTGTGGTGGTCGATGGTATTCTGATGCTTAAGTTAGACAAGGTTTGAGAAAGGCATAATGTTGTAAATTGGTTTCTATTGCATACATTTGTTCCTCAGCCATGTGTCATATTTATAATGTGAGGATGAAGAAAGAGGCAAGCGAAAGCGCAATGACAACAGGTCAAACCCTGGCCGGGCAAGACAGAGAAAGCATCCAATTACGTTAGATCCAGAGCCATGACCCCCCTGAATTCTAGCCTGTCGAACGTCCCGAATTCCATGAAAAATTAGGAAAATCTTAAGTGGCCCCCAAAGCAGCGCAAACACCCCTCCAAGCGTGACAACAACAAATAATGCTCGTACCACAAGGGGGGGTGGCCACGATACCAACGACTGCAAGAGTCTAAGGTATGAGATTGAGTACTGGATCCGCAAGGGCAAGCTAAAGGAATGTTTGAGCTCTGAGAAGCGGCCAGAACGATCCAGGGATGAGGGGAGTCAGTTAAGGAAATAGATAAGGAGATTTCGAGCATAATCTATGTCCTTCATGGGGTTGGACCGGATAAAGGCTAGTCGAACAGGTCCCGTAAGCAGACTCTACTGGAGATGCAGACACAACCCGCGGATGAGGACAAATGCTTTTGCTACTTGAGGGTGCAAAACCCCATTCCCACCTTAACCTTTACAGACAAGGATCCCGCGGGAGTCCGAGCGCTGCACAATGACGCCCTAGTCATCTCGGTTTCCATTGCAAGGTGCGAGGTAAAAAGAGCTCTAGTAGACACTGGAGTTCACTCAATGTCCTGCTTCACAACGCAATCCACGGTATGGACCTCAAGGAGGAGAACCTGACGTCCACAAACTACCCGCTAATCGGATTTAGCCGAGAAAAATGCTTCCTGATCGGGAAGATAAGGTTAGCAGTAGTGGCAGGAAAGCCACAACTCAGAAAGGTCTTGTTTCTGAACGACGGTAGTAGACACACCCCTACAACCTTATCTTGGGAAGACCATGGCTCCATCAGATGGAGGCACTAGTCTCCACCCTTCACCAGTGCGTTAAGTACAGTGCTAACCACTCTGAAGGAACGATATGTGGATACCAGCCTATGGCACAAGGATTCCATTATGCCGCATTAAAGAAAATAGAATGTTCCCAGATCCAACCAGATCATACAACGCAACTTGAAACAAAGTCATATCATGCGACTGTGGACGCACAACTCCACTTGCACGAGATCCCATTAGTGGTGGCTAATTTCAGAAACGAAGAACAATCAAGCAGAACAAAAGCAATCCGCTCTTCAACCTAGCAGAATGGAGAGGTCAACGGGGGGAGGGGGAGGAAGTACAACCCCACAACATTCCGTCGGCGCGGAGATTAACTCCCACACAAGGTTCACTCTTCAGTAGCCTCAGTTACATCAACGAAGCTCAACAGTCTGTTGGAAGTATCAACGATTCAACAAGGGCCATACGAATTCACTTCAGGGCCAGGCCGACTTCTCTCCGTCAATAGTTAGTCTATTTCAGTTGTTTATTTTCCTTTCCATAGTCAATGTAGAGTTTAGTTCTCAAAAACTTATGTGATTTGCAATCATTTGAGAAATAAAAAAAGAATTACGTAAACACACTATTGATTACTAGAAAGATTTACAACGGGCGCCAAGAGGTGAACACAAAATACTACATACTACGAGCATCTGAATCTGATACGACTTAAAGTCTTAAACAATTTGACTAATTAAGGATATCCGAAGAGAGCAAAGGAACCCCAAGTAAACTTCGCTCGTCTCCTTCCCAAGATCAAGGACAAAGGTGCGAGCAGCGGCTAAGAGTACAGAGCAACAATTCGCTCCTCGAAACCCCCCAAGAAAGTGAACCGACAACGACAACACAGACCTTGCAACGAGTTGCAGACTTCCTCAAATGGCTTTCAGCCTCCCGAAAGAGGTAGAAGAAGGCAGATGAGGATGGTTGCGAGCGACGGAGCGGACAAGGTTTCATAGTGCTGCCAAGCGAGGACATTTTTCCCATGCGTGGTACTCGGGGTGGCTGAGAGATACCTCCCTCGAAAGCATCATGCATTTGCCAACACTTTGATCAACCATAATCTAGCAGCACAAACCACATACATGCGAGCATAACAACACAAGGTAACACCGAAACGCAAACGGATAAACGACACACTCATCCTTTGGGAGCGAGTCCATACTTCTTCTTCGCAATATGAAAAGAAATCACGAAATCTCAACGAAACAACTAGGTGCTCACCCAAAGCAGGTGACCACATGTAACAACGATTCTCATCGGGGAGAGTGTCAGAACATTTGAAGATTCCAATGATGGAGATCTCCCTTCAGCATTTGGAAAACCCAAAGCATTTGCTTCAAGTAAGAACATTACATGAGATACACTCTGTAGAAGATAATGCCTACAACGATGGAGAAACACCATTATATAGACATAATGGCTCACAAAACAGGCGATTCAGCATTAACTATCAGCATTGAATACCATTTGGAAAACAAGGAGACGACGGTTCCCAAGGATACTGCGCAAGTCCATGTTTATCGAATCAATGGGATTGCATCCAACCCTGTTAATTGAGGGGGAGTAACCGATACTCAACCGTCTCACAATCCATGTCGTACACGTGCTACCACGCGATCTACGTTGTACTTGTAGCATATTGCGTACAGAGAGCCCTAGCCCTCACTCTACGGGCCCATGGGCTCAGCCATTATTCAAATAGTATTCTACCATGTGACTGACACGAGCATGAATTACCCTAGTCATTCCTGACACACTGATCACACCTGCTTACTGCCAGATGATCCAAAGTAGTCCTGTCTCTTCATAACTCATCAACGCACTCGGCTAGTGAACACATGCTCGCACGCCCACAGTTGGAGGAGCCTCCACATGGTCGGTTAAGCTTAGTTAGCCTTAGTTGATGACGACAACTTTCGGTTCACCCTGACACCTAGTTCGCCTAGCGGAGATACCGATGGTTTAGGAAGTGGGAGTCTAATCAACGCTGTCAAGCTTGGGGACGACGACTCACCAGGGACCGCTGACCCCTTTGCGGACAACGATCGTCGAACTCAATCAGGCAAGCCTAGCTAGTAACGATTGGCAATGAAAACTTCTTATCAAAGCCCAAACTTGTCGCCTCCATAGCTGGGTAGCGCATCCCGGTCCTCAACCATTGGCGAAACGCCCACTATTGGACGTGACTACGCAACAGTGACTCTGAGTCACTCATAATGCAAACGGTCAAACTCTCAACAACAGACAGGCCACTCGACTTCCTTTTGATCCAACCAGCCTATGCAAAAGTAAAACGATGAGGCAAAATGGAAAACACACAATGGGGATAGCGAACACAAAATGGATACAGAGCGTATTTAATATAAACATGTTTTCATTAAACAGTTGAAACAAAGAAAAGGTACAAACGTACAAAGTTCACTCCTTATCAGAAGAAGGTACAAAAACAGAAGAGCTAAGATTAATGGAGGAGGGTGTAGGATTTGTGTCCTACACGTCGCAGCCTGAGCATCAAGATTTGAACCGCCTTCTTCGTATGATGACACAAAAACCACTGACAAGTGTACATACGACATCTTCTTATAGCGGTCAAGGTCCCATTTCGGATGCTCCTCCTTCATCAGCGCCAGCAACTCCAATCTACCATGTACAACCCATCGAAATTCACACTTGCCTTGTTCTTGGATAAGCTTTTCTTCACTCGCCTTCGCGTCAGCAAGTTCATGCTCCAACAGATCGAACTTGCCTGTAGCACATCAACCTGAGAATGCTCTATAGTCAAAATGCTCTTTACAACACTAAGTTCATGTTTCTCTAATTCGAGCTGGTCCTAGGCCTTTCTCGCCTCCCGAGCATTGAACTCCACATCATACTCCAATTGTTGTTTCTGAACAACCCAATCAGCCTCCTTTAAGGCATTCTCCTCAGCAAGGGACCATAGTTCAGAAGGCGCCTTGGCCGCAACTTTCTGCACAACCTCCAGATCACAGCGAGCCAGATCCAATTCCTGTCAAAATCCATCTCTCGTGGACCTTGCCTTCGCTAAATCTGACTCAAGGGCGTTCAGACGAACCCTCTGAGCCTCAACAGCAATGACCAACCGTTCCAGTCTCCTCTCCTCAGCCTTCGTCCTCAGCAGCTCAATACCATAAAGTGCGTTAGAATACAACATCTGCATGTGCGATAAGACACGCTCCATGGTGTACACCCTCTCACGGGCCGTCTCGACTTCCATCCCAGCAACAACCACCTGGCTCAAATGAGACATTCCCGGCATAAGGTACTTTAAACCCATATCCATATGCCCTTCTAGCGTATCCTCTTCGAGTTTTGGAGCGTGAGTGCTCATCTTTACTATGACGCCTGCTTATATGCTTCTTCAAAGCATAGTCCACATCAGCCTCTCGATACCAGACCTGAGTGCTCATCTTTACTAAGTCCGAGGCAAACATACTTATCTGCGCATCCCGATGAAACTCTCTCGGATGAGGGATTACGCCAGCACCACCCTTTGTAGTCACCATTACTCTCAGGCCTTCCTCTGCAACGTTTCTTTTGTCACCAACAGTCGACCCCTTAATGTGCGATGGCTTAGCAGGATCCAGGGGAAGAGGAGGAAGTGAGTTGTCCAACGAACCTTCCAACACCTTGAGATGCGACCTGGAACGAGACGGGGAACAATATAGATTATGAGAAACTTGTTCCGTGTCAACACGGCTACTATCGGACAACCTACTAATGGGACGATCAAATTCCTGAACCTCAAGCGGATCCTCACAGGAACCTTCTAGCGAAACTTTCCATACGGATCGGCACCAGCAGAAGACTGATGCTCTATTTTAGTAGCACACAACTTAATACCCTGCTTTGTAATTTGTAGTATAGAATAAATAGGGATCGTTCTAGACCGGGGATTAGAGGGCTTGTCAATTACACTAATAATAACTAAAAAAACAACTAACAACCTAATTAATTAAATAAAAGGGGATTGGATTTTCTAAATTAAATTATGAAAATAACTACGAAAATTAATGTAAAGATAATAAACTAAAGAGATGAAAAAGATGAGAAATTAGCTAAGGGTTTATCTCCACACACCAAACATATGCTTATAAATTAATCTTCAATAATCACTTGCTAACTCGTGAGAGACAATGCTCAAGACTAACCGTGACCGCACTGCATTAATCTTATTATTTTCCCAAGTTCGTTGAATTAAACTAAGCGTCGCTTTCAAACTATTCTTATAATAAGTGGGAACATGGAGTGATACGTCCTCCACGTCATGCTCCACAAATGACTCATAATAGGGTTTAAGTCGATGATGTTTCACTTTAAACTCCTTCCCGGTTGTGACACTCTTAATCTGTATAGCACCATGAGAAAAAACATTAGTAACAATAAAAGGACCAACCCATTCAGAACGTAACTTACCAGTTCTAAGACATGATTGGAAAAGCAAGACTTTCATTCCAATGACAAAAGTATTTCCATGGATCATCTGATCATGAAAAACTATAGTGTTCTCCTTATAATTGCTTTTACTATCATAAGCCTCATCCTGAATCTTTTCAAGCTCATTTAACTGAAATTTCTTCCGCTTCTTTGTGTCATAGGGAACTCCATTGCTCTCATATCCAACGGCAGTAGTGATGTTGGTCTCAAGTTCATTCTCGTTTCTGAGGTCTGACAATTTCTAGGACAAATTGTCATTCACATTAATAGAAAAACAAGAATGATTTTTATCAGGATATCTCGTGGCTTCAAAGATGTTGAAGCCAATCACATCACCATCAAATTCCATGGTTAGTTTCCCCGCATGTACATCAATATTTGTCTTCGCAGTTTTCATGAAGGGGCGCCCTAAAAGAAGAGGCAAAGGTGCTGATAATTCCGAATCTTCCATCTCAAGAACATAGAAATCTGCTGGGAATATCAAATGGTTAACCTGCACTAACACATCTTCCAACAAACCTCGAGGATATGCATTAGAACGGTCAGCCAATTGAATAATAACACCATCATTTTGTAACTTCCCAAGATTCATAGATCGATAAATAGAATACGACATAACATTAACTGAAGCACCTAAGTCTAACATTGCATTTTCAATTTTAGTATTACCGATAACACAAGGGATAGTGAAACTACCTGGATCCTTACACTTCGGTGGCAATTTCCTTTGAAGAAATGCGGAGACATTCAAACTTACTTTAACTACCTCTCCGTCTCGAAGACGTCTCTTTGTTGAGCAAAGCTCCTTAAAAAATTTTGCATACTTAGGCACTTGCTTAATAGCATCAAGAAGAGGAATATTGACTTGGACTTTTCGGAAGGTTTCCAAAATTTCCTTATCTTGTTCATCTTTCCTAGATTTGGCAAACCTACCTGGAAAAGGCACAAAAGGTGGAACAAGATTAGCAGAAATTGAATTTGGAATGCTCACCTTCTTACCTTGGAGTTCTGGTGTTCCAATGATGGCTGGATCATCCTTTTGTAACTCAGTTTTGCTATTTCGACTATGTTTAGGGACTATTGGTTCATTCTCAATCTGCCTACCACTCCTCAATGTAATTGCTTTTGCAGTTTCAAACCTGCCCTTCGGATTTGGAGTGGTAGAACTAGGAAGTTTTCCTTGCTCGCGAATTTGTTCAATAAACTCAGCTATTTGTCCCATCTGTAGCTTCAAATCTGCTATATCTTTTGCTTGATTCTGCTGAGAAATAGTTAATGATTTCAGAATCTCATCATAATTAAGCGGCATACCTGAATTGTGCTTAGATGGTTCAGGTGGTCCTTGAAAGAAACCAGGGGGTGGCCGATTCGAAGTCTGTTGTTGAGGTTGTTCTGAATTTCTCCATCCAAAACTTGGGTGATTTCTCCAACCTTCATTGTAGGTGTTCGAATAAGGATTATTCCTATAGTGATTTTGCCCCTGAAAACCTATTGCATTGACATTCTCCCAACCGCCATTCTCAATCAGTTGAGGACATTGATCAGATGGATGTCCTGGCTTTGTACACATGCCACAAACCTGTGCAACTCCTAGCATATTCGGCTTCCCTAGGGCCTGAGTCACAAGTGAGGTAAGATTAGCCATTTGAGCTTCTAAACTAGAATTAGTACTTACCTCATTGACTTGGCATGAAGGCTCTCCAATTCCTTCATACTGCTGGGCATTTAAGGCTCGGTTTGCAATCAAAGTTTTTGCTGTTGCTGGAGTTTTATCAACTAAAGCTCCTCCTGCCGCTGCATCTAACATCTGTCGCTCAAGAGGAAGCAATCCCTCATAAAAGTATTGAATCAGGAGCTCCTCTTTCATCTGATGCTGCGGGCATGATGCTATGAGAGTTTTGAAGCGCTCATAGTAAGCCGGATATGATTCTCCTTGACCTTGCTGTATGCCACTGATTTTCTTCCTCAATAAGATAATTTTGGAAGTTGGGAAAAGTTTCTCTAGAAACACCTTCTTCATGCTTTCCCAAGAATATACTGTTCCGGAAGGTAGTTCATAGAGCCAATCCTTAGCCCTATCAGCCAGAGAAAAGGGGAATGCTCTCAACTTTAGGATGTTTTCATCCACATTTATTGGTGTCATACTGGAGCATACAACTTAAAATTCCTTTAAATGTTTATTTGGATCCTCCATAGAAAGACAATGATACTTCGGAATATGATGAAGTAGGCTGGATTTAAGCTCGAATGACTCAGTCTTGCCCTGCGCGGCGAATGGGTACTGAATGCACAAGGGTGCGGCATTGTCCAAGGGGGATGCCGAAAGTTCTTTAATAGATCTATTATCTCCCATGTCGAACTCTTCAGATTCAGATTCAAAGCTAGATGTTTGTAGTTCTTTTGTTTCTCTTATTCGTCTTCTAAATGTTTTCTCAGGCTCTGAATCGTGTTCTACTAAATTTTCGCTGGATCTCCTATTGTGCATGAACTAGTACCTGAAATAAAGAAAGAAAGAAGAAAAAAATCAATAAAAATAAAAATAAATAATAAAAACTAATTAAGTAATCAACAACTTTTCTAATCCCCGGCAACGGCGCCAAAAATTGATGCGCTATTTTAGTAGCACACAACTTAATACCCTGCTTTGTAATTTGTAATATAGAATAAATAGGGATCGTTCTAGACCGGGGATTAGAGGGCTTGTCAATTACACTAATAATAACTAAAAAAAACAACTAACAACCTAATTAATTAAATAAAAGGGGATTGGATTTTCTAAATTAAATTATGAAAATAACTACGAAAATTAATGTAAAGATAATAAACTAAAGAGATGACAAAAATGAGAAATTAGCTAAGGGTTTATCTCCACACACCAAACATATGCTTATAAATTAATCTTCAATAATCACTTGCTAACTCGTGAGAGACAATCCTCAAGACTAACCGTGACCGCACTGCATTAATCTTATTATTTTCCCAAGTTCGTTGAATTAAACTAAGCGTCGCTTTCAAACTATTCTTATCATGCTATCTAAACAGGAATCGCAAGTTAAATAGCAATCTAAGATCATTAAGTTTTGTGGAAAATATGAACACTGACTAGGCAATCACAAGTATGATCAGCATCTTGTTCTTGCCTAGGTTTTGACTTAACCTTACCAACGTTCCTTGGTATTTACTACTTGTGAGTACAGAATCATAACAATTAGGTGAAATTCTCCTATACTCTAGCCCCAGATCCTAGCATGCTTACTAAGTTGGCCACCTTAACAAACATACAAAGAAAAGTTCTCTATAAAGCAGTTAAGCAAAACACAATCACTAATAGCAAGGAAGATTAAATTCAATTAATTTATAAAGCACATGTTTGGGGCTTCGAATCCACCCCTAACTAAGAGGAGTTTAGCTAGACATATTAATTATGTTCAAACAGTAATCCATAATCAATAATCAAACTAAAATTAAAAGAAAGAGATGTTTAGAGATGAAAACAAAACACTGATCCGTGGTGGTATTGAGCAGAAGTGGGGTGCGAATAACGCGAACTTTTCTTTCACCCTCCTTGCTCACTTCGCGAGCTGCTCCTTCCTCTTCGATCTGTTTCTTCAATTCCTGATCCAGTGAGAAGGGGATGTGAGTGAGGGGACGACGATGTTGGGCTGCTGGCGGAGAACGGGAAGAAGGGACGAAGAGGGGAGGACGAGGGGCTGAGACGGTGGCTAGGGTTTGGCGAGGTGGTTCTTATGGTGATGGCGATAAGGGACAGTGAGAGAGAGAATTGAGGTGAGGTTTTTCGTGCGAGGAGGTTCTGCTTGAATGAAGAGAGGATGATGAAGGGCTATCGCGAGGATGAGGGATCTGCGAGAATGGGGTTTGATGGAGGCGAGGTGGATGGCTTGCGTTCAGGACGATGGAGATGGATGGTGGGTGACGGAGGCTAGGGTTTGTAAGCGTGGATGCTGTGTATGGATGCAGTGGATGGGATCGGTCAAAGCCAGGTATCTTCCTCCTTTTATTCTTGTTTTCCTCTTTCTGTGGTTTCCTTGTTGGTGTGGTTTCCTTGCTTGTGTGAATTCCTTTTGCAATTAGTATTCCTAAATTGCCAAGTTGCTTCTATTTTAAAATATTGTAATTGGAAACCTACACAAACATGAAAATAGCAATTAGTA
This sequence comes from Berberis vulgaris, assembly GCA_963556465.1. Classification (NCBI taxonomy): domain Eukaryota; kingdom Viridiplantae; phylum Streptophyta; class Magnoliopsida; order Ranunculales; family Berberidaceae; genus Berberis; species Berberis vulgaris. The sequence continues at coordinate 44,045,762 of OY747128.1, read as the reverse complement.
CCATAATTAACAAGTAATAGCTAAAAATATATATAGAAATATGGTACTAAAAATAGACTAATTATGCCCTATCAAAGACGCCATTGCAGCTAGCATCAAGTGCTTGCTCTGAGCTTCCGCTTGCGCGACACTAAAATTCGATATATCTTCAACCCCTGCTAATCGTAGGTGTTCCTTCTCTCAGCCGGATACATCGAGAGGACTTTACTTACTGGAGCAGATCATTTTGAAGACGAACCAGTTCTAACATGGGACTTCTTCGAGCTCACAAATGAGGCACGTGTCTCAGACGACTCCTCCGTGCCAGACAAGACACGAGCTTTGGCTTTGACGACTTCCTTTTCCTAGAAGGGACCCTACATTCAGAGTTAACTTGCGATGATCGATAAATAGTGGGGGCCACATACCAGTTGTCCTACAGCCTATTGCGAATAAAGTTGGTGACACATGACGTCCACCACATTTTGTGTTGGCAAGTCGCGAAATGTCTCCATAGTGTTTTGCTCCTCTGGGATAAGAGAAGTAGTGGGAAATCGTCATGCGAGAAAATACGAGCAACGATTAGCATACAATCAAGTGAAACGGAATCAAAAGAGAAAAATTTACTTACGAAGTGGCTTGAACTTTCATTTGAGCAGACGACCCTTGAATTGAAAGTACTTTGAATCCGCAGGAGCCAAAGAAGCAATACTTCTGCTAGGACTTGAAGTCATTAGGCAAATTCTCAAAGCATGCCAGTGACGTCATTTTACAGACAATGTTAGTGTTCAACCGAGGAAAAGTCAACAACTAGATCACTCGCAGAGTCACACAGACGCTAGCTTCATTTGCCCTAATCAAAATGAAAAGAACGATCTTGTATCAATTAGGCCCAAACGAAAAATGACTGCATCAGTATGCGTGCCATAGCTATGTTTTTCTTATTAAAATTGAAAAATTGCCTGATTCTTTAGAGAACTTATAGAATACTAGTGGAGAGTTGACCTTGTGAGCTTTCTAGCCTTTCTTCTTTCCGAGGGTTGAATGCTAAATTCCAAATTTATTGAGTCCGTCATTTTTTCGTTGCATGATCTCTATATATTTTCTTATTTTTTGTCGAATATTGAGAACAAAATAAAAGTAGAATCATTTCAACATAATTCTTTCTAAAGTTTAGCCAAGGCATAGAACCCATATTAATTTAGGGAAATGAATAAAGTTTTTTCTTGTCTAGTTTGAGCCTTGTATCCTACCCTATTTGTTGTTTACCCTTGGAACCAATTCGAAGCATGTTATATTGGCATTTTGTTGTTTAGCTTGCTAATCACCAATTTCAACCCATTATCACCCAAATGTGTTTACCATTCCCCTTGGTTTTTTTTTTTTCTAAAAAGTTCGGAATGAGTTATCAAACAAAAGGTATATGATAGTCAATTTGTACTCCACAATACCAAAAGCCTACAAAGAGCTTCAATATCAAATACCATCTTGTACATTACTACGATAAAAAAAAGAAAAAAAAAGAAAAAAAAATGTAGTATTTACTATCAACATGGTAGCTCAAAAGCAATTAAAAAAGAAGGAGTTGAGTCGAGCATTAGAATTTCAACCTGATATTTATCACATAAGACTTTTAACTTTCTCAAAAGCACTTTCGTTATCCTTATCCTTCCTTATTTATCATTGTATTATGCCCCATTACAACCTAATCAAAATCCTATTATGATCTTAGAAATGTATGATCATTCTGTGGAGGCTAAATTAAGAAAAGTTGTGGTGAATGAAGTCAAATTTCTCAATCGATGATATTCTTTCTGGAGATTATCTTTTCAACTTTGATTTTCGATCGTTTGCTTAGAATGCGAAGTATCTTAAATCCTTATCATCTTATTCACATACATTGAGAGAAATTAGCCAAATGTCTTAGTTATATATTTCGAGCGATTATATTATCTTGTGAGATTTGATGTCAAAACAATTGTTTTGTAAGTAATCTTGAGATACTCTAAACTGAAATCGGTAACAAATATGCTAGTAATGGCATTCTTAGTGTCAAGTTGAATGAAAATCTTTGACTTATATGAAATGCTAATTGATGTCTATTATCGAATTAATACTAGTAAGACGACTATGTCCTTTATTCCTTGAGCAATTGGTAGGAACTGTCTGAGGCAAAATTAAGAAAGAATTGCATAAATCTTCGGTTGAGTCTTGAGTATTGGGTATCATCTCTGGAAACCCTCACAAGACTATAACTCGTCCACTAGGGGAAACCTAGAGGCTTAAAGGCTTGTTGCATATGTTAAATGTAATCGTGATTCATACGAAAGTGAGTTAAGTTTTAGTTTTTTTTTTTTTTTTGCTCGAGGATTAGCAAAATGTATGTTTGGGGGATTTGATAAGCATATAATTAGACATTTTATATCCCTAAATATACAATTGCTAAATCCAATTATCTAATAAAAATATCTTATTAAGTGTACTTTGTGTATTTTTGTTGAAATTCAAACACTAATTTAAAATCATAAACAAAGTGGCACAATAAGGCTAAGTTCAAAAATAGAAAGCCCATTGGAAGTTCAAACATGCATTGTCAAAGACAAAAGATTTTCAAGCCCAAGACACATAAAGTCAAGCCCACAAAACACCACCATCTGCGGAGCTCGAGGAAATCAACATGAAGATTTGAATATCCACATGGCCAACTTTATCATTAGGGGTGGGCATAAACCGATTTAATTCGGGTTAACCGACCGAACCGGTTTTTAAATACGGTTCGGTAACCGAACCGAATAAGGGATGATAAGAAAATTTGTAAAACCGAACCGAAACCGATCCCAAACGGTTCGGAATCGGTTCGCCATTTTAAACCGTCCGATTAAAAACCGAATCGACCGATTGATTCTTATGCTGCATCCTGTCGCACTGTATCACACCCAAAAGGCAAAAACCCAAATCTCTCTGTTTCTTTCTATTTCTTCTCTTGCAGAATTTCTAAATGGCGACGAAACCAGCGAGGAACCCAGAATTTCTAAATCTCTCTATTTCTCAATCAATATCTTACCGTATCTTAAATTGAGATTCACTCAAACTCAAACTCTCAAACCCTAAATCCAACCTTAAAACCTCCTCCTCTTCTGCAATGAAAGGCCTCCTCTCTTCCCTTTCTGAATAGAGAACTTCTTATTCAAACTCTTTGCAGAAAATGGGTCTGTTTATGGAGTCTTCAGTTCAGGTATAAATGCTTGTTGAAGAGTTCTGATCTTGGCAATTGCTGCTTGCAAAAAATGGGTAGAAGCTTAAACTCCTTGCAGAAAATGGGTATTCAAACTTAAACTCCTTGCAGAAAATGGGTCTGTTTATGGAGAACAATTGCTGCTTGTTGAAGTGGAAAATGGATGATCCGTGCATGTGCAAGTCAATTGTTCTTTAATTGAAATTAACTCATGCCTTTATAGTTTACAATCAGAAAAAACTAGATTCCCGGTGCTAGCCTGCTCTGCATTTATAGTTTACAATCAGAAATTAACTCATGCATTCATTTGGGCTAAAAATGGGCCTGCTAAAATGGGCTGAAATAGCTAAAATCGAATTTTCAGCCCAACCGAGCCGGACCGAACCGAATTTCGGCCCAACCGAATTTTCGGTTTTACCATATACAAAATCGGTTTCGGTTTTGGATTTGGGCTAACCGATTGAAAGCGGTTCGAAAGCGGTTTGGGCCTCAAACCGAACCGAACCGACTTTGCCCACCCCTATTTATCATAGCCAAAAACTTTTTGTACAAACTCCAATTGTGTTAAGCCAAACTCCACTATTTATTCTCACATTTTTATCCGTTACTTTTACACACCACCTTATTTCACTTTTATACTATTCCATGTCTTTACTTTATCATTTTTACAGTCCACCTTATTCACTTTTATACTCCACCTTATTTCACACCTACAGTTTTCCTTATTTTACTTCAATACTCCACCTTCCACCCCATTATCCCTACACATAAGTCTCAACCTTTTTCATTGATAAACACCCCACACATGATCACACTTTGGAACACACTTGGGAAAAGACTTTGGATAACATTTTGGAATAGAAAAGTAGTTGTAGTATTTAGAGAGAAATAAGTGAAGTTTGGCCTAGAGCTTACCATGTTTGACTAACATCCCACCTCAAGGTGTGGGTGAGCCCATGGGAGGATAGCTCCAAGTTGGCTATTTTTGATTAGTTTATTTCCATTTTCATATATCGAAACATGTTTAGTTAGATTCGTCTTGTATTTTGGTTATGTCATGAACCTATGAGATAAGTTAGATGTTTTGTATTTCATTCTATGAATTCATCTCATGCTTTCTTTTTCTATTTCTTAAGCTCGTGATTAGTTAAGTTTCTATACTTGCAATTTCTCTAACAAGCCCCTAAGTACAATGTTTACATATTGTTAGTTTAAGTTTCATTATGATTTGTTAGATATTTGGTGGTTTACCTTGGTGGATTCCTTTTATGTTTTTAAATCCATATTTGATTCTTAGGTTACTATTATAACTTAGGTTAGAATCAATTTGCTCTAATGCCATATTTTTCATCCCAAGGTGAGATGAGAGTCTACCTTGGGATGTGTTAATGACTTTGGAAATGATTAATCTAAGAGTGACCTAATGGTGTCATCTACTCATGATGTTAAACCCAATGCCTTAACTCTCACATTTAGGTTTACTTTTCATTTTTATTTCATTAACTTGCATTTATTTTATATTTCATCAACAACTCTTTATTTTCTAGGTTAAGTTTTTCAAGTTTGATTTTAGAACAACTTTTCCAACTTCTATTAAGCCATCCTTGTGGGATTCGACTCGTGTTTGCTGGTTTCTAACTCAATAAACAACCGTGCACTTATTTAAGCCTTCATATGGATTTTGTTTATGTTTGATCACCATATGCATGATTTTTATGAGGGTAGTTACATAGGTGAATTTAGATGAACGAGTCTTGTGCCTATGCTAAGTGACAAAAAGAACCAAGTAAGATCGATTATTGTAAATAATTAACATAGATGACCGAGATAGATAACATGTTTTGGGTTTTATGTTTTTGTCGATTTTCATTGATTTAAGCATTCTTGAGGTGCAACTTAGTAGATACCATGCTAAATACCTTTAAAAAGAAAAGAGTTAGAGTAGACACCCATTCCCTCCTTAGGTTGACAAAATCTGAACATTGTAATTTAGTTTGTATCGGTGTGCATGTTGTTATTCAAAGGAAGATTACTAGTGGCAGAGATTGAATCCTTAACTTATTTTCCCAATATTTGAACTAATTTAGTTTTACATTTAATTTTCCTCATTCAATTAATTATTAGGTTTCATTGAAGTAGTACTATTAGGAAAGTTGTTTCAAACATAATTAATCCAATCCTCGTGGGAATGATCTCGTTTTTGCTATCTATAATATGGATTTTATTTATGCTTGATCACCATATGCATGATTTTTATGAGGATTGTTACATAGGTAAATTTTGGTGACCGAGTCTTGTGCCTATGCTAACTAGGGGTGGGCACGTGATGAGATGGGACGGGATGGACCTCATCCCTATCCCATCCCGTTTGTTCGGGATTGGGACGGGACGGGATAAACCTCATCCCGACCTTGTCCCATCCCAGATGGATTCGGGACGGGATAGGATGAGCATGTACTAAATTTTGGATTTACCAAACACACCACTCTAAGAACAATTATATAACTTTAAGCCTTTGATTTTTATTTCCCCATTTCATTAGCATTTACTCCATTTTTTTAGAACCACTATTGAAGATAACCCTTTTTTGTACATTGCCAATGAAAATGATCAATGGGTTTGTCATTTATTTAAAAATTATGAGGAACACAAATTGTTTTCAAGAGTTAGGAAGAGGAAAAAAAAGGGAGAGGGTTTGAGTTAGATTTATTATCTAAGTTAGTTACAAGGAAGCTTGTGAGAATAAAATAACCATGTCAATAAATAAAACAACAAATAAAAGTCATGTCGACAAATAGTTTCATACTACATATTTCATACTAAATATTAAAAAAATCGGTTCGGGATGGGACGGGATGGGTGGGATTGAAAATCTTCATCCCGGTCCCATCCTATTCTAGATCGGGATGAGATTGATCAATCCCAATAGGACCCAAAAAAATTGGGACGGGACGGGCCGAGATTGCGGAATGGGATGCCCACCCTAATGCTAAGCAACAAAAAGAACCAAATAAGATCGATTTTTGGAATTAATCAACATAGATGACCGAAATAGATACCATGTTTTGGGTTTTATGTTTTTGTCGATTTCCATTGATTTATGCGTTCTCGAGGCGACTCTTAGTAAATATCATGCTAAATACCTTTAAATGAAAAGAGTTAAAGTAGACACCCATGCCTAATTCGTTGTTTAGGGAAATTCATAACTTAAGAAGTAGACACCCATGCCCTTAAGTTGGCAAAATTTGAGCATTGAAATTTAGTTTGTTTGTTGTGCATGTTATTCAAAGAAAGATGACTAGTGGCAGATATCGAATCCCTAAGGGCGTGTTTGGTTGGGCATTGACCATTGTAATTGTAATGGTCAATACAATGGTCAAATGCAAACCCATGTTTGGTTGATCAAAAAAGTGTTGTAATGGGAATGACTATTACGGATTCCAATGTAATAGCCATTCCGACCCCAACCCATATGAATGGAGATTACATTCCCTATTGTATTGGTCAATGCAATTGAAAAGACTGTTTTACCCTCCCTCTCCATTGGCTGAAAATTGGCTGATTTCCATTGGCTGAAAATTGCGGCTGGTACAGCTGATATCACCAAACAGCAGTGCAACCTTATGGGCCATATGAGTACTTTGATGGTTATATACCACTTGAAATTTTGTTATAATCAGGTCTTATGGGCCATATGTTTTTATTATTTGTTGGAATTATTATGTAATACAGTTGCATTTCTATTAATGGCGCTCTAAATTTTAATTTGTATATAATTTCCTTTATATAATATAGTAGATGGCATAAAATCCATTGTTATAATAATCAAGGGCATATCGGTAAAGATACAATTCATTCCCATTCCATTCCTACCATATATTCACATACCAAACAACGTCATATGCTATTACCATTGTGATTCATAGGTACACCAAACATACACATTCCCATTACCATTACCATTCCCATTCTCATTCCCATTACCATTACCATTCCCATTCTCATTCCATCGAGGAACCAAACGAGCCCTAAATGATTTTCTCCCTATTTAAACTCATTAAGTTTTATATTTAAGTTTTCTCGTTATCTTTTCATATTCAATTAATTATTAGGTTTCATTAAAGTAGTAGTATTATGAAAGCTGTTTTAAACACAATTAATCCAATCCTCGTGGGAATGATATCTTTCTTGCTATCGATATTATTTGTTTGATCTTGTGCACTTGTGAGTAAACGTACAATTATAAGCTTATTAATTAGGTTAAAAATTGCACAACAACTTTTTAGAGCCGTTGCCTGGGATTGCACTAAATTGTGTTTAATTCTTTTTCATTTAGTTTACTTGTTTTTATAAAAAAACTTATGTTCGATAATTTAAGTGTTATTTCTTTAGTATCTGTTTCCCGAAACATTTACTTTGTACGTGTTATCTTGCAGGATTGAATGTCGTTTATGCATGGTCGTAGATCCCAGGCCGTAAACATTCATGTATATTGATGCAATCGATTCCCCCTCCCTGCTTGACCTTGACCTGATGACTTGCACATGGAACGCACTTGAGCCACAAACCACCGTTGTGTTGGCTGATGACACTCCAATGCTAAAGTCAGACAGGGCTCTGAGGAAGGCTTAAAGATGTAAACATGGAATTTGTAGCGTACCTTTATTCACCAACCTTTTGTCTTTTTTTATAGTGCTGGAGTTCTGGTTCAATTAGGCCATTGGTGGCATAGTTTAGGGAAAGAGATCTTTATCTAATTATGAGTCGTCTTGTGGAGGGAAGTTTCCCTGTTAGACCTGTGCTCCTAGATACGTGAGAGATAGTTACCATTGGAGTGTTGTCCATATGTGGAAGTTTTCACGTACGACGTATACTCTGGTATTTACTTCCTAGTTGAAGACAAAGTACTGCTGGCTTGCCCGTCCGAAACTGATCCCCGAGATACTTACATCTATAGGTCTTACAGGTATTGGGGATAGTTGTGAGACTTGTGGGCTTGGTAGGCTGTAGTAATTCGGGTCCGGATGGCGGACTGCACTTTGGAGGCTGAATGCCATTGGGTCTTGTCAGTGCTAGATTGATGCTTGGGCCAGTTTTTTCCTTGAGATCATCATGACACGTGTACGGTGTAGATGAAAGGACGTTTCAGTGTATCATCATATACGATCCAGAGATTGAACGAACTTTTAGACGACTTAAAAGACAAGTTGTGAAGAGAGAATCTTAGGAAGAAATAGACCAAGAACAAGTAAAAAGTCCACCAGTGCAGAAACCGATAAAGAGCTCATTTACTCCATAAAATCTCAATCAACCATCATGCATTGTATTCCAGCTAATAGCGAAACACAACTTCATTTTATCTCTCTACTTGCTTATCATGGTGCCACATTACAGGGGCACACATTTTGAGGATCCATATCTACATATTAGGGATTTGTTTAATCTTTGCAAGACTCAGAATATCCAAGGCTTAGATCTGGAAGGAATCATGGTAATCATTTTTCCTTTTTTTAAAAGATAATGTTAAGTTGTGGTTGAGCTATTTGGCTGCATGTTCCTTATTAATTGGGAGGAGTTGGAGGCTAAATTGCTAAAAAAAAAATTTCCAGATCAAAAGACATGCCAACTTAGAAGGGAAATCCAAACCTTCCAACAGAAAAATGGAAATCAATTTTTTTTTTTTTGAAATATGGGAACATTTCAATGAGCTTCTTCTCAAATGTTCACACCACAATCTATCTTAAGATGATCAGGTACAAGCTTTTTTTGAATGTTTAAATGATACTAATAGAAATCTTGTTGACTTTACTTGTGGAGGTGTGATTATGGAAAAGAACAGTGAGGAAGCTATTGAGCCGTTTGAAAACCTAAATGAGAATTCTCAACAATTCTCATCAAGAGGGACGTCAGGATTTAAAGGTAAGAGTGTTTATGAGGTAAAAGCTAATATTGGAATCCAAACTCAGATGACCGTAATGGAGAGGAAGCTAGATATGATTGTGAAAGTAATGTCAACCCAGAATATCTCTCCAGTTCAACAAGTTGCTCAAGTAGAGGTATGTGCTATATGCTCTCATTATAATCATACTATTGAAACTTGTCCTATGTTTTCTTTTACATAGCAAGAGTATGCAAACTATGTGCGAGCAGATCAAGGTCGTGACAGTCCTTAAGAGTGGCAAAGTTATTGACAACAAGGTGGGAACATATGAGAATGGGGAAGAAAAAGTTGAAGCACATCCAACAGGTACCATGAACTCCATCAAGGTAAGTGAGAAGGAAAAATGTGATATTGCCATTATTCCTTCAAAGGTTAGTAAAGCAAAAGAAAGATAACCAATTTGGTGAGAGTTTTGAGACTTTAAGGAAAATAGAAATTAATATTCCTTTACTTGATGCAATTTAAAAGATTCCATCAAATGCCAAGTTTGTAAAGGATTGTTGTACTCACAAAATAAAGTTTCAGGAATATGAGAAAGTTGCATTGAATGCAGTGTTCTAAAAAATGGTTGGCTAGGCGCTAGGCGTTAGAGAGACGCCCAAATTAATGGTTGGGCGGGGTGAAAAATCGGGTAGGCGCCTAGGCGGGTTCTGGGTGGTTTTTTTTCTTGGTTGCAAATAACAACCAAATGGGAGCAAATAACCAACCCCCTTAAATCCCTTTCCTTCACATCGATCTAGGTTTTGCAATTTGCAATTGCAGAGCAGAAGAAAAGAAGGAGAATAAGAAGAAAGAGGAGGGGAAGAAGAAGAGGAAGAATATAAAAGAGATAAGCTACAAGACATCATTTTATCCTCCTCTCCGAGCTATGTCCAGACGTTATCTGATCTCTATCCAGCCACTGCGTTTCCTTGTCCGATATCTATCCAGCGACTCTAGCCACATCACATCCCTTTGATCCTTTCTGAGCTCTGTCCAGCTCCAGCCACAACACAGCAGGTACTCCGACCTCTCCCAAATTTATTTGTTCCTCCAACACCTTTGTGATTCTGAATGTCATTTTCTTGAGTGTATTCCTCAATTTCTTCGAACGAACTCAATTAAGGTATTAAATAGTTAACAATTGATAAGGTATTATGTATCTCGGCATTAAATTGAAAGTAGTTGACAAGGTATTATGCTTAACTTTTGTAAATTATAAAAGTTATAATACAAAACCTAAAATCACTTAGGCTCCCGCCTAGGCCTTTGGGCGCTAGACACCTGTTCACCGCCTAGCATTTTTAGAACACTGATTGAATGAAGATGTAAGTGCAATTTTGTTGAGAAAATTATCACCCAAACTAAAATATCCAAGCTGTTTTACTATTTCGTGCATAATTGGTGGTAAATTCTTTAAACGTGTTTTGCTTGATTTAGGAGCCAGTATTACTTTGATGCCTTATTCAGTTTATGAGAAATTGAAGTTGGGGGAACTTAAACTAACATCAATTTCATTGCAATTGCCAGATAAAAGCATCAAAAGACCTAAAGGTATTTTAGAGGATGTCTTTGTTCAGGTAAATCAGTTTACGTTCCCTGTGGATTTTATTGTCTTAGATATAAAAGAACCTTCTATGCTATGATTTTTGCCTAATATTTTAGGAAGACCCTTTATACGTACTGCTGATACGAAAATTTGTGTTAAAAAAGGTATTATAAGCATGAAAGTAAATGGTGAAAATATAGAACTTAAGGTATTTGATGCATTATCACGAACATGATTGTTTCAATATTGATGTTATTCAAAGTGTTGTTGAACAAGTTTTCCAAATACATAGCATTGATCCATTGGAGGTTGTCATCACTCATAGTTTCACTAAGACGAATCTTGAGCATGAAGATGACAATGTGATGATGGACATCACTAAGGTCGTACACTCTCTTGAGGCTTTTAAATTTCCTTCAAGTAAGTATGCACCTTTTTTTGAAACTCTTGTGCCTATTAATACGACTCTTGTTCTTTTCATTGTCAGAGAGCCATCTATGAAACACGCGGGTAACAAAGGGAAGCTACAGCTGAATGAATTAGAAAAATTGAGGCATGATGCCTATGAGAAGGCCAAGCTATACAAAGAAAAAACCAAGACATATCATGATAAGAACCTCATCCGGAAAGATTTTCATGTTGGACAGAAGGTGTTGATCTACATTCAAAATTGGAACTTTTTCTTGGGAAGCTCAAGTCTAGGTGGCATGGTCCTCATGTTGTGACTAATATTTTTCCTCATGGGGGTGTGGATGTTCATAGCAAAGAGAAAAATCTAACATATAAGGTGAATGGACTTAGAGTCAAGCCCTATATTGAGATGAACTTTGACATTGGAGATGAAGACTTGACTCCCCACTCCATTCAGTACATGGCATGAGAGTCACATAGTCTGGTTGAAGACTATAAACCTATCACTACCTGGGAGGTAACCAAAAGAGCAGAGGAAAACTTTATGTTAAGGCGCTCACGTGTTATAGAAATCAAACTAAGTCGCTCCCTTGCTTACTTTTTATTATTTTCATATTCTGCTTTGCTAGGTTGTTAAATCATTTTTTTTTTTTTTTTTTTTTCTTTCTTCCTTTCCTAATTACAACAAATTGATATAACATTGAGGATAATGTCCGATTTAGGCTAGGGGTGTGAAAAAGTTGTTTTTTTTTTATTCAAAACATTATAAAAACAATAATTAAAAAAAGTTTAATTTTTTTGCAGTGATGTGTCTTCGCATGGTTATGTTGAGCTCAATAGTGGATTAAGTTGTTTTTTAGTGCTGTTGAGCTTTAGTTTTGATTCAAAATTAATTAGCGAGTTTAAAATGATGAATACATGATCATATGTTTAAGAAATCTGAGTTTGTATTACTTATTTTTAGTTTGTGAGTATTCCATTTGTTTCAGTTTGAATTTGGCACATATAAGCTGACACATAGTGTGAGGTATGAAAAGGTGAAACCAAATATGCATGCTTATATCTTAGGATAAATTGAGAGCTTTGTTGGATGAGTAACCTTGGCATAATGTTAATGTATTAATAAACTAGTTTAACTTCATAGTATTTTTTACTCGAGTTAGTAAACTCGAGGGATTTTTAACAGCTAATGTTCTAAAGCCATCTAGTTTGGGAGTCATTGGTCAAAAGCTTGATAAACGAGTCAATTAGAAAACTTAAGAGAGTTAGACATTGCACATATTGAAGTCGAGTTGTGGCTAGTTTAACTTCATAGTCTTTTTGGCTTGAGTTAGTAAACTCATAGGAGTGTTTCTACATCAAATGTCCTAAAACCATCGGGTTTGGGAGTCATTGGTTTAAAACTCGTTATATGGGTCAATTATAAAACTTAAGTGAGTTAAACATTGCACAGTCCACACATATTATATCCTTGATAAGTAAAAATAAAAATAAAAAGTATTAATTTGTGTTAGTATTCATTGCCATGGTTGTTTCATAAAACTGAAATTCCAATGAATTTTGAGGTAGTAAGTCATGCATATATGAATTACTTTGAAGCTCCATAATTATTTGTTGTCTCATTTTACACCAAAGGGAACTTGTGGTTTCTTACTAGCTATTTATAAGTGGACTTATACTTGATTTTGAATTCTAAAACTTGTGAAGATGAAGTTTATTGTTTTAATTCTGCTAATGAATGAGAACCATTTTTTTTGTGATACTTTACTCTCATTGACAATTTGTGGTAATTGTTGAATTGGAAGTCAAGACTGAGCAATTTGTTGAAAATAATACACTATCTGTGGGTACAACTCTGGTAAACCCTCACGAGACTATAACTTGTTCACTAGGGACACCTAGGGGTTTAAAAGCTTGTTGCATTCGCTAAATGCAATTGAAAGTGCCAGCGAAAGTGGTACACATAGGAGTTTTATTTCAGTTTTGAGTCACTTGAATTGCTAGAGACTAGCAATACGCTGGTTGAGGGTGTGATGAGTGCATAAAAGTGCACTTTGAACATCGTTTTTCTAAGTGTAATTGTTAGATTATTTGGTTAATTTTCAAGTATTTTTTATAATAATTATCTACTTAGACACCTTATGTGTATTTGACAGGTTAATGGAGAAAAAAGAACTATTGCCACATGCAAAGCCGAGTCGCTAAAAACAGAAACTTAGTTAAAGATGGAAAATCAATTTCACCAAGATTTTTATGTCGACCTGTTAGGAAATGGAGAAAAATTAAAAGGGAAATAAAAGGGTTTTAAAAAGGGAAGAAAGGGTTCTGAATTCACGCCCTCTCTAGCTGCAAATTCCTTCCCTCTCTGGCTGTGATTTCCCTCTCCTTTTGGGTGTGATTTCACTATCTTTTTGGTTGCGACTTGTTGTGCGTGAAGAACTCTGATTTGAAACTCTTTATTTGGCTGCGATTGAATGAGGAATCAGAGCTGTGCGTGAGTCTGGTCTGTTCATGAACTGAAGACGTGAAGAATGCAGGAAAATAGTTGCTATGTTCATGAACTGAAGCAGGGAAGGTGTTGAGAGAAGTTGTGATTTACTCCCCTGTTTCTCTGCGTGAAGGAGCTGCTGCGTGATCTCCTTGTTGTTTCTCGATTGTTTGCATGAAGAGAAGAAGAGAGAGAAGAAAGAAAATCTCTTCTTTTGCTGTCATGACTTTGATTCGTGAGCGTGTTCGTTGAAGTTGCTAGTTCGTGTGCTCTGTTACAGACCGTGTAAAGAAAAAAGAGGGAGGAAAAAAAACAAAAGTTTGAAAACTTCTTTTTGCTATTTGCCATTGTTCTAAAAAACGCTAGATTGTAAGCGGGCGGCGAATAAGGGACCAGCGCCCAAAGAACTAGGTGGGGACCTAGGCGATTTATTTATTATAATTTATAATTTATAAAAGCTAATCATAATAACATATAAATTACTTCTAATTCAATGTTAAGATACATGTGCAAAGTGTATAAAAAAAGTCTTAATTTTTTAATTTTTTCAAACTAAAAATAAAAAATTCAAAAACCTGCTTAGGAGGCCGCCCAACCCACTTGGCTCCTAGGCCCCACCTAGACTGATTTTTAGAACACTACTATATGCACCACTAACTTTAGTCTGCACCACCACATCATAATTTGTTCATTTCATCTACTTTTCAATGCTTTATTTTAATACCAATCTTGCCTACAATATGTATAACTAAACAATTTAGTTAGGGATAGATTGAAGCACTTTAGATTTTGACATGCCTTGAAACACTACTTTTATGGTGCTCGATTAATTTCTGGTTTTACTTAACCCTTAATATGGATTTTGTTTATGCTTGATCACCATATACATGATTTTGATGATGACAGAGGTAAATTTAGATGACCGAGTCTTGTGTCCATGCTAAGTGACGAAAAGAACTAAATAAGATCGGTTCTTGGAATTAATCTACATAGATGATCGAAATAAATACCATATTTTGGGTTTTATGTTTTTGTTGATTTCCATTGATTTATGCATTCTTGAGGTGCAACTTAGTAGATACCATGCTAAATACCTTTAGAATGAAAATAGTTAAAGTGGACAACCATTCCTAATTTGTTGTTTAGAGAAGCCAATAGCTTAAGGAGTAGACACACCCATGCCTTTAGGTTGGTAAAATTTGAGCACTAAAATTTAGTTTATATCGTTGTGCATGTTATTCAAAGGAAGATGAAATGAACAAATTATTAGGTTACATTATTCAATCTATTTAGGTTATAACTAATATGTATAACTAAATCTATCTCACTTTTTGAACTTATTTAGGTTTACATTAAATTTTTTCTCATTATCTTTTCATATTCAATTAATTATTAGGTTTGACCGAGTTGAAAAAATCCTAAACATTTGGATACTTCAAAGATAGGAAAATCGTCAACATTTGAAACTTCTAGGATAGGGAAAAGACAACTTGAGAGATTAAACAAGATTCACCATTGTGAGAACCTTGTGTGGGCGGACCTGAAGGGGAGGGTGAGGGTTGGAGCCCAATAGGCCCAACAGGCCTGTGGATCCCAAGAGGGGTTGGACTAGCTACCAAGGGGAGATCATAGTCCCACATCGCCTGGGTGCGGGATGGTGATGTGCTATATATGTGCGAGATTGAATCCCCATAGTAAGAGGCTTTTTAAAGCCGTGCGGGCCGGTTGGGCCCAAAGCGGACAATATCTTACTGTGCGGATCGGGTCGTTACAGAATGGTATTAGAGTCTGACGCAGCCGGAAGTGTGCCACGTGGAGGTGGGCCCTCGGGCAACGTGGATGTTGTGGCTTAAGGGGGGTGGACTGTGAGACCCTTGTGTGGGCGGACCTGAGGGGGAGGGGGAGGGTGAGGGTTGGAGCCCAACAGGCCTGTGGATCCCAAGAGGGGTTGGACTAGCTACCATGGGGAGATCATAGTCCCACATCGCCTGGGTGCGGGATGGTGATGTGCTATATATGTGCGAGGTTGGATCCTCATAGTAAGAGGCATTTTAAAACCGTGCGGGCCGATTAGACCCAAAGCGGACAATATCTTACTGTGCGGATCGGATCGTTACAACCACTCTTACATTCCAGAGAGATAAGATCCAACCGAACTTAGGGAAGTAATAGGATTATGCTCAAGATTGGGATGTGTTCTGAAGCATCCAAGTCCCTTGCTAGCTGGCCAGTATCACTACCAATTTGTACCTAGAGAAAAATCAAAACCTGTTTTACAAGATTTCAATTGTTGCCAACCGTACTCCACTACGCCATTTGCTCCCGTATGAGGCTGAAGCCATCTTTGACACTAAGAGGGCTTCTCCTAACCATCGCATTATGTACGTTAACAAGATTCACCACTAGCATTGTACAAATGTGATTGACAGGTTGTAGTGTCAAACCCAACCCGACCTATTATTTTGTTTGTTATTTCTACCCTGAACCTTGTAACCCCATCACAAATAGGTTAGGTTCACCGAAGATATACCGACTTCATGTTGTTTTAACGGAGGAGGTTGGAAATTATCATCCTAGTATTAGAATCTGTAAAACGAACTATATTTTTGCTTGTCACATGGATGACACACATACATTGATCTTAAGGGAATTCTTAACTTGGACTCTTGGAGCGAACATTTATATTTGATTGATAGTTTTCCCCGCTTTCTATACTTCTGGATGATTAACCAGACTTCTTGTGAGCTACGTAAAACTTTATTTTGAGTCCTAACACATGCTCGACTTGTTATACCACAACAAAAATAAGAGGAAAGAATGTGAGACAAAAAATTGTTTTATGAGATTCTAAAATGTGATGGTTCAGATGATAAAATCAGTCGATTTGAGTGATAATCAATTATCTCATCAAAGTCTTAGAAGCCCAACGCACCCCTTATTCCTCATCTAGAATGTTCATAATTATGAATCTTCTGCAATTCACATATATCCACTTCAACCATGGACTACTTGAGACAATTAAGCAATATTAGTGAGTTTAGCATAGTGATAGCGCCATTAAGCCTTAATTTTGAATAAGGAAGTAAAGATGTCATTTTTGGTAATTGGGTGAGAACAGTTGCAATAAAAGACGATGCTTATGATTTAAAATGGATCAAGTTTTCTGTAGAGGTGGCAAAGTTAAACTTTATATATTGCATAACAAAATATTTTCTTGAATTAGAAAGCATGGATTACATTATTTAATAATAGGAATAGCATTAAGACTCTTCTAACAGAGAAGAACAACTTTCTCAAAAACACCTTAAATATTTCAACAATGACAAAGAAAAAGAATTATAAGTAAAAAATCAAAGCGTCAACTAATTAAAGATACGAAATATGACATTCCTATTAAAAATCAATAGTTCTAAGAAATCTAAGATTAGATAATCCAAAGATATGAGATAACATAACTACAATTGAGATTACTAGACCTTAATCACTTTCGGTGTCCATGAGTTTGACATGTGTTCCGACATGGGGAAATGCCACAAAGAAGTCTACTTTCTTCGAAATTTTTATGTGTTCCCTTTTTCCTGGGATAGGGATGAGAATAACACGTCTCAAAATGAGGATGATTAGAATGATGCAGAACAACATTGCCGATTTTTACTGTGTGTCTATATATCGGCCAAGGGACAAGGACGGGGGACATCCAAGTAAATGTAAATGTCATGATATGTGGCGCACTTATATTCTCCAAAGAAGAAAACTAGAACATATTGCTATCAACCTTAGTCCTTTACCATATATGCATTATAACAAGGGAGTTGCTATGTGTATCCGACTATTTGGCTCGGTTGCACCAACTCTTTGTTGCATCGGCATTTTGGGATGTTTCGACTTTGTTGTACCAACCTTAAATATGTAACACCAACTTATCATTTTTATCAATAAAATCCATTTGGTGGTTAAATTTTCTTTATAAGCATTAGTTTATTCCTCACTAAAGAATGAAAAAGAAATGTATTCATAAAACTAAACTTCAGTCACAAATTCTTTACTTTTAAATTTGCGTACAAACATCAAAGATACACTAACCATTGTCACAAGTTCTACAATAAATAGTAAACACTATGGTAGGATGTGTAATAGAATTAAGAAATAAGTCTTAAAAAATCAAAAAATAACTTTTAAGGCTTTTTTTTTCGCAAAATAGACAATTTAGATACCGTAGTTGATGTTATAACTAATTTGTGCCTACTTTTATACTTTTATGACCAACAAGGACATTTCATTAACCCTTGTTAACTCATAAACTAATAGGACATTTACCCTTCCTAAATAAATAGAAAACCTAATTTTATACTTTTGTGACCAACAACAATAACTCTTTTATTAATGATTCTAATTTTTTTTATTTGTTTTATTTTTTTAATCCTTAACCCCTCCCACTCCATTAAGCATTATTTTTTTTGTTAATTTTTTTATATGTTATCTTGTTCTTTAATTGCAGTTTGAGCAATTATTTTATGACATTTGTTAGCTATAAATGACTACATTAATATTTTCATGTTAGCATTTTTTTTTATGCTTGAATGTTTTGTCACACTGAATATGTTTGATTTGACTGGTTGTGAAGGTGTATCTAAGTTTGAAGAACAAAATTTTGTTTCAATTAATGGTTGCTTCAATTCTCTATCACCATTTAGTTTACATGAAATTATCTTATTCAATATTGGTTCCCATTTTACCTCTGAGGCCATGATCATGCTCTGTGGTACATAGCTTGTGATTAAATAGCGACAAAGAATAAAATATATTACTTTACAGGTACCCATGCATTGAAGAATATGAAATCAAATTTTGATAGTGGGAAAATTGATTTTATTAACTACATTATGGAATAAGAAGCAATGATAATTAAAACCAAATTTCTAATCATCATTAAAAAAAAGTAATGCAAGGGTACCTGTAAATTTTTCTAATCAAATTTATGACAAGTTAATCAAATTGATTTTATTAAATATTTAAAACCAAATTTCTAATCATCATTAACTACATTATGAAAAGTTTACCAAACCTTAGCAAAATATTTTGATTAAATTGTCAGTCAATGAAAACTTATAACTGGTTGATCATAATTAGAATCATTAATATCGATATCTACCAGCGGCATGGGGTGGGAGAGGTTAAGGGTAAAAAAAAATAAAAAAATAAATATTAGAATTATTAATAAATGAGTCTTTGTTGGTCATAAAAGTATAAAATTAGGTTTTCTATTTGTTTAGGAAGGGTAAAGATGTCCTATAACTTCATGAGTTAACCTGGGTTAAAGTGTCCTTATTGGTCATAAAAGTATAAAAGTAGACACTAATTAGCCATTACATCAACTAAGATATCTAAATGGTCTCTTTTGTGAAGAAGTAGGTCTTAAAAGTCATTTTTGTAAAAAATCTAAAACCACATTGCAATCAAATTCTCTCTTCTCTGTGCATCTAATCTAAAGTACAGAAGGGTAGAATGTGTTTATCAATAAGTATTAAAAATAAATAAATATTTAAGTGAATGCATCAATTTAAAAAAATTATTGCAACTATTATAACAAATTTGAAAAAATTGTATTTAAAACCCCAAAAAACCCTACATCCAAAAATACTTTATTAGAATCTTTCCTACAAAGTCCTCAATCAACAACATTAGTACTCTTATTCTCTTGTAAACTAATTAGAGTTGTTTTAGGGTTAATAAAATGTGGTTGGGTACATCAAGCAATTTTTAAAAGCTAGATCTAAAAAATAAAACTTGGGGCATTGAGTAAAACAGTCGGGTACACATAGCAACTTCCTATAACAATTGCACATATGACTTTTTATAATCATCCCATCGTCTTTTACACAAAGGGCTGCCAAATCGATTTTTTTTTTTTTTTTTATCAATGAGCAACAATTAAAAGATAATAGTGAAATAATTATCAATAACAATGTCAAAGATTACAAAACTTACACTAAAGCAATGAAGCATTATAAGGACTTCAAATTGGGTAAAAAATAAAGAGATAGGGGGGTTTTATGTTAATAGAGTCATTGTCTCATGTTGGGTTGGGTCTAGCCCATTAAGGTAGACCAAGCCCTAAGAAGATGTGAATATAAATAGTAGCTAAGGCGAACTTGAGAAAGAGAATAATACAGAAAAAAAACAGATCGTGAGTGTGTTTTGTGCGACGGTTGCGTGTGTGTGCGGATGCGAGTGCGACGTGCAGGCGATTCTATTGAGAGAGAAGAAATAAGGGAAGGAGGAGCTGATTGTTGGGGTTTGATGAAGACTCACAAGTGTGTTTTGGATCTGTTTCTTGTCGAATTTTGGTGTCGTTTGTTTCGGTGTATTTTTCCTTTGATTGGGAAGTTGATTGAAGCTCTTGTGAGATAACCCTTGATTGGAAAGATGATATTGTATTTCACCATGTGTCCACTGAGACGTCTGCCCATTCTCTTTTGACTAAACTCCATAATTTGTATGAAAGAAAAACCGCTGTGAATTAGGCCTTCTTGATTAGAACGTTGGTGAATCTAAAATTCAAGGAAGGTAATTCTATTGCCGAGCACTTGAATAAGGTGCAAAGTATAGTGAATCAGTTGTCAAATATAAAGATAATGTTGGATGATGAAATGGACAACTTACCATGGAGTTGGTTACGAGTGGCTTACTCAATGAAGAGACTAGAAGGAAGTCTGCAGGTACTAATCAATCCCAAACACTTGTAACTGAAAACAGGGGGAGAAATAAAAATAAGAAATATCATGGTTATGATAAAATTCGTGATAAGTCAAAAGGAAGATCAAAGTCAAGTGATACAAGGTTTAAGTGTCATTATTGTGGTGAACCAGGTCACATGAGAAGAAACTATTTTCGTTACGTAAAGGATTTGAAAAAGGGAAAAATGAAGAAAAGTGATAGTACAGATGCTACATTTGTTGCTACAGATGAACAATCCGCGGTTCTTTTGTATGATAAATGTGAATGTTTGCATATTGCAAACGAATGGAGCGAATGGATTGTTGACACCAGTGCATCTTATCACGCTACTCAAAGGAAAGACTACTTCACTACTTACAGAGCAGGAAACTTTGACAGTGTGAAGATGAGTAATACTAGTTTCTCCAAGATTGTGGGAGTGGGTGATGTATGTATCAAAACTAATATGGGATGCACTTTGATTTTGAAAGATGTACGCCATGTTCCTGATCTTCGCCTAAATCTGATTTTTGGACTTGCATTGGATAAACAAGAATATATAAATTACTTTGGTAATGGTGCTTGGAAGGTTACCAAAGGTTCACTTGTAGTGGCAAAAGGCAAGGCGTGTTGCACCTTATACAAGACTTAAGTGAAGCTGTGTAAGGGTGATTTGAATGCAACCGAAAGTGATACTACTTTGAATTTGTGGCACATACGAGTTGCACACATGAGTGAGAAAGGTATGCAGCTTCTAGCAAGGAAGAAATTGATTCCCTCCTTGAATGGTACCCCTCATAACCCCTGTGATTATTGTTTATTTGGTAAACATCAAAGAATTTAATTTCATAGATCATCAAAAGGAAAAAGTAGTTTGTTAGATTTGGTTTACGCTGATGTTTGTGGTCCCATTGAAGTAGATTCTCTTGGTGGTAGTAGATATTTCTTGAAATTTATTGATGATGTATCGAGAGAGGTGTGGATTTATTTCATCAGATCTAAAGACCAGGTTTTCCAGTGCTTCCAGAAGCTCCATGCCAAGGTTGAAAGAGAAACAGGTAGACTTTTGAAGTGTCTCCGCAGTGATAATGAGGATGAGTACACATCAAAAGAATTTAAAGCTTATTGTGATGAGCGTGGTATATGGCATGAGATGACAGTTTCTCGCACCCCACAACATAATGGAGTGGCAGATAGAATGAATTTGAGTACTGTAGAAAAGATCTGATGCATGTTTCACATGGCTAGGTTGCCGAAGGTGTTTTGGTTTGAAACTGCTCGTACTGCTTGTTACCTCATCAATAGGTCTCCTTTGGTTCTTTTGGATGGTGATTATCAAGAAATAGTGTGGAGAGGTAAATATATTTCATACTCTCATCTGAAGGTGATTGGGTGTAAAACGTTTGTTCATGTACCCAAGGAACAAAGATCAAAGCTTGATGAAAAGGCATTTTCATGTATTTTCATTGGCTATGGAGATGAACAGTTTGTGGGACCCTGAGAATAAGAAGATTGTTAGTAACATAGATGTGGTCTTTTATGAAGATCATACCATTGCAGATTTTGAGAAGGTTGAGAAGCCCAAGCAGACATAGAGTGAGGTACCAGATCTTACCCCACTTCCTCCTTCTTCTTCGCATGTTGAAAATGGGGGAGAAATGCCAGATGATATAGTAGGTGACCATATGCTAGAAAATGAAGTTATTGGTGATGATCATGTACAAGCATATGAAACTGAACAAAAAACGCAACCCCTTCAGCAAGAAATAGTAGAGCCTCAGGTAAGAAGGTCTACTAGAGAGCGCCAACCATTAAAGAAGTATCCCGATTCTGAGTATGCTTTGCTTACAACAAAAGGTGAGCCAGAAATTTTGCAAAAAATACTAGCTCATAAAGATAAAAATAGTTGGATGAAGGCTATGCAAAATGATATGAGTTCCTTGCATAAGAATGATGCTTATGAGTTAGTTGAAATTCCAAAAGGTAGAAAACCTTTGAAGAACAAATTGGTGTATAAGTTGAAAAAAGACGGTGATGGAAAAAATGTGAAGCACAAAACTCGGTCAGTGGCGAAAGGCTTTGCACAAAAGTAGACTTTGATGAGATATTCTCACTTATTGTGAAAATGACCTCTATTAGAGTAGCGTTGAGTCTTGCAGCTAGCCTGGATCTTGAGATTGAATAGTTAGGTGTTAAAACTGTGTTTCTTCATTGAGACTTGCATGAAGAAATTTATATGGCACAACCAAAGGGTTTTGAAATTAAAGGGAAAGAACATATGGTTTGCAAATTGAAGAAAAATCTGTATGGGCTGAAACAAGCTCCAAACAGTGGTATAAGAAGTTGACTCATTTATGGTGGGTCATGTGTACAAGAGAACACTTATAGATCATTGTGTTTATGTCAGATATTTTTCACCTAGTAGTTTCATTATTCTCTTGATTTATGTTGATGATATGCTAATTATTGGAAAAGATGTTGATTAATTGGCAGGTTGAAAAAAAAATTATTTATGTCATTTGATATGAAAGACTTGGGGCTTGCTCAACACATTTTGGGAATGAAGATTGTACGTGATAAGAAAACTAAGAAAAGTATGTTGAATGGGTATTGAAAGGTTCAACATGAATGATGCTAATCCCGTGAGCACTCCACTTGCTAATCACTTAAAGTTAAGTGCCAAGTTGTGTCTTAGTACTGAGAAAGAAGAAGGAGATGACATGTATTACATACTCCTCTGCTGTAGGGTGTTTGATGTATGCGATGGTTTGTACAAGACCAGATATTGCTCAAGCAGTTGGTATTGTGAGTATGTATCTTGATCATCCAGGAAAAGAACATTGGGATGTAGTTAAATGGATTCTGAGGTACTGGAAGGGTACTTCAAAGCTTTGTTTATGTTTTGGTAATTCAGGAACTGTATTGGAAGGGTTCATAGATGCAGATATGGCAGGTGATCTTGACAGGAAGAGGTCTACTTCAGGTTATGTTTTCACTTTTGTAGAGGGAGCTGTATCTTGGCAGTCTAGATTGGAAAAGTGTATTGCCTTGTTAACGAATGAAGCCGAATACATTGCCATTACTAAAGTAGGGAAGGAAATGTTATGGTTGAAAAGATACTCAAGGAATTGGGTGTGAATCAAAATAAATATGTTGTGCATTGTAACAGTGAGAGAGCCATAAAGCTGAACAAGAATGCCACATGCCATGGGCGTACCAAGCATATTGATACTCATTACCACTGGATACGTGATGTGTTTGAGAAGAATTGTTTCCAACTTGAGAAGATTCACACTAGTAAAAATCCTTCCGACATGATGACAAAAGTGGTTCCTAAAGATAAACATCAGTTTTGTAGAGAGCTCATTGGAATGGCCTTATATACTTAGGCTATGATTCCCCCTTGGGGAGAATTGTTGGGTTAGGTCCAGCCCATTAGGGTAGACCAAGCCCTAAGAAAATGTGAATATAAATAGTAGCTAGGGCTACTTTGAGAAAGAGAATAACAAAGAGAAAAAAAACAGGAAAAAAATAGACCGTGAGCATGTCTTGTGCGACGGCTGCGTGTGTGTGCGGCTGCAAGTGCGACGTGCGTGTGACTCCATTGAGAGAAAAGAAAGAAGGGAAGAAGGAGCTGATTGTTGGGGTTTAATTAAAGACTCACAAGTGTGTTTTGGATCCGTTTCTTGCCGAATTTTGGTGCCATTGGTTTCGGTGTATTCTTCCTTTGATTGGGAGGTTGATTGAAGCTCTTGTGAGGTAATCCTTGTATTCCTCAAGCCTTGGGCAAAAGGCTTGAAAAGAATATTGTACTTCTTTTATTGATTAGTGGATTGATAAGATTTGCCTCATTTTCCACGTATATCTAGGTGTCCTTTATTTTGCATTGATTATTTGCTTGCATTGAATATTTGGTTGGCGATATTACTTGATTCTTCCATTGGTAGAAGTTCTTTGTAGTTTGTTTGCTTTGTTTTTCCCAACATCTCATACCATAAAGATTCATATATAGATTAAAAAAAAGCTCCAAATAACATGAAAACAATCGCCAAATGTGTGATGGCTCAGTGGTTGAGCAGTGGCAGATGGTATCACTAGGTCACATGGTCAAACTCAACCGGCGGCATCCGGGTGGGAGGGGTTAAGGGATAAAAAAAAATTCTTTCCAGCAAAAAGCAACCTAGTTGTCTTGAAGGGGTTTTAGACTTCGATTTGGACCTCAAAGTGATGGATGGGATTTTGCTAGTTAGGGTTTTGAAAAAGTAATTGAAAAAAATTTCATTCATAGAAAACTCAAAAGTAAGAAGCGAGAGATCATACCTTTCCGATCTGATTAATCATAAAGTGGTTTTGAATTGTCTAGGAAGCGAGAGATCATACCCCTCCACCTCCAAAATTCAAATTCTTTGGTCTATCTTCAACGATCGATCTTGAACAAGTTTGAGACAACCAAATTTGAGTGAATGAAAAAACAACCTTTGAACATGTCTAATTGTATGTGCCAAAACCACCTACAAATACAAAACAGTCACAAACGTCTCCAAATATTCAATAAACTCCACGATATCTCTTGTTCGACCTCTCCCCATTTGTATCTCGTCTTTCCTATAAAAATATCATACCAATTATTATTATACAACATTTTTTTCATGCACACTGATCTGCAAATCTAACAATGAAATATCGCTCTTACATTCTAACAACATAATTATACTTCTGTAAGAATCTAAATAAGAGAGATTTGCATACCTGAACATATAAGAAAGCCAAACAATAAGTATCATTAACTTTCTTGATCAGAGTTCATCCATAGTAGTGATGGCATCCTTCACCAAAATAAAAGTTACTGCATGACAAATGGGTCTAAAGCAGTGATTTGGAATACATGGCACGTCCAGCCTTTCATGTGTCATTCATCGCAAACCAATGCAAGTATCCACTAAAATATCACTTAACAAGCAACACCAATGCCCATATATGAGAATAAAGTTGCTTGCATTTGCTTGGATGCATTTCCAAGATTTGCTGCTCAATGCAATCATGTTCACAGAGTAAATGGAAATCCCCTTGACATGCCAGATTGCGCATAAGTAGAGGGTGTAGGTAGTTCTAAGTAGTGGCCGTTCACCGGACTACATACATAGAGGTGTTGATACTTACGGTCTCCAACTAAGCAAATCAAGCTATTGATAGAGCTTACAATTTGTCTTGGAGCTGGAAAAGGTAGTTTTTTTTCCAATTGGGATTGGTAGTGAGTTGGAGAATTAGAAA
The DNA here is from genome assembly GCA_963556465.1 of Berberis vulgaris. Lineage (NCBI taxonomy): Eukaryota > Viridiplantae > Streptophyta > Magnoliopsida > Ranunculales > Berberidaceae > Berberis > Berberis vulgaris. Next base: position 44,020,192 of record OY747128.1, on the reverse strand, counting down.
GGAGGATGAGAGGGATGGAATTTCATTTGAGGCTTGATGATATACCAAACTGTCCAGTAATCCACTCCGTACACATGGCATGACGATCTCATTAACAGAATGGAGCGAGCCCAAAGAAGCACATAATTTGATCCAGCCCATGAGACAGGGAACCAAGCCCAGATCACTCCAAGCCCACTGAGGCAAGTATCTGGGAATTGGACACAAACGTCAAGGCTCTATCCAGCTCATAAGTCAAATGGTCAAGCCCAGAACCCGTTAGACCAAATAAGGCAAGTATCTAGGAGTTTTACCTAAAACAGGCATGTTAGTAAGACGTTGACTCCTACTGGGAAACAAACATCAGAGTATAAGTTGCACATGGAAACTCTTATGCATAGACAACTCTCAACAACGAAATTTTTTTCAGTATATATCCTTCCTTAAACCACGCCACCAAAGGCATAGCCGAACAAGGACTCTTGCATGATAAATAGGGCACAAGGTTGAGGAACTAAGGTACGCTACAAAACCCTAATCTCAAGCAATACATCCTTCTCTACGCCTTGTTTGACTTTAGCATCGGAGTGCCATCGGCCGCCACAACGGTGGTCTTTGGCTCATGTTTGTTCCTTTTGCAGGTTAAGGTCAACGAAGTGAGACCAAGCCTTCCATAGCTTAAAAGCGTAAATGGGAAGTACAAAGTTACTTCTGAAACCAGTACTAGGAGAGCCACTTTACATGTACTTCTCTATTTCGAAACATGCTGTTAGTTAAACCCTAGACCGAAACGATAAGGGAATGCAGAGACCGGTATATTACACCAACAAAACCTTTGTGGAAGTGGAGATAAACTACCCATACCTGGAGAAGTTAGCCTTGACACTGGTCATCTCCTTTAGGAAGTTGCGACCGTACTTCCAGGCTCATTCTATAAATGTCCTCACTAAACATCCACTACGCACTGTATTGCACAAGCTTTAGTTGTCAGACATGATTGTCAAGTGGTTAGTCGAATTAGGGCGGTTCGACAGCAATTTCACACCAAGAACAACCATCAAAGCTCAAGCATTGGCGGACTTCATCGCTGAACTAATAGGCGGTGGAGAGCTGGAGTCATACGACTAAGAGTAGAAGTCAGATGACAAAGGATGGGTCTTGCGATGTGATGGGTCATCCACAGTTAATGGGAGTGGAGCTGGAGTCACTCTTCACTCTCCATGTGAGGTGACTCTAGAAAAAAATGTCAGGTTTTGCCTCCCCCACCTCCAACAACAAAGTAGAGTATGAGGCTCTCTTGTTTAGCCTGAATCTCGCCAAGGGGATCGGAATAGACGAGCTGACTGCATACAGCGACTCCCATCTGATAGTTAACCGGGTTAAAAGGGAGTTCAGCAACAAAGATCCCAGGATGTTAGCTTACCGCGAGAAAGTGATCAGTACCATAAGTGGATTCAACAGGTTTGAACTCCAGTAATTTCCCAGAAAGGACAATGAAAAGGCTTACGCACTGGCCAAAAAGGCCTCAGCTACGACTGAGACCGCAAACAGACTCATTGAGTTCCAAAAAAAATCAATTATGGAAGAAGAAGAATCCCGTGAAGCCTGTTTAACAGGCGAAGAAACAAGTTGGACGAATCCCATCATCGAATACATCAAGAACGAAGTTCTGCCAGTGAAAAAGACAGAAAGCTAAAAAACAAGGAAGCACGATACACTCTCCTGAATGACAAGTTCAGAGGTAGACTACATTTTTAGAGAAATTCATGAAGGCATTTGCGAGAACCACCCAGGTGGGAGGACCCTGACCCACAAGGCCCTAACCTTAGGGTACTATTGGCCGAATATGCAATAAGGTGCCAAGGACATGGTCCAAAAATGCGACAAGTGTCAGAGGTATGCTCCATACATACACATGTTTGCTTAGCCCTTGCTACCAATGACTAGCACATGGTCATTCACATAGTGGTAATGGATATTGTTGATCCACTCCCCCTTTCCGCCAAAAATAGGTTCTTCCTCATAGCTGTAGACTACTTCACCAAATGGGTTGAAGTGGAGCTCTCGGCCATAATAGGCGAAAATCAAATTGAGAATTTCATATGGACTTCCATCATCTGTAGATTTGGCATCCCAAGGACATTAGTCAGTGACAATGGGACTCAGTTTGAAGACAAAAGGGTTAAAAAAAAACTATGTAATAACCTCAACATTAGCCACCACTACTCCTTATTAGGGCACTTCAGAGCAATGGACTGGTGGAAGTCACCAATAGGACCATTTTGGAACCGCTAAAACAAAACTTGATGCGGCCAAATGCCTGTGAGTCTCAGAGCTACCATGAATTCTCTGGGCATATCAGACCACCAAAAGAACTCCTACTGAGGAAACACCGTTCGCTCTAGCTTACGAATTGGAAACAATAATCATAGTAGAACTCAGAATGCCAACGTTCAAAACGGAGGAGTTCAGATCGGATGAATCGATGAAGTTTTGCACGTCGGACTAGATCTGTTCGATGAAAAGAGAGATGAGGCTTCCACCAAGATAGTTGCTACCAACAGAAAATTGCTCAATACTATAATAAGAAGGTTAAGCCACAAGAGTTCAAGGTGGGGGACTGGGTACTCAGAAGAACCTAGCAGAACACCAAGGAACCTGGGGTGGGAAGCCCCCCACAGAGTGACTAAGGTCAACATGCTAGGTACATATTGGCTAGAAAACATGAATGACGAAGTCCTTAAGCGACCATGGAATTTAGAGCACCTAAAGAAATATTATCAATAAATTCAAGGTATTTGCTTTACTAAAATTTCACTGGTGTTCATTAAATCTGGCTGAAAATCTAGTCAATCTATTGCAATCTGACTCACGTGTTAGACCTACTGGTCCGACCTCCATGTCAGACCACTAGGTGAGTTAAATAAGTCAGGACAACTAAGTCAGACATATACACCTAAGGCCATCTGAGCAAGATGACTTGCCAGGGATAATTGTTCGACTATAGATAATAATGGCCAAACTTGACCAAAGTTTAGTAAGCTCATGAAGACTGATGAAGATAAATTTTGGTCCGTTCTACAGCCTAGTCCCCCAAGAACACACAAAGATGGCTTAGGAAGTGGAAGTCTAGTCAGAGCTCTTGAAGCCTGATTAAGATGACTTGCCATGGATTATTGTCCGACCATAGATAATGATGGCCAAATTTAACCAAAGTTTAGTTAGCTCATGAAGACTGATGAAGATAACTTCTGGTTCACTCTACAGCCTAGTCCGCCAATAACAGACAAAGGTGGCTTAGGAAGTGAAAGTCTAGTTAGAGCTCATGAAGCCTGATCAAGATGACTTGCCAGGGATCATTGTCAGACCATAGACATTGATGGCCAAATTTGACCAAAGTTTAGTCAGCTCATGAAGACAACTTCTGGTCCGCTCTACATCGTAGTTCGCCAATAACGGACAAAGATGGCTTAGGAAGTAGAAGTTTAGTAAAAGCTCATAAATCTTGATCAAGATTACTTGCCATGAATCATTGTTCGACCATAGACAACGATGGCCAAACTTGACCAGAAAGTTTAGTCAACTCATGAAGTCTGATGAAGATAACTCATGGTCCACTTTAATGCCTAGTTCGTCAAGGGCATATTGAGATGGCTTGGGAAATGAAAAGCATAATTGGCTTATAAATTCAAATAATCTCTGGTCTGCCAAGATTATTCCTACTCCGTTGTTCGTAGTTTAGCCAACTCACAAAGTGTGGTTGAGATAACTTTTGGACCTCCTAAAAGTCTAGCCAACGGTGTTTGACTTCAAGAACGCATACAAGTTGAGTAGTCAAACTCACAGGAGCAAATTAGCTAGACAGTTTCCAGACTTAATGAACTCTCATGTCTAAAGATCAACACCATGTCAAGGCAACATAGAAAAGATTAAGTAGGAAAAGTCTAGAAAATACAAGTACAAAGTGCGCTTAACGAATTCCTTCCATTAATGGTTAAAAAATTACAAATTCTACTATTTGTGAGGATCATTTTCAGTGGCTGGAAGGCTAGACAAGAAGGGATGGGTTAGCAGACTCAAGGGCTTGCTCTGGATCATCGTTTTGAGGCACTTGGTTAGAAGCTTCTTCCTCTTCAAACTTCGCGTAAGCTATTTATCTGTAAAATGCAAAGTCAAGGTCAAGTATCTTCAATTATCCCCTACAGCTCTAGCCTACGCTTAATTACCTTACTGAAGTCTAAATTCTCCTGACCTTCAAACAACTTCTTCTTTTGGGCTTCAGACTCCGCCAACTCTTTTCGGCCTTCTCCAGTTTGGCTGTAAGCGCATCAACCTTAGATTGCTTATTTACCAGTTGCTCTTTTAGTGTGCTAAGCTCATCATTAGCAAAAACAACCTGCTCCTTAGTTTTCAGACACAACTAAGACAATAAGAAACTTTGGACTCCAGCTTCTAGCTTAAGAAATTCCACTTAGACTCAGCACGCTTCTTTTCAGCAGGTTGAGTCGACAGATCAGCTTGTGCCTCCTTCGCCACCTCAACTCTTCCTAGGCGCATTTCAACTCATCCTCAACGCCACTCATTGCAGACTGAACCTTAACCAGGTCGGCCTCAGTGGACCCCAGGCGAGCCTTGTATGAGTCCAACTCCGCTTTCGAAGCTTCTAGCTTGGCTTCACAGTATGCCTGCTCGACCTACAAATAAGCCTCAAAACCTGTATCTGCACCAAGCTGTCCAGACTTTTCCTCCAACCGCTCATTTAGCTACTCAATCTCATAAAGTGCGCCAGAGTACGACTTCTGCAAGTTTGCAAAATTCTTCTCCATGCCATACACTCTATTGCTTGTTGATTCCAGTTCAGCCCCATGGTAGCTTGATTCAACAATGTCATCCCCAACATCAAGTGTCTTTGACACTTATCAATATGGTCTCACATCGTCACAACCTCAGGCAGCGATGCACGAGTATTCAACCAATCTTGCCATTTGCGGATAATCTGGCTTGAAGCAACTGGCATGTTCACCTCCTGATGATAGTTGTGTGCATTCAACTCTGCTGCACCGGGACCAAACAAGCCGATGCAGGCATCAGGATGCAACTCTCTCTGATCCGCAAATACGCATGCCCCGCCCGTCTGCACAATGCTAGGAGCCTCGTTCACCGATTTCCCCTTCTTAGACGCACCCGTCCCAGTTTGAGGAGCAGCCTAACGTTCTGCATCAAGGTCTGTGGGCAGGGCAGAAGGAGGATAATCACTCATTGAAGCAGCCACCTTAGTAGAGTGGAGAATAGGAACGGACGTAACAGCCCCAACATCATGAGCAATGTCAGAAAAGGGATTGAAGCCATGATCTGGCAGAGAATGATGAGGATCAACGTCTTCAGCGGATGCAGCTATTGCAACCCATGTTAATTAAATGTCAAAAAGCTTGGCCTACTTCGCGCTCAGTTGGCTGACATCATCATTGCCCACCAACTTGAAATTTTCCTTCTCCAAGTCAATGGGGGGGGGGGGGGAGGGGGACAGGAAGCCCAAATAGGGTACTCTGTTTATCCAAAACTATGTATTTGGATGACTGAGCAAGCCCCTGCTCTACAACAGTCACCTCATTCTCCAAAGAAACCAGTGGTTGGGAAGGGAGAGCGTCCCTAGAACCAGCCAATTTCTTCTTGGGACGAGTGATAGAAGGCAGAGTTGCATCCAACTTGTTCCTTTTTGAGGACTGGGCATCTTCAACTTCCTCTTCCTCAAAGAACAATCGCCGACCTCACTGGTCGACATTCTGAAAAGGGTGGGAGCCTCATGAAATTCTTAAACAACCCATTCTGTGTGATGTTGCCAGGCTGCACAACATCTTCAATAGGCATAAAGGCCAGCTCGTTGAACTTTTCCATTGTTGACCCCTCCTTCTTAGAAAGAACTGGAGTTGGAAAATTCTCTGCAGAAAGGTGAGCAACTGTTCAACACATTATCCACAATAATCGGACACAGAAGACAAAAAAGAGACATCATACTTACTGCTCTCTAGTCTAAATTTATGAGCCAACGAACGACCATTCGCATAAAGTATTGAGAATCCGAAAAGGCCAGGAAACAATACGTCTGTCAGAACTTGAAATCGTTTGGCAGAGAACCCAAACAAACTGTCGTCCGCAGCAAACAGACCCCATGATCATTCAACCGGGGATAGGTCAGCAGATGAATCACCTGCGGAGTCAGTCGAATGCCAGTGTCCTGTACCCATTTGACACCATTTGAGCGGGCGGAATACTTAGATATGCCAAAAAGCACAAATGTCTTCCGGAACGGGGAAGCGGAGTCTTGATTGAATTATGCCCTTATGCAAAGCAGTGAACCCTTTTGGAGGCCTCATCGGAATGTAATTTATAGTTTCAAATCCTCATGGATTTGATACTTATCCTGGAGATCTACCAGATCAGCCTCTGCAATCAACCTCTCCCTGAAAAATCCGTAACAATCGGATGCTAGTTTCTCATAAGGTGTTAAATTCTTAGTAGATGCTCGTTTCTCAGAAGGTTGATCTTGATCTGCCATTGAAAAGTGTATGAATCTTCGGTTGCACTTGCAAAAATAAAAATTGATTGAAGTAAGAAAGCATGAAGGAGTCTCAGATAAATTGCAGAAGTAAAGAAAATTAACTCTGTAGAGAGGAAAACTTATATAGAAATGAGAGGGGGTGCCTTTATTGAGCAGTCACATACACAATCAATGATGTGCACCGCTCGAGGAAATGTTTCAGACTCAATCATCACGACTGTCAAGTTCCCTCATGAAGTTTAGTGGATCGACAGGCTAGCCCACTCACATGGGGGAGCAACTGATGATACACCAAACCATCCAGTAATCCACTCCGTACACGTGGGATGACGATCTCATCAACATAGTGGAGCGGGCCAAAAGAAATGCCTAATCTGATCCAGCCCATTGGACAGGGAACCAAGCCCACATCACTCCAAATCCACTAAGGCGAGCATCTGGAAATTGGAACCAAACATCGATGCTCTATCCAGCCCATAAGTCAAATGGTCAAACCCAAAACTCGTAAGACCAAATAAGGCCTGTATCTATGAGTTTGACCTAAGACAGGCAGGCCAGTAAGACGTTGACTCTTACTGGAAAACAAATATCAGAGTATAAGTCGTACATGGAAACTCTCCTACATGGACAACTCTCAACAAGGAAAAAATTTCCAACAAATATTCTTTCTTAAACAACACCACCAAATGCATAGCTAAATAAAGACTCTCGCATAATAAATAGGGCACAAGGTTGGGGTATTGAGGTACACTACAAAATCCTAATTTCAAGCAATACATCTTTATCTATGCCTTGTCTGACTTTAGCATCAGAGTGCCATCGGCTGCTACAACGGTGGGCTTTGGCTCACGTTTGTTCCTTTTGTAGGTCAAGGTCAAAGAGAATGGAAACTGATCTATCAAGGATGGTTGGACAAAACAATGAAGTGCATGGAAATGAGAATTTTTTATTAGAGTGCACCAATATGGGCATACCAACCTGTAATGGAAGATGTGATTGAGAGTTTTGGAAGAAGATTGTTTGAATCAACACTAATGGTAGGTGTGTTCTTCTTTTGTATGTATTTCGGTTTGGTTATGGATTCTAAGCTCTTCATTACTCTCCTGCTTTCCCTCCCTGATGGTTTTCAGATGCTCTAATTTCAAGTCGTTGAAAGCTAGCCCTTAAACCATCGTGTACTCTCAACTAAATTTCATTCTTTACCAAATTCAATTGAAAATATACCAAAACATTGATATCTGTCATCGAAAGCCCTCTTTTCCTCCTAAACTAATATGAATACGATTCAAGGAATCTACTTTTCTTCTTTTTAGAGCATCTCTAATGGGCAAGCTCAAAAGCCAAATATAATGATTGTTTAAGTTTTGAGAGTAAATTTTCATGGTCATATGGAAAGCCCAAAGCTAAATGAGTTTGACCTTTCAGCACAAACCATTGCGATAAAATGATAAGGGCTATGCGAATTTGGGCGGGGCAAGACAATCAAAAGAGTTCTGCGTGTGTAACTGTTTTGACCTTATTTTCAACAGCAAATAGTAAAGAATCTGGTTATTTGCTTCTCAAAATTACTATTGATACACTTTTTTGAGATTTTGGTGAATCACCCATTGGAGTAGACCCACCATCAACCTCAAATTGGTCCACCTTTTGTCAGTTTTAGGTGGATCTCTCCATTGGAGATGCTCTTAGCACACCCAAATCGCCTAAATATTCAATGTCTCCAAGTTTTGGACTTTGGGTACAAGTGATTGAAGAGGAGGAGGGAAAAGAGGGTCTGGCTGGCGACGGGCGTAAGCAGCTATGTTATTGTGGGTCTATATTGCCCATATTTTTGGTAAGATAAAATAACTTTTTTATCTTGTGAAAAGATGTAACTCTTAAGAAAGATACTATGAGAGAAATTAGGGATCCAATTAGTAACCTATCCAGGAAGAAAAACTATTCAAAAAGATTGAAAAAACTAATCCATGAAAATTTTGAAAGATTATTGGCAAAAAATCATGAAAATACGTAAATTTTAAATTAGAAGTTTGAATTATTTAAGATAATTTATCTAGCTGTAACTGCAATAGAATTTGTAAAATTTTTGTATATTTGTATTGATTACACTATTTAGTACCACTAGTTTGAGATCCATGCTTATCATGAAAATACTAGGAAACTAGGTTTTTCAATCAGGGTGATGTGGTTTTGAAATATCTAAAGTGTTTATGTGTATCTCGAGGTTGTAAAAACATCTTTTAATGATGCCACATCATCCTGGTTGCAAAACCTATCTCCCTAGCCTGTTGCTCTACTTATCATGGATATAATTTAGAACATTTGATCATTGAAAAAAATTATATAAACTATTTTATTCTCATGAGTATTAAGTGGCATGTTTAAAAATGCTATTTATATAGAAAAAATAAGTACACCTCATTCACAAAAATAATCTATTGTAAATACTAGTTTTGGAGCCCGTGCTTAGCACGTGAATTTCTTTATTTAATATAAGTTGGGTTATATCTTACAAAAAAACAAAACCTCACTTAAGAAAATAAGTATTCAAGGGTCAAAGTTGCTGGATTATATATATATATATTATTTTATTGTGAACTATATAATTAGGTTAGCCCTATTTGACACCACAAAATATGTTGTCCCACACCACCAACAACTTCAAAAAAAAAAAAAAAATTCTACTATCCCACACAACCATTAAATATGCCTTTATTCTCTCGCGTTTCTCTTTTCTCCCTCTCAACTCCTCTTTCTATTCTTTCTCTTCTTCAAGGAAGAACACCGCCCGCCACCGACCGCACCACCCTTTCCCCACCTTCATTCTCCCCTCATCTTCTCATGAAGAACCCCCACCTTTTTTCTATCACCCCCTCTTCTTCTCCTCTTTTGGCCCCCCTATAGGAACCCCCTTTTCTTCTCATCAAGTCCTGCTTTGATGCACATCTGGAAGAGCAATTGTCAATTTGAGTTGAGCTTTAACTTGTTATTCCATCAAAACGAATCCTCAAATTTCCTGCTCATTTATGATGTTAATTCATACAAGTTTCTTTCAAATGTGCCTGACTAATTTCATGCATATAACAAGAATTAAGTGCAGAGATGAAAAATTTATGGTTCCCTATCTCTTCACCAATCCACATTGTCTCAAAATGTCATTTACAATACAACAAACATGACTTGAGAGGGAAGTTGAACATTGCTAACTCCTTGCAACCTCAACAAAAACGACATAAAACATAACTTCAAAACTCGAAATCAGAAGAAAAACATTTGGAATGAGTCTGTGTTTTCATGCATTCGCATGAGACAATGCGAGTGGAAGTCTCACATTCGCATAAGGCTGGGCGACTTTGAGACTCCCATTTGCATTGGTTTGGGCTAATTTGAGACTCTCATTTGGATTGTATAATGCGAATGGGTGAAAACACACTGTTGATTTTTAGACAGATTTTCGTGACTTTAGTAAAATGATCATAACTTGCTCATTTCAAAACATTTTGAAGTGATTCAAATTGTGTTCATTAGATAACTCAGAGTACTATATTATTTGTATCTGATGAGCTTGAGAATCAGTCTTCATCGATCATATAAGTTAGCCGAAAGTCAGGGACACTATCATGTTTTGTTTACTAAGAGCGACTTTAGTAAAATGACTATAACTTGCTTATTTCAATATATTTTCAATTGATTAAAATTGTGTTTATTAGATAACTTGGAGTAATACAATTTTCATGTTTTGATGAGCTTGATAATCGCTATCAATTTAGCAACCTGTGGTCATTTTACGACAATCACTTAAAACTGTATAAAAAAGTTAGGGTACTATCCCTGACTTTCGGCCAATTGATGGGCTAAATTTAGACCAATTCTCAAGCTCATCAAAACACAAAAAACGTAGTACTCTGAGTTACCTAATAAACACAATTTGAATCGATTGAAAATATTTTTAATGTGCAAGTTATAATCATTTTACTAAAGTTGCTCAAATCTGTCCAGTAAACAAAACAGGGTAGTGTCCCTGACTTTTGGCCAACTTATATGATCGTTGGAGACCGATTCTCAAGCTCATCAAAGTACAAAAAAATGTAGGAATCTTAGTTATATAATGAGCAAAATTTGAATCACTTGAAAATGTTTTGAAATGAGCAAGTTAGGGTATTTTTACTAAAGTTGTGCAAATCTGTCCAGAAAATAAACAATGTGTTTTCACCCATTTGCATTGTACAATACCAATGGGAGTCTCAAATTCGCCTAGACCAATGCGAATGGGAGTCTCAAATTTGCCCAACCCTTTGCGAATGTGAGACTTTGACTCACATTGTCTCATGCGAATGCGTGAAAACGCAAACTCTGTCCCGATTTTTTTCTTTTGATTTCGAGTTTTGAAGTTTGTTTAAATTTTGTAGTGAAGAATGTTGTTGTCATTGTTTGTTGTTCCACATTTTAGAGTTTGGTTTGGAGTTCAATTTAGTATTCGAAATTACATGTTGGAGAGATCATACACAATGAATCTTTGGAGAGATCGCACACAATCGATATTTGGAAAGATCGCACACAAACCCTTTGGGAAAATGGAAACATGTTGAGAGAATGGGGGGAGACAAGGACGAGTGTGGGAGGGAAGATGAAGACTGTTGGAGAGTGAGTAAAGTGAGAGGGAAATAGATGTTTAAAATTTGGGGAAAAACAATTGAAAGAGTGGGAGAGAGATTGACATGGAAGAAAATGATTTGGGAGAGTGACGGGAGGAAAGAAGATGATTTGGGAGATTGAGTGGAGTGTGGGAGAGAGTCATTGTGATGAGAAGGAAGATGAGAGATTTAGAGGAAAGACATGAATTCGATTTGGGAGGAGAGAGGAAACACAAACAACTTTTATTAGTGGTGTGGGGGATAGGTGGTGATGTGGAAGATAAAGGGGGTGGTGTGGTAGATAAAAAAACTTGGATGATGGTGTGGGATAACACTTTTGGTGGTGTCAAACATGATTAGCCATATAATTACAATAAAAAATACAATTCACGAAGATGACACTAGCTCTTACAATCAAATTGATGCCGAAAAATTTATCTTTGCCATAGTACTAATCTGTTCCATATTTAAAATCCAAGCAACCACCCTCAAAGGTTATTATGATCAAATTACTGACTGAAGCCAACTTGCCCACTTCCACGTTGGTGAAGTGGTACATATCCCTTAGAGCACAATAGTTATACTAGATAATAAAAAATAATTAATTAATAAATAAGCAAATATACATCCTCTTCCAAAGCTATCCATGAAGTTTCTCAAGCAAACTTTTTTTCCTTGATATATAAAAAATATTTTCCTCAACATTCCTATGGACCAAGCTGAATAAAATCATATAACTGAAAGGGTTAGGATAATGACACCCACGCAGGATCAAAGCACTCGTTTAAGTGAGTTGGGTCTATAGGATTTCACGTGAAATGATTTTGATAGATTAATCAACCAATTAGAAGTGAGAATCCACTTTTTAAAATTTTAAGTGACTCAGGTCAATAACTATTAATTTATTTAATTATTCATCTTCTCCAACCCAACTTTCTTGACCTCGACACTTTTTTCAACTCTTCATCCAATGTCCATCATAGTCCCCACTATCCCTAAATTGTAGCCATGAATTTCTTCCTCGCCCCCTCTCTCTCACTGACCCTAAATTTCTCCATCGCCCCTTTCACTTTCTAAATCTATTTTTGATGCAATTATCTAATGGAGGATGAAGTGAAATACTTAAAAATGGATTTTGAAAGTGCATATTGTTCTTTATGACTTTCTTTTTGCTATCGAATCATGGCACCTACTTGGTCCCTTTAACTACTTAATAAGGAGTCCACCAATTATAGCTCAGTTGATGGACATCTACTATCCTTGTGAGATATCATGGGTTCAACACTCAGGAGTTAGGATTTTGTGAGTTTTCGTCCAATTATTATGAGTACATGTGCTCCACCATTGATAAGCCTTTGAGTATTGCATGTACCTTCTTAGATGGACTAGAAAGGACTGAAGCAAAAGCAAGTCTTCATGCGAGGTGAAGGCGATGGACTGGAGCGAAAACAAGTCTTCATGTGAGATAGATGCAACGAGGATATTAAGTGGCAACAAAATTGTAGCCTTCGCGTTAGGTTTGGTTAACCATATAGGTTCTATCATGTATCCTCCGAGCATGGATTACAAAATAAATAAAAAGGGTCAACGCTCTGCATTCAAAACTACATCTGATTTAATTTCTAAGGTTCTAATAGGTTCACCTCATATCCACGATATCCTCGTTAAGTGTAGTTTCTAGAACACCAAGCGAGTTTTTAATTGAATTTTGTAGGAAATTCTATGATTTTATTTGTAAAAGGGTATCAATACACTACACCAAATTGACATTTTTGTAACAACCCCCAAAACAGTAACACTTTTGAACTATAACAATCCACAAAACAATTTTACACATTTTCATAAACAAAGTGATACAATAATTGTATCACCATGAAGAGTATGGTTCTACAAGTGATACTATTTGATAATACATAAAAACAGACACACTCCTGAGTCGAACACGTGTCATAATGATCTCGAGGAACTACGGGCCCAAGCATCGGCCCAACACAGATCCATTCCAAGCGGATCTAAGCCCGCTCAACTTCAGTCCGCCAAGCGGATTCGGACTCTCACAGCATGCTAGGCTTATACGTCTCACAACCATCCTCAATACCCATAAGCCCTCTTTAGGCAAGTATCTCGAGGATCAACTTTGGACGGGCAACTACAGCTGCTCTCTGCCTACCAACTAGGAAGCAAACACCAGAGTATCTTCCACACAGGGAAACTCCCTTCTACGGATTGCTCTTGGATTGGGAATTATCTCCCATGTATCTAGAAGTACAGAGCTAACAAGGAACTTCTCTTCTACAACACGACTTGTAATTAGAGAGGGATTTTCACAAAGATCTCCTCCCTAAACTACGCCTATGATGGCCTAATTGAACCAGGACTCCTTTCACTATAAATAAGACATGAGGTTGGTAAGCTAAGGTACACTACAAATTCCCTATTACAACATTACACCTTCCTTAGATCCCTATGTGACTTTAGCATCGGAGTGCCATCGACCACCCCACGGTGGTCTGTGGCTCACGCGTTACTTGTGCAGGTTAGCAGGAACAGGGTCAAAGCAGGGAGCGAAAATTGACTGCATCAGTTTTGCGCCGTTCGTGGGGACGACATAGCTCTTAACTTTAAACTAAGCGTCGTCTCCTACCAAACCCAAAGAGATGGTGACCACCAGGTCACGCAACAACGAACCAGGGGACACGTCCAACGCCCCGGTTGTCCCTATACTAGTTCTTGCCATGCACGAGCAGCCTGTCCACGCCCCTACACCAACGGCAGTAATGGCGAACCCCAGAATCGAGGTGCTGACGTCTCAAATACAGTAGGTCATCAAGGCGGTGGAAACGCTCACACGACAAAATCCACCCGCTGCTAATGGAAACCAGGAACAACATGGACCTCCACCTGTTGTGGACGATAGGAGCAAGCACAATAAATCCAAGCCCTCGCTAGTTCCCATTGGACTAAGGGAGGTTGTGCGGCTAACGCCGATCCTGCCGCCAAGACAAAGAAGCTTGATCCCAGGAACCTTCTCCGTAGAGGAGCACATGACATGGACTTACTATATCGCCTCTCCGTCCCACCCTTTGTGGACCGGATCATGAGCGAAACACTTTCGAGAAAGTTCACTCCCCCGAAGCTCAATTCCTATGATGGGACCACCGATTCTTTCAATCATTGTTGCCATTACCAGCACGTAATGGCGCTTAATGAAGGATTTGAATTCTTCATGTGCAAAATTTTCCCAACAGTCTTAAAGGCTCATGCATTGACGTGGTTCCACAGCCTTCCACTGAAGTTGATCGACTCCTTCAAAACATTGACAAAGGAATTCGTGACACGTTTCGTTGGAAGCTAGCGTTTCAGAAAAGGCCCACACTACATACTCTTTCTAAGGAAGAGATCCAGCGAGACACTCCGAGAGTATGTCACGCTTCAACAACGAGCTGACCCTCATCGACAGGTGCAACGACGATACAGCTATGACAGCATTCACTGCGGGCCTCAAAGAGGGAAAGCTCTTCGACGATTCAGCTGTGACAACATTCGTCAAGGACCGCCAAGAGGAAGACTGAAGGCAACAGAAAGCCCTCAAAATCTAGGGACAAGAATGAGGGAAAGAGACGCAAGGACGAGGAACGTAGCAAGAGGAAACACACTTAGAACAAACTGGATCCTGGTCGTCCCAAGCCAGAGAAATCATCCAATACGTTGGATCCAGAGCTGTGACACCCATAAATGCTAGTCTGTCGGACATCTCAACTCCATGAAAAATTGGGAGGAATTGAAGTGGCCCTTAAAGTCAAGCGGAGACCCTGCCAAACGGGACAATGACAAGTATTGTGCGTACCACAAGGAGGGCGGTCACAACACCAATGACTGCAAAATTCTGAGGTATGAAGTAGAGTACTGAATCCGTAAGGGCAAATTGAAAGACTTCCTGAAGTTTGAGAAGCAGCCAGAATAGACCTGGGATAGGGGGAGTCAGTCAAAGAGATAGAGAATGAGACTCCTGGGATAATATACGTCCTTCATGAAATCGAACCGAATGAAGATCAGTCATACAGGTCCCGCAAACGGACACTAGTGGATATGCAAACACAATTCACGGGTGAGGACAGACACATCCGCCACTCACGGGTTCAGAACTCCATTCCCACTTTGACTTTCATGGACAGGGGCCTCGATGGAGTCCGAGCGCCGCGCAATGACGCCTTGGTCATCTCCGTTTCCATCGCAAAGTGGGAAGTGAAAACAGTTCTCGTTGACATAGGAAACTCTCTTAACGTTCTGTTCTACAACGCATTTCGTAGTATGGACCTCAAGGAGAGAAACCTGACGCCTTCAGAACACCCGCTAACCGGATTCAGTGAGGAGAAGTGCTTCCCCATCAGAAAGATAAGGTTGGCTATGGTAGCAGGAGAGTCGCAGCTCAGGAAAGTCATATTTTTGGACTTCATGGTGGTAGACGCACCGTAATGCTACAACCTCATCCTGGGAAGACCGTGGCTACACCAAATGGAAGCAGTGGTTTCTACCCTCCATCAGTGTGTTAAGTATACTGCTAACCACTCCGAAGGCACAATATGTGAATACCAACATGCGGTACGAGGCTGACACTACGCCGTATTGAAACGAATAGAGTGCTCCCAGATTCATCAACATCTTGCAAAGTAGTCTGAACCGATGCCAGGCCTAACGACGATGACTACATCACTTTCAGGCGGGAGCAAGAAACTCTTCCGCTCTGCGAGATAAGTAGGCCAAGGCTAGCAAAAGCGCATAATCCCGATGCCATGTCAGTACGGAAATTTGCCCCACTGCCAGGTATACTCTTTAGTAGCTTGTATGACGCCCAATAGTTCGCCAAAAGATTCGCGAAAGCTATCCGAATTCACTTCGAAGCCAAGATCAGTTTATCTTCATCAACAGTTAGTTTGCTTTATATTTTTTGTTTCCCTTTCCGTAGTAAATATTGAGTTTAGAGTTCTTAAGAGACTTATGTGATTCGCAATCATTTAAAAAATAAAACAAGAATTTCATAAAAAAAACTTTATTGATTATTGGAAATATGTAACAACAAGCACATTGAGGAAGATACAAGAGGCTACATACTACTAACGCCGTGAGGTGGATACAAAAGACTACAAACATAAGGACAGAGTGTAAGAGGGGATTGAAAAGACTGGGCAGTCAGGCTGCTTCGTCGAATCACCCCGGGAAGACGCCCTCATTACAACGTTGTAGACCTTGCAACGGGCTGTTGATTTCCTCAAGAGACGTCCGACCCCCTTTCTAACTTCCTCAAATAGGTTAGAAGCAGGCAGATGAAGATGGCCACAAGTAGCGACATAGCTACAGTCTCACAATGCCATCAAGATATACCACTTTTCCCATATGCGATGGCAGGTGTGACTGAGAACCACCACACTCGGAGACATCACACGTTGACCAACACTTTGATCAGCCACTGGTCAACAGCGGGATTCGAGCACACGAAGACACAAGTGGTACGGTGTAACACCAAGACATCTACCTTGGTCGCAAATCTGCACTACTTCTCCGTGATATGAGAAGAGATTACGAGACCTCAGCGGATTAACTACGTTCCCACCCACAACAGGTGACCACGCATAACAACAACTATCATCATGCCTGGTCGATGTAAATGTCAGAACTGTTGGAAACCCTAGTGATGGAGATCCAACTTCAGCATTTGGAAAACCCAAAGCATTTTCCTCAGCCTTTAGAAAACCCAAAACATCTTCTCCAAACAAGAACATTACAGAAAATAAACTCAGCAAAAGATGATGCCTACAACGATCATTATATAGACATAGTGATTCACCAAATGGGCACTCCAGCATTAACTGCCAAGCATTGAATTCCGTACGGAAAATTGGAAGACGACGGGCCCGAAGGAAACAACAAAGACAACGTCAATCAATTAATGGCGATGTACGCAACTCCATCAATTAATGGTGAGTAATCGATACTCAATCGTCATGCAGCCTACAACGTACGTGTGTCACCGTGTAATCTACGCCGTACACGCAACGTACCATGCAGGTAAACCCTAGCCATTCCTTTGCGGGCCCATGGGCTCAGCCTATTATTCAAACATCACTCTGTCACGTGTTTGGCACGAGCGCTAGAGATCCTAGTCAACTTTGACGTATGAACTTTACCACTCGTTGAGTTAAGGTAACTTCGTCCACACCATGAACCACTAGGTTCACACGCCTCTCAGTAGGCAGAACCTCTTGTCAAATCGGGTAAGCTTAGTCAGTCAACACCGATGACGATAGCTTTTGGTTCACCCTGACACCTAGTCTACTTAGCGTAGGCATCGACGATTTAGGAAGTGGGAGTCTAAGCAGCTCTGCCATGCCTGGTGACGACGACTTGCCAGAGATTATTGCCCCATCACGGTCAGTGTTCGCTGAATCTAATCAGGTAAGCCTAGCTGGTGAGACCAACAATGAAAACTTCTGATTGAACCCTGGACTTGTAGCCCCCAGTGCGGGGGTGTAGATAGTCTAGAAGGTGGGAGCCTAGTCAGTCCCAAAAGGATTCCAATGGCTCACCACGGGACCACTGCTCTTCAGCGTGGCTGCCAAATCACCAACCCTGGACTTGTAGCCCCCATTGCGAGGGTGTAGATAGTTTAGAAGGTGGGAGCTTAGTCAGTTCTGAACTAATTTCGATGGCTTGCCACGGGATCACTGCTTTTCAGCGTGGCCGCCGAAAAACTACCAAATTTGTAGCTTGGTGCACTCAGGTGTAGATAATTTGGATGGTGGGAGCCTAGTCAGTCTTGAACTGATTTCGATGGCTTGCCAAGGGGCCACTGATCTTCATCGTGGTTACCAAACCCCTCTCGAATACGTAGCCCCTACCGCGTAGGGAGGGTGTCGACGGTTCGAAAAGTGGGAGCCTAGTCAGTCCCGAACTGATTTCAACGGATTGCCACGAAACCACTGCTCTTTAGCCTGATCGCCAAACCTTTACTCCCCGAATTGGTCGACCGCTTTGCTCGGTCATAAATAATTCAGAAGATGGAAGCCTAGTTAGTCTTGAACTGATTCCAACAGCTTGCCACGGGACCACTGATTTTCAGTGTGGCCACCAAAACTTTACTCCCCGAATTTGTCGACCGCTTTGCTCGGTCATAAATAATTTAGAAGGTGGAAGCCTAGTCAGTCCCGAACTGATTTCGACGGCTTGCCACGAGACCACTACTCTTCAGTCTGATTGCCAAAACTTTACTCCTCGAATCTATCGACCGCTCTACTCAGTCATAAACGATTCAGAAAGTGAGAATCTCAAACAACTCTCCACACGAGGTCCTCCAGACAAGCATTCTGAGCCTCAGCGGCCACGGTTGATTGATCCAACCTCATCTCTTCGGCTTGCTTCTTAAGCCGCTCAATTTTATGGAGCGCATCAGAATACAACATCTGCACGTGCGAGAAGAGACGCTCCAAAGTATATACTCTCTCGCGAGTTGCATCTACTTTTGTCCTAGCAACGGCCGCGTAGCTCATATGAGACATACCCAGCATAAGATACTTCATATCCTTGTCCACACGCTTTTCCAGTGTAA
The DNA here is from genome assembly GCA_963556465.1 of Berberis vulgaris. NCBI lineage: Eukaryota > Viridiplantae > Streptophyta > Magnoliopsida > Ranunculales > Berberidaceae > Berberis > Berberis vulgaris. The sequence goes on along the minus strand of OY747128.1, from coordinate 44,001,417 downwards.
CCTCCTCGGGTTTTGGAGCGTGGTCCATCAGGCAACTGTGTCGCCTGCTTATATGCTTCCTCGTAGCATACTCACATCCACCTCTTGGTGCAAGACATGTGAGCTCATCTTCACCAAGTCCGGTGTGAACAGATTTATCCATGAATCAGGATGAAGCTTCCCCTGATCAGGAACTATACCAGCGCCGCCCTTTACGGTCACCACCGTCCTCAGACTCTCCTTGGTGGATTTTCTTTTGTAAAGAGCGGCCAACCCTATATTGCGAGACGTCTCAACAAGATCTGGAAGTAGATGAGGGATCGAAGTATCAAAAGGACCTTCCAACAATTATAGATGCGGCCTAGAACGAGTCGGTGAACAATGCCGACTAGAGAAGACACGGCCGGTACCACGACTTCCTTCAAGCGAGTCAACGGTGGGGTGTTCAGATTCCACCAGCTCAGGCAAATTTTCAGCTGACCCTCTACCGGAGCGGCCCCTCACGAATCAGCACCAGCAGTCACCACCGTTGCAACACTCACCAGACGGTCATTCAGAGCCTTATCCTGCGCGTCACTAAGGTTCGACCCGTCAACAACTCTTGCCAACCACAGATAATATTTTTCCAAGCTAGGAACATTAGTCTCTGCCTCAACAGGCCCAACAGACTAGCGCTCCTCTCTCACCAGAGCGGGCCGTGTCGAAGACGGCCCAGTCCTAACACGAGGTTTCTTCCTCACAAAGGAAGCAAGCGTCTCAGATGGATCCTCCGCATCAGACAGAGCGGGAGTCTTGGCCCTAGCAGCCTTTCCATTCCTGAAAAGGGTCCCATCTTTCAGGTTAATGCGTGACTCTTGATACAGAGTGGGGGCGACGTGCCAATTGTCCAACAGCCCACTACAGACAAAATTGGAAACTCTTATGATATCAACCGCCTCTCTTTTTGCCATAACGCGAATGTCTCCATGGTGATTTGCTATTCTAAGGTAAGGGGAGTAGTGGGAAACTTTCCTGCAAGAGAACACAAGCAATGATCACTCAGCTCGCTATCAAACTCATCAAAGTCACCGGAAAGGAGTTGAACTTATGAAGCATCCTGAACTGTCGCTCAAGCGGACGACCCTTGCATCGAAAATGTTTTGAATCAACAGGGGCCATAAAGCAGTACTTATACCAGAACTTGAAATCATCCGGCAGGTTAATGAAGCAATTTGGCGACTTCATCTTGCAAACAACATTGCTCTGCAGTCGAGGAGCGGTTAGCAACTGAATCATCCGCGGGGTCACTCTAATGCCAACCTCATTAGCACTGGGTAGAATCATAAGAATGATCCTGTATTCGTTGGGTCCCAACTGAGCCGGGGGAATCCCCAAAAAATCCAAGAACTCCCAAATTAGTCCAGAACCGGGAAACACACTCTAGTTTGAAGCATCTCTCGATGTAAATAGATGAAACCGGCTGGAGGCGACATTGGCGTCTGGTCGGCCGTCAGAAGGTACAACGGCAAGACTTTAGGACTCCAAATTTTGTACGGATTTCAGCGAGACCAGGCTCGGACAACATCCTGTCTTCAAAAACCTTTAGGCCCTTAGCCAGAACAACATCATCAAGAAGGTTTTCTTGATTCATGAAAAGGACGAACGAACCTTTCAGAACAATATCTTCAAAAGCAAGTAAAACAGAAGGGTCAGTTTTAACACTGTGGAGACCTATATAGAGGATAGGTTCCCGCCTCTTTTTTGCCGAACCAACGCACGCCGAATTAATGTAGCATCTGGCTTAAGCAACGATTCAGATTCAATCATCATTAGCGTCGCATTCCTTCAAGGACTTAGCGAACCGATGCGACGACCCACTAACTCGGGGGAGTAGTTTATGATACATTAAAATGATCACACTCTTGAGCCGAACACGTATCATGATGATCTCGAGGAACTACGGGCCCAAGCATCGGCCCAACACAGATCCAGCCTAAGCGGATCTAAGCCCGCTCAACTTCAGTTCGCCTAGCGGACCTGAACTCTCACAGCATGTTAGGCCCACACGTCTCACACCCATTTTCAATACCCATAAGCCCTCTTTAAGCAAGTATCTCAAGGATCATCTTCAGATGAGCAACTACAGCTGCCATCTGCTTCCAACTAGGAAGCAAACACTAGAGTATCTTCCACACAGGGAAACTCCCTTCTACGGATCGTTCTAGGAGTGCAGAGCTAATAGGGAACTTCCCTCCTATAACACGACTCTTAATTAGAGAGGGATATCCATGAAGATCTCCTCCCTAAACTTCGCTTACGATGGCCTGGTTGAACCAGGACTCCTTGCACTATAAATAAGACATGAGATTGGTAAGCTAATATACGTTACAAATTCTCTGTTACAACATTACACCTTCCTCAGATCCCTGTCTAACTTTAGCATCGGAGTGCCATCAACCACCCCACAGTGCTCTGTGGCTCGCGTGCGTTATTTGTGCAGGTCAGTAGGAACAGGGTCAAAACAGGGAGCGAAAATTGATTGCATCACTATTCATGGTGATCCAATTTATTGTATCACTTTTTGTGTATTCGTTTTTCCTTTTTTTATAGCTGTTTGGTGGATTGTTATAGCTTAAAAGTGTTACTGTTCTAGGAGTTGTTACAAATATGCCAATTTGGTGTAATGATATGATAATGTTTGCGAATGCATCAAGTTTGAAGTGAAAACCAATTTTTTCGATAGCACTCTAATGTGCTTGCCATATATGGTTGGAAGCAAGGTAGTCAAAGCGTGAAGCGGAGCCGAAGTGAAATCTGATGGCTTGGCTTTTTTCAAAAAGCGAAGCGTAAAGTGACCCTTAAAAAACAATTCATATTGTATTTAAAAAAATGCATAATGGAAGTATGTGCTCTGAAAAATTAAAACCATGATTTCCTTAATTCTATATTAATTACATAGTGTTAATGTTAATTGAATTTAAAATTAAAATTTTTTTTTGAATTTTCTAGGCGGGGTGCCCTAAAAAATGTAGTGGGTATGAATAGCCACCAAAACTAAAACATTTTTTGTCCCCCTGCACGTATTGTTCATTGTTTTTCTCCTCCCCTGTGTACTATTCATCATTTTCCTCCACCTGCGTTCGAGCAATCCGGCGGGTTTTTCTACCTAAAATCATCTCATCTCTTCTTCCTTTCTATTCCTAGTCCTTCCCTCTCCCTTTTTGTTCTTTTTTTTTCTACCCAAAATCAGAGAAAATCAATAAGATAATTGCGTAATGTTCACCGTCTTTCTCTTACCCTCTGCCCTGAGCAATCCGGCTTGTTTCTTCACCTAAAATATTTTATTCTTTTTTTTTCTACTTCTATTCTTTCCATCTCCCTTTTCGTTATTTTTCCGACCAAAATCAGAGAAAGTTAGTAAGACAATTGCGTATTGTTCATCATCATCCTCCTCCCCTTTCGCCTACGTTCGAGCAATCCGGCTAGTTTCTTCGCCTAAAATATTCTCCTCTTTTCTTCCTTTCAATTCCCGTTCCTTCCCTCTCCCTTTCCAATCTTTTTTTGACCAAATTCAGAGAAAATCAGTAAGAGAATTCGAAAATAAAAAATTTGGAGACGCTTTGTAACATGAAGCCACCGCTTTGGGCGCTTCAGGCTTCGGAAAAAAAGCCATGGCTTTTTGTGGCTTCAGAGTAGTGGCCTAGCTTTGACTGAAGCGAAGCGTGATGTTATGACTTGGCTTGGATTTTGGCTTTAAGCGGTGAAAAGCCATGGCTTTGACTACTCTAGTTGGAAGCATTATCAACTCTAGTTTTTAAAACACTAGAAGGTTTTATTTGGAGCTTCAAATAAAAAATTATGATTTTATTTGTAACAAGATGTGAATTTGATAATGCTTATAAGTGCATCAACTTTGAAGTTAAAATTGATTTGTTTCGGTGAACTACAATGTCTTTGCTGTATATGGTTGGAATTGTTATCGAGTCTAGTTTCTAGAAAATAAACAATTTTGTGTTTGGAGCTACAAAAGAAAATTACGATTTTATCTGTCACTAGGTGTCAATCTGATTTGCATCTCCATAGAAAAAAATAGGTTTTTGTTGGTTTTCCTGTCTAGGTTTTGAAAACCGAATAATTCAAAGAAATGCTTGGTTCGGTTTTAAAACAAAAGTATGATTTGATCACTGATTTTTAAACCGGCTCAAAGATAGCAAAAATAAAATAAAGTAATAAAGTTATCTTCAATTCGAAATACCAAATTCATTCACCTCATACTACCTTTTGTAAAACCGAGCCTCTTTTTTATAAATTGCTTTTCAACTTTATCCTTCACATACCCATTTTAGTTAAAAAAAAAAAAAATTCTAGTTTTTATGTGGTTAGCCCATCCCGATTTTTAAAACTGATGTTGGATTTGAGAATCAGTTTTTTTTTTTTTTTTTTTTTTAAATTGGATGTTATTGCCAAAACAAAATATGGTTTTATTCAATTCCAAATTACAACTTCGAAGCAAATAGAGCCGCTTTGTTGAAATCGAATCTTCTATTGTTGCTATTTCATTTTCAAAAATGACTATATAGAAACGTTGTCAAATTTTTTTTCAAGGCTCATCTCCAATATATAACTCCATAAACCTCAATATAAGCTTGATCATGGCTTCACAGTAGCCTTAGTACACTTTTATTCATGTTGGAGAACATAGGCATCAAAGATTAGAGCTTGTTGGGGTTCATATAACTATTGTTGGAATGAAGAGAAAAGGGTGAAAAGTATTGGAGATGTGAAGATACTCTCAAATAGGTTTAGTGAAAACTTCACAAATCAGAAGAGTTTGAGAGATAAATGAGTTCAAGACTTCGTCAATTTAACTAACAAGTCGAACCATTCAAATAACTCAATTGAGTAACGAATTTGTGGAAAGAGTGATTGAGGATGAAATAGTGTGAAAGATTGAGAACGAAATATATAGAGATAGAAGTGAGGGTTGAGGGCTTGAGAAAGATGGAGAGGTTCATGGATGATGATGTGAAGAATGAAGTTGAGAAATTAAAGATTAGGGAGGTGAATGTGGGTTTGGTTGGAAAATATGAACATACAAGGGAATATGGGAGTCAATATTGTTTGACTTATCAAATAAAGTGGGTGCTTTTAGTAAAAAAAAAAATTCAATTTAGTGCTCGGACCAAATTTTATTTTATTAAAGTGGTGGCTATGATCCAAACCTTAAGTGTCATTATCATGACCCTAACTGAACCATAGATTGGCAACAAAAACAACAATGAAAAATACAAAATTAAAGTACAGTAAAGTATAATGCATGTTAAAACTGAAAACTTGTAGTAATCCGATAGTGTAACGAGCTCTTCTACTCCCTGGCTCATTGAAGTTGTAGGTTATGTCTACATAAAAGAAAATCTAATTTATTTATCTTCTGGTAGTAATTAAAGTAATCTATTCGCTACTAAAACTCATGATCTACAAAACTTCTAACTCTATTAAATCTAATGCTCCATCCGACTTGTATGAACAACCCTACTCCTTACCAACTTATTGTCCCTTTAGCTCCTCTAATTTAGACTTTTAGTTAAAAAAAACAAAAGACTGGGATTATGGAAACTATATGAAAAGTCCATTGATTTGATTCTAACAAATATACTCCTTTTATAAAGATTGAAGCGGTTTCCTCTACTTTAATTCATGGAGATATTTTTGAGACACCATTAAAGTAGTCATATTATCATAAAATTTTGAACTTTTGTTTCAATATTTTCTTTTTAAATGCAAAGTTTAGGTAATTGCTTTATATAAGGCTTTGTTTTATCCCGTTACCACTATAGTAACTGCATGTCTTATTTATTCCCATGATAAAGTAGGAGCGAAGTTCATTGTAGATAGTAAAACCAAAAAAAAAAAAAAATGAAAAGACAAAAACTAATAGGATGACACATGGAAAAACCAATCACCTAGTTTTTTGAGTGTCTGGATATCCAAATCATTCTCATTCATAAAAGTTGCTACAATCGTTCTTAAGAGCCTGGGAGGCGTGCCATAGGAGCGTGAGGGAGCCTCCCTGGCACGTGAATAGGGGAGAGAGGGTCGTTAAAAAATTAAAAACACGTGGCGCTACCTAACGGCCGTTTGCCCCTTCCGTTATCCCCTTCCCCCAAAAAACCCCATCCAAATGCTACAATCGCCATTTCCACTTCCCCTCCCCGAAAGCTCTGGTTATCTGGGTTCTTCTAAAAAATCTACCATAAAAAAGCTATGTTTCTTTGGGTTCAAATTCGTCCCCCATAGTTTTCGTCTTCGAAACCAGATCTAGGGTTCAAAGCCGCCGTAGCTTTTCAGGCTTGTGAGCAAATAAGCAAACCCTTCGAGCATTTTGACTACGTCCCTAAAAAAGGCCTTTAGGGACGTAGTCAAAATTGTCGCTATAGACAACATTTCGTCGCCATAAATATTGGGCGACAAAATATTCGTCGCGCAAAGGTTGTCACCACAGCTCTGTCTCGCAAGCCTTTGCGCGACGAAAAAAAATCGTCGTCGCTACAAAATCTTTTTTGCGCGACGACACCACAGCTCTGTCTCGCAAGTCTTTGCGCGACGAAAATAATCTTCGTCGATACAAATGCCTTTTTGCGCGACGACACCACAGCTCTGTCTCGCAAGTCTTTGCGCGACGCAACTAAATCTTTGTCGCTACAAAATCCTTTTTGCGCGACGACACTCTCGCAAATCTTTGCGCGACGAAAATAAATCTTCGTCGCTATGAAATCCTTTTGCACGACGACACCAAAGATCGTTGCATAAGGGTGCGTCGCGTAATACTTTTTTGCGAGACGCTAATTTAATCGCAAGAAATAGAATTGTTCTTCGTGCAAAATATACTTACGCGACGATCCCTTTCGTCGCATTAAACTTTGTCGGCATAACTCAATCGTGACGATCCTTTTCGTCGCGTTAGACTTTGTCGGCTTAACTCAATGGTGACGCACAAGATATTCTTTACGCGACAACAATATTCATCACTCTAATGTTGTCACACAGGTTACGTCGATCCAAACACGCTTGATCTATTCTTATGCGACGAAAATTTTTGTCGCTTAAAGTTCTGTTTAATAATTTTGAAATCTTTTAATTCAAATATTTATTTTAATTAAATTTGAAATATTTATTAATTGAATTGTCTCACGCATAGAAAGTTTGGCTAATTTATTTAAATACTATTAACTTTACAAATTAATAATGTAAAATCATAATGTATCCATTACAAATTAAAATTTTAAAACCGTACTGTATAGTTACAAATTAAAAAAACACATCAGTACATTTTATAGGGATGTGGTGGTTGATGATGGTTTGTCGACAGTAGCGGGAGGCTCGACAAATTAATCCCTGACTGCTGGAGAGCCCCTAATAACATACTCCACCTAGTTGCCTCTTGTGCTTGTCGTTCCCCCTCCCGGGCCTCCCTCTCCGCCTCACGCGCTTTGGCAACATTTAACTCATTCTGTAATTCCTCCACTTTCGACTGTAATGATGAAACGATTCCGACTGAGCGCTGCGAAGCTGAAGATGAGGTGTTGACCTCACGAACTTTAGCTTTTCCCATCCCCCGAACAATCTTTCCGGGTCTTGGACCTAGCGATTCCAATGTCTCCGTCAAAATATGTAATCCTGCATCATGATTGTACATTGTGAGCTGTTCCAACGGAGTTCCCGGAGGATGCTGCGAGGCCACTCGCTCCATGTAGGCATCCCGCCTCTCCACCATCGTTTCCTTGATTAAAAAAATTATTAAAAATTAATAACTTTTAAAACAACAGAAGTGACAACATGCAAAAAATGCAAAGAATAAAGACAAAGTAACATGAAGACAAAGTAAATAGATGCAATCAGTGGAAGATCATATAAAATTGTCTAATGCATAATCCTTGATCAGAAAAAAAAAAATACATCACATGCATGGCAATTCCAATGAGCAATCACTAACAACAACAATATAATGGCACTGAGGTATTAGGTATCCTGTGAGCCAATTGAGTCTGATAGTTGCTTCCAATCCAAATTCCCAAGCAGGTACTTGCAGCAACTGATAATAGCTGGCTGTGAAAATGAAAACTCAATATTTGTCTTTTAACTCTGCAGAAGAGTTTGGGGTCTGACAGAGGGGTCCTCTGTTTTCTAATTTTTGGCCCCAGGTAGGTGGCTTCTATTGTGGTCAGAGCAGTAGAATTTGAATCCTTTCCCTGATATAATTGTTCTTCTCTTCTCACAAACAGACTGATCATGTGCCATGCAGCAGCAGAGCAGACTAATCAGCCCACATTTTTTCATCTACCATTCCTAATTTGAGAATTTGACTACCAACATTGATCAGGGATTCTTATCTGGCCATTCTACGAGTATCGATCAGACAGGAAGATACGTGGACCAAACAGAACCTCATTGAAATCAGGAACTAAAGGCAACGATGCATTATCTATACTCTTAACTAAGTGTAAGATATGCTTGTGCGAGCCTGACCCCACAACCATGTCATTCACATTCCTGGTTAACTATTCTACATGTAAATTGCATTGTTGAATCCACTTCACTTTTAAGTTTGGGATCAACACAAGAAGGCAAATCACCCATGACACAAGAAAACAACTTGAAATTCTGTAACAATCCAGAAACCAAATAATTTGACTACCACTTCAACAATCCATAATTCTAACAAATGAAGCATGCCCATGATTCAAATCAAATAAAGAATCCTGCCCATCACAGAGATTCTATAAAAACATGAAGTTTTATACCTAACCTTCGACATTTTTAAAACATTTGATTAATTAGAAGAAAGGGAAAAGTAGAAGGTGTGATGAAGCAATCAACAAACACCAACCTGAGTAATCAACAGGCTAGAATGCAGATATATCACTTCTACTTAAAATTAAAAAAGGAGGATTTTTCCCACTTCTACTTAAAATTAAAAATTAAAATAAAAAAAGTTCACATGGCAAATTTTCCTAGGAATCAAACAACCCTTATATTAGAAAGTGCATGTGAGATTTTTTGGAACACATTCTCACACACTTTCCCAACATAAAACATGATATACACATGTCAAACTAACTATGTGACAGTAGCAACTACACCAACATGGCGCATAACGATTCACACACCCCTTTCCTCTCAAAATTTCTTGAAATTTTGTTATTAAAAACTCAATGCATACAACATGTGACTATGCCAACTCACCTGTTCTAAATTTTTACTCCGTCGAGTGACTGCAGGAACTGATTCTAGCATCCTTGTCTGTCATCAGCTTTCGTAACTCATCCACACTACATGGCAATCAATTATAGAATATCAAATAATCAGCCACCAACTAAAACATATAATGCAAAATGAGAATGTTTATCTAGCACAAAAACTGCTTTCACTTCTAAAACTTGTTATGATAACTACAATTAGAAAAAAATCCAAATGAGACCGATCTAATAAGTATAATGAATCAAAACATGTTCTACAGCAAGCTCAGAGTATATTCTTTAGGTTTTGTTTCGAAACAAAACCCAAAGTTACTTGAATAATACAACCGGGGGAACCATGAGGAAGGGTGTCATCAAAGACCTACATTCACCAACAACATGGTTGTTAAACTGAAGTACTGCCCAACATTCCTATCCCTCTTAGGTTGGCAGAGCCATGATCCAAAAAATTGTGTGGCATTCCCTCACCCCTATAAACTCACAAATTATCATATCCCTGCATACCCGAAGCCACTTCACCTTGGATGATCTTTCTATTCTTCTCTTGTTACAAAAAGAAAATAGACATAACTTTAAACAATGAAGGTCTGCAGTATTTTAAAGTTTGAATCATGATTTTGTACTTGGTCTCTTCTTGGGATAACAGGAAGACATAACATTTTAAGGGGAAATTTATAGTAAGTACAATTACGCTCAAGGAAAAAAAAGCAAAAAGAATGAACCGCCTAGACTAAAGATTATCAGCTACTCAAAGAAATCGAGGAAGCCAAGTCCAAAAACAGTAGTAAGGCTAGCCAGACCTAACCTCCACCAAAGAGAATGCATGTAAGATCTTTACTCCACATCACTTGATCCCCACTAGCGGAGTTTGTCGCCCAAACCCACAATAAAGATAACCACTTTGCCATCCGATAATATCAACTCCCTCATTCAAATATATAACATATAAGTAGCTGGTAATCATCCTATAAAGAAACTGAACTTTGATAATAAAAGAATTTAAAAGTGTGATATTCCAGAAAAAAACTGCTTCAATTTTTCATTCGCTCTCAAATCATTTTGTGAAGCATTATCTTGTACACGTGGCTGAGCTTATTGCCCTTGAGAACCCCTACATATAGAAACAAGGTTAAGCATCAAAGTACAACATAAAAACATCAATTATATCAAATAACAACATTCCAAACAAAACACAATGCATACCAAATGTAAAGTACACGGTTAATAAAGAAATGTGCTAGATATAGTACAAAATAAATGTATCACATTACGTTAAACAAAAATAGCATTACGATGATATTTCAGAGCATAAATCATTTTCCACAAATTTGGTGGTTGAGGCAGAAGAATCCGAACTGCATTTTTTACGATTTGATAATAGAAGATATGTTAACAGTAATAATTCGAGTCGCCTTTATATATGCATATTCGATCCATGGAGTTGCACATAATTAACTCCACCTACCTCAATCTCCCAGCAGCTTACGCTGTGAAACCTCCTCCAACCGAGCCTGAATTGCTCCCTAGCTCCACCACAACCGGAGCCACACTACTCCACTATAAGCTCCAAAAAAACCTCAATCAAACACAGCAAAACCTGAAAACTGAGCCCTAGCAAATACAAATATGAAACAATGTCAACAAACACCTTCAAATTAAAACCTCAAACGAAGTCCTAATTTAGATGTTAAACACTCATATCTAACATCGAAATGAAATTTAAATGCAAAGAGAAGACGAGATAGAGAGTTCACACATGATTTGGTTGGGGAAGACAAGAGAGAGTTCCCATCTGAATCGTTGACTTGATGTGATCATTGAAGTAGATCTGGGGAGATGAATACTTAGTAGGGCTTCAACAGAAATGAAACACAAACAGAGAAACAAAAGAAAGAGAAAACTTACAAAGATTTCGATTCACAAGTGAGATGAGGGAAAAGTCGATCTCTAGTTCGCTCGAGGAGAAGAGATCCGATCGATCTTTCTATTTGCTTTCAATTGAGATTTTGGTTTTCTCTATGAGAAACTAAAGAAAGGTGAAGGACGTCTACTTAAAAAATCCTCCATCGATGAACCCAGATGAACTCAGAGAAGATATCACGAACTCAGATGAACTCAAAGATGTTGCATCTGCTGTGATTTGGGGACGACAGAGTGAGAGGAGACGTGGGTTTGAGTTTTGATAAAATGGGCTTGAGTTTGCGCGACGAAGCCTTCATCGCTATATATCAGAGAATTCATCGCGCCAGTATTCAAAATTTCACCCAATTTTTTTTGCCCCCAGAAGCACGCGTCGGGTTTTTAAGGGGGGAGCATTTTGTGCGACGAAATATTCTAATTTTTTCGGACAAACATCACATTTGTTTATTTTAGAGAAATTTTTTTATATCATTATTTAATTAATTAATTGAACTTCGACATTTATTTAACAAATTTATGGTAAAAAATTCATAGTACATTAACAGATTTAATTAAATGAACTAACAAAATACATAATATTATTAACATCTTGTAAACGACCTAACAAATTATATTCCTTCAAATGTATTTAATCTGAATCAGTAGAGTAATCACTTTCGACTTCTTCTTCAAATTCATCTGACATGGTTGCCTCAGATTCTCCTAAAACTCCATCTTTTGCAGGTGATACCTCAACATCATATTCGTCATCAATCGGAGGAAGTTCGACAAATAACTCAAATGGTTGTTGGATAATGGGAATGCTTGAAGATGAATTCTCTTGATCAGCGGTGTCGTCATCACTATGGTCATCAGAAGCCTTTTCAGGAATGTCCCATATCCTTCTATGTTGGATCGTCTGGACTACTTTCCATCTACCACCGACTTTAGGATCATTTAGATAAAAAATTTGTTTTGCCATAGTTGCCAAAATAAAAGGATCATGCTCATACCAAAGTGTGTTTGTGCTCACACTTACTAGACCATATTCTCGTTTAATACTACTGGCTTTATGTGGGTTTGTATCAAACCAATAACACTTGAATAAAATCACCTGGCAACGATCTTTGTACAGTAATTGAATTACAGATGTCAGTTTACCATAGAAATCAACATCGGCGGTGTCGCCGTCCGCCAGGTACTAATACGCCGCTATTTTGAGTGTTCAAATTGTTGTCTCACTCGATAACCAAGAACTTAACACCATTCACATAACAACCCGAAAATGTTTCAGATCGACATGTACAGTCGCTGCAATCTGGGCTTCAGTGGAAGATAACGCAAAACCTTTTGTGGAATTTTCTTCGTTTTATTACCAGAATTATGCTTATATCTTGGCTCATTGCACACAGGGCATGCATCCATCCCTTCAATTTCCTTATAAAATAATGCACAGTTGTATTTGCAAGCATGAATCTTTTGATACCCCAAACCAAGACCATTCAATAATTTCTGTGCGTTACGATAATCCTCAGGCAAAACGTTTTCCTTCGGAAGCATCCGCTTCATAATTCCCATTAAATGAGAAAAACACTTATTCGACATATGATGTTTCACTTTGCAATGCATCAACTCCACAATGGCAGTAAGCAGGGAGAACTCTGTGCAACCGGGGTATAATGCTTGTTGGGCTTATTTCAACAGTCTTTCATAGTTTTCTAACTCTTCACTTTGCAGCATGTTGGGAGGTACGGTATCTCCTACCATATCATCAATGCCATATTCGTTCATCGATGCATATGGATAAGCGTCATTTATTATACCCATAACTTGGTCATTATCATTCATGGACGTTTCATCAATGTGCGGCACAAGTGGCTGGGAATTCGATGAAGTCGAACCAAATTCTCGTTTCTCCCCATGATAAATCCACCTCGTATAATTCAGAATCATCCCATACCTCGCCAAATGATATCGAACCATATTGAATGTCTGCCACAAACAATCAACATTGACACGGACACTTGATATGATTCGTCGTACCAATGACATGTGCCCTTGCAAACTCAATGAAGCTCTCGATCCCATTTAAATATTCATCACAACATTTGTCCTGATTTTGTATCCACTGTCTTTCCATTACGCCTGTTTTCAGTTTATAAACAAAACATGAGAATTAAAGAGAGTTAACGACACTAATGCGATTAGGTTTCAATGTGGAAAAATTTCAGCAGCATCTCAATTACAATTCTTCAAGTGGACGATGTAGATATTATTAATTAATAAATATCTAGTATGCACTCGAAAAACAATGTGAGACACTCCCAAAAATCCACATGATAGCAACCTAATTTCATGAAATTTCAAAAAATAAAAAAATTAGCAATTTCCTCACCGTTTTCCAAGTGAAAGAGAGAGAAGATTGGAGGTGTGGCCGGCGCCGGCGACACAAAGAGAAGACAAAGCCTAATTAAGTGCTGGAAGCTTGGAGTATATAGTGAGAGAAATCAATCGAGCAGAGAAAAAGAATAAAATGAGAGGAGAAAATAGTGAAAAACGCAGACATGATTATTCTAATTCGTGGAGAAGATGAACAGGTCAGAGCTTGTGCGACGAACCTGCTCGCTTTAAGCGACGAATCTTTGTTGGGAAGACTTTATGCGACGAAGCTTTCCAATTCGCCGCGACAGATATCTTCAGGCGACGACAAAGTTTGTCGCCCTAGGATGTTTTAGGCGATGAACCGGCTTTCTTTAAACGATGAATCTTTGTTGTGAGTACTTGATGCGACGAAGAGTTCCTATTCGTCGCGTACACTAACTTTAGGGACGACGACGTTTGTCGCCCTAGGATGTAAGACTTTAGGCGATGGATCTTTCCTATTCGTCGCGTAAGATATCTTCAGGCGACAAGAAAGTTTGTCGCCCTAGGATGTTTTAGGCGATGAACCGGCTCTCTTTAAGCGACGAATCTTTGTTGTGAATACTTGATGCTACGAAGGGTTCCTATTCGTCGCGTATGCTATCTTTAAGCGACGATGACGTTTGTCGCCCTAGGATGTAAGACTTTAGGCGACGAAGCTTTCCAATTCGTCACGTAAGATATCTTCAGGCGACGACAAAGTTTGTCGCCCTAGGATGTTTTAGGTGATGAACCGGCTCTCTTTAAGCAACGAATCTTTGTTGTGAATACTTGATGCGACGAAGGGTTCCTATTCGTCGCGTAAGCTATCTGTAGTGTATCTTTGTTGTGAATACTTTAGGCGACGAAGCTTTCCGCTTCGTCGCGTACGATATCTTTAGGCGATGACAAAGTTTGTCGCCCTAGGATGTTGTTCAAAGTGGCCGGCACATAGCAATAGGTATGTTAGGGCGACAGAGTATTTGGGTTTAAGCGACAATACTTTGTCGCTTAAATTTTAGGCGACGAAGGCTTCTGGTGCTTCGCGTAAGCTATATTTAGGCGACGAAATAGTGTGTCGCCCGAGGATATTAAAGTTGGTCGTTTAAAGTGGTCGACACGTAGCCCTAGGTATTTTAGGGTGACGAAATATTTGGTTTTAAGCGACGACACGTTATCGCATATTAGGTATGCGACGAAGGCTTTAACTGCGTCGCGACAGAGGTTATGACGCGACGAAACCGCTCATCGCGTTAAGTAGTTACCTATTTTTTGTACTTGCGTGACAATATTAAATATGTCGTCGCGCCATGATATTTTGAGCGACAAAACTTCCCTCGTCGCGCTACGAGTTGTCGCAAAAGGGGATTTTTTTAGTAGTGGTTGCAGTAATGAGCTCAAGGTCTGCTGCTTTGCAAAACGAAGTCAAAGTTTCATAGATCGCGGAGCTCTAAACCGTCATCTTGGTGCCTCAACCACAACCGAAAATACCATGTCACCTACCCATTCTGAATGGGGCTCCCCTAGTGGGAAGTTTGACTGGGGAGTTCATGGAGAAGAATTGAACAATCTTCGCATGTCAGCATCCTTTGGGTTCGGAAATAACAACAACAACAACATGGCGCCCGCCTTAATGGGTTCCAATGCTGAAGAACCAGATGTGTTTTGTGTTCAATCTTTAGTGAAGGTTGTTCATCCAGCATAAGCTGGTAGGTTAAGTTCAGAGGAAGCACAGCAGCAGTATCATCTGAATAACGGTGGTTCGGATATACCACCTTAGTGGGTGGAACAATTGTACATGGAACATGAACAGATGGTGGCGTGAAGATTTTCGCGACCTTCTCATCTTTATTTGGTAGCCTAACAAGTTCATTTCAAAATTTCATTGATATTTCTTATATGTTGTTAATTTAAGAAGGACCTTAACTAGTGCGCCGAGAGAAAATAGTCTTTGCCTCTTATAAACATGGTCACTGCCTTTGGCTTATCAGGATAAACCTAAATGAAAAAGAAGAAGAAAGTAGTAATTTTTTCTCTTATTCTCTCCTAGATTTTGTTAGAAATACTGAATGAATGGGTTGTAAAATGATCCTACTTAATTGTGGAATCAGTGAGATGGGTCTAAGTCTCCAAGGGGCTTTTATGATGTATACTTTTTTTTCATTCAGAAACTCATCAATATCAATATATTATTCAATGTTTCTTTTGTATACTCAGATGTGTTTAAACTTTCAACCCTACTTCCATATTTGGTCTTTCACTTGAATGGTTTCTCCTCCTCCAACAGTGTTGTTCCATGATTTTGGTTATATTGACTACCAAGAAAAACCAATTCTGAGATCACTAATGTTGTGGCTTTGATACAATCGCCTTGATTTGGTTTGTTAACAAGAGTGATTATTTATCAAGTGTAAGTGACCTGCATGAAAGAGATGTTAATTAGAGACAAAATTGGAGAGATGGCTTGGGATGGTCTGCAACCTGTAAGAGAAACAAGAGTAGTTGTTAGATGATGTCTATAACAACTACTATAGCAACTTGCAAATTACAACTAACAACAACTTGAACAACAACAATAGCAATAACTTGAACAACAATTTGCACTAACAACAACAACAGTACTGATTATCTGATTCACAATAAAATTACAGCAGTAATGTCTACCCTAAAATACTGATTCACTGCAAAATTATAGCAACAATCTCATCACACAACAGCAATGTCTACCCAACAGCCTCATCACACAAATGTTCACAAACAATTATTCACACAACAGCAATCTCATTCACTGATTCGATCTGGGATGAGAGAAGGGCTTCGTCTTCAATTGGCGGTGAGCAAAGGGGGGATTTGGTGTTGGATCTGTGAGCCTCTCTTCGATCTACGAGCTGTTCGATCTGTGATGAGAGCAAAAAATTGAGAGAGAGGCGAGCGAGTTCTGTTCGATCTTTGAGAGGGTTGAAGAGTTTTTGGGGACAAAAAGTTTTTTTTTGCTTTCGATCTTTGAGAGGGCTGAAGATTTTTTGGGGACGAAGAGTTTTCTTGGTTTTGGGGATCGAAGAGTGAAGTTGAAGAGAGAGAGGCTGTGTTTGGAAAAGTAATGGGGCTATGTTTGGCACGTTATCCCCTTTTTTGCTGGCTTGAATACCTCTCTCTTAAAAAAGTGCAACCCACCCTCCCCTGGCGCTAATCTGGCGGTAAGGGCCTGGCTCTTAAATTTTTTCGAAGGAATTTTTGTTCTTCCTATCTTCTAAGGCGTAGTTTAGGAAGGAGATATTCGTGGAGATCCTTCTCTAATTAGGAATTTTATTGTAGGAGGAAAGTTCCCTATTAGCTCTGTGTTCTTAGGTATGCAGGAGATAGTTCCCAATCCAAGAGCAATCCGTAGATGCGTGGAATGTATTCTGACATTTGCTTCCTAGTTGAAAGCAGAGAGCTGCTGCAATTGCCTGCCGATTTACTTTCCTTAGTTAAACTTACGAGTATTGAGGATAGCTGTGAGACGTATGGGCCTAGCACACTGTAAGAGTTCAGGTCTGTCTAGCGAACTAAATTAGGCGAGCTTGGTACCGCTTGGGCTGGGTCAGTGTTTGACTGACGCTGGGGCCTATAATTCCTCTAGATCATCATAACACGAGTATGGCTCAGGGACTACTCCCCCCAAAGTTAGTGCGCCGTCACATCGGTTCGCTAAGTCATTTCTTAAAAAGATACGCCGCTCATGATGATTGAGTCTGAATCGTTGCTTGAGTTGCGCGCTGCATTAATTGAACGTGCGTTGGTTTAGCAAAAAAGAGGCAAGAATCTAATCCCTATTTAGGTCATCCGTAGTGTGGAGCCTGACTATTTTATTTTCTTTGCTTTTGAAGATACTGCACTATTCATCTTTTGATTTAGAAAAGATTGTTCATCTTCTTCATGGCTCAACAAGACCTTCTTGATGACGCAACCTTGGCCAGGGGCCAGGAGTTTTTCAAAGACATGTTGCTTTCTGAGCTCGGCCTTGTTGAAATTCGTACAAAGTTTGGAGTCCTCGAGGACCTACCGTTGTATGTCCTGAAGAGTGACCAGACGCCAATGTCGCCACTGGCGGGGTTTATCTGCATGCATTGTGGAATGTTTTAAACTGGAGTGCGTTTACCCATTCTGGACGTGATTTGGGAATTCTTGGACCTCCTTGGGATTCCTTCTGCCCAATTGGGGCCTAATGGATATAGGATTATCCTCTTCATTCTGATCATGGCAAAGGAGGCCGGCGTCCGCGTGACTCTGTAGGTAATCCAGTTTTTGACTTCTCCTCGGTTGAAGGGTAATGTCGTCTGTAAGATGACGTCGCTGACCTGCTTCATGAATTTTCCAGACGACTTTAAGTCTTGTTAAAAGTATTACTTCTTGGCTCCTGCGAATTCCAAGTACTTCCGGTTCAAGGGTCACTCGCTCGAACGAGAGTTCAGGCTGTTTCGTAAGTGTAGCTTTTTCTTTTTACTCTACCATGCTTGATTGTAGGTTAGCTAATCATTGTTTGTATTTCTTCGCAGGAAGGTTTCCCATTACTCTCCTTACCCTATAGGAGCAAAATACTATAGGGACGTTCTGCGGCTTGCCAACGAGGAACGTAGTGGATGTCATAAGCATCCCCAACTTCATTCGTAGTGAGGTGTGGGACAACTGGCACATAGCCCCTACTCTGTACCGAGCATCGCGGGTTAAGCTTGAAGACGGGGTCCCTTCTTGGAAGAGGAAAGTTGTTGGGGCCAAATCTCTTGTTTTGTCTGTCGTGGAGGAGCCGTCTGAGATGCTTGCTTCTTTTGTGAGTTCGAAGAGGTCCCATGTCAGAGCTGGGTTGCCTTCAGCACGACCCGCTCCGGTGAGAGAAGAGCGAGAGTCTGAACGGATCGTGAGGGCGGATGTATTTGGCTGGGATAAATATTATTTGTGGTTTGCAGGGGTTGAAGACGGGTCGAATCTTAGTGATGCGCAAGCTAAAGCTTTGAATGAGTGGTTGGTGCGGGTTGGAATTGCGGCTTCTGCCAGTACTGATTTGCGCAAAATTGTTCCAATAGAAGGTTCCTGTGAATATCTGCATGAGGTTGTAAAATCTGATCGTTCCATTAGTGTGCTATCTGATAGTGGTCGTGGTGGCACAAGCCAAGTTTCATGTAGTCCGCATTATTCACCGTCTCGTTCCAGGCCACATCTTGAAGTGTTGGAGGGTTCTTTGAATAATTTGCTTCCTCCTCTCCCTAAGGATCCTGTCAAGTCGTTTCGCACTAAAAGGTCGACTGTTTGTAACAAGGGAAAGGTTGCGAAGGAGAGCCTGGGAACAATGGCAACTGTGAAGGGTGGTGTAGGCATGATTTTTTATCCGGAAAAGCTTCATCCGGATACGTGGATAAGTCGTTTGCACTGGACTTGGTAAGGATGAGCACTCAGGTTTGGTACCAAGAGGTTGATGTGAAGTATGCTTTTAGGTAGCATATAAGTAGGCTACACAGCTGGCTGTTGGATTGCTCTCCCAAACCCGAGGAGGATACCCTAGAAGGGTGTATGGATAAGGGTTTAAAGTACCTTATGTTGGGCTTGTCTCACTTGATCCAGGTGGTCATTGTTGGAACGGAAGTCAAGGCGGCTCGTGAGACGGTATATACCATGGAGCGTCTTCTCTCACATGCAGACGCTATACTGTGATGCGCTTTATGAAATTGATCGGCTACAGAAGCAGGCTGAGGAAAAAGGGCTGGAGCAGTCAGTTGTGGTTGCCGAGACTCACAAGGCTTGTCTGGAGGCCCTTGAGCGTGATCTGGCAGAGGCGGTGTCTGAGAAAGACGGACTCAGGCAAGAGTTGAGCCGGATCTGCCGAGACGCGAAGGCTGCACATGTAGCTGCAGCTGAGGCGCGTTCTAAACTGCGATATCTTACTGAAAAGAATGCTTTTAAGGAGGCTGACTAAGCTGCTCAGAAATGAAAATTAGAATCTGATGTGGAGTTCAATGCCCGAAAGGCAAAGAAGGCCGAGGACCAGCTCGAATTGGAATGGCATGAGCTCAGCGCTGTGAAGAGTAGTTTGGCCACAGATTATTTTAAGGTTAACGCGTTGACAGGCAAGTTGGAGCGTGAACTTGCTATGCGAAAGCGCAAGAGGAAGAACTTTTGCAGGAACAAGGCAAATGCGAGTTGCGCTGGGTCGTACACGATAGGCTGGAGTTGCTGGCGCTGATGAAGGAAGAACATCTTGAGTGGGATCTAGACCACTATAAGAAGATGTATGTAAACTTGTCTGTTGCCTTTTCGTCATCGGACGAGGACAATTTAGACCCTGATGTCCATGCCGTAATGCGTGTGAACGCGATTCCTGCTCCTTCCCCCACTAAACTGGGCTCTTCTATTTTTATACCTTTTCCTGATAAGGAGTAAACTCTGTATTTTGTACCCATTTTATTCGACCGTTAATGAAAGCAGCTGTGTCCATTTTGTGATCATTGTCTCTATTATATGTTTTTCGTTTTGCCTTATCGTCTTGCTTTGGCATAGGCTGGTTGAATCATTAGGGCGTCAAATGGTCGTCTACAGCCAGAAGCTTGACCGTTTATGTTGCGAATGACTTTAGAGTCACTATTGCATAATCATGTCCGATAGTGAGCATTTTGCAGACAGTTTAGCCTAGGATTGGTTTGCCCGAGCTGTTGTCTTGTCCTCGAGGTAAGCTATTGGAGGCTCGCCTCGCTTGTCTGATTGGTCGGCTGTAGTTGCTGCTATGGGCGAGTTGTGATAACCAAGAGTACGCGTTGAAGCGTTTATGCCGAGTCAGGTGTCGTAAGCTCGGGCTGACACACTATGTAGCATTTATTTGGGCACTGGTCGGATGATCTATGTGTCGACGTGAGTTGTCTCTGCTGGTAATAGGATGCCAGTCTGTTTGAGCGTGAAGACACTGACTTAGCTAGATTTGACTTGCAGCCGCTGCTTCGTAGGAGAGCGGTGGTCGCATGGCGAGCTGTTTGGGGCTTCACCATCCGAACCATCTATGTTCGAACAATGTGGACTATAGGATCAGAGAGTAAGAATTTGGCGATTATGCTGAAGAGCAGTTGTCCCGTGGCGAGCTGTCTACATCAGTAGGGGGTTGACTAGTTTCCCACCTTTCAAACCATCTACACTCGCGCGGTGGGGGCTACAAGTTCGAGTCAAAAGGGTTCGACGACCAGGCTGAAAAGCAGTGGTCCCATGGCATGCCGTCGAAATCAGTTCGAAACTGACTAGGGTTCCACCTTCCAAATCATCTACACTTGTTCGCATCAAGCTACAAATTTGGGAGTTTTCGGCGAACACGCTGAAGAGCAGTGGTCCCGTGGCTAGCTGTCAGAATCAGTTTGCGACTGACCAGGCTCCCACCTACTAAACTATCTACATCCGTTCAATGGGGCTACAAGTTCAAGGTTGGCAAATTGGCGGTCGCGCTAAAAAGTAGTGGTCCCGTGGCTAGCCATTTGAATCAGTTCGTGACTAACTAGGCTCCCACCTTCTAAACTATCTACACCCGCGCAATGGGGCCTATAAGTCAAGAGTTGGTAATTTGGTGGCCACACTGAAAAACAGTGGTCCCATGGCGAGCCATCGAAATCAAATCGAAACTGACTAGGCTCCCACCTTCCAAACCATCTACACCCGCACAGTGGGGGCTAAAGATATTGGCTTTGATCAGAAGCTTTTGTTTTCAGTCGTCACCAGATAGGCTTACCTGATTGGGCTTGGTGATCATTGACGAAGAAGGAGGCAACAATCCCTGACGATTCGTCGTCACTAAGCGTGATAACGCTGATTAGACTCCCACTTCCTAACCATCGGGTTCCGCTCTGGGCGGACTAGGTGTTGAGACGTACCAGAAGCTGTCTTCATTAGCCTTGGCTGACTAAGCTTACCCGGTTGGAGAGAGGTTCCGTCTGTTTGGGGGCGTGCGAACTCATGTCCTCTAGCGTCGTGCACTATGTGGAAAACATTACCTTAAATCAAACAGTGATCTATAGGTATGATTCGTGCGTCAAAGCTGATTTGGATTTGTGCTCGTGCCAAACATGTTGCAGAATACTATTTGAATAATGGGTCGAGAGGGAGATGCCTTGGTGTTACTTCGTGCCGCTTGTGTCCACGTGTATGCGGTCCCCTTTGCTAACTCATGGTTGATCGAAGTGTTAGCAGATGCGTGGTGCTTCCTGTGGTGGTAGCTCTTAGTCACCCTGGATATCACGCATGGGAAAAGTGTTCTCGCGTGGCAGCACTTTAAGACCTTGACTGCTTCGTCACTTGTGGCGATCCTTATCTGCCTAATTCTATCCTCTTAGGGAGGCCAAAAACTGTTTAAGGAAGTCATCAAGGGGGTTGGATGCCTTTCGAGGAAGTCATCCGTCCATTGTAAAGTCTACTATAGGGGCGCTTTCCTGGGGTGATTTGACGAAGCAATCGACTGTTCATTCCTTTCAATCCCCTCTGGCACTTTGTCCTTTATCTTGGGAAGGGGTAGAACGAAGTCCATTGAATATCTTTGTTGTCATTTGCAAATGGCCTTCTTCGGATACCTTTACGTAGTAGATCGTTTAAGCGAGTCTTTACTTCATGTCGCACTGAATTCAGATGCTTGTAGTCTTTTGTATCTGCCTCAAGGCGCTTGTTGTTACATCTTTCCAGTAATCAATAGAGTTTGTTTATGCAATTCTTCCTTTATTTCTTAAATGATTGCAAACCACACAAGTCTTTAAGAACCAAAACTCTACATTGATTATGGAAAGGGAAATAAACAATTGAAAAAGACTAACTATTGACGGAGAGAGATTGATCCTGGCCCTGATGTGAACTCAGATGGTCTTTGCGGATCATAAGTATCCTCAGCGGACTGTCGAGTTTTCTTGGCGTTACAGAGGTTACTGAAAAGTAAACCTTGTAGAGGGGTTGATCTCCGCACCGATGGAAATTTGGGGGGTTATGTTCCCGCGTGCCTTGGCCTCTATCGTCATTCGACCTGGCACTGGTTCAGGATGCTCCGCATGATGTAGTTGGATCTAGGAGCATTGTATTTGTTTTAGTGCGGCGTAATGGAAACCCCGTTCCGTAGGTTGGTCTCTACATATTGTCCATTCAGAGCGGTTAGCGGTATACTTAACGCACTGGTAAATGGTGGAGACTACTGCTTCCATCTAGTGGAGCCATGGTCTTCCCAAGATATGGTTGTAGGTTGATGGCGTGTCTACCACCATGAAATCCAGAAACATGACCTTTCTTAGCTGCAACTCTCCTGCTACTGTTGTTAACCTTATCTTTCCGATGGGGAAACATTTCCTCCCGTTGAATCCAATCAGAGGGTGATCTGAGGACGCCACATTTTCCTCCTTAAGGTCCTTGCTGCGGAACGCGTTGTAGAAGAGGATGTTGAGTGAGCTTCAACCAGAGCTCTCTTTACCCCCCACATTGCAGTGGAGACCGAGATGACTAGGGTGTCGTTGTGCGGTGCTCAGCTCCTTCGAGGTATTTGTCCATAAAC
This sequence comes from Berberis vulgaris, assembly GCA_963556465.1. Classification (NCBI taxonomy): domain Eukaryota; kingdom Viridiplantae; phylum Streptophyta; class Magnoliopsida; order Ranunculales; family Berberidaceae; genus Berberis; species Berberis vulgaris. The sequence continues at coordinate 43,978,371 of OY747128.1, read as the reverse complement.
GTCAAGGTAGGAATGGGGCTCTGAACCCTCAAGTAGTAGATGCGCCTGTTCTCGTCTGCAGGTTGTGCCCGCATCTATAGTAGAGTCCGCTTGTGGGATTTGTACGACTGGCCTTCACTCGGTTTGACTTCATGAAGGACATAGATTATCCCTGAAGTCTCTTTATCTATTTCTTTAACTAACTCCCCCGATCCCTGGTTCGTTCTGGTCGCTCAGAGTTCAAGAATTTTTTTAGTTTGCCCCTGCGGATCCAGCACTCAACCTCAAACCAAAGACTCTTACAGTCGTTGGTATCGTGGCCACCCTTCTTGTGATACGCGCAGTACTTGTCATTGTCACGCTTGGAGGGTTCTCCGCGCTACTTCGAGGACCACTTTAGATCTTCCCAGTTTTTCATGGAGTTTAGTATGTTCGGCAGGCTAGAATTGAGGGTTTTTACGGTTCTGGATCCAACGTAGTTGGAGGCTTTTTCTAGCCTGGACCGACTAGGGTCTGACCTGTTGTCACTGTGCTTTTTATAACTCCTTTCTTCATCCTCGCCTCTCTTTCCCTCCTTCTTGTCCTTAGGAGCGGAGGGTTTTCTTCTCGCCTTCTGTTTCCCTTTTAACGGTCCTCAACTCTTCCAAGGTAATGTGTTTCTGGGCTATCTTGAAGAGATCCGTCATGTCTAGAGAGGGCTCCAATGTGAGGTCTTCGTAGAGCTTTCCCTCCTTGAGGCTCGCAGTGAAGGTTGTGTCGTCGCTGCATTCGTCAATGAGAGTAAGCTCGTTGTTGAAGCGCATGGCATATCTTTGAGTGTCTCATTGGACTTTTATTTTAGAGAGTGCATGTAGTGTGGGCCATTTCGAAATCGTTGACTCCCAATGAAATGTGTCAGGAACTTCTTTGCCAGCATCTTGAAGGAGTCGATCGTCCTCGCAGAAGGTTGTGGAACCACGTTTGTGCTGACTTCTTCAAGCTAGTAAGAAAAGTCCTACACATCACCGACTCAAATCCTTCTTTGATAGCCATTACGTGATGGTAATGGCATAGGTGATCGAATGGGTTGGTGGTTCCATTGTAAAAATCAAGCTTCGAGGGAGTGAACTTCCTCGGAAGGGCCCCATTCATGATTCGGTCCACAAATGGTGGAACAGAGAGACGGTGCAACACGTTCGAGTCTTGTGCCCTGGACGGGATTCTAAGGGTCGAGCCTTTCTGCCCTAGCGGCAGGCTCAGCGTTAGTCGCGCAACCTCCTCTAGTCCAATGAGAGCTAGCGGGGGCTTGTCTTTCCTGTTATTGCTCTCTGTCATCCTCCTGAGACGACAACTCGTGCTACTCCTGGTCTCCATTAGCAAGTGGTGGATTTTGTTGCGTGAGGGCCTCCACCGCTTTGGCGATCTGCTGTATTTGAGATGACAACATATCTATTCTGGGGCCCGTCGTTGCTGTTGTCGGTGTGGGGGCATGAGTTTGTTCTCCGTTGTTACGTGATCTGGTGGTCACCATTCTTCTGGGTTTTGAAGAAAGACAGTGATAGTGAAAAGTTAGGAACTTTGTCGTCCCCACGGACGGCGCCAAACTGATGCAGTCATTTTTTGCTTCCTGCTTTTACCTAGTCCCATTGATTTGCTGACCTGCACAAGTAACACACTGGTGCTACGGACCACCATTGTGGTGCCGATGGCACTCCGATGTTAAACTCACATAGGGATCTGAGAAATGTGTAATGTTGTAAACAGAGAATTTGTAGCGTACCTTAGCTTACCAACCTCATGTATTATTTGACGCTGGGGCCCGTAATTTCTCGAGATCATCATTACACGTGTATGGCTCTGGGATGTGACCATTTTTGTGTATCATCAGAGAGAGTAATGTCATGGAGAAGACATCATGGAGAGAAAAGACCATCATGTTGTCTAGCTAAGTTACCCTAATTCCCTAGGGTTGATCGGATAATAAAATTATTATTAAATCAACTTTGGAAATTAAGGATATCATGTTGTAGGGCTTATATTTTATTAGGAAACTGTGGTTATTTGGGAAATTACTAAAATCTCTCATAATTTTCTTTGCCAAAGTTAAGAGAGAAGCTTTATAGGCAAAAGGTTTGAAGGAAACTATAACGTGTTGGTGATTTTCGACTTTCTAATTACGGATGGCAGTGGGCCGAATTTTCATGGGGCGGATTTGGATTGACCTCAATGGATTTCGAGGTGGATTCAGGGATCCAAATCATATCCATTACTCTTTCAGGGCGGATACAGATTTGGCCATGTTTGCCCCGTTGATATCTATGTATCTATTGTTATTACAAATATATCCTGAGACTAAAAACCCTAACTCCTATCATTACCCTCCACTCTCTAGTCACTCTATTCTCTCCGTCGCCGACACAAAGGACGCCTCCAAACGCTCCACTAAAACCACCACCACCACCAGCCACCACCACTCCTCACCTTCGTATTATTCTTCTTCCTGTTTATTATCTTCCTGCTTATCTCTTCTTCTCACCGTGTTTTTATCCCCCTTATTATCTTTTTCCCACTCTTTTTCCCATTTCTCTCTACTTCTATCTTCTTATTCTCTCACTTTCTTTTCTATTCTTGCTTTTCTCTTATTCTCTCACTTCTTATCTCTTCTTCATCTCTCCCTGCTTCTGTCTCCATTGGGGTTGATTAGTTGATTTCCCTATTTTTGGTGATGTAGATTTGGGGTTGGATCTTGGGTTGATTAGTTGCAGATGGTGAAGTGGAGGGGATGATCAATAAGAAAATTTTTTATTTTTATTTTATATATATATATTACGGTTAAACAGGGTGGGGCGGATATCAGCCAACCCGTGCGGAGCGGGGATGGTTTAAAAAAAATAAAAAACGGTTATATGCAGCGGATTTGAGGATCCGAGACCCCTAGCGGGGCACAGACAAATTTACCCAAATCTGCCCCGTTGCCATCCCTATTTCTAATCAATTTAGGAACATTTAAATAGGAAAATAGCTACACAAAATGTGAACAATCATTGGAAACTTAGTTTTCTAATTTTGTAGAATTCTTTTACTCCATAGGAAACCTCTCTAAACCATGGAACCCTCTATTTTATTTATTTATTTATTGTGATTTGTTAAAGCATGTCATTTAGGCACGGGAAGCTAGAAGGGGAACACTATTTTTTGTTTTTGTTTGTGTGTGTGTCTATTTTTCTTATATAGACCTAAATTTTGCTTTGGGTTACTGGCAAGGACTCAATAGGTTTTTTGTGCAACTTAATGACTAAACACGAGATCTCTACATATCGGCTTCAACTTTTCTAACCCATACACAAAACTCTTCATCCTCATCCTCTTCAAATCTATCTTTTTCTCTTTCTGTGATCTCTTCTTCATATTTCCTCTTTCTCGAGCTCAAATCTCTCCCTCGATACTAGATCTCATTCTCCTCAAATCCACACCTCTCTATTTTTTTGTCCCTTTCTCACACCCTTTCTTTCTGTGTATTTTCTTTGTGTTTTTTAGTTCTATTGTTGGGGTAACAAAGAACTTTTTTTTTTTTTTTTTTTTTTGAGTATTTTATTGTGTAAATATCTTGTTTGTGATGGTAGGCAAAGTGTATTCAATGATTATTTCAATAACATAAAATTTGAAAGTGGATGGTATGTGATGATACACCGAAACGTCCTCTTTTCTACACCGTACACGTTTCATAATGATCTCAAGGAATAAATGACCGAAGCGTCATTCTAACACTGATCCGGCCCAAGCGGCATCAAGCCCACGTAGTGCAGTTCGCAGACAAGCTCAAATTATTACAGCCTTCTAAACCCACACATCTCACAGCCATCCTCAATACCCGTAAGACCTATTAAGGCAAGTATCTCGGGGATCAGACGGGCAAGCCAACAACACTTTGTCTCCAACTAGGAAGCAAATACCAGAGTATACGTCGTACATGAAAACTTCCATCTATGGACAACACTCCAACTGAGAACTATCTCCCGCATATCTAGGAGCACAGATCTAATAGGGAAACTTTCATCTTCAAGACGACTCCTAATTAGAAAAGGAAATCTAAGAAGATCTTATTCCCTAAACTACGCTACCGATGGCCTAGTCGAACCAAGACTCCAACACTATAAATAAGACATGAGGTTGGTGAACAAAGGTACGCTACAAATTTCCTGTTTATAGCATTAAGCCTTTCTCAGATCCCTATTTGACTTTAGCATCGGAGGGCCATCGACCACCACAATGGTGGTCCATGGCTCACGTGCATTCCTTGTCCAGGTAAGCAGGTCAACAGGTCATGGTTAGGCAAGGAGTGAACACCGACTGCATCAGTTTGGCGTCGTCCATGGGGAGCGATAAAGTTCCTAGCAAAATACTGACATCATCTATCTTCATAGTTCAAGAAGATGGCGACCACTAGATCCTGCAACAATAAAAACAGAGGGGACACGTCAAACGCTCAGACTAGCCCTATACCACAGCTTTCGGCGGTGCCGGCAACACAAGGGCAATAGGCTAACACCCCCGCGCCAGTGGCAACAGACCTCGGGACATATCTGCTATCATTACAGATAAGGCATATCGCTAAAGCAGTTGAGATTCTCACTCAGCAAAACTCTACACCTGTTGATGGAGATCAGGAGCAGCAAAGACCTTAACCTCCAGACGACAACATGGAGTAGGCACAGGAGAGTCAAGTCCCCCATTTCTCAATGGACTAGACGTGGTTGCGCATTTAACGGATATCCAACTTTCAAGGCAAAAAGACTCGCCACGCTGAACCCTCTCCGCCGAGGGTCTCATGACCCAGACATGTTGTATCGCCTTTCTGTTCCCCGTTCGTGGACTGCATCATGAACAAGGTTCTTCCAAAGAAGTTCAACCCTCCAAAATTTGAGTTCTATGACGGGATCGGTGACTAATTCGATCACTTGTGTTACTTGGCGTTCAAAGAAGGTTCTGAATAGATGATGTGTAGAACGTTCCCTACCAGTTTAAAGAAGTCAGCGCTGACATGGTTTCATAGCCTCCCACCAAAGTCAATAAACTCATTCAAGACACTGGCCAAAGAATTTCTGACACGCTTTGTCAGCAGCCAGCGGATCAGAAAGGCCCCACACTACATACTCCCCCTGAGGAAAAAGTCAAATGAACGCTAATGGACTATGTCACGCGTTTAAATGATGAGTTGATGCTCATTGACAACTGCAACGATGATACCGCCATTACAGTTTTTACTATGGGTCTAAGAGATGGAAAGTTTTATGACTTCCTCACCTTGGAACCCCCTGGATATGGCAGAACTCTTGAAAAGAGTCCAAAGGTACATCACCTTGGAGGAAATGAGAACAATAAAGAAGGAAATTGAAGTAGAAAAGAAACCCTCTGTTTCTAGAGTCAGAAATGGGGGAAAGAGGCGAGAAGACAAAGATAGAAACAAAAGGAAACACAATAACAGTAGGTCGGACTCTGGTTGCGCCAGGCTATAGAAATCTTCTAACTATGTTGGATCCAGAACCTTGACCCCCTCAACTCGAGCTTGTCGGACATCCTTAATGTCATAAAAAACTAGAAAGATCTAAAATGGCCCCCGAAGCAGCGCAGAGACCCCTCCAAGCGTGACAACAACAAGTATTGCTCATACCACAAGGATGGTGGCCACGACACCAACGACTATAAGAGTCTGAGGTATGAGATCGATTATTAGATCTGAAAGGGCAAGCTGAAGGAGTTCCTAGGTTCGGAGAAAACGCAAGATCGGACCAAGGAAAGGGGAGAGGCGGTCAAATAAATAAAGAATGAGGTTTCGGGCATTATATATGTCCTTCATAGAGTCGGATTAGAAGAAGAATTGTCTAACAAGTTCTGAAAGCGGACACTCCTTGATGCGAACACATCCCACCAGCGAGGACAGACGCGTGTATTACTTGTGAGTTTAGAGCCCCATCCCGACCTTGACTTTCACAGATAACGACCTCGAAGGCATTCGTGCACCGCACAATGACGCTTTTGTCATTTCGGTCTCTATTGCAAGGTGGGAAGTAAAGGGGGCTCTGGTGGACACGGGAAGCTCTCTCAATGTTCTATTCTACAACGCATTCCACGGTATGGACCTCAAGGAAGATAACATAACACTTTCTGACTCTCCGCTGATTGGGTTTAGAGGAGAAAAAATGCTTCCAGATCAGGAAGATAAAGCTAGCAGTGTGGCAGGAGAGCCACAATTGAGAAATGTCATGTTCCTGAACTTTATGGTGGTAGATGCACCGTCTAGCTATAACTTCATCTTGGAGATGCCATGGCTTCATCAAATGGAAGCAGTAGTCTCCACCCTTCATCATTGTGTCATGTATACCGCCAACCACTCAGAGGGGACAATTCTCGGGGACCAACTAATGGCATGGGGTTGCTACTATGTTGCGCTCAAGCAGATAGAATGTTATCAGATTCAGCTAGAGCCCACCATAAAAGTTGAACAATAGCCATACTCAGAGACAGGGGAAGAGTCGTGCCTCCTAGATGGGGACAAAGACCCAGCAACAGTGGCTCAACTTTGCGACGGAGACATTCCAGCGTTATAGGAGCGGTTCGCCTCTAGCCTGACAGGACGTATAGCTTAGTGGAGAGGTCATTATAGACAGAAGCACAACCCCACAACTGTTGGTGGGTGCGGAAAGACCCTCCAATGCAAGGTTTACTCTTCAATAACCTCAACGGTGTCAGTGAAACTTGATAGTTCGCCAAAGGTACTTACGATCCAAGCAAGGGCCATGCGAACTCACTTAAGGGCCGGATCAACCTCTTTTCGCCAATAATCAACCTATCCAGTTGTTTAGCTTTCTTTCAGTAGTCAGTTTAGAGTTTTAATTCTTAGGAACTTATGTGATTTGTACTCATTTTAGAAATAAAAGAGAATTACACAAACACACTCTATTGATTATTGAAAAGATGTAACAACAATCGCCCAAATGGCAGATACAAAAGATTACAAACTACAAGCATCCAAATCCAATGTGATGTATAGTAAATATTCGCTTAAACAATCCGACTTCAGAAGGGGACTCAGAAGTGACAGCAATGGTACCCAGGGTAAGCTACGGTACCCCTAAGAGTTTTGCTTTGTGATTCCTCCGGAGAAGACAAAATAGTGTTATCAATTAAATGCTCCGTCGAATCACCCCGAAAGAACGGTTCACAAATAGAGACATGAACCTCGTGATGAGATGTAGACATCTTCACTCCGACATTAGCCTCCTGAAGGAGGTAGAAGAGGACAGACAAGGGTATCCACGAGCAACGAGACATCTGAGGTCTCACAGTGCTGCCAAGTGAGGGCACTTCTCCCATGCGTGATACTCTGGGTGACTCAGAAATACCATCCCCAGAAGCAAAGTTGCATCTGCCAGCGCTCCGACCAACCATAAACTAGCTGCAGAAAGTGTTTCCCAATAGACAGGATGGCGCGAGACGCCAACAAAGCACCGGCGAATAAAAAACAGATGTTTCCCTTGAGAAGAAGTTTGTAACTCTTTTTCACAATACGAAAAGAAATTACATGGTCTCAATGAACCAATTGGGTGCTCACCCATAGCAGGTGATCACGCATAATAGCAAGTCTTATCAAGAATCATCGGCGCAAATGTCAGAACATTCGAAGATTCCAGTGGAGGAGATCTTCCTTTAGCCTTTGAAAAACCCAAAGCATATCCTTTGAGTAAGAGCATCTGAAGAATGCACTCTGTAGAAAATAAGGCCTACAACGGTAAAGGAACACCATTATATAGATGAAGTGGCTCACCAAACAGGTGCATTAGCATTAAACATCATCATTGAATATCGTATGGGAAACAAGGAGGCGACGATTCCCAAAGAAACTGCACAGGTCCACATTCAATCAATAAATGATGTTGCACACAACCCCATTAATTGGGGGGAGTAACCGATACTCTATCGTCCCGCAATCTACGTCGTACGCGTGGCACCATGCAATCTACATTGTACACGTGGCACCATGATCCTTTGACAGGATCGAGCTTTTCTTATATGGGCCCATCGGTTCGACCTACTATCTGAGCGACACTCTACCATGTGCGCTAACGCAAGCAGTTGAGGCCATAGTCACTCTTGACACACGGGGCACACCTACATATCACCAGCTGATTTAAGGTACCTCTTTTTAAAACTTTCATTGAAATTAGTGGAAATTATTACGCACAATGCAATTTGACTTCGGAAGTAGGCTCGCATGCCCGTAACAGGCGGAGCCCCAACCTAGCCAGGTAAGTTTAGTCATTTTCGATTGATGATGATGGCTTCAGGTTCACCCCGATGCCTAGTTCGCTACGAGGGAATCTCGATGGCTTAGGAAGTGGGGGTCTAGTTAGTGCTCTCACGCCTGATGAAGATGACTCGCTAGGGATTGTCACCCCCACCACGAGCGGCGGTCGCCGAATACGATCAGGTAAGCCTAGTCAGTAACGACTGATGACGACAACTTCTTGTCAACTCCCAAACCTGTAGCTTACTGCGCAAGGGTGTAGATGGTTTGAAAGGTGGGAGCCTAGTCAGTTTCAACTGATGCCGATGGTTTGCCACTGGAGCATTACTCTTCTACAGACCGTTGTTGTCAAATCTTAAACTCCCAAATTTGTAGCTCAATGTGCACGGATGTAGATGATTTGGAAAGTGGGAGCCTAGTCAGTTCCGACTGATGCCGACGGTTCACCACGGGACCACTACTCTTCTACAAACCATGGTCGCCAAATTTTCTCATCTCAGACCTGTAGCCTGCTCCACGCGGGTGTAGATGGTTTGGAAAGTGGGAGCCTAATCAGCTCCGACAGATATCGACGGCTCGTCACAAAACCACTGCTCTTCTACAAACCATGGTCGCTGGATTTTCTCATCCCAAATCTGTAGCCTGCTCCATACGGGTGTAGATGGTTTGGAAAGTGGGAGCCTAGTCAGCTCCGACTGATGTCAACAGCTCGCCACTGCTCTTTTTTAGAACAGTGGTTGCCTAATCCGATTACAGCTCAAATAGTGTCTTCACACCCACATAGGCAGACATCCTGTTATCAGCAATGGCCACTTGATCCGATCCAAAAACTAATTCGATAAGCGCGGATGAATGCTACATGGGAGACCTGCCCAAGCTCACAAAACTTGACTCAGACCAATCAATCTTGTTCAACTATGGACAACAACACATGTGCTCGACTACAACAGTTCACTCATGCCAACGATTGCAATCGACAGTCAAATATATAACTGGAGCCTCCAACGACTTACCTCATTGATGAGTTGTGCAGCCTGGGTAGAGTAACCTGCTGCCAAAACATCCGCAGAATGTACACTATTGGACATAACCATGAGATAGCAACTCTGATACCTCACGAAAGTATAGGTCAGAATCACTTGCAACATAAACGGTCAAGCTCTCAACAACGGACAGACCATTCGGCTCCCTGCTAACTCAACATGACCAATGTAAAAAAAAATGACAAGGCAAAATGGAAAACATCCAACATGGGGACCGAATAGAACACGAGTACAAAGCGTATTAAAAAGAAACTTGTTTTATTAATAGTTGAAACAAAAGGTACAGATGTACAAAATTCACTCCTCATCAAGAGGAGGTACAATTACAGGAGAGCTAAGCTCAACATGAGAAAAAGTAGGAGTTGCGTCCGCGTGTGCCTCAGGTTGAGCGTCATGATCCGGATCGCCCTGTTCCTGTAATAAGAAAGGTCCTATCTGAATGTTCTTCTTTCATTAGCGCCAACAATTCTAACCTCCCATGCACGATCCTGCGAAATTGAAATGTACCTTGCGCCTTGATAATCCCTTCCTCGTGCGCCTTTACTTCAGCAAGCTCACGCTCCCGCATCACTAGCTTGTATTTCAGTGCATCATTCTGAGACTGCTCAGTAATCAGGCTACTTTTAACTGCGTTAAGTTCTTACTGCTCGTGAAGAAGCGGTCCCCAACTTTCCTTGCTTCACGAGCGTTGAATTCCACATCAACCTTTAACTGATGTCTCTTGACAACCCACTCAGATTCTTTCCTAGTATTATCCTCAGCAAGTGACTACAACTCAGAGTGCATCTTAGCCACAACTTCTAGATCATGGGAGACCAGGTTCAGCTTTTCCTTGTAGCTGTCCCTTGCGGACACCGTCTCTGCTAAATCAGACTCAAGGGCTTCCAAATGAACCCTCTAGGTTTCAGCATCAACGGTTGATTGTTCCAGCCTCCTCTCTTCAATCTCTTTTTTCAGCGATTTAATCTCAAAGAGTGTATTAGAATACGACTTATACATATTTGAGAAGACACGCTCCATGGTGTACACCCTCTCATGAACCGCCTTAACTTCTGTCCCAGCGACGACCACTTGGCTCAGATGCGGCATCCCCAACATAAGATGTTTCAGCCCCTTATTCATACGCTCTTCCAACGCATCCTCCTCGAGCTTCGGAGCACTGTTTGTTATCCATCTATAACATCTGCTTATATGCTTCCTCGAAGCATAATCAATGCAACCTCCCAATGCCAAGCCTGGTTGCTCATTTTCACTACGTCCGGTGCAAACAACTAATTTACGCGTCTGGATGAAGCTTTCCCGGATGCGGAATTACGCCAGTACCATCCTTTGCAGTTCATCCACCACACCTGGGCCCTCATCTATTTCCTTCCCTTTGTCACCAGCAGCCAATCTTTTGTTGCGAGCCAGTTCAGTATAATCCGAAGGGAGAAAATAAGGTGAATTGTCAATCATACCCTTCATTATCTCAATATACGGCCTAGAGCAAGATGGAGGGCAATGCAGACTGCAAGAAGGATGGTCCACGCTACAACGACCATTGATAGACGTTCCACCAACATGATGATTGACCTTCAGGACTACAAACAAATCTTTATCAAAACCTTCTAGCAAAACATGTCTGGATTGGTCAGCATTAGTAGAAGCTGCCACAGCAGCCGACATCAGCGTCTTATTCAAAGCTTCAGCCTACTTGGTACTCAGTTTCGATGCATCATCAACCCCTGCTAGCCGCAGGTGGTCCTTCTCAAAATCCGATGCTACAACCTTCACAGATAACCTCCGCCTCTGCGGACAGGCCATAATCACATTCTTCCCTCGACGGAGTGGACTGTTTGGAAGCAAACTCAACCCCAATGCAAGACCTCTTCAAGTCGATGAAGAAAGCAAGCGTCTCGAAAAGCCTTTCTATGTCTGACAGGCTAGGAGCCTTAACTTTAGAAGTCTTCCTCTTTTTTAAAGGAGCTCCACTTTCAGACTTAACCTTTGGCACTCTGAAATGAGTGGGAACCACATGCCAATGGGCACATAACCCACTTCGACTGAAATTGGAAGGAAAAATAACATCTTCCGCACTCATCCAAGGCATGTCACAAAATGCCTTCATAGCAGCTTCCTTCTCCAAGGAAAGAGGAGTAGTGGGGAACCTCCCTACAAAAAACACACGCAATGAATAACATACAATCAACACAACAGAATCAAAGGACGAATTTATACTTACAAAGTGGCCTTGACTCCCACTCAAGCAAACGACCATTGAACTCGAAATACTTCGAATCCGAAAGAGCTAGGAAACAAAAATTTTGCCGGAACTTGAAGTCATCCGATAGTTTCCCAAAGCAAGCCAACGATTTCATCTTACACACGACATGACCGTTTAGTCCAGGAGAACTTAGTAACTAAATCACCTTCGGAGTCACGCGGACACCAACGTCTTTTGCCCTAATAAATATAAGAAGAATAATCTTGTACCATTTGGTACCAACTGGGCATGAGGGATATCAAGGAGTTCCAGAAAGCCCTAGAACTCGTAGAAGAAGCCATGTAGAAGCATGTCGCGGTGCAAAATGAAGAATCCTTTAGGAGGGAACATTGGCGTCTGATCATCACTCAAGGTGTAGAGTAGCAGGTCTTCAGGGACCCCATATGTCTTCCAAATCTCAGCCAGGCTCGATTTGGAGGCCGACCTATCTTCAAAGAATTGAAAGCCCTTGGCAAAAAGCTCATCGTCAAGGTGATTTTGGCGAGCCATGAAAAAAGTGAATAAGGTTTAAATTAAAAGCTGAACAGAACGAAGTATCTAAAAATGAAGAAATGGTAGACTCAAAAAGTCTCAAAAAACAAGAAATGGAAGACTTAATCTCAGCAGAAAACGGATCTAAATAAAGATTGGTTTCTCGCATTTTCTCCACTGAACCGACGCACGCTTAATTAATGGGGTGCGCCGCTCAAGTAACGGTTCAGACTCAATCATCACGAGTGGCGTATCTTTTCGAGAAGTGACTTAGTGGACAGATACGATGGCCAACTAACTTGGGGGGACTAGTAGATGATACACCAAAATGTCATCACTTCTCCATCGTACGCGTGTCATGATGACCTCAAGGAATAACAGGCCCAAACACCAGTCTAACACTGATTCGGCGCAAGCGACATCTAGTCCACGTAGCGCAGTCCACTAGATGGACCCAAATAACTACAACTTGCTAAGCCCACACCTCTCAGCCATCCACAATTCTCGTAAGACCTATTTAGGCAAGTATCTCGGGGATCAGCTTCGAACGGGCAAGCAACCATCACCTTGTCTCCACCTAGGAAACAAATACCAGAGTATATGTCGTACATTAAAACTCCCATCTATGGACAACACTCCAATTAGAAATTATCTCCCGCGTATCTAGGAGCACAGGTTTAACAGGGAAACTTCCCTCCACATGACAACTCCTAATTAAAGAAGGATCTCCAAGAAGACCTCTTTCCCTAAACTACGCCACCGATGGCCTGGTCGAACCAGGACTTCAGCACTATAAATAAGACATGACGTTGGTGAACAAAGGTACGCTGCAGATTCCTTGTTTACAGCACTATGCCTTCCTCAGATCCCTGTTTGACTTTAGCATTTGAGTGCCACCGGCCACCACAACGGTGGTCCGTGACTCACGTGCGTTCCTTTTACAGGTCAGCAGGTCAAAGTCAAGCAGGGAACGAAAATTGACTACATCACCAACTAGCACTCTCTAGAAGGTGAGCAGTCACCTCATGTTTATTTGCAACACCATCTCTTATTCTGTAATATTGGGTTATGTAGTTTTCCCCTCGTGATAAGGTTCAACACTGCCCCACCCCGAATTGAGATGGGAAAATACATAAGTGCCCCAATGTGTTTAGCATATGACCCTATTTATTAAATCTATCCAACTTTGATATCTAAAAAAAAAATCCCCAGTTAATGAAATCGAAAAGAGAACACAAGATTAGTTTCCACCCCTCCCCCTTTCTTGAAAAGGTAACATATGAGCTAGATTTGTCATTTTGGAATCATTTTTTAAGGGAAGGGGGTGTTGTTGTGTGGGTCTTATTTATGGGTATTCTCAAACTCATCATTACCATTGGGGCAAAGTCTAATAACTTGTAAGAAAATTGTATATTCGTTTTTTCCTTTCCATGTAAAATTGAAATGTTTATGAGATCTAATCACTGAATTCATTTTTTTTAGCACAAACATAATTTGATGTGGTGACTTGGGAAACAACTCAAGTTTTCTCTTGTATGATAAATAAACACTTGTAAAGCAACTACTAGGGTGTACTTTATCGAATTTACATGTTTAGACTAATGATTGGATATTAAATAAAAATTTAAACATCTCACCTTGCTCTGTCTAGCTTCTTTGATCAATACAAAATTAGTGTTATTATTGTTGCAGTCGATTTTCTATTTCTGCTTTGACCCTGTTCCCGCTGACCTGCACAAGTAACGCGACCACCGTGGGGTGGTCGATGGCACTCCGATGCTAAAGTCAAACATGGATCTAAAGAAGGTGTAATGTTGTAACAAGGATTTTGTAGTGTACCTTAGCTTACCAACCTCATGTCTTATTTATATTGCAAGGAGTTTTGGTTTAACTAGGCCATCATAGGCATAGTTTAGGGAGGAGATCATCATTGATATCCCTCTCTAATTAAGAGTCGTGGTGCTGTAGAAGGGAAGTTCCATGTTAGCTCTGCACTCTTAGATATGCAGGAGATAGTTCCTAATCAAAAAATAATTCATAGAAGGGAGTTTCCCTGTGTGAAAGATACTCTGGTGTTTGTTTCCTAGCTGGAAACAAAAAGCAGTTGTAGTTGCCTGTCCAAAGCTGATCCTCAAGATACTTGTTTGAAGAAGACTTATGGGTATCATGGATAGCTATGAGACATGTGGGCCTAGCATGCTGTGAGAGTCCGGGTTCACTTGGCGGACTAAAGTTCAGCGAGCTTAGATCTGCTTGGGCTGGATCTATGTTTGGTCGATGCTTGAGCTTGTAGTTTCTCGAGATCATCATGACACATGTTCAGCTAAGGAGTGTGACCGTTTTTATGTAGCATCAGTTACTCCCCTCGAGTTAGTGGGTCATCACATCGGTTCGCTAAGTCATCTCTTGAAGGGATGCGATACTCATTATTATTGAGTCTGAATTGTTGCTTGAGCTATACACTGCATTAATTGGGCATGCGTCAGTTCGGCAGAAAAGAAGCGAGAACCTGTCCTCTATATAGGTCATCCGCAGTGTTGAGGCTGACCTTTCCGCTTCACTTGCTTTTGAAGATATTGTTCTGAAAGGTTTGTTCGTCTTCTTCATGGATCAAGAAAACCTTCTTGATGACGCTATTCTGGCCAAGGGCCTAGAGTTCTTTGAAGACAGACTGTTGTCCGAGCCTGGTCTCGCTGAAATTCATACAAGGTATGGAGTTCCTGAAGACTTGCCATTGTACCTTCTGACTGGCGACCAAACGCCAATGTTGCCTCCGGCCGACTTCATCTATTTGTATCAAGGGATGCTTCAAACTGGAGTGTGTTTCCCGATTCTGGATGTGATTTGGGAGTTCTTGGATTTCTTGGGGATTCCTCCAGCTCAGTTGAAACTTAATGGATACAAGGTCATTCTCATGATTCTGTTATGTGCTAAGGAGGCCGATGTTAGTGTGACTCCGTGGGTGATCAAGTTGCTGACCGGTCCTCGGTTGTAGAGCAATGTTGTTTGCATGATGAAGTTGCCGAGTTGCTTCAGTAAACTGCCTGATGATTTCAAGTTCTGCCAGAAGTACCGCTTCTTGGCTCTTGCGGATTCAAAGTATTTTCTGTACAAGGGTCGTTCGCTTGAGCGAAAGTTCAGGCCGCTTTGTAAGTTCAACTCCTTTCCAGTGACTTTGATGTGCTTAATAGCGGGATGAGTGATCATTGCTTGTGTTCTTTTGCAGGAAGGTTTCCCACTGATCCTTTTACCTTACAGGAGCAAACCACCATGGAGGCATTCCGCGTCATAGCAAAAAGGGAGGCGGTGGATATCATAAGAGTTTCCAATTTCGTTCATAGTGGGCTGTGGGACAACTGGCACGTCGCTCCGAATCTGTATTGAGAGTCACACATTAAGCTGGAAGAAGGAGTTCCTTCTAGGAAGAGGAAGGCTGCCAGGGCCAAGACTCTAGTTCTGTTTTATGCGGAGGATCCATCTGCAACGCTTGCTTCCTTTGTGAGGAAGAAGCCTCACGTTAGGTCCGAGCCGTCTTCGGCAAGTCTTGCTCGATTGAAAGAGAAGCGCGAGTCTACTAGGCCTGTTGAGGCGGAGACTAATGTTCTTGGCTTGGAGAAATATTATCTGCGGTTGGTCGGAGTTGCTAATAGGTCGAATCTTAGTGACGCGTAAGTTGAGGCTCTAAACGACTGTCTCGGTGCGGGTTGCAATGGGGCTTCTGTTGGCGCTGATTCACGTGGGGCCACCCCTGTAGAGGATTTCGTATCTGATTCGCCCGAAGTGGTGGAATCAGAACACCCCACTGTTGACTCGCTTGAAAGTGGCCATGGTACCAGCCGTGTCTCCTGTAGTTAGCATTGCTTAGCGTCTCGTTCTAGGCCATAACTAGAACTATTGGAAGGTCATTTGGATACATCTGTCCCTCCTCTGCCTCCGGATCCTGTTGGGTTGTCTCGCAATAAAGGGTCAACCGTTCTTGACAAGGGAAAAGCCACGGAAGAGAGTTTGAGGATGGTGGCAACCATGAAAGGCGGTGCTGGAATAGTTCCTAATCAGGGGAAACTTCATCTTGATGCACAGATAAGTTTGTTCGCACTGGACTTGGTAAAGATGAGCTCGCATGTCTGGCACCAAGAGGTGGACATTGAGTAAGCTTTGAGGAAGCATATAAGCAGACATTACAACTGGCTGATGGACCACGCTCCGAAACCCGATAAGGATATGTTGGAAGAGCGTGTGGACAAAGGTTTGAAGTATCTTATGCTTGGTATGTCTCATATGAGCCACGCGGCTGTTGCTGGAATGGAAGTAGAGGCGGCTCGCGAGAGAGTATATATCTTGGAGCATGTCTTCTCGCACGTGTAGACGCTGTATTCTGATGCGCTCCATGAAATTGAGCGGCTTAAGAAGCAGGCCAAAGAGGTGCAGTCAGATCAATCAATTGCGACTACTGAGGCTCAGAGAGCTCGTTTGGAGGACCTTGAGCGTAATATGACCAAGGCGGTGTCTGAGAGGGACGAACTTAAGCAGAAGTTGAGCCAGCTTCTCCTAGAGGTCAAGGTTGCGTAGGAAGCCGCGGCTAAGGCGCATTCTGAGTTGCAGTCCTTTGTTGAGGAAAGTGTTTCGAAGGGAGCTAACTGAGCTAGTAAGAAGCAATAGTTGGAATCTGATGTGGAGTTCTATGCTCGAGAAACGATGAATGCCGATGACCAACTCGAACTGGGATGGCATGAACTCAGTATTGTGAAGAGAGTTGGCCACAGAGCAGTCTTAGGTCAACGCGCTAATTGGTAAGTTGGAGCTACTGGAGCGTGACCTTATTGATGCAAAGGTGCGAGAAGATGAGTTTCTCCAGGAACAAGGCAAATGTGAGTTCCGTTGGGTTGTTCATGGCCGGTTGGAGCTGTTGGCGCTGATGAAGGAGGAGTATCCGGAGTGGGATCTTAGCCGTTACAAGAAGATGTCATATTTGGACTTCTATGTTACCTCTGAGTCATCAGGCGAGGAGGACAGTTCGATCCCTAGCGTCCAGGTTGAAGCACGTACAGATGCAACTTCTGCCCCTGTTCCCCTTAGGCTTATCTCTTCCATTTCTGCACCTTCTCCTAATTAGGAGCAAACTTTGTGTGTTTGTACACTTTTTGTCTTGGCGATTAATGAAAACAACATTTTTCGTTTCATACTTTGCGTCTCTATTGTATGTTTTTCATTTCGCCTTGTCGTCTTACTTTGACATAGGTTGGTTGAATCAATAGGACGTTGTCTGGTCTGTCTGCGGCAGAGAGCTTGATCGCTTTGTATTGTGAATGACTCTGGGTCATTGATGTGTAGTTATGTCCGATAGCGAGCATGTTGTGAACAATTTAACTGGGGGTTGAGCATGTTGTGTCCTATCTCTTAAGTAAGCTACTTGTGTTTTTTCCTGTTTGTCTGACTGTCGGCTGTAGCTATTGTCGTGGGCAAGCTGTGTTGGCCGAAAATACATATCAGAGTGTTCACACTGAGTCAGGTGCCGTAAGCTCGGGTTGGCGTCCTAATTAGCTTTCATCAGGGCACCGGTTGAACTATCCTTGTATCAGCACGAGTGCCCTTTTTCTAATGTTAGAATTTCAATCCGTTTGAGCGTGAAGACGCTGACTCAGCTAAGCTCACATTTGTGTCCGCAGTCCTGAGGGAGAGCGGAGGTCGTGTGGAGAGCTATTTGAGATTCTCACCTTCCAAATCATTTATGACTGAGTAGAGCGGTTGATAGATTCAGGGAGTAAGGGTTTGGCTACCAGGCTGAAAAACTGTGGTCCCGTGTCAAGCCGTCGGAATCAGTTTGGGAATAACTAGGCTTCCACCTTCCAAATTATTTAGGACTGAGCAAAGCGGTCAACAAATTCAAGGAGTGAATGTTTGGCAACTAGGCTGAAGAGCAGTCGTCCCGTGGCAAGCCGTCGAAATCAATTCGGGACTGACTAGGCTTTCACCTTTTGAATCGTCGACACCCTCCTCTGGCGGTGGGGGCTACGTGTTTTAGAGGGCATTAGCAGCCACACTGAAGTGCAGTGGTCCCGTGGAGAGCCATCGGAATCAGTTCCGTACTGACTAGGCTCCCACCATCCAAATTATCGACACTTGAGTGCACCAAGCTACAAATTTGGGAGAGTATGACGGCCATGCTAAAAAGCAGTGGCCCCATGGCAAATCGTCAGAATTAGGTCGTGGCTGAATGGGTTACCACCTTCTAGACTATCTACACCCTCGCAGTGCGGACTACAAGTATAGGTTTGGTGATTTGGTGGCCACGCTAAAAAGCAATAGTCCCGTGGCGAGCCATCGGAATCAGTTCGAGACTGACTAGGCTCCCACCTTCTGGACTACTACACCCTCGTTGTGGGGGCTACAAGTCCAGGTTTTGATCAGAAGCTTTCGTTGCTGGTCGTCACCAACTAAGCTTACCTGATTAGGTTCGGCGAACACTTACCACGAATGGGGCAGTGATCCCTGGCGAGTCATCTTCACCAGGCGTGGCGACGCTGATTAGACTCCCACTTCCTTAACCGTCGATGCCTGTGCTAAGAAGACTAGGTGTCGGGGTGAACTAGAAGCTATCGTCATCAATGTTGGCTAACTAAGCTTACTCGATTTGACCAGAGGTTCTGCCTGCTGAGGGGCATGCGAACCTAATGGTCCAGGGTGTGACGAAGTTACCTTAACTCGGCGAGTGGTCAAGTCCGTACGTCAAAGTTGACTACGATCCTCGAGTACAAGCCAAGCATGCGACAGGGTGATGTTCGGATAACAAGCTGAACCCATGGGCTCGCAGAGGAAAGGCTAGGGTTTCCTGCGTGGTGCGTTACGTGTACGACGTAGATCGCGTGGTGACACGTGTATGGTGTAGGATGTGTGATGTTTGAGTATATCGGTTACTCCCCCTCAATTGATGGGGTTGCGTGCTGTGCCATTAATTAATTGGCGTGATCTGCGCAGTTTCCTTGGGAATCGTCGTCTTCCATTTTCCCATACGACATTCAATGCTTAACATTTAATGATGGAGTGCCCATTTGGTCAACCATTATGTCCATATAATGGTGTTCTCCAATCGTTGTATGCACCATCTTTTGCTAAGTTTATTTCTTGTAATGTCTGGAGAAGATGCTTTGGGTTTTCCAAAGGCTGAGGAAAATGCTTTGGGTTTTCCAAAAGCTGAAGTTGGATCTCCATCATTGGAGTTTTCAAAAGTTCTAATGTTTACCTCGACCAGGCAAGGTGTTCGTTGCCGTTATGCGTGGTCACCTGTTGTGGGTGGGCACGTAGTTATTCCGCTGAGGTTTCACAATTTCTTCTTACATCATGAAGAAGTAGTGATGGTACTTTCCCAAGGGAAGGGTTTGTCTTTTATGTGCAGGTGTCTTATCGTTGTTCCGAGATGTTTGATCTCAGAGATAACATTTGCGTCCCACTTTGTGATGGTTGCCTCCACTGCTTCTTGATTAACACTGTCTCCTCCCTTGTACTGGAAGTCGGGATCCGAGTTGAAGGTGGATTCGGGTATGGCCTGTTGGAGTGGGCCTTTGATTCCCAAATATTCCATTACCTTATGCATGGGAAGGTGTGTGCATTTCGAGTTTATCTGATACTTGTCCCAAGTTCGCAAAGTGTGAGAATTGGGTCTGAGTCGTCGCAGGTACTTATGGTTGTTGATTTTGTATCCCCGCATACCATATTTGAAGGCAGCGTTCCGTGGAGCGTCCCTTCGCTTGTAGGTAGCTCGCCCTGGACTGTTTGTGTCACTTACGAGGCCAGATAGTCTGAGCAAGTCCTCACTCCATGCTGATCAGATGCCAGAGTATGTAGTCTTTTGTATCCGCCTCAGCGCGTTCATAGTATGTAGCCTTTTGTATCCGCCTCAAGGTGTTTGTTGTTACATCTTTCCAATAATTAATAGAGTTTGTTTTTGAAATTCTTGTTTTATTTCTTAAATGATTGCGAATCACATAAGTCTCTTAAGAACTCTAAACTCAATATTGACTAAGGAAAGGGAAACAAACAACTTATAGCAAACTAACTGTTGATGGAGATAAATTGATCTTGGTCTCGAAGCGAATTCAGATAGCTTTCGCGGATCGTTTAGCAACTGTCAAGGTGTTACATAGGAGGTTACTGAAGGGCAAACCTTGCGAGGGGGGGGGCGGATTTTCGCACTGACGAAATGTCGGGGGGATGTGTTCCCGCTTGCCATTGCCGTTGCGAGTCACTGGGCTGGAGATTTGATTGCTCCTGTACCTCTCGAAAATGGTGTCCCTTCCTTCTTTTGGGCTTGCACTGGGTCAGGCTGCTCTGCATGATGTAGTTGGATCTAGGAGCACTCTATTTGTTTTAGTGCAGTGTAGTGGCAGCCTCGTGTCGTAGGTTGGTCTCCACATATTGTCCCATCTGAGTTGTCAACAATATACTTAACACACTGGTGAAGGGTGGAGACCACTGCTTCCAATTGGTGTAGCCATGATCTTCCCAGAATGAGGTTGTAGGACGACAGTGCGTCTACCACCATGAAGTCCAGAAATAGGACCTTCTTCAGTCGCTGTTCTCCAACTACCGTGGCTAATCTTATCTTTTCGATGGGAAAACATTTCTCCCCGCTGAATTCGATCAGCGGGTGCTCTAATGGCACTAGGTTTTCCTCCTTGAGGTCCATGTTGCGGAAAGCGTTGTAGAACAAAATGTTGAGCGAGCTTCTTGTGTCAATGAGAGCTCTTTTCGCTTCCTACTTTGCGATGGAAATGGAGATGACCAAGGCATCGTTGTGCGGTGCTCGAACTTCATCGAGGTTCTTGTTTGTGAAAGTTAAAGTTGGAATGGGGTTCTGAATTTTCGAATAGCAAACGCGCTTGTCTTCATCCGCGGGTTGTGTTCGAATATTCAACAGAGTTCGCTTGCGGAACCTGTGCGATTGGTATTCATTCGGTCCGACTCCATGAAGGACGTATATTATCCCAGGAATCTCCTTCTCTACCTCTTTGACTGACTCCCCCTGTCCCTGGTCTATTCTGGTTGTTTCTCAGACTTCATAAAGTCTTTCAATTTGACCTTGTGGATCCAGTGCTCTACTTATACCTCAGACTTTTGCAGTCATTGGTGTTGTGGTTGCCTTCCTTGTGGTACGCACAGTACTTGCCGTTGTCCCTTCTGGAAGGGTCTTCGGGGGCCACTTCAATTCCTCCCAACTTTTCATGGAGTTGAGTACATCCGATAGACTAGCATTTAGGGGTGTCACGGCTCTGGATCCAACGTAGTTGGATGACTTCTCTGACCTGGGACGATCAGGATCTAGTCTGTTGTAAGTGTGCTTCCTCTTGCTCTGCTCATCATCCTCGTGTCTATTTTCCTCATTCTTGTCCTTAGAAGCTGAGGGCTTCCTGTTGCCTTCAGTCTCCCTCTTAGCGGTCCTTGACTCCTCCAGGGTGATGTGTCCTTGGACGCACTTGAGGAGTTTTGCCATGTCCAGAGGGGGCTCCAAGGCGAGGTCCTCGAAAAGCTTTCCCTCTTTGAGGCCCGCAATGAATGTCGTCCAAGCTGTATCATCGTTGTACCCGACGATGAGGGTCAGCTCGTTGTTGAAGCATGTGACGTACTCTCGGAGCGTCTTGCCGGACCTGTACCTTAGAGAGAGTATGTAGTGCGGCCCTTTTCTTAAATGCTGGCTTCCGACGAAGTGTGTCAAGAATTCGTTGATTGACTTCAGAGGAAGGATGTGGAACCACGTCAATGCAGGGCCTTGAAGACTAGAGGGAAAGGTTCTGCACATGACATATTCAGATCCTTCCTTGAGCGCCATTATGTGCTGGTAATGGCGTAGATAATCGAAAGGATCGGTGGTTTTGTCATAGGAATCGAGCTTCGGGAGAGTGAAATTTATCGGAAGTGCTTCACTCATGATCCAGTCCACAAAGGGTGGGACGGAGAGGCGATATAGTACGTCCAGATCGTGCGCTTCTCTGCAAAGAGGGTTCCCGAGACCGAGCCTCTCTGTCCCAGTGACTGGATCATCGTTAGCCGCACAGCCTCCCTTAGTACAATAGGAACTAGAGCCTGGCTCTCCTGCGCTTGCTCCCTATCGTCCACTAGAGGTGGAGGTCTGTGTTGTTCCTAGTCTAGATCAGCAGCAGGTGGATTTTGTCGTGTGAGTGTCTCCACCGCCTTGATAACTTCCTGTATTTGGGATCCTAGCACCTCGATTTTTTGATCTGCTGTTGGTGCAAGGGCATGAGTAGGCTGCCCGTGCATGACAAGAATTGGTATAGGGACATCCAAAGAGTTGGACGTGTCCCCTGGTTCGTTGTTGCATTACCTAGTAGTCACCATTTCTCTGGGATTTGATAGGAGACCACTCTTAGTGTAAAGTTAAGAACTATGTCATCCCCACGGATGGCGCCAAGCTGATGTAGTTGATCTTCGCTCCCTACTTTGACCCTGTTCTTGCTGACCTGCACAAGTAACGAACATGAGCCACAGACCACCGTGGGGTGGCTGATGACACTCCAATGCTAAAGTCAGACAGGGATCTGAGAAAGGTGTAATGTTGTAACAAAGATTTTGTAGCGTACCTGGTTTATAGTGCAAGGAGTCCTGGTTTAACCAGACCATCATAGGTGTAGTTTAAGGAGGAAATCTTCTCGGAGATCCATTTCTAATTAAGAGTCGTGTTGTAGATGGGAAGTTCCCTGTTAGCTCTGCACTCCTAGATACGTGGGAGATAGTTCCCAATCCAATAGAAATCCGTAGAAGGGAGTTTCCTTGTGTGGAAGATACTCTGGTGTTTGCTTCCTAGTTGAAAGAAAATAGCAGTTGTGTTGCCCGTCCGAAGCTGATCCTCGAGATACTTTCCTGAAGAGGACTTATGGGTATCGTGGATAGCTGTGAGACGTGTGGGCCTAGCATGCTATGAGAGTCCAAGTCTGCTTGGCAGACTGAAGTTGAGTGGGCTTAGTTGGATCTGTGTTGGGCCGATGCTTGAGCTCATAGCTCTTCGAGATCATCATGACACGTGTTCGGCTAAGGAATGTGACATTTTTTATGTATAATCAATTACTAATATATTCTTAAGTAAGCAACTTATATTATAGAAGAACTCTTGAAACGATTCTTAAAACTTTAGATTATGAGCCGTATTTATAGTTTTTTCTAAACAGGTGCGAGATTCAACAATTTATGCATCGTGTTTCTTCAATTGTATCGTCGTGCTTCTTTAACCTTACCCCACATTCACTCTTATCGTGCTTATTCAATTCTATCTACATCATCATGTTTTTAAATCTAATCCACATTTGATCTAATTTGTTTTATTATGCTTATTCGATCCTATCCACAACCAATCTTATATGCATTGTCGTGCTTCTTCAATCTCATCTACAATTGATCTCATCCACTTTTGATCTTATCCACATAGATGTCATACTGATTTGTTCCTATACGCAGTTGATCTTATTCGCATTCATTGTCATATGTAATGGATCGTGTGAGAAATATTGATATCCGTTGTCGTCCTTATACGCAATGTCGTGCTTCTTTTATCTTATTTACAATTGATCATATCCATAATTGATCTTATCCACATTTGATCTTATCTATAATTGATCCTATCCACAATTGATTTTATCTGCATTCTTACCATAAATGTTACATCTAGAGAGATTTCTTTTCGTAGGTAACCAAATCATGAGTCATGTTCAAGAAGATTGAATCCTATAAATTATCCCTATGGTCTTTCTTGACCCTTCCTAGTACTTGTGAGTTGAGAAATATAATTCTCATAAATATATTATAAGATGGATATTCATAGAGGTATCAAGGCAATTTTGGTGGTGGTTTTCATAATGATAGGGATACATGGTTTAACTTCAACCGCAAACCCACTTTCACAATGTTTTCCAAAGTGTTTCGCTCAATGCGTGTTGGAGAACCCATTTCTGACCTATGCCCAATGTGTCGTTAAATGTGAAACTGAGTGCTCTCATGGGAAATCTGAATTTGCCTTTCATTCGGATAAAACTAACTACTACTGCCAATTGGGTTGTTCATCTTTTAAATGCACTACTTCCAACAACCTTGAAAACCACCGTATTTTCGCCTCCGAATCCTTTTATTATTATAGCTTTTTTATTTTTTTGGCCTTTTATACACATTCACTCAAATGATGATTATATTTTTTATTTTGGTGGATGCAGGTGCCAAGGAACTAGAAGATTGTGTAGATTCATGTTCCAGGACATGTGCGGATTAATTATTATTAGTTATTTGAGTTGTATGTTAATTAGTTGTATGAAATAATGAATCTCAAATATTTTAAGTGTTCTCATGCTATTGCATATCTGACCTAGGACACAACACATTTAAGTCACAACCTTAGATTGCACAATGATAAAGAATTCGGAAAAAGGTGTCATCGTTTTACATGCATATGAGTTCATAAAAATAATAAAAAAATAAAAAATAAAAATAAAATAGAAGCTCAAACGTCTTTGAGATGAAATATGTCTAAATTTATACTAGTATTTTTTTAAGTACTTAGAAGTTAACTTCTAATAGTTAAAAGTTCTGAATAAGCTTCTAATAACTTTTGAATATGCTATTGATTAGAAGTAGAAAAATTAGAAGATATTTATTTTTAGGTGCATACTTGAAGTTGTTTTACATTTTTGCTTACCACAATAACTCTCAGCGTCTACTACAAATCACCAATATTAATCCCCTTTTCCACATATTTTCCTCATCTAAACACCATTGAGACCCCTTCCACCACCACCAGAAACCACCTTATATCATTCTCCCTTACCTCACGCAATCTCCAACTTAGAGAAAGAGAACAATCACCAACTTAGAAAAAGAGAAAGAGAAAGGGAAAGAGGAGGAAGAAGAGGAAAATGAGGGAAGAGTGGTGGTGGCGGTATAGCTCCAGTGATAAAGATGAGACGGAAAAGAGGGGATGGTCGATGGAGGAGAGGCATGCAGTGGTAATTACGAATTTATTATGTGGTTATTATTGAAATGAATTTTCATTTAGCACTTAATGTTTAATGAACAACACCCCTATGGTGCTTACTTCAATAAGAATTTCAACTTCTAATTATAACTAAAAATAAACACCATTTTTAGAGTGTCTCATTTTTATTAAAACTTTTGAGTCTATTTAAAACAAAAAAAACCTTATGTTTAATACCGTACGAATCTCTAGGCATGTAACCCAAACTCCTCATATTTATTCGTGTTTCGTACCCATATCTTTCCATTGCCCATAAATAAACCATGAAATTTTGTCAGATATCCAACCCACCTAAGTAGATCTCATCCATTGAAATATATGAAACTTGAATAGATATCAATAGATTTACATATTACAACTTATTTTCTTCATTTTTTTCACAAGTTTCAACTATGTGATGTGCATATAAAAGTCCTTTTAACTAGGGCATTAGAACTCATAGTCAGATTTCTATATCATTATCTTAAATAAGTTATGTCTTGTTTGTTTTGTTGATTTTTTATTTATTTATTTCAAGTTTGAAGTACATTTAGTTAAGTGAGGCACACAATTCAAATTGTATGCTTTGACAATTAAATAGGAGTTGAGTGAAAAGGAAATATTTCCCTAGTTTGAAAATAAAAAAGGAAACGTCTAAACTTTCTTTGTATATTTGTTTTGGTAGCCTATCACTGTAGTTCTGCATTGATTGTAAAGAATTACTGTATTAGTATCTTACAATGGTCCCGGACTCACCAGTCCATAAGCCAGACTGCTATAGTCCTAAATAAAATTTGGTTTCGGATCATTATGAGAAACATGCTTTTTTGAGTTGTTTTGACCATAATAAGGTTATCAACAATTAGGGTGTCAACGCGTTCTATTTGTGTGGATATTCAATACTTTTTCTAAATGTGTAATAGTATTTTTCATTTGTAAGGGCTAATTTATAATTTATAGATAATTAAAGGGTTACAAATAAATTATGTTAGGGGCTTAGGTGTAATTAATGAATATTGAGAGGGGTTGAGTTTGATTATAAATAATCTGAATTTAGGAAGGCAAAAGTGTAAAAAAAAATGTAATAGTATTTTTTCAATTAAAATACACAAATACTTCGGAAACTATTCACTAATCTTTGGTTTTATATGTAATTATTAAGATTATAGGAAGGCAAAATTGGAAAGTAAAGTTAGAGTTAAGACATACTTTTTACTATTAATTTGGGGAAGAGGAGTTATAGTAGTAGAGATTTCCTCACTAACATACTTCACATTTTAGAAGATTCTTATTGTGGATGGTTATGGATGATAGTTATGTTTATTGAACTATTTTAGCCAGTGTTCTAAAAATCGGCCTAGGCGCTAGAAGGTAGAAAACCGCCCAGATTAATGGCTGGGCGGGGTATGGGCGGCTTAGGCGGTCTGGGCAATTTTTTTAATTTTTTAATAAGGCTGATTGTGTTCTTATCTTATTTTTATTTCCTCTTTTTTAAAAATAAACTATTTAATTATTTTTTATTCAGTATATGTCTAATTGTAGCAAATGATGATTACTTAATGGAATTCTCAAAGGATCTGTCGGTACCAATTTTACTATTGTAAATTTTATCAAACATGACTGAGGTTATTCATGCAATTTGAAGAAAAATAAAAGAGTAGGTTTGGATATTTGTCCACAAATTCAATTTTATATAAAGTACACATCATGACCAACTTCAGTCATTTGAGTTTTAATAAATTTTGTTCATGATTGTTAATTTTTCATGTTTTTAAATTTTGCATATATATCTTGGCATTAAATTGGATGTAATTGATAAGGTACTATGCTTAATTTTTGTAAATTATTAAAGTTATAACACAAAACCTAAGACCGCCTAGGCCCCTGGGCGCTAGGCACCTGCTCGCCGCCCGCCCAGCGCCTAGCACTTTTTAGAACACTGATTTTAGCTTATGTTATTGTAAATGGGTAAGCGTGAGAAATTCATTGTAGGTGTTTGTTGAAACGGCGAAGACCAGTAGCACATCCAATTGTAGAGTTCGGAGGAGGGTATATAGTGGAAAAATGTGTGGTCTATTGAGAGCTGACAGTTGCGACACCGTTTAGATTGGTAAGGGTGAAAATTAGTAAGTGTGGAGTTGCAGCCCTAGCTTTAAGATTGTAATGGGTTATGATTATAACGGATGGTATCACATATCAATGGTTGATTCCTCTCTAGTTCGAGCTAATAGAGACAAATTTTTCCCTAAGGTAGACAAATCATAATACTAGGGGTGGGCATCCCATCTCGCGATCTCGTTCCCGTCCGTCTCGTCCCGATTTTTTCGGGTCTTAATGGGATTGAATAATTTCATCCCGATCCCGTCCCGTCCCGATCTAGAATGGGATGGGATGGGATGAAGATTTTCAATCCCGCCAATCCCGTCCCGAGCTAATATTTATTATTAATATTTTTATTTATTTATTTTAAAATTGCAATATTAGTGTAATTGAAGAAAAATGAATTTAGTTGAAATCACTGTAATTGATATTAGTCTATATCTGCAACTACTTGATATTGGTTTATTTCTAGAATTTTAAATTAATTATTTAATTGCAAACTCTTTAAAACTCAAAATGGGATTGCTAACTACATTTGAGAGTTTTATTTCGTGTCAAGACAATGAATTTAATGACTATTTTTTTTTTAAAACAATAATGAAACATTCTTCTTAGCACCAAAATCTACTCATCCTTTTGTTCACTATTCGAAATAGTAGAGCAGGTCCACCATTACCATTATACTGTCCACCTCTTAGTCATCCAAAATTCTGTAGAAATCTTAATTACAGGGTGAATTTCAGCTATCATTTATAGTAGTTTATTATGATGTTGCATACTCAATTTAAGGCTATCATTTATGTATAGTTCTACGAATTGCCTTTGTCTTTTTTCAACTAAGAAAATTGGGTCTTGTGTAAGCAGAAATTTGTAAAAAAAAATGAGAGCACGCTGATCACGTTTGGGATGGGACGAGGTCGGAATGAGATTTTTCCCATCCCGTCCCATCTCGATCCCGTATGAACGGGATGGGTCTATCTCGTCCCATCCAATCCCATCCCGTGCCCACCCCTACATAATAATACCCTTCTCTTTGAGGGGGATGAGCCTAGTCCAATAAGAAGAGGCGGCTACACCAGGGATGTGTCCCACACATTTAGTTAGTCATCCAAGTGAAAATCTTTAGTGTGAAATCTTACTCTTCTAACTTTGATACTTGTTTTAGATCAAATAGTTAAGAATGTGATGGATGATGTCACGGGTCACTTCAATTATCATTGACAACTTCGTTTGAGCAAAAATCCCAACACCCTATGAGCGTCACAAAGCGGGGATAGTTAATTATACTTGATGATGTAGGTAAACATGAATGTACAATTAAGTAGGGGTGGGCATCCCATCTCGAGATCCATGTCCCGTTCAAATTTTTTTCGGGTTTTATTGGGATTGATCAATCTCATCCCGGTCTTGTCTCTTCCCGATCTAGAGTGGGACGAGATCGGAATTGAGATTTTCAATCCCGCTCATCCCGAATTGATTTTTTTAAATATTTATTATTAATAATTTTAAAATTATTCATGAAAATAATAACGCATGTATTCTATTCTAGATAAAACACAAGTTGTGTACCGAATAATGTTCATTCACAAAAACCTCAATTTACTAAATCTTTTTTTTTTTTTTTAAAGTTCGCATACTAAAAATGCATAGTAAAGCGTATTCATATAATAATCATATGTATCTATCATTTCATATAAGTACCAGTAAAGCTAATATAGTTATTTGCATTTGAAAACAAAAAATAACATCAATGTAAAATAAACATGTATTATTTCTTGCCGATCCCATTTGGGATGGGACGAGGTCGGGATGAGGTCTATCCCGTCTAGATCCCAAACGAATGGGATGAGATAGGAATGAGGTCTATCCCGTCCCACGCAATTAAGGTGCGTGTGTGCGCATGGGGGGAGGGCACATGCATACTCATGCTTATGGACACCCTTATGCCTTTGTGGTAATATTTACTAGCATAATGCTTTTTGTGAAGGTGGTATTGGTTTGACTCGTGCCCAAAATCCATTCCTATTAGTAGCATGTTCTAATATTCCCAAGAAAAAAGGAAAAAAAAAAAGCTCAATTGTTATAACTATGTGATATCTATGATGATACATCAAAATAGACTGATCATCACGGTTGTACATGTGGCAGTGAACATCCATCACGAGGATATAGTGTCCAGTCTATTGGGCCAGCTCATAAAACCCAAGATGAATAAAGCCAATCAAAGAGGCCCAGACAAGGCCCACCAATGAGAAAACATAAACAAAGTCTGAATCTAGGCTTGAACGAATCAGAGCTCGAATCCAGCCCCGACACAAGTTCTCTCATAAAGAAGATGAACGTTGCACCAAAAAGAGTCGTGAAGGGAGTTACACCACCGCGGACGCATCTCTATTAAAGAGGAGACTGTTATGAGAAACATCTTTTTTCATTGTGGCTCACATGCTTAAGTGACGCAGAGAATTAACTGCGACCATTATAAAAGTTAAAGAGAACATTCGACACAGGTATGTAACTTTAACTAGTTCCTTCTTCAAACAGAGTTGCTGACTTAAGCATCGGAGTGCCTTTGACAACCAAAAAGGTGGTCCATGGAAGTCTAAGATCTGTTTTGTTGGTCAAACGCACAGGAGGACGATTTTTGGATGCATCAGTTTGGCGCTGTCTGTGGGAAACGACGAGTTTCCTTTCTAAAAACAAGATCCACAGTGATAAAGCTCACACAATCTGATAGAAGATCAACAAGCTGTTAGAACAGATGACACACTCTACAGATCTTTAACCCAGTGATGTTCGCGACAACTCTATTTGCAACGATGCATCACTAACAGCTCACGAACAAGAAGCACCCTGGATCATCAGACTGATGGCGCTCGAGAATCCGGATCCATCGTACGCAATAGCCCAAACAACTCAAACATCTGGCGTCGATGCCACAGATCCTTAGGTAGACCTGCTCATGGCCCAGATGAACTACATGACAAAGATGCTAAAAATAATCACCCAAGAGCGCATCAAGCAAGTTGACCAGGGCACCGCCCCAGCAAAACTCCACCAACCGAACTTAAGGAACTTACAAAGTCCTAGCAGAACCCCAACAGAGAAACTTCGAAAGCAACGAACTCTCCCAAGGCAAGACTCCACAATGTAATGGAACGCTTACCGAAATCTCATAGTCAGAATAGGAGCCACAGATCCCAACGTACTATACGAATTAGCCAAACCGCCATTCACCAACGCCCTCATGAGGACTGCCATGCCGAAAAAGTTCACTTCGCCAAAATTTGAAGTATATGATGGTACTACTGACCCAACTGATCACCTGAGACACTTCCAACACATGATGGCCTTGAAGGAAACCATGGAGTCGATTTTATGCAGAACATTTTAGTTCAACCTCACTTCCATAGCGATGAGTTGGTTCAACAACCTACCACCGAGGTCGATAGACTCTTTCTAAGCATTAGCCACTGTCTTTATCACCAAATTCATCGGGAGCCAACGGATGAGGAAAAAAATACACTACCTCCTGCATGTCAAACAGAACCCCGAAAAGAAAATATAGGAATATGTCACTTGCTTTACCAATGAATTGACAATGATCAATGGATGTAGTGACGACACAGCCGCTGCAACCTTTATTGCCGGACTAAAGAGATTCCCCTTCTTTGATGCCCTTAACCTGGAGCCTCCAAAAGACATGGCGGTCCTGCTTAAAACAACATAAAAACACATCTCCCTTGAAGAAATGAAAGCTACTAGGAGGAAAAATGAATAGGAAAGAGAAAACCATTCAAGGAAATGGGAAATGAAAGAAGAAATAAGGCAAGACGATGGACCACGGGAAGATAGCAATCATTCAAAGAAACATCGAAACGACGGAATAACCAAGTCCAACCAGCTGGAATCCAGGAAGTCACAATCCGCACGACCCAATCACGAGCAGATAACCAGCGTAATGAAAAAGGAATACAAACCATACATTGCCCTAAAGACAAGTCGGACCAACATCCTGAAGTACATGACGAATTGGGAGAACATCAACTAGCCACCCAGAATTAGAGGAGATTCAGAAAGAAGAGACAAAAACAGATATTGCTCATTTTACAAGGATTACGAACATGATATCGAAGACTGCTACA
Source organism: Berberis vulgaris (assembly GCA_963556465.1). Classification (NCBI taxonomy): domain Eukaryota; kingdom Viridiplantae; phylum Streptophyta; class Magnoliopsida; order Ranunculales; family Berberidaceae; genus Berberis; species Berberis vulgaris. The sequence goes on along the minus strand of OY747128.1, from coordinate 43,947,083 downwards.
AGCAAAAAGAGGAAATCGAGCATTGGGTCCAAAGAGGACAACTCGATGAATTCATTGGAATGCCAGACAAACAACTCAAAAGAAAATAAAAGGCAAATACCATTGCCACATAATCAAAAGAACAATCCAGAGAACTGATATACGTTCTACACTACATCTACACAACAACAAACGTCTCCCACTCGAACATACCTATATCGAAGCGAAAAGATTAACACCCTGAAGACAGTTGCACTGACCGACTCGGGGACTCTAACAGCGGATACAAATTCAATCCGAATTACCAACAAAAGAATTAGCGACGACGAACTCCATCAAGCCTCAGTGAGTGATGCCAAGCGAGGAGCAATAACAGGCCAAGCAAAGGAGGTCATAAATTAAAAAAAAAAACAGCAAAGGCGCGAAACCTCAACGCGAAGATAGGCATCAACCACGCGATGATTAAAAAGAAATCAATCCACAATGTAGTGTAACTGCTCCAGAAAAAAGCCGTTAGAAATGGTCAGGAATCCAAACAGGAAAATAAATAAAATTTCAAATTTAGAATCATCATCCCACAAAGGAGAACAACTTCAAAATGAAACCATGCAAAACAATCAGCATATAAAGCTAAAAGGAATCATGATGCAAATTAGATACATATAATAAACTTCTAGTCTAATCAACCAACGAAGTAAGAATTGGATGATCGATTCAAGTAAGTAAAATCGACTTCAGGTCGACTAGAGCGTCGAACCAATGAAGTCAAAGTGGACGAACTAGTCAACTTAACACATAAACTTTGAGTCGACTGAGATGTCGAGTTAATGAAGTAAAAGTTGGACGAAAGAGTCAACTAAGTAAAAACGACTTCGGATCGTCTAGAGCGTCAAACCAACGAAGTCAAAGTGGACAAAAGAGTCAACTTAACACAAAAACTTCAAGTCGGCTGAGATGTCTAGTTAACGAAGTAAAAGTTGGACGAACGAGTTAACTTAACACAAAATCTTCGATTCGACTAAGACGTCAAGTTAACGAAGTAAAAGTTTGACGAACGAGTCAACTTAACACAAAAACTTTGAGTCGATTGAGACGTCGAGTTAACGAAGTAAAAGTTGGATGAACGAACCAACTAAGTAAAAGAGACTTGGGGATGACCAGAGCGTTGAACTAACGAAGTAAAAGTCGAACGAACAAGCCGACTAAGTAAAAATGACTTCAAGACGACTAAAACATGAACCAATGAAGTAAAAGTTGAGCGAATGAGTCAACGAAGGAAAAACAACTTCGGGTCGATCCAGCGAAGCAAAACTCGAAGGAAACAACTTCGAGACAACCGAATCAACAAACCAACTCGTAAGAGGCAAATTTTGTTTTGATCAAACAAGAAAAGCAAACGATGAAGGAACAAGTTAACGCAACTCAAAAGAGACTCAAATTAACTAACACACCAGATTGACAAGTAGTAGAAGACAAGTAGAAAAAACAACTTTCTCACAAAAGCTCTGAGACAACAAACATGAGGTTGAGATAGACATACTGAAGCATAAGGAAATTCAAATCAGCTAAAAGCAGACAAAAAAAATATAGCTGTAAAAATCAAAGCTGGAGTACAAATCATTTAGACAACAACAGATAAACGAAGTCAACAAGATGAACCACGACCACAAAGAAAAGCAAAGGAGAAAACTCATGTTCTTTAATGAAAAACTACTCTATTACATTCAAATATAACAAAGGGGTACAAGATCAAGGGGAAAGATCTATAACATCCTCAGCGACACCATCTGCTAGACGAGGAGTAGTCGAGTCACTAACAAGGATTCTCTCTTCAAGAGGAGAGGTGGTGGCTCTTCAGCTATTGGTACACTCGGAGGGTCTTCAACACCATCTTCATCCTCGAAGGTCCGATAGACCAAATGAAGGTACTGAGACAAGTTAACACTAAGACCTTCATTATAATCCAGAAGCTCATTTCGACAATCGACAACCCGCTGCCATTCCGCCACCTCCATAACATGAAGCCTGTCCTTAACAAAAGCGAGCTCACTCCTAGCCGCTACCCTCAGCAGTATTGAGCATCGCGGAGGAATCAACCTTGACCTCATCAAGTGAAGCCATTAATTGTTCCACCCTTTTTGGACAATGTTGCGATTTTTAGAGTGCTATATCAGCGAAAAACTTTTTTTCCACATCATGCAAACATGCATGAATATCGTCTAATTCAGCTCTTAAAGATTCGAGAGCGGTCACAGACCGATCCCGTGCACCCTCCACCTCGGCCAACGAGGCTTGAGCAATCCTAGCTGCTTTGATTCGCTCAAAACATCACGCTTGTAATGTGTCATATTGATAAAGAACATGGGAAAACACCAATAGCTGCATGGCTAGCTTCCTCTCCAAAGAAATCACAAGATTACGACTAGCTTGACCCGAACCCATCATCCATGCGTAGGCAAGATGAGTCATCCCGTCCATTACAAGCCTAAGACCATCATCAAGATGAAGGCTCGGATCCTGCACAAGCATTGAAGGTCTCTCCACCGACCGTCTGTGCTATTCATTAATTAGCTTACGCGCACCATCCTGCACTACAAGCCGGGAAAACCAATTAAACTTTCCGTCCGATCTACGAATGAATAATGCAAGGATCCAGGAGCATGGAAAAACCACCACCTGTAGCCAAGAAAGAAGAAGGAACAATGGGAAAACCATCCTCACCGTCTCGTTGCGCAGTAGAAGTGAAATGAGTAGCAGCCCCAACAAGAACAGAAGAGCCTAAGCAGGCTGTAGAAGGCGGAACCTCCGCCCTATCGTCAACAAGAGGAGAAAGAGAATGAAGAGACTGCTTCTCAAGAACTCGATCATAACTACTACGCTCCTTATACTGGACAACAACCAGTTGGAACATTTTGTCGTCTAAGGCTCATGGATCCTCATTAGAACACTTAGTAGCGTCAAGACCAACATAAGCAGAGAGGAGTCTCTTTTCGCCATCGTCCAGCGGACTAATGGTATTTTTTTCGCTCCTCTCCAATGCCAACTTCATTTCTTCTGCCTCTTGTAGAGAGCATCAATCCTCCATCGCAGGTTTTCTATCAACATAACCTGAGTAAAGAGAAGAACAACGAACATATATAATCAACGAGCTGTTTCTTTTTTGGACCACGGTTAGAACTCAGGAACAACTGCTTCGACAGACTAGCAAGCCTTGATACTTTTCACTTCCTAGAAGTCATACAGGTGACAGTGCTAACATAAGCATCAAGATCCGTAACATCCGAGCTTACTTTTTGATCAACGACAACGTTACCACCGTCAACGACGACAACAATCTCCGTAGCTTGCCTCTTAGTTAGCAGAGCCCGCTCGACTTCATTCATGTTGTACAAACCATTGCGCTTCACCATGTCATCAGTAAGATAGGTGTCGAAAGGAACTACAAGAAGTTGCAAAAAACGTTCGCTGATAGTTTGTTCTTCAGCGGTCAATTACAGATTCCTCCGCTTGTTGGGAACCCGAAAATAACTAGAGTGGACAAATGCGTAAAACCATAAATTGAAGTAGCTAGAGTGGACAAATGTGTAAAACCAATCCCATGACCAACCCTTGATGTCATCATTAAGGTTTCCAAAACACGCAGGAGAACGTCAAAAACATGTGCGATTGGGTTTCATGCTAACCCACATAAAAAAAATGCAAAATTCTAGTAGTCAAAGAGATACCAGAAAGGATGGCCTTGACATACGTGGAAACCATAGCCCTCCAACCGTTCGGGCCCATCTGAGTATGAGGAATACACAGAAGATCTAGATTAGACCAAAACAGCTCTGGAACCGAAAATCGAAAACCGGCATAAAACATATGCGGGTAAAACGCAACATATCCCTTCCTTGGACGACAATGATTGTCATTTTCACGAGGTAGAATGATCTCAAGGTCGGAAGGCAGAGTAGTTGGAACAGACGCTATCCAAGTTCGCCTGAGGAGCCTTATATAGGGAAAAATGAGCTTCACTGGTAGTAAGCTGCTCACCGTCTAGTAAATCACCAACAGACATCACGAATAGGTAAGAAAATATGGAAAAATGCAGTAGAAAAGAAGAAACAACCCTAATATCAAAGATGGCATAAAAGAGGAAACAAAGTTGTCATGACATCATTTATACAACTGAGTAGCGAATAGACTGTTCACGGAGCGACATACGAGACATAATGGCGCATGAAATTCCAAAATATATGCACGAAAATGAACAAATAACGAAGTAATTGAGAGGATCGACCGACTGAAGGTTATTAACAACATTAAGTTCAATGCAAAGGTACGATTGAGATACCAACCGCCACACAATTAATGGATACGTGAACATACCCACTAACTAAGGGGGGAGTAGCTGATGATACATCAAAATAGACCGATCATCACGGCCGTACACGGGACAGAGAGCATCCATCACGAGGATATAACATCCAGTCTATTTGGCTAGCTCATAAAACCCAAGAAGAATAAAGCTAATCTCAGAGGCCCAAACAAGGCCCACCAATGAAAGACATAAACAAAGCCCGAGTCCAGGCCCAACGAATCAGATTCCAAATCCAGGCCCGACACGAGTTCTCTCATAAGAAGATGAACGTTGCACCAAAAAGAGTCGTGGAAGAAATTACGCATCCACAGACGCATCTCCATTAAGGAGGAGACTGTTACGAGAAACATTTCCTTCCATTGCGCCTTACGTGCTTAAGTCACACAGAGAATTAACCGCGACCATTATAAAAGGTAAATAGAACATCCAACACGTGCATGCAACTTTAACTGATGAGTTTTGTCCAGATTTACTTCATTCTTGAAATAGAGTTGTTGACTTAAGCATCGGAGTGCCATCGGCCACCAAAAAGGTAGTCCTTGGCAGTCTAACATTTGTTTTGCAGGTCAAACTCACAGGAGAAAGATTTTTGGATGCATCAATCTGTACAGAGCTTGGTAAGAGCAAACATGGGGTACTATAGTATCGATCACGTAGTAATAATAACAGGTTCCAGCATAAGGCATGTCAATTTGTAAAATAACAGGTGTTAGAATTTACTTATCACCTAAGTTTGACTCCTATTGGCAAGTAAAAAAAACTACATATATTTAGACTTTAGGTATCGTTAGGCAGGGGCGGATCTACAGCTTGGGTAAGGGGGTCAATTGACCCCCTTAGGTTTTGAAAAAACTATATCAGAGCATATACAATTTCATCCTTTGCCCCCCTTAAAAATTCCATCTTGCCCCTCTTATAAAACTAAGAATTACAATAACAAATCTCATATCACAATTGAACGAAAAAAATTGATCAAATCTCATATCACAATTGAACGAAAAAAATTGATTCGCAGCCTCTAATCTCCGCCTCCACGCCTTCGGTCCTCAACAATAACTTCTTCTCCATCCCTGCAAAACAAGGTGAGTTTGTTTGATTATGGATTCTAAATAAAATCAATAGGACAATAACAAAATAATCTTAAGCTTTAACATCTTTTCCTACCTTGGTATCTGTCTCCCTTTTGGCGATCCAAAATTGAAACATGGAGATCAGAGAGATCATAGCAGGATCTCAGAGAGATGTGAGCAAGATCAGAGAGATGTGAGAAAGTTCAGAGAGATCTGAGCGAGTTCATAGAGATCTGAGCGAGTTCAGAGAGATCAGAGCGATCTGAGCGAGAGATCAGAGCGATCTGAGCGAGCGATCAGAGCTATCTGAGCGAGAGATCAGAGAGATCAGAGCGATCAGAGCGAGAGATCAGAGCGAGAGATCAGAGCGATCTGAGCGAGAGATCAGAGCGATCTGAGCGAGAGATCAGAGCGAGATCGATCTCAGAAACATCAAAGAGGGATCTCAGAGAGATCAAAGAGGGATCTCACTGAGTCTGATGAAAAAGAAAGCAAAGTCCTTGATCTCTCCAAGTCTGATCTCTTGATCTCTTGATCTCTCTGACTCTGAGTCTGATCTCTTGATCTCTCTGACTCTGAGTCTGATCTCTCTGACTCTGAGTCTGATCTCTCTGAGTCTGATGAAGAAGAAAGCAACCTCTTCGATCCCACTGAGTCTCTCACTGAGTCTGATCTCTCGATCTCACTGAGTCTGATGAAGAAGAAAGCAAACACTTCCATCTCACTGAGTCTGATGAAGAAGAAAGCTCTTCATCAGACAAACTCTTCCGATTTCTTGATCTCCATTCTCCTCGATTTCTTGATCTCTTGATCTCTCTGATGAAGAAGAGTGAGCTTGAGCTTGACTGAGATGAAGAAGACTGAGTTTGAGTGAGATGAAGAACAGTGAGCTTGAGCTTTCGAGTGAGATGATGAAGAGTGAAGCTTGAGCTTTCTGTTTGAGTGAGGTGAAGAAGACTGCGTTTGAGCGAGAGGAAGAAGTGTGAAGTGAGGCTTCACCGCTTGAGTGTGGCTGTGGGTTTGGTTTGATTAAAAAGAGAAATGAGGCTTGAGGTGGGTTTGATAAAAACAGAGAAATGAGATACAGATGAATGAAAAGGGTTTGATAAAAACAGAGAAATGAGATATAGATGAATGAAATTATGAAAGGATGGTTATTTTTAAAATTATTTAATATATTATTTTAATCAATCAAATAAAGGGTAAATTTCTTTTTTCTATTTCATATTTGTTAAAGCTTTAATGAGGTATTTCATATTTGTTTAAGCATCTAATTTATTATCTTATTTTTATACAGAAATATTTCATATTTGATTTTTAATTTAATTTAATTTGTTTAATTGTTTATTTGTTTAGGCTTTGACAAAGTGGGTATTTGATCATTAAAGCTTAAGTGAGTATTTAATTTCATCTGCTGAAAAGGCCATTATCTCAAGTTCTTAATATTTGGTAAGGTTTCTTCTCTTTCATGTATTAATTATTGATTTACATTACAAATTTGATAATTTGATAATTTGATAATCTAGGATAGCATTTATTAATATGAATATTGGAATTGTGTTGTTGTATTTGTGTAGTTAAATATTTGAGCACTTGTGCGACGAGTCATGGATAGATACTTTAAAAGAATAAATGATGTGAGTTCTAGTTCTACTGCTCAGGCTGTCACTGATAGGTCTGATAATGAGCTTCCTAGTTTCAAAAGGAGTTGTATTGAGACTAAGTTTGATCCAAAAACTCTTCCAGCAAACCCTGGATTACGTAAGTCAATCAAGGAGTATCATCCCAACATAAGGGATGAAATTCGAAGAACATACTTGCAAAAAGGTCCTTGCCAACCTCGGACACATAACTTTAAGCAAACTTTGCAAGGAAAAGTCTTACGGCGTTTCAATCCTTCATGGTTTGATGAATTTCTTACATGGTTAGAGTATAGCATAGAGAAAGAGGCTGCATACTGCTTGTGTTGCTACCTTTTTAGATCTGAGAGTAAAGAGCATGTGGGTACTTGTGATGCTTTTGTCGTTGAAGGATTTACCAATTGGAAGAAAAAGGATAAGTTACAAACACATGTTGGAGGGTCTAACAGTGATCACAATAAAGCTTGGAGTAATTGTGAAGCTTTAATGAATCAACAACAACATCTTCGGACTGTTGTGATTAAGCAAACAAATGAAGCTCGAAATGATTACAAGGTTCGTCTAAATATTTCTGTTGTTTGTATTCGATTTTTACTCCGACAAGGATTAGCTTTCCGTGGTCATGATGAATCTTGTGATTCAAACAACCGAGGGAATTTCTTGGAAATGTTACAATTTCTTGGAAATGTTACATTTGCACATCAACTTCAATTAGCACTTATTGCAGTTGCAAAGAATGAGGATTTCATTGTTTTATTATTCTCTTTGATCACGAGTGTTGTGAATGTGGTTGGTGGCTCATGTAAGCGTCATGATATTCTTTTAGAAGCACAATCTATTAACACTCTAAAAGCACTTGAAAGTGGTGAACTTGCAAGTGGAAGTGGCCAAAATCAACAATCAACTCTTAAAAGAGCCGGAGATACACGTTGGGGCTCACATTACAATACTTTGATAAGCTTGATTAAGTTGTTCAATTCTATCATTGATGTGCTTGAGTGCATTAAGGAGACCTCAAAATATGCTGAGCAAAGAGTTGAAGCATGCACTTTATTAGATTCACTACTATCTTTTGATATTGCATTTGGACTTCATTTGATGAAAAATACATTAGGAATCACAAATGAATTGTCACAAGCATTGCAAAGAAATGATCAAGATATTGTGAATGCCATGAGTTTGGTCAGAGTAGCTAAGAAACGCTTACAGTTGATGCGAGATGATGGATGGAATAATTTGCTAGATGAAGTTTCCTTGTTTTGTAGCAAACATGTTATAGAAATGCCTAACCTGGATGAATTTTATGTTGCTCGGGGACGGTCACGACGTAATGTTGAAAAAGTGACAAACATGCATCGTTATCGGGTTCAGTTATTTAATGTTGTTATTGATTTGCAACTTCAAGAGCTCAACAATCGTTTCAATGAAGTGAATACTGAATTGCTTTTATGTCTTTCATGCTTGAGTCCAAATGATTCCTTCTCGAATTTTGATAAGGGAAAATTGATTCGTTTTGCTCAGTTTTATCCAAGTGATTTCTCAGAAGTACAACTTGATGCTCTTGATAATCAGTTGGAGACATTTATCATTGATTTGAGGTCGAATAGTGAGTTCTTGAATTTGACAGGAATTAGCAATCTTGCTGAGAAGATGGTAAGGACAAAAAAAAATATTTTGTATCATTTGGTCTATAGGCTTATTACTTTAGCCTTAATATTACCAGTTGCAACTGCCAGTGTCGAGAGAACGTTTTCTGCTATGAAGATTGTCAAGAATCGATTACGTAATCGTATGGGTGATCAGTGGATGACAGATAGTTTGATTACATATGTTGAGAAAGATATATTTAATGGCATCGATGATGAGGTGATTATGCAGCATTACCAGAACATGAAAACCCGCAGAGAGCTTTTACCTAAATCTACAGCGCATCTACATTGACTCATTATGTATGTTTATCTTGTAACACTTTTAAAACTTTATTTTAATCATATTTATCTATTTATTTTAGAAAGTAAATTATCTATAGTTTTTTTGCCCCCCTTTGTCTACAATCCTAGATCCGCCCCTGTCGGTAGGGATTTTGGGTTTTGAATTTGTCCATTGGAGGGTCTGGGTTCCTTGACCATGCACGTTGACTTGGATAACCATCTAGGAGCTGTTATCTAAATTGACTCTTTTGCCACTAATGTGACTGCTAATTGCAAAAAAAATCTAAAACATAACACCCTGTTAGATGGGATTTTTGATGTGTTTTACAAGGCAATCTATATGCAAAAACTCTCCAAGTAGATGGCCAAGATTACATTAACAACAGAAAACATTTCAACCAAATAAGCTCATAATATTAGCATTAAAAAAATGAAAATGAAAGATGAAGGGTTATTTGATCAAGACGGGAACGAGATGGTCTACTCGATCGGAGAGAAATGAGGGTACGAGAAGTTATAAGCCATTCTTTACTGATGTATGAGTCATTGCTTTCGGCAAACAACTTGTCAAATTTCCTAAAATATGCAAAACTAAACTTGGGAGAATGTGTAGTGGCTAGCAAATGGTATCGAACCCAAGGGAGTACTTTGTAAAAAATGTAATCAATGTAGCAAATAAAATAACCCTATTAAAGAGAATTTTAAAATAAAGAATTCAGACACTAAAACTTTGTTAATGAATCCACTACCTAGAGAAAATAACAACCCCACTCATTTAATCATTTTATTTATTTTTCTCTTCACTTGAAGATGGAAACAATTCTTCCTCTAAGTGGATGACATCCAGCAAAACTTACCAACCCTATAAGAAATTACACAATAACCTTGAGTCACCAAAATCATGGAATTGTTTATAGTGAAGTAAATAACCCAAGATTGACTCAAGGTTTAGTAAAACTTTAAAACTTAGAGACCAATAAACCTTAATGATTTTATTTCAACATCGTTTATATATTGGAGATTTAGAACATCATTTGAATCCCAGATGTGGAAAAACAAGTGATCTTATTCTCATTTAATTAAAAGAGGAAATTGAGAAAGATATTGGAAAAACAAAAACTAAAAGTAGAAGCAAATTGATATAAAAAGTGGATTAACTATTTTTTTATGGAGGCGGATCCCTTTCCGTGATGGGAGGGATCTCAGCCTTCCATAACTAAACTAAATAACTAGGGAGAATGTATTAAGTGTAAAAGTTGATAGAACTTGCCAAAAAAAAAAAGAGCTTTGCTAAATGTCGAGGGATTGAGCGAGGAAACCAGCGAGGGAAATGAGGTGGAGGGGGTGGAAACCGTCCACCCCCCTCGAGATGTGCGAGCGAAAAGTCAACGCTCACATCTCGAGGGGGGTGGACGGTTTCCACCCCCTCCACCTCATTTCCCTCGCTGGTTTCCTCGCTCAATCCCTCGACATTTAGAATTCTGAAAAAAAAACTATATGAAAGACTTGGAAAGTAACTTTTGCATTAATTGAAATAAACTTCAACTTGGAATGAAATGGGGAAACTCTCCCTTATTCTCTAAAAATAATTTAACTCAAATAAATTTGCTATATCTATGAACAAAAAAGTATCTCTATTTACTCTTGGCATTCAATTCAACGACCCCGACTCACTTAGCTATCAAAATTGATGGTTGGAATTGATCATGGTTAGAGTTTATGGAAGAGACAAATGAACAAATATTCTAAAATTTCTAAGTAAATAAAATATTTTAGGAATGTACTTAGATGGATTTTGGGGAAGATAATCATTGAAATGATAACAGGGATATGTAGGTATCAAATGGGGATAGATATGGAAAGGGATAAGTAAATTAATATGGCTTTATGCTCCAATTGGATTAGAAAACAAATAAATTGGTGGGATTGATTTGGGCTTGGGTTGAATGGCTTAAATGGAGTTGGGTTGATTAATAGCTTTAAATCATGAGTTTTAGCCATTTGTTGCTCCACATATATTTTCTTTTTTGATCTTGGAAATTCTCCTGGGTAGCATTGTGATTTGAGACTAGTCACATTCATCTTCTTCACCCATAGTGCCACTTTAAATCAAACTGGAAGCCTAACTTTAAGGATCATTTTTTACTTCGAGGCCAATTTACCTGAATGATAAAATAATAAAGAATTATACTGATCTCAATTAGCAATTGATCTATACTGATCTCAAAAACACAAATTAAAACACTCAACAAACATAAAATCTAAATTAAAAGCAATCAATTGATTCACGAATCGAGGTAAACAACTTTACTTTGGTCCAGTACATCCCATGGTGGTTCCCAATCCTCCATTTAGCTTCAACACAACCAGTTTGTCCAAAAGCTGCCTAGTTGCATCAGCATCTGAATTTTGATTCAGAAAACAAGATCTCATCATTCTCAATGGACGAAACGCAAATTTTCAGAATTTGAGATCAGATCTAAGAGCGGCTAAATCATTAAACTATATAGAACATGAGATTACCTTCAGGAGCGGGCTTCAAGGTATCGTAAGGAACCACAACGTCATCGGCTGGAGTCTGAATCTTACTCCAGTCCACATGCTGAGCTTCGCCACTTGATTCAAGAATCAAATCAAAAAAATCAACAACACGTTGTCAAGATCCAATCAAGAAACCGAAAACATCAATGTTTTGGATGAGAAGATTGTGATCGAATCTTTCACTTCTTTCTTTTCACAATCTTCTCTGCTTTTGATTCACTTCTTCTTCTTTCTCTTCTCACTCTGATTTGAAACGAAAATGGAGCGATTCATTGAGAGGCTCCTCTGCTTTTGATTACAATCATCTCTCTCTCACTCTGATTTGATTACAATCATCTCTCTCTCACTCTAACAAACCCTAAATTGAAATTGGAAGGAGGCGGGAGCTTCAATTTTTTCGCAAGACCGTGAAACTGTTTTCCCAACGGTGCAAAAGTGTTTTCGCCAAAACGTGAAATGGATGTGAATTTTCGCAACACACTCTTTTTATAGCCGCGGTTTTAGGCCTTTGGCAAAAGTCATTTTTTACATTTGCCACGGTTTTGAACCGTGGCCATCTCCGTGTAGCTAATCAAGCCACGGTTTTACAGGGGGTATTCAATCATGGATTTTAATAGAGTCTGAAAGATTTTAAACTCCATTAAAATATAGGGATATTCAATTACGGATTTAAAACAATACAATGAAATCTAGGGGTATTCAAATATATATTTTAAATGATTGTTTTATAATCCATTAAAATCATGGGATATTCAATTCATGATTTTCAAAAGTCCACCAAAATTAGGGGATATTCAAAAAAGTGAATTTTGATGGATTTGTTGACTTGATGGATTTTGAAGGATTTATGTATGAAATGTATAAATATCAAAACCCTTTTTCAAATCCAGCCTCTTCCCCTCGGATTTCAATTTCTCTCCTTCCTTTCTCCCACCAACACTGTGCGTACCCCTTACTGCTAGGGCTTGCAGGGTAATCCAATTCAATCTCCGAATTCTCCCTCCTAATCGATCTGAAACTCTGGAAACCCTTCTTCGTCTCTCTCTCACACTCGCTCTTTTCGACACAGACAAACATCAAAGCGAAGCGGAAGCAAAAGATGCAGCAGCAGCAAAGTGATGATGGGAAATTGTTGCAAGAAATTGAAGTTTTGGTCTGAATTTCTTTGTTTTTGTTGAGATAAAAGAAATGTTGGGCAAAGTTGAATCTGCTGCAAAGAAAAACACAACTAGTAATGATGGGAAATTGTTGCAAGAAATTGAAGTTTTAGGGCAAGCCCTTTATTTGAACACTAACCCAAAGAGATGTTTCTACATCCGATGTTAGATCCAAATCCATGGCCAAAAAAAACCCATCTTTCTGATTCTTCGGAACCAAAACCCAGTAAGTTTCTCAAAGAAGAATCATCACAGAAAGATAAACAGTGATGACTTGAGAGGGGGCAGACCTGAATGGATCTTACAGAGAAGTGTCCCAAATCTGCAAACATGGCCTCAGTTCCTGTTTCATTCACACGTGAGTTCTTCAACATAATACTCTGTCTTGAGCTTTGTTAATAAGAATCGAGAAGTTCTTGTTGGGTCTGATGGTATCAACAGTGATCCAATAATTCTATGCCACATGTTTGGCACACAATTTGGATCTAGTGCCAATATAATATACTATTGTCTATCGCATTTGTATATAGATTAAAACACAAAGAAAACTAGTTTTGGGGTGATATGGAGTTGGTTCTTTAAGTCTGAATTATTTAAGTCCTTTAGGACAGTTTAGGAGTAATATTACTGGGAAAACAATGTAGCAAGTAGCATGGGAAGCTATTCAAAGCACTTTCTTTTGCCAATAAGAATAATAGAAATCCATAACAATCCTTTATAAAATTCAGAAAATCCAATAATAAAAATTCATTAAAATCCAGTAGATTTTGTAAAATCCACAAAATCCAGTCACTTAAAATACATCAAAGTTCAGTGGATTCTGTAAACTCCTTTGAAATATTTTAAAATCCATGAGATTTAAAGTCTTTCACACTCTATTAAAATCCATAATTGAATACCCCCCTGTTAGGCTCTAGCCACGATTTTGGGCCGTGGCAAATAAACTAACAGTTTTGAGCCGTGGTCATCTCCGTGTAGCTAATCAAGCCTTTTGGTGTAGTGAATCTAGGAGTTTGGCCCAGGACAAAAAGGCAGAACGCAAACCCTTGGACTATAATAAGCCTAAGGCCCATTTAGACCACTTCTAGTCCAACTAGGAGAAGGACATTGAGTCCTAAAAACAAATAAAAATCAAAGAAGATCAAGTCATCAATAACCCTACATGGACATAACTTGATATAGGGAAGATCTGAATAAGATTTGCTCCCTTTATTGCGCAAACAGATGTAGAATAAGGAAGGAGATAAATTCTCTAATTATATAAGGTGAATAAGATGAAGGACTAAGGTATGTAACCCTAATTCAATTAACTGAATTATACATTCTTGTTCTGAGCATGACTTTACCATCAGAAGTGCGCCACCCACACGGCAGTCCTTGGTTCACTGTTGCTTATTGTGTAGCTAAAAGTCAAGGAGGACAATTTTGCGCACATCATCAGCTAATCTATTATCATGTGACACCAAGGAACACTCCCTACACTTTTAACACTCAATTCTCTCATCCATAGATCATAATCTTCCACAAGATCAAGAGTACTAAACAACGAACAAGAAAATTTGCTCGGTGTGTTTAGTAAGAGTAATCGCAAAATTGTGATTAAAGTTGTTGATGGGATAAATGCATCAAAGAGGATCACCTACTTCTCTTTCGGCTTGGCATTTTCTCCGGGAAGATCTCCAATAGTGAATGCGAAAGCAAGGAGTATTAATAATAGTCGGAAAGTGAATTCAGGTTCAATAGCGGAGGCAAAAATAAGGGCTAATAGTAGTAATGGAAAAGTGAAATCCAGTGTAGTGTTAAGTGCGTTGTATTTTGAAGACGGTATGTACAGTTGAAGAAGAAGTATTTCATAGATATCATTTTTTATATACAAGACCGTTACAATGGAGAGTTGTTAATGCTCGAGCTGAGACCACCATGGCTAAGAGAAATTCAATTGCCTAGGTATTTTGCCTTATTTATTATGAGACACGGACACAACCCCTACCACATATGAAACAATAACAATAATATGTAACGAGACAGAGTCATAACCGTTTATATGTAATATAAGGCAAGACAACTTAGTAACATTATTTTATTTTTATTTTTGGAAAGGCAAGTGTGCCGCAACCGGTGGGTAACATGTTTTTGAGAGAACACAAAATCATCTCGGTCATGATATTTCCAACACAACTAGAGAGTTAGGACCCACATGCTAGTTCTTTTTCCTTGCAATATCTAGGACAATATCTCATGTCTAAGAAGTAAGAGTTTTAATTTTTGTAGGAAAAGTTGTTACATGTTTGGTTAGGAAATTTTCAGATGTGAAATTCAGTAGTAGAGAAGAGAGTTCAATTGCAAAAAGTTATACATGAAACTAAATTGCGGCAAATTATTAGTCCCGAGCTTCATCTCCTCAATGAATGGACACAAATTGAACTAACTTGCGGCAAATTTTCAACTACTCAATGATTTATTTATACATGACCTAACTTGCGGCAAATTATTAATCCTGAGCTTCATCTACTCAATGATTTAGTTATACATGAAACTAAATTGCAGCAAATTTTCATCTCGTGACACAAATTGAGAGCAGAAGCTCTGAAGAAATTTACCTACATTGATGATACATCAAAATAGAAGATCATCATGGCCGTACACGTGGCATAAAGATCCATCACGAGAATACAACGCCCAATCTATTGGGCTAGCTCATAAAGATTAGGAAGAATAAAGCTAACTACTGAGACCCAAATGAGGCCCGCCAATGAGGAAACGTAAACAGAGCCTAAATCCATGCCCAAACAAATCGGAGCCCGGATCCAGGCCCAACACGAGTTCTCTAAAAAAGAATAGGAACGTTGCACCGAAAAGAGCCATGGAGGGAGTTACGCCTCCCGAACGCGTCTCCATATAGAAGGAGACTGTTACAAGAAACATCTCATTCCGTTGCGCCTCACATGCTTAATTCATCCAGAGAGTAAAATAAGACTGTTGTAAAAGGTAAAGAGAACATTCGACAAAGGTATGCAACTTTAATTGAGTTTTGTCCAGATTTACCTTTTTCTTCCAATAGAGTTACTGACTTAAGCATCAGAGTGCCTTCGACCACCAAAAAGGTGGTCTTTGGCAGTCTAACAATTGTTTTGAAAGTCAAACTAACAGGAAGACGATTTTTGGACGAATCAGTTTGGCGTCGTCCATGGGGAACGACGAGTTTTCTTTTCTAAAAGCAGAACACATAGTAACAAAGCTCACCACAACCTAACGAAATATCGACAAGCCACCGGAAAAATAATGCAGTATGCAGATCCTCAATCCAGTAATGATCACGACAACTCTCCCACCGACGCATCACTGACAGCTCAGGGAGAAGATGCAACCCTAATCACCTGACCAATAGCATCCGAGAATGTTGATTTGTTGGATGCAATAGTCCAGACAGCCCAAACAACTAGCAGCGCTGCCAAGGACCCTCATGTAGATTTTCTCATGGCCCAGATGAACTACATGACAAAGATGCTGAAGAAAATAACCAAGGAACGCGTTAAGCCAGTCGATCCCGCTCCAACACCGCCTCAACAAAATTCCACTATCCGAACTCAAGGAAGCGAAGAAGCCCTAGTAGAACCCCAACAGGGAAATGTCGAGAGCAGCGAGCTCCACCAAGACAAGACTCTGCAGTGCGGCGGAATGATTGTTGAGATCTCGTTCAGGATCGGAGTCATGAATCCCAACGTACTATACGAGTTAGCCAAGCCTCCATTTTTTGACGCACTCATGAAGAAGGCAATGCCAAAAAAGTTCACTCCGCCAAAATTCGAAGTGTACGATTGTACCATCGACCCAACGAATCACCTACGGCATTTTCACCGCATGATGGCTCTAAAAGAAACCAAGGAGTCGATCCTATGCAGAACATTCCCAACCAGCCTCATGTCCACAGCAATGACCTAGTTCAATAACCTATCTCCGAGGTCAATAAAGTTTTTCCAAGCTTTAGCCACAGCTTTCATTAGCAGATTCATTGGGAGCCAGAGAATGAGGAAAGGACCACACTACCTCCTGCACATCCAACAGAAGCCGAAACAAACGATACGAGAACATGTCACTCACTTCACCAACGAGTTTATAATGATTGATTGACGCAACAACGACATGGCCGCTGCAACTTTTATTGTTGGAATAAAGAGAGGCCCCTTCTTTGATGTCCTTAACTTGGAACCTCCAAAAGGCATAGTGGTCCTGCTGAAAATAACACAAAAACATATCTCCCTTGAATAAATGAAAGCTTTGAGAAGAAAAAGTTAGCAGAAGAGGGAGAACCGTTTGTGGAAACAAGAAAGGGAAGTTGAAAGAAGGCGAGATGACAGACCACGGGAGGACAACAATCATTCAAAAAACATCAAAGCGATGGACGCGCTGAGTCCAACTAGCGGGAATCTAGGAAATTGCAATCGGCATGCCCCAGTCATGAACGAATAACTAGCGTAATGAAGAAAGAGTACAAACCGTACACAACCCTAAAAACAAGCCAAACCAACATCTTAAAACACATATCAAAATGGGAGAGTGTCAACTAGCCAACCAGGATGAAAGGAGACCCGGAAGGACGAGACAAGAGCAGGTACTGCTCTTTTCACAAGGATCACAGACATGATACTGAGGACTGCTACAAGTTAAAAGAATAAATCGAGCATTGGATCCAAAGAGGACGATTGGACGAGTTTATCGGCATACTAGAGAAACAATTCTAAGGTAAAAAAAAGGTGGACGCTGCAGCCATGGGATCAAAAGAACAGTCCAGGAATTGATATATGCTCTCCACTGCATCCGCCCCGGTAAAGAAGCACCTCCCACCCGAACAGACCTATATCGAAGTCGAAAGGTCAACACTCTGAAGGCGATTACACAAACAAACTCGGAGCCTCTGGAAACGGATACAAATTTAGTCAAAATTGCTTATAAGGGAATTAACACAAACTATATCAGGCCCTAACAAGCAATGCCAAACGGGGAGCAATAACGGTCCAAGCGAAGAAGGTCATAAATTAAAAAGAACATCAGAGGCACGAGACACCGCAATGAGAGACATTAGCGACACAAGAATAAAAGAAGAAACATTCCAAAGTGTAATGTAGTCACTCCAGAAAAACGACCGCTAGAAATGGTCAAAGAATCAATAAAGTTCCATTTTCGGAATTGACATCCCACAAAGTTGAATTGCTTCGTAGCAAAGCTATATGAAACAATTGGCGTAAAAAGCCCAAAAGGAATCAGGACGCAAGTCGGATATTTACAATAAAGTTTTGGTCTGATCAACCAAAGGAGTAAAAGTTGGACATTCGAGTCAACTAAACACAAAAACTTCGAATCGACGGAGATGTTGAGTTAACGAAGTAAAAGTTGGACGAACAAGTCAACTTAATAAAATGACTTTGGGTCGACTAGAGTGTCGCACCAACGAAGCAAATGTTGAACAAGTGTTTATTTTGGGACAACTCACTATGTTCGTATCTATTTATTATACGCCTCTCCATCTAGCACTGGGTAGACCTCATACAATAACAGTCCTAGTTCTACCGTATTCTTTGTTTTAGTTCTTCTGGACCAATCACAAAGAATTTTTTGATTATGGATCTACTACCAGAAATTCAATACGAAGTTTCGGTGAGTGCCACGGGAGTGGTACCAAATCGAGGCAGGTCAACTAGAGTGTCGGACCAGTGAAGTAAAAGTTGGACGAATGAGTCAACTAAGTGAAACGACTTCGGGTCGACTAGAGTGTCGTACCAATGAAGTAAAAGTTGGACGAACGAGTCAACTAAGTGAAATGACTTCGGGTCGACTAGAGTGTCGCACCAACGAAGTAAAAGTTGGACGAACGAGTCAACTAATTAAAATGACATCGGGTCGACTAGAGTGTCACACCAACGAAATAAAAGTTGGACGAACGAGTCAACTAGTAAAATGACTTTGGGACGACTAGAGTGTCGTACCAACAATGTAAAAGTTGGACGGACGAGTAAACTAAGTAAAACGACTTCGGGTCGACTAGAGTGTTGCACCAACGAAGCAAAAGTTGAACGAGCGAGTCAGCTAAACACAAAATCTTCGAATCGACCAAGATGTCGAGTCAATGAACAAAAGTTGAACGAACGAGTCAACTAAACACAGGAACTTCGAATCGACCAAGATGTCGAGTCAGTGAAGTAAAAGTTGAGCAAACAATTCAACTAGACTTAGAAACTTCGAATCGACCGAGATGTCAAGTTAACAAAGTAAACGATTGAATGAACGAGTCAATTAAGTAATACAACTTCGTGTCAACTGAAACATTGAGTTAGCAAAGTAAGGATCGAACGGATGATTCAATAAAATAGAAGACGAGCAAACAAAATAGCTTTCCACAAAAAATTAGAGACGATAAACACAAGTTCAAGACATGCGTGCTAAAACATAGGAAAATTCAAATCACCAAACGATTGCTACAGATATGTTTGTGAAATTTCAAAGCTCATACACAAGTTGTCACAACAACGACAGATGAACAAAATTGACACAAAGAAAAATGAAGGAACCAATTTCAGTCCTTCATTCAAAATCTATTCAATTACATTCGAAGGTAGCAATGGAAGATTACGGGGAAAGATCTATAACATCCTCAGCAATACCATCTACAAAAGTCGGACCGTCGACAAGAACTCTTTCTTCAAGAGGAGGAGGCAACTCTTCAACCATTGGATCGCCCGAAGGATCTTCGGTACCTTCGTCAACCTCGAAGGTTCGCTAGACCAGATGACGATATTGAGACAATTCGACACCGAGACCTTCAATATATTCTAAAAGCTTAGTCCGACCAGAAACAACGTGTTGCCAATCTACCACCTCCATAACATGGAGTCTATCCTTAAAAGAAGCAAGCTCACATTTTACCGTGATGAGTCGGCCCTCAGCAGTAGTGAGCATCGTGGAGGAATCGACCTTGACCACGTCAAGCGAAATCAGTAATTGCTCCACCCTTTTTTAGCTACGTCGCGATTGTTAGAGTGCTCTATCATGGCACGCGTGGCCTTGTCATGAAGCACATTTTCAGCGGAAAACTCTTCCTCCACGTTGTGCAAATGTGTGTGGATGTCGTCTAAGTCAGCTCTTAGGGACTCAAGCGTAGCCATAAACCGATCCTGCGCACCCTCCACCTCGGCCAACAAAGCTTGAGCAACCTTATCCACTTTGATTCGTTTTAGAGCATCGCGCTTTCACGCGTCATACTGGTAAAGTGTGTGGGAGAATACCAATAGCAGTACGGATAGCTTCTTCTCCAAAAAATCCATAAGATTGTTATTAACCTGATAATTCAAACCCATCACTCTTGCATAGGAAAGATGGGTCATCTCGTCCATTATAAGCCTAACACCATCCTCAAGATGAAGGTTCAAGTTCAGCACGAACATCGAAGGCCTCTCCACCGACCGTCTGTGCCATTTATTAATCAACTTACGTGCGCCATCCTGCACGCCAAGACGAGAAAACCAGCAGAAATTCCCATTCAATTTGACTCAAATATCTTCAGGAGTAAGTTCCTTCCAACTGACCCGCAAATAAAGAACGTGAGGATCCAGTAGTATGAATGAACCACCACCACCCACAGTCAGGAAAGAAGAAGGTATGACAGGAAAACCTCCATCACCCTCTCATTGTTCAGCAAAAACAGAACGAATGGCAATCCCAACAAGAGCAAAAGAACTCAAGTAGGCTATGGAGGGGGGGGATCTCCATCTTTCCATCAACGAAAGGGAAAAAGAAGGACGAGGTTGCAACTCGGGAATCACGATTGCCAAGCTTCGTAGACTGAACAACAACCAATTGGAGTATCTTGTCATCTAAGGACCGAGGACCCTCAAGAGAACACTTGACAATGTCAAGGCCGCCATAAGCATAAAAAAATCTTTTTTTCCCTGTCGTCTAGCGGACGAACGGTATCTTTCTTACTCCTTTCCAAAACCAACTTCATTTCTTCAGCATCCTGCAGAGAGCAGTGGTTTTCCTGCAAAGGATCTTTATCAACAGAGTTCGAATAAAGAGATGTGCGACGCACAAAGTAAACAACCTGTTTCTTCTTCGAAACACGGTCAAAAGACAAAAATAATCGCTTCGACAGACTAACAGGCCTTGATACTTTTCTCTTTCTAGAAGAAGGACCGATAGCACTACAGACATGAGCATTGAGATCCGTAACACCCAAGCTCACTTTTCGATCAACGACAACGTCATCACCTTCAACAGCGGCAACATGGGCAACAATCTCCGCGGCCTGCCTCTCGGTTAACAAAGCTTGTTCGGTCTCATTCATGTTGTATAGACCGCTGCGCCTCACCATATCATCAGTAAGATAGGTGTCCAGTGGATTTATAGGAAGCTACAGGAAACGCTCGTCGATAACCTATTCCTCAGCGATCAATTTCAGATTCTAGTGCTTAATAGAAACTCAGAAAGACCTAACTATCTGAAGACCCCGCATATTAAAGTAGCTAGAGTCGACAGACGGATAAAACCAATCCCGCGACCAACCACTGATGTCATCATTGAGATTGCCAAAACACGCAGGTGAATGTAGGAAACGGGTACGATTGGGTTTCACGCTAAACCTTAGCAAAGAGTGCAAGATTCTAGCGGTTAAAGGAATACCAGAAAGAATGGCCTTGACATACATGGAAACCATAACCCTCCAACCATTTGGGCCCATATGAGCAGGAGGAATACCCAGGAAGTCTCGATACCAAAATGGCTCCAAAACTAGGAACCGAAGATCAGAATAGAACATGCAAGGATAAAACACAATATATCCCTTCATCAGACAACAAGGACTATCGTTTTCACAAGGAAGAACAATCTCAAGGTCGTGGGGCAAAGCATAGTTGGAATGGACATTATCCAGAGTAGCCTGAGAAGCTTTGTTTGGGGAAAAATGAGCCTCACAGGTAGAAAGTTGATCACTGACCAACATGTCACAAACATACATTGCAAATAAGAAATAAAAGACAGAGAAAAAAATGCATTAGGGGAGAAGAAATAACACTAACAACAAAAATGGCGTGAAGAAATAACACTAACAATGGCGCACCAAAACTCCCAGAAAATGTGCGCGAAAACTAACAGACAACAAAGTAATTGAGGCAATCAGTCAACCGAAAGTTATTAAACATTAAGTTCAGTGCACTAGCGCAATCGAAATACCAACCATCACACAGTTAGTGGATACGTGAACATACCCACTAACTAAGGAGGGAGTAGTTGATTATACATCAAAATAGACTGATCATCACGGCCGTACATGTGGCATAAAGATCCATCATGAGAATACAACGCCCAATCTATTGGGCAAGCTCATAAAGACCATGAAGAATAAACTACTGAGACCCAAATAAGGTCCGCCAATGAGGAAACGTAAACATAGTCTAAATCCAGGCCCAAACAAATCCGATCCCGGATCCAGGCTCGAAACGAGTTCTCTCATAAAGAAGAGGAACGTTGCACTGAAAAGAGTCGTGGGGGAGTTACGCCTCCCCAAATACATCTCCATAAAGGAGGAGACTGTTACAAGAAACATCTCCTTACATTGCGCCTCACATGCTTAAGTCACACAGAGAGTTAAACACGACCATCATAAAAAGTAAAGGGAACATTCGACAAAGGTATGCAACTTTAACTGAGTTTTATCCAGATTTACATCCTTCTTCCAACAGAGTTACTGACTTAAGCATCGGGTGCCTTCGGCCACCAAAAAGGTGGTCCTTGGTAGTCTAACAATTGTTTTGCAGATCAAACTCACAGAAGGACAATTTCTGGACGCATTATATATTATTAATAAGACTTCCCTTAGTCGAAGGTGCCAAGGTATTGTGTGTATATCATATCTACTAGAAACTTCCTTGACTTGTTACTTACGGTGTGTTTGGTTGCATGAAATCCTATGCCTTGGGAATTCATGAGAGGACCCCTATATTTAAGGCTAAATTAATGTATCACTCCATATCCACCATTTGATTTTGTGATCAATGGTGGGAATGGAAGTCTCGTGATCATGGGAATCACATGCCTTGGGAAGGACCAAGGAGTGTGATTCCCATGTTCATTGAACTTTCATTCCCATCATTGATTACAAAATCAAATGGTGGATATGGAGTGATACATAAATTTTGCCTTAAATCTAGGGGTCTCCTCATGGATTCCCTTGGCATAGGATTCCATGCAACCAAACACACCCTTAGTTTATCTGGTTTTATGTCTAACTTCACATGGTTTTTGGAGAAATGACTTATGTTTAACTATTTATTGTACTTGACTTTTATTCTTTTATTCTCCTTACATGTGTGTTTTGGGAGAGATGATTTCAGTTTACAAAGCAATGTGCAGAAAACAATTGTAATGATCCCTTCATTGAATGCGAGTACATTTTGTAATTTCCTTTTTTTTCGTTAAGAACTATTTTAAAATGTATTAATAAATACTATTACAATACTTAAGTCTTTCATAAGTAGCTAGATCATGAGCTTTAGTATTGAGTGCTCGATTAATATAATTACAGTACCAATGAGTCTGAATGTTAAGCAAAAGTCTAATTTTACTGATTTACGAACTCCACACCCAACGTGTGACTGTTCGCGACTGAGAAGGATCATCCTTGAGGATAGAAGTAAAAGTTCCTGAATCTTCCAAAATTAAACCTGTATTCCATTGCTTGGCTTGGATAAGGAGAAGGGTTGCCTCCGCCGCGTAGCATTCCACCATTGTATTGTCTAAAACTTTTCCTTCAATGTGGTTGGCCATTCTAGCAACCACCTTGCTTGCAATGTGACAACAAAAATCCCAATAGCACCCTATAAAGAACTGGCAAAAAAATGGCATCATAAGTAACAATAATAGCATCTGGGTGCAGTGGGTAAGGAAATGAGTGATGTTGGTTGATGCTCTGATTGAGAGTGTGAAATCTAGCAGAAAGGACCTGGTTCTTGATACAGTCAATCAGGGTGTTAGCATACTCAGTCAGCGCACCAAAAAAGATTGATTTGAGAACCACAAATGATGCCAATCTTTCCAAGTGTGTTAGAAGTAAGCTACAAATCTTTTGAGACACAACTTTATGTTATTGAAAATATAGTGATTTCTAGCACGCTAAATGGTACTTAAAAAAGCCGTAAATTGGGAAAGCATTTTCTAGAGGGTTGTTTGTAAAATTGCTTAAAATGAAAAACATTAAAATAACAGTCTAGAGGATTAAAATATTCACTATTACATCGAGACATACAAACAAACAATTCTTTTTGATTTCCAATACTTGATTTCAAGATTTAAACAGGTAGAAAAAGAAAGCCTGGGAGCACATCTCATTCAAGCAAGCAATGGAGACCCTGCCAAATATATATGTTTGATTTTCCACACTTCTTATTTTGCCAAATTTTGTACCTCCATCTTCTGAGATACTACTGCTAATGCCCTACTACTAGAAATCATACTGGCGACCTAATTATCAAGTTTACAATACAGTCACAATTTTGGTTTATAAATACTTCGGGTAGACTCGTGTCATGAGTTATCTTACCATGTGCATAATCCAACATAAATATTTGTTCTACATACTCATTTGTGCACAATCCAATGGTTTCATGATTAAAATTTTAAACAAAACCCATAACCAAAGCTCCTGCAATAAAAATATGGTACCAAATTCAACAGAATTTTGTAAAATGGAACTGCCATGGAGCTGAAGCATCATTAGTATACATCAACAGGCCGGTGTAGTGTCACAAGTCCGTATGTGAAAAGTGAAAAAATGAAGGTGCACCTCTAGCCAGGAGATCACAGAATCCCCGTAGAACAACTTAATTATTTAATATTGATGCATCTAAATCCGCTCTCTTAGAGACCTGACCGGCAATTAAGGTTAGATTGTCAAAGACCACCTTTTTGGTGGCCAAAGATAGCACGATACTTAAGTCAGTTAACTGTGGGAGAAGAGTAAATTTGGACAGAGTATAGTTTAGTTGAATTTGCATACCTGTTGTCGAATGTTTCCTTTAACTTATATAATGTCCATCATTAATTTTCTGCGTGACTTAAGCATGTAGGGCATGATGAGGGGAGACTTGCAACGGTCTCCTCCTTCATTGAGATACGTCCTTGGGGGAATGATTTCCGCCACGACTTGTCTCCTCTGTAACGTCTCTCTTCTCTTAGGAAAGAGATCCATTGGGCTTGATTCAGGCCTTTGATTACTATCAGTTATTAAGGGCCCTTTTGGGATTTAATGATTAGACCTGCCTTTTCGGGCTGCTTGGGTAGGGCCTATTATCCGTGTCGAGATTGAAGTTTTTGTTCCTCGTGATAGATGATTGTTGCCTCGTGTATAGTCGTGATTAGAGTGTTATTTGATGTATCATCAACTACTCCCCCTAGTTAGCGGGCATGCTTGCGTGGCTACTAACTCTATGGCAGTTGGTTTTTTGACGACATCATTATTTTTCTGTAGAGTATTAAATGTCGTTAACAACTATCAACACGATTTCTACTCTGTTGTCCCCTTAGCCTGTTTGTTTCGACTCAATTTTTGGAATTTCGTGTTGCCATCATATCTCACACATCTTCCCATTAATATTCTTTTCGTTTCCCAACCCTATAAAAGGGTGAGGAGATATGTGTTTCTTTCTTTACGCTATCTCCATTATCAGAGTTTTTTTTTCATTTTTTTCATTTTCTATCTTGCACAATTCTTTTTTCATGGCTTCTAACAAATTTCTGAGTGGCGACGAACTTGTTGCCTATGAGTCGTTCTTTAAACCTAGGTAGGCAATGCAAGAAACCTTGGACTATGTTCATCAAGTGTTCTCTCTTCCATCTGATTTGGAGATTGTTTTACCTAGGATTGATGAAAGTCTTGCTTGTCTGAGGCCTAATTACATTACACTCTATCCTGGCATGTTCAAGTCTGGTCTTCGACTTCCAGCTCCAGAGATCTTTTGGGCTTATTTGGACTTTTTTTGCATTGCTTCTACTCAGATGAGCCCCAACGGCTGGAAGGTGATGGTTGCAACCATGGTGAAAGCCCTTCTATCCAGCATTCCCTTGAATGATAAAGACTCTGAACTTTGTGGTGAGGCTTAAGCAATTGTCGTATTGGCTTTCTTTATTCGCTTGCTTGTATGGGGAAGCTTAAGGATGACTATAGGCCTTGGGTGAAGCCTTGGTTTTGTGTGTCCATGGAGTCTAGATATTTCAAACTTCACAACCAGCCTATTTTGCGGACGTATTGGGAGTCGAGGAAGTGAAGTAAACTGCATCTGACTGCAGTGGAGCATGGAGTTTGTGAGTGATTTTTTTCGCTTCCTAAGTCCGTGAGCAAATTCTCTCGCTCCCTCATGCCGCTGTGAAGGAATTTCTCGCCCTGGATGCCATCAAGCATAGTGGTTTGTATCCTATGAATGAAGCCAACGTGATGCATTTCTTAAGCATCGAAATTCTGAAGTCATTATTGCTCATGCTGGCCATGTCGTCATCTCTGACGAGGGGGAGGAACATACTGCTCCAATTAGCATTGTTGATGCTAGCATTGATGGAAAAGTGAGCCCCATTAAGAAAGTTACGGATCTCGATGCTCCTGTTGTTGTTTGTGGTGTTGTTTCGACCACTAGGAAGAGGAAGGCCCATAGGCCTGTCAGGCTGTCAAAGATGCTGGTGATTAGTTTTGGCCACATTCCAAAGCATAAGAGACTTGCTGATTATGCTTAGGGGCTATTCGAGCTGCAGCTCATTCGAGTTCTACTGGTAAGGGGCATAAAGATGATGCTCGTCTTGCTACTCGGGAGGCTGAAGAGTTGAATCGAGCTATTGAGAAAAGTAAGATGGAAGTCTCTCGTCCATTGGACGAGTATGACAAAACCCTCATCTCTACTCACGATGTCTGTAAAAGAATGGTAAGAGTGGTACTTTCGTGATCACCTCTGTTCCGTCTGTCAACCCGGTTACAAGAGGCGTGACTTTAATGATTTTGGATCCCACTATCTTTCATCCATAGAATGGTTGGAAGGAGCTCGTCCCTGGAAAGATCTGTATTAACTCGGAGAAGTTCAGTTGGTTCTTTGAGATAGACATTGAAGATAGTGCATGCAATCTAATCGTCTCGTGGCATAAGCATTTGGTGGAGAGGGTCCCGATGTTAGTGCTTCGACCTAGTGATCACCTCAATCAAGGTCTTAAAAAGTAAATGGAGTGGATGAATCACCTCACTTATGTTGGGATGATGGGGTCGGATTACAAGGTTGCACATGATCATGTGGCAGTCGCAGAGAAGAAGATGGCGGGGTAGGCATTGCTGCTTTCTCACTTTCTACGCCAATATGATGAGCTAAAGGCGAAACATGAGGAGCATGAGAAAGTAGTTGACGCTGCTCGGGCTTCGTTGAAG
Organism: Berberis vulgaris; assembly: GCA_963556465.1. Lineage (NCBI taxonomy): Eukaryota > Viridiplantae > Streptophyta > Magnoliopsida > Ranunculales > Berberidaceae > Berberis > Berberis vulgaris. The sequence goes on along the minus strand of OY747128.1, from coordinate 43,919,956 downwards.
TCAGCAAAGTTTGTCCGAGACAAGTTTGCTACTAAACTTGAAACCTCATAAAAGGAGATGAACATGCTACGAGATCGATTGGATGTTGTTGAGAAGGAGTTTTCCAGCGAAAAGGCTGGTTGTGATGAAGCATTGCATACTGCTGATGAGCATTCTGCTTGTCGTAAGAGAGCTGAGAAACAAGTAGTGCAGCTGACCGCTGAGCTCGCTACTGTTAAGACGAAAGCTTCTACGAGGCTTTATTATTTTGAAGGAGAACTTGTGTCGACCAGGAATGAGGTTTCGGCGGTTACCGATAGGTTGAGGGCTGCAGAAGTAGTGGATTGGAAAGGTTCATTGATGGCAGGATTGACATCATCAACTTTGTTAAATTGGAGGAGGGTCACGATATGTCAGAATATCGTGACTTGGCAGACCAAGTCTTTGAATAGGATGATGATGAGAGATATGTTTCGGATCAACCAAGTGATCCGGCTGACGAAGCTCAATCGTCTTCTCCTCCCTCCGATCCTACTGCTATGGTTGATACCTTGTCTCTTTCGACCGATCTTGTCGGTGGAGATAAAACACCGCCACCATCTGCTGAAGAAAAGGGTCTGACCCCTTTTGAAGACAAGACTCCATCTCCTCCCGCTAATCATATTGGTAAAGTAGATGCTTGACCTCCTCCATCTGTCCATGCTTTGATTACTTCGTTTATCTCCTCCAACTATTGTATTTTGCTCCCTGATGTAACTGAATAGAAAATCAATGACAATCTCTTTTTCTTTCTTTGTTTTTTTCGTAGTGATCATTTTCTGATATGCATATCTCTGCTTACATACTATGATTTTGGAATTTGTCATAGTTTTAGTCTGAATTTTAACATCTACGCTAACCTTGTGATCAGATCGTAGACAATACATATAATCTGACTTTGTCATTCTTGATTCGTATACTCTTCATCTAACTTAGTAGTTTAGACTTGACTGAATTCCTACTTTTGAACTTGCTTCTTAGTTGTCTGTAACTTTTGATTGAGTCTGACTTATAGGTCTTGATTTGTTGATGTACTCTGTGGTTTGATATTTTAATTGGATTAGAGGCTTTACAACTAAAGTCAAACTTTTTATACGTCCAGACTTTTTAAATCACACTTCATGGTCTGACATGTTAGTCGACCAGAAGTTTTATGAGTAGGTCTGACTTATACATCCATACTTTTAAGTATACTTCATGGTCCGACAAGTTAGTCGGCCAAAAGATTTACGAGTAAGTCTAACTTATATGTCCAGACTTTTAAATATACTTAGTGATTCGACATGTTAGTAGATTCTAAAGATTTATGAGTAATCCTGACTCATACGTCCAGACTTTTAAATATACTTCTTGGTACAACATTTTAGTCGAGCCATAGGATTTACGAGTAAGTCTGACTTATACGTATAAACTCTTAAATTCATGGTCTGACATGTTAGTCAGTCCAAAAGATTTATGAGTAAGTCTAACTTATACGTCCAGACTTATTAAATTCACTTCATGGTTGATCGGACAAAAGTTTTATGTGTACATTATTTGACTTATTTGTCCTGGTTTTTTTTTTTGTTAGGTTTGCTTCGTGGTACGACATTTTGGTCGGGCCAAAAGGTTTACGAGTAAATTCCTTGTCTGACTTTGATGTCCTCAGTGGATTAGATTATTGGAACATGAGACGAATGGTTCTTGAAATTTGGAAGTTTATTGATAATACATCTTCAAGTGTTTGACATTCCATGGTATTTTTAGTTTTCCCTTCGAATCTTTTAACCAGTGTGTTCCTGGTCTGTTGATTTTCACCACTTTGTATGGTCTTTTGTAGTATGGATTCAGTTTACCCGCACTTGGCTCTTTTGTATTGAGTTGAACTTTTCTAAGCACCCAATCACTGATGTTGAATGTGTGTGGCTTTACTTTTTTTTTTTAATTTTAGTAACTTGCCATTTTTTGTTGGTAGGTTGCTATTTTGATCGAAGCTTTTTCTCATTTCTCATCGAGAAGGTCAAGTTGGACTTGTAGCGCTTCATTGTTATTTCTGCTCGAAACTCTTCGGTTCTGAATGTTGGCATGCCAATTTCTACTGGTATCATTGCCTCGGATCCATATGCCAGGGCAAACGACGTTTTCTCTGGTCGGAGTTTTCTTTATTGTTTTGTATGCCCAAAGGATACCTGGCAATTTAGACAACCACAATCCTTTTGCTGCTTCGAGCTTTTTTTTATTGCTTTGTAGGATTGTTTTGTAGGTCACCTCTGCTATTCGTTGGCTTGTCGGTGGATGGGTGCTGAGAAGTGTTGTTTGATATTTAAGTTTTTGCACAACTTTTAGACCTTTTGCCTTCGATTGCTTTCCACTGTCAGTGACAATTACTCTGGGGATTCCAAATTTGCATATTATGACCTTCCAAAAAAAAGTTTTCAATTTGTGTTTCTCCAATCTTTTGCCAATGGTTTTACTTCTATCCATTTGGTGAAGTAATCCACTACCACAAGGAAGACTTTATTTATGTCAGACACTGGAAGTGGTCCTATGATGTCCATTCCCCATTGCGCAAACGCCCACGGGCTACTTATCTGGATTAGGTTTTGGTTTGGCATGTGAGTTTATGGAGCAAATCACTGACATTTGTCACAAGTTCGAACTACTTCACTTGCGTCTTTTTGCATTGTTGGCCAGTAGTATCCCAATGTTAAGGCTTTATGACCTAATGTTCTTCCTCTTGGATGGTTCCCGCAAATGCCGAAATGAATTTCTAGTAGAACATAGTCGGCATCGCTGGGTGAAAGGCATCTTAGCGGAGGATTTGTGGCATACCTTCTGTAGAATCTTTCGTTAATCAGTGTGTATCGTGCTCGTCTATTTTGTAGCTTACGAGCCTCCATCTTATCTGCTTGTAGTGCACCGCTCTGTATGTATGTCAAGATTGGAGTCATCCATTTGCTCTTTTGATCTATTGTACATGTTTCTTGCTCTTGGTTTTCCAATATTGAGTTCTCATGTACTGTGAGTAGTAGATTATCAGTTTCTTCAGTTCGTGATGCCTCCTTGGCTAAGTTGTTAGCGCTGTCATTTTCTGCTTTTGTGCATCGTATACCAGTTATTGCTTTGAAGGTTTCGATCAACTCACTTGCTTTTTGATGATAGGTTTTCATCCGTGCACCTTTGATTTGGAATTCGTTGTTCAACTGGTTGACCACCAATTTGGAGCCAGTGAAAACGTTGACTTCATTTATTCCTAGGCGTTTGGCCAATTGTAATCCGGCTATCACTGCTTCATACTCGACTTCGTTGTTTGAGGCTTTGAAATTGAATTTTATTACCTTCTCCAATGTCACTCTTTTCAAGTTGTGCAGAATGATTCCAACTCCATTCCCTTTCTCGTTGGATGCTCCATCACAGTGCAGGATCCATTCGTGAGTAGTTTTTTCGGTGTTTTCTTTAGCAGTGTTAACCAATTTTTGGTTCAATTTTCATATTTTCAAACAAAATACCAAAACCGAACCAACCAGTCCAATTCGGTTTCTTTTTTTTTACATTTTTTTCTTATTTCCTGTTTCCTCTTCCATCGTGAAACAGAGAAGAAAGAAAAAGATAAGAACATATTAAAAATAAACTTTTTATTTGTTTCACTTTCTATCTCTTATCTTTGAGTTTCTCGCTCTACTTTCTTTCTTTCTATCACTCACTTTTCTCATTCATTCCTTCCTTCCTTCTTTAAAATCACGAGATCCACATTACTCCCTTTTCTTTTCTCCTCTTTCGATTTCATGAGTTCTTCTTCTACTTGTTCTGAAAGAGAAAAAGGAGGTTGTTTTTGTTCTTCTGTTGCTCTTCTTCGTTTTACTCATGTTGGTGGTGGTCAAGAAAGCCATAGATCTCAAGAACAAAGTTCTGGATCTGGGTCAATCACTGAAGAATACTATTCAGATTACTCTGAAGAAGACCCAACTTTCAACGTTCTCGAAAAAAACCCGGTCCGGTCTCTCCAAGTTCTCCATCAAGAAATCCAAGCCATGGTCAGTATCTTTGATTTCTTGTTGTTTTGGTGATTCACCAAAAAGGGATGTAACATTTTATGAATTGGGTTTGTCAATGTTTTGCTTGTACAGTGTCTGGAAAGGTGGTTTCAGATAGTAAGAAAGAACTAGACTTTGAGGAAGTAAAAAGAGAGTGATGGGACTGATGGTAGTGTTGCTCGGGAAATAAAAAAGAGCAGCCCTTCTAGCGGTCACATCCACCCCCTCGCCCGTTTCCTCACCATTTAGAATTTTCCAAAAAGAGAGATTGATGGGATCGATGGGTACTGTTGGATGGGAAGTCTTCTAATGCATGATCTTTTATTGCAGTCTTAGAAGCATAACTGATATCGAGCTGACCGAGTTTCACTATCCATTTCACCATTCTTCCGGATAGCTCTGGTTTGTGCAGTACCGATCGAAGTGGATGTTCGGTCATGACAATTACGGGGTGGGCTTGAAAATATGGTCGTAGCTTTCTTGAAGATATGACCAGCGGCGCTAATTTTTCCAGAGATGGGTAATTAACTTCAGCGTCCGCAAATGTCTTGCTGACGTGGTAAACTGACTTTTGTGTGTTGTTTTCCTTTCGTATTAGTGCTAAATTGACTGCATGTTCGGACACAAATAATACAAGTACAATGTTTCTCCATGTTTTTTGCTTTGATAGTAGTTCAGTGCTCCCCATGTACGCCTTCAGATTTTGGAAAGCTTTTTCATATTATTCACTCCATTTGAACCTTTTGTTTCCTTTCAAGATCTTGAAGAAGGGAAGACACTTGCCTAATGATCTAGAGATGAATCTGTTCAAGCCTGTTATTCTACCATTGAGGCTTTGTACATCTTTAATGTTGGTAGGCAAATGCATGTTGAGGAATGCTTGTATTTGTTTCAGATCAGCTTTGATCCCTTTCTGATTGACCATGTAGCTAAGGAATTTACCTGATTCCACTTCGAACGTATATTTTTTTAAGTTCAGCTTTATTTTGTACTTTCGGAGTTGAGAGAATGCTTGCTCAAGGTCTTTGATGTGGTTGTTTTTTCGTAGGTTCTTGACTAGCATATCGTCAATGTATACCTCCATGGTCTTGCCAATTTGATTTTTGAACATTCTTTCCACAAGAAGTTGGTATGTGGCTCCCGCATTCTTTAGTTCGAATGGCATTACTCAGTAGCAATATGTACCTCTTTTAGTCATGGAAGACATCTTCTTTTGGTCTGGTTGGTGCATTTGTATCTTGTTGTATCCAGAGTATATATCCATGAAGCTTAGAAGCTCGTGTCCGGAAGTGATGTCCACTATCTATTTGTAGGGGTGGAAAGTTGTCTTTTGGGTATGCTTTGTTTAGGTCCGTGTAGTCTACACATACCCTCCATTTGCCATTCTTTTTCTTGACCAAAACTGTGTTGGCCAGCTAGTTTGGGTAGTGGGATTCCTTGATCATTCCTTGATTCATTAAGAGATGCACCTCCTCGTTGATTGCTTGCTTTCATTCTGGGGCGACTGGCCTTCTTTTCTGTTGGATTGGCTTCTTATCCAGGTTGACCTGCAACCTGTGAGTAATGATGGAGGGGTCAATGCCTACCATGTCTTTCATTGTCCAGGTGAAGACGTCTTGGTTGTCTTCCAACAATTAGTTCTGGGCAAAGTTTTAGCCAATTCAAACTGGTTTTCTTTCTTCTTCACCATCTAGATGGACTGGTGTTGTTTCTTCTTCCGGTTGTCAAGTATTTGGTCGACCTCTTTGACTAACTGAAGCTGCATTGTATCTTCAATTGATCGGGTTGTTGCAATAGCTCCTCTGGTCGTGACTGTGATTGCTATCTGTTTGGGGCCTTCATTGCTGCGTAGTTGCATTCACGACCTGCTGGCTGATCTCCTTTGATGACCCCGACATTGTCAACAGTGTGATACTTCAGATATTGATGCATATTGGAGGACACTACACCCATTTCGTGTAGCCAAGGTCTTCCTAGTAGCATGATGCATGTGGATGTTGCAACGACAACGAAGAAGTCCGTTAATAGGACTTGTTGTTTGCCTGGTCTTCCTACTTTGACTGGTAATCACATTAGTCCGAGTGGGCGACATTGTTCTCCGCTGAAACCTACCATTGGTTGGTCATTGGGTGTAAGCATCTCTTCACTTAATTGCATCTTGCGAAATGCTGTCACTTACAGAAGGTTGGTCGAGCTTCCTGTCAACCAGTACTCTTTTGATCTCCCATCTGGCTATTAATGCTGAAATCACCAGGGCATCATTATGAGGCAAATGAACTCCTTGTGCGCCTTTTTTTTAAAAGGTCAGAGTCGGGTGGTCAATTCTTGCGTTCTTAAAAGAAAAGTTTGGGTATTGGATCCTTGTCCGTAAATCTCGGATTGATATTTTCCGTGATCAGACATATCATTCCTTCTCTCTAGCTACATCGTGTAGGACGTATATCAGCTCTCTGGACTGTTCGTTCGACCCAGTGGTAGCGTCCGCATTCTATTTAGTTTTTGGACTGCTTGTCCTTCAATCCGACAAATTCACCGAGTCGTCCTTTCGGATTCCAGTACGCAATTTCATCCTTCAAATTGTAGCAGTCTTTTGTATCATGCCTGTGGTCCTTGTGGAAAGAACAGTACTTGCTCTTATCTCATCTAGCCAGATCTCTTTGTAGCTTAAGTTACCATTTGACATCCTCCCAAGTTTCCATGGACTTCAGGACATTTGCCCAACTCGTTTTCAAAGCTGTAAACGGTTTGTACTTTGTGTTGACTGCATTCATTGACCGTTCATGTCAGGCTCTTTCGGATTGCAGCTTTTTGAGTTCTTGTTTGCTATATTCATACATGCCAATGGTCCGATGTCTTTTCGACTGGCCACTTTCCTTCCGCAGCATATCATCTCTTCTTCTCTTTCACCTTTCCTTCTCGATTTGTTGGGAAGAATCTTTACTCAGACTTGTTCTTGTTCTTGGTGGCCAGCATCTCCTCGAGGGTGATGTATTTTTTAGCAATTTTCAATAAGATCGCCCTGTTCCTCGGATGATCCATGTTCAGAGAGTTGTAAAACAAACCTCTTTTTAATTCGGAAGTGAAAGTGGCTATAGTCGTGCCGTCACTACATCTATTGGTCATTGTTAACTCATCAGTAAAACAAGTAATGTACTCCTCGATAGTTTCATCGGGCTTTTGCTTGATGTGAAGCAAATAGTGTGGATTCTTTCTGATCCGCTGACGGCCAATGAACATTGTGATGAAGGTTGTGGCCAATGCTTGGAAAGAATCTATCGATCAGGGTGGAAAACTATTGAACCAACTCATCGTTGTGGACGTTAGGCTGGTTGGAAAGGTTCGACAGAAAATGGACTTCGTTATTTCTTTCAGTGCCATCATGTAATGGAAATGTCATAGATGGTTTGATGGATCAGTAATGCCATCGTAAGTTTCAAACTTTGGGGATGGAACTTTTTTCTCAGAGGAGTCTTCATGAATGCGTCAGAGAATGGTGGCTTGGCCAACTGGTAAATCCCATTGGGATCTGTAACTCCAATCCTGAATGGATCTTGTGGAAGAATTCCATCAGTCTGGGAGCAATCTCCTTGTGGTTCACATCCTTCAAAATTTGTTCCTCGAAGCCCGGTGGGAGCTTCATGGTTCTCTCGAGTGTGGTTGACGGAATTTTGCCGAAGTGGCTTTTGAACATGTTCGACAGGTGGTGCACATTCCTTGGTGAGCTTTTCAATAACTTTGACCAGATAATCCATTTGGACCAAAAGTTGGTCCACACGAGGGTCTGTCATTGTACCGCCAGATGTTTGGGATGGTTGGGCCACCATTTCATATGGTGGTACTGCATTACCTCGCATGATTGGTTCTCCTGGTGTTTGATTTGAGATATGCCTGATTGATAATTCGGTTTCACTAGCAGAAGGGTTGCCTTGATTATTGCCAAGCTAAAAGTTTGTAGTATGTTCCATTTGCACTAAATTTTTCTATTACTGATTCGTGCTAAAGGAAATTACAAACAAAAGAATCTCTTTAAAAGAAGAAATTATAGTTCCCCACGGATGGCGCCAAACTAATTCGCCCAAATCTGCTCTCCTTGAGTTTGACCTGCAAAACTGGGTTAGATTTCCAAAGACCACCTTTTTTGTTGGCCGAAGGCACTTTGATGCTTAAGTTAGTTAACTACGGGAGAAGATTAAATTTGGACAGTTGAATTTACATACATTTTGTCGAATGTTCCTTTTAACTTATATAATGTCCGTCATTAATTTTCTGCGTGAGTTAAGCATGTTGGGCATGATGAGGGGAGACACATTTGAAACGATCTCTTCCTTCATTGAGATACATCCTTAGAAGAGTCATTCACGCCACGACTTGTCTCGGTTGTAACGTCTCTCTTCTTTAAGGGAATAGATCCATTGGGCCTGGATTTTGGCTTTTGATTACGATCTATTATCAAGGGCCCTTTTGGGATTTAATGATTGGGCCTGCTTTTTCGGGCTTCTTGGGTCGGGCCTATTATCCGTGTCAAGATTGAAGTGTTTGTTTCTCGTGGCAAATGATTTTTTCCACGTGTACGGCCGTGATTAAAGTCTTATTTGATGTATCATCAAATATCATCCACAAAAACTATTGTTAGAGATGGCCTACTTTTGTTGTTGCAAATGTTTGGTTTGAAGGGTAGATGCCCTGTGTGAGTTTGAAGCGTAGACCAAAGAAGATAACTTTCCAAACCGTCATTTTTTAGTTTCAAAGCTAATTAGAAATCAAACTATCCATTGATGCATCCAAATCTGGTCTCCTAGAAATCAGACTTGCAAAACAAAGTTCAGATTGCCAAAGACCACCTGTTTGGTGGTCGAAGGCACATCGATACTTAAGTCAGTAAATCTGTAGAAGATAAAGCTTAATCTAGACAGAATTCATGTAAAATTGCATACATTAGTCGAATGTTCCTTTTACCTTATATAATGGTCGTTATTAATTATCTGCATGACTTAAGCATGTGAGGCTTGAGAAGGGGAGAAGTTCTCTGTAACAGTCTCCTCTTTTATGAAGATACGTCCTGCGTGAGTAACTCAATCCACGACTCTTTTTCCTTGTAACGTTCCTCCTCTTTAAGGGAGAGATTCGTTGGGCTTGGATTTGGGCTTCTGACTATGATTTGTTCAGAAAGGCCCCTTTAGGCTTTAATAATTCGATCTGCCTTTTTGGGCTTTGTGAGTCGGCCCCGACTTGAAATACTTGGTCTTCGTGATAAGTGAAGTTAGCCACGTGTATGGTCGTGATGATAGTCTTATTTGATGTATCATTAGCTACTCCCCCTTAGTTAGTGGGTATGCTGACATAGCCACTAACCCTATGAAGGTTGGACTTTCTTTTTCATCATTCCAGTGCATTTATTGCTATTAGCAGTTTTTGATACTGTTGCTATTCTGATCTTTCACCTGTCTATTCGTTTTTTCCCTTTTTTGGGATTTCGTGCAGCCATCATGTCTCGCACGTGTTCTATTAGTATTCTCTTCATTGCTCAGCTTTATAAAAAAGGGCATGATGGTTTCGATTTTCTCTTTACGCTATCTTTGAGATTAGAGTTTACTTTTTCCCTTCTTATTCGCTATCTTCTTTGTTCAATTTATTTTCAATGTCTACTAATAAGATACTAGATGGTGAAGTGCTTGGCGTCTGCGAGGCATTCTTCTTTCCTAAGAAGATGTCGCAAGGGACGTTTGAAAGTGTTCGTGCTGAGTACTTGTTACCGTCCGACCTTGAGATTGTTCTCCCTATACATAATGATAGTCTTTGTCGTCCAAGGCCTAGTATTGCATTTGTCCGTGCATGTTTCTATCAAGTCTTAGGTTTTCGGTACCGGAAATCTTTTGGGATTATTTGGATTTGTTGGGCATTGCTCCTGCTCAAATGGGTCCCGACGGCTGGAGGGTGATGGTTTCTACTTGTGTGAAAGCCATTATTTCTTGCATGCCTTTAACTGTTAGGGTCTTGCATTTGGTGGTGGGACTTGTTGTGAGCAATAATACTATTTGTTTTCTCCGTTCTCCCACATGTTTTGGGAAACTCAATGACGATTATAGGTATTGGTCGAGGTTTTGGTTTTATGCTTCTGTGGACTTTGGCTACTTTAAGTTGCGGGGTTGACAGATTATGAAGTCGTCCGAGTCCCCAAGAAGTGGAAGGACCTGCACTTATCTGCAGAGGAACATGAAATCAGTGATGGTTTATCAAAGCTTCCTCGAGTTGTTGTGGAGTCGTTCCTCGCTATAGAGATTGTAGAGCATAGTGGCTTGTACACTATGAACGAGGTGGAGCAGGGGTGCTTACTGAAGCTCGAGCTGCTGAGATCGCTGCTCATGCTGGTCCTGTTAGTGTTAGTGATGCTAGCATTGATGGAAAAGTGAGATATAACAGGGAGTTTATAGATCTCAATGCTCATGTTAGCATTGGTGGTCGTGGTTCTGCCACTAGAAAATGAAGTTTCCTAGACCTGCTAGTCCATCGATGAAACTGGGGATAAGCCTTGGTCGTGTTTCAAAAAAGAAACGGCTTGCTAGTTCCACTCATGGTACTACTCATACTTCTCCTCGTCCAAGGTTATCTAGTAAGGAGAGTAGGAAAGAGGATCGCCTATCTTTTGAAGAGGTTGATGAGCTGAATAAAGCTTTGGAAATTAGCAAAAAGGACGTGAGAAGAGGTTCCTCACTACTCTGTGTGTGTCAAACTTTGTCGAATGGTCCGATGATGACCCTCGTGTCATTAATAATAAGATGCTTCAACTTGTTGTGGAACGGTCGAAGGATCCAAATACAACAAAGACCATATCTCTGTAAAGAAGAGGTCATCAATCGTGGTCGTGATTCTAAGGCTCTTCCTTCTTCTCTTATTCTTGTTGATGACATAGTAGAGTTTCCTGCTTCTCCGCCTGCTCATCACACTTCTGCTGCTGCTGCCACTACTGCCTGTCCCACTCTTGCCACTATTACTTTGCAAAAAAAGAGGCAAGAGTGGTTTTTTCTGTTATCAATGCTATTCCGTCCGTTCTTCCGACTTCTGGGGGTGGGGCTTCAATACTCCCTGATCCACGAGTTATTCATCCACTGATTGCTTGGAAGGAGCCCAACCCGAAAGACATTTGTATTAAGTCAGATGGAAAGTTTTGTCGGTTTAATGACATTGACGTGTAGGATAGTGCAGGCAATTTGATCAATGAATAGCATAGGAGGTTGGTGGAGAGGGCTCCAATGCATGCGCGATAGCCTAGTAGTCGTCTCGACCACGACCTTAAGCAGATAATGGAAGGGATGAATCAACTCACTTATGTTGGGGTGATGTGGTCGGACTATCAGGCTGTGCATGGTCAGGTGGTCGCTCTTGAGAGGAAGATGGCAGGATAATTACTGGTGTTTTCTCACGTTCTCTGTTAGTTGGACTTGTTGAAAGCACAACGCGCAGAGCAGGAGAATGCAATTGAGATTGCTCGGGCTTCCCTGAAAGAAGTCTAGGTCATGCGGGACAAGTTCACTGCTGAGCTTGAGGCTTTAGGGGCTGAGTTGAACATAGTTCGTGATCGGGTGGACGTTGTGGAGAGGGAGTTGTCAGTTGAGAAGGTTGGTCATGATAAGGTCATGCATTCTGTTATGAGCAATCCGTCAGCCGTAAGATTGCAGAGGAGCGGGTGATGCAATTAACGACTTAACTTGCTGATATTAACGGATACTTCAGCAATGTTAACCACTATTGAAAGAGAACTCGTTTCAACCAAAAATGAGTTTGCAGCAGCCAAAGACAAATTGAAGATTGTGAAAGCGGCAGATTGGAGAAGAGTTGTTGATGGTCGAATCGATCTCCTCGACTACATGGAAGGGGATGGTCTTGATTTTACTAGATATCGTGGTTTGGTTGACAAGGTTTTCGAGGACGATGACAATGAAGATTGTGCTACGGATACATCAATTGATCCGGTTGATAAAGAACCATCATCTCCTCCTCATTTCGATCCTGCCCCATCATCTGTCCTTGTTGTTGAAGAGAAAGCTTCATCCTCTTTTGCTGCTAACGCCATTGTTCATCATTCTTTGAATGTTCCTGTTAATGATGTTTTGATCACTTCTACTGTTTCCTCTCCAAATGTTGTATCTTCTTCACTAGATATAACTGAGTAGATCTATGAATGACGAGTTCTTTTTTGTTGATATTATGGTGTTTTGTCTTTCACATATTTATTGCTATTTGATATGCACATCCTACCAGATTGTCTTAAAATTTTCATGATTTTAGTTTGTTTACCATCTGGATCAATCACGATATCCAATCGTACCAATAAATGTGCGTTGATCTCGTTACTTGTACTTTATGTATCTTGGTAGTTTAGACTTGGCTGGATTTCTGCCTTTGCACTCGTTTCTTGATCAAACTTTCCTTTCTTCTGACTTGTTAATTGGGCTGAGAAGCTTTACGAGTAAGTCTGACTTGTGCTTCCATACTTTTGTAAGTATATTTCGTAGTCCAACATGTTGGTCGGGCTAGAAGTTTTTATGAGTAAATCTGACTTATACGTTTAGAGTTTTGTAAGTGTGCTTTGTGGTCTGACATATTGGTCAGGCCAGAATGTTTTATGAGTAAGTCGACTTATATGTCCATACTTTTGTAAGCGTGCTTCGTGGTCAGACATATTTGTCGGGTTAGAAGTTTTTACGAGAAAGTCGACTTATATGTCCATACTTTTGTAAGTACGCTTTGTGGTCCGAAATATCATCGGGCTAGAAGGTTTTGCGAGCAAGTCGACATATATGTCCATACTTTTGTAAGTACGCTTCGTGGTCCGACATATTGGTCAGACCAAAAGATTTTACTAGTAAGTCAACTTATATGTCCACACTTTTGTTAGTACACTTCGTGGTCCGACATATTGGTCAGGCCAAAAGTTTTTACTTGTTAATCGACTTATATTTCCATACTTTTATAAGCGTGCTTCATGGTCAGACATATTTGTTGGGCTAAAAGTTTTTACGAGTAAGTCGACTTATATGTCCATACTTTTGTAACTACGCTTTGTGGTTCGACATATTGGTCAGGCCAGATGGTTTTACTAGTAAGTCGACTTATATGTCCATACTTTTGTATGTACACTTTGTGGTCCGACAAATTGGTTGAACTAGAAGGTTTTACGAGTAAGTAAACTTATACGTCCATTCTTTTGAAAGTTTGCTTCGTAGTCCGACATATTGGTTGGGCCATAAGGTCTTACGAGTAAGTGGATTTATATGTCCATACTTTTGTAAGTATCTCTGTGGTTGATCAGACCAAAAGCTCTTCGGATATGGCTGACTTATTTGTCCAGATTTTACCCTATTTTGCATATTCTTTCGTTATGCTTCGATGTTACTTTTGGGTCCGTTACAGTTTGAGTAGATTCTCCATTTGACTTTAATGCCCTGACTGGATTAGAATATTAGAACACAGGGTAAAGGGTTTCCTAAATTTGGGAATCTTATTGATAATATTTCTTTAAATTCATATGCAAGGGAAAATGGTGTTCCTCCAGTATGGGTTTTCTTTGTCATTCTGTAGGCCCAAATGGTGCATGGCAGCTCGGACCCCCACCATCTTTTTTATTCTTCGAGCTTCTTGTTGATGGTTTCCAAGGTTGTTTTGTTATGAAGCCATCCCAACGGTCTCCTGATCTGTTGTATCAAGCTCTTGTGATGCCTCCTTGGTTGATTTGTCAGCTTCTATCATTATTTGCTTTTACATATCAACTCAGTATTCTTTTGGTGATAAGTTGTCGTCCGAGTATCCTTAACTTTGGAATTCGTCATTCGACTGGTGAAAATGCAGATTTCTATTGGAATGGAGGTCGCGACGCTGAATTTTGTCGCTTTTTTTAGTATTATGCCTTTTGGGCTGTATAAGACTATCCCTACTCTATTTTCCTTTTCATTGGGTGTTTCGTCACAACATAGGATCCATTTATGAATAGTTTGTACGTTGTGTCTTTCCATTTGATTGTTGTTTGGTTGATGCCTGTCAATGTCATTTTTCCTGATAGTTTTGGTAGAGGGCTGACTCCTGCATGTCGTTGTCATTTGTGAAGTGCTTGTATCTATTTTAGATCAGCTTTGATTTTGTGTTTTCTTGAAGTCTGCCTGAACTAAATGAATTCGATTGTGTCTGATTTTAACTCGAATGGTGGAATGACAGGGGACGTTCATTATAACAACCTTCTTCTTCATTAAAGTGTGTCCACTGGGGATTGATTCCCACCATGACTTATCTGCTTCTTAATGGTTCTCCCATAATTTTGATTGTTCGCGTCAAGCGTATGGCCACGATGAGGTAGCTAATGAATTCAGAATGTTTTTTGCTCAAATCCTTGAGTCTGCGTTCTTCAAGGTACTTTGATTGGTGACTTTCTCGGCAACTAGGTAAGTTGAGTAGAATCCAACATCGAACTATCCAATTATGCTCACATCAACGCCAGCTGCCAAGGCTTCCATGAATTTATGGGTTCCAAACCTTGCAATTGTATCAATTTTATTCACCAAATCAGGTTTCTTCATGTCAATCCCACTGTCGATGATGGAGAGGGTGTTGTTTGGCTTGTTGAGGACAATGTGTATAAAGAGCTCAGGTTGGGAATTGAGTCAGTCAGTGAGATCCTCGAACCTAATCAGCTGGTTGATCTACGCTGAAATGCAAACGTCTTTGTATCCCCCACTGCTGAATGGTATATCGATTGACGATCAAGAATGAAAGTTGAGTTCTAGTAATGGAGTGTTGTGTTATCTTTTGGAAGGTTGGAATATGTCTAACCGAGTTGATGTAGCAGCTCCTATGGTCGTAACGGTGCTCGCTGTCTGCTTGGGGCCTTCATGATTTTGTAGTGGCGTCATGCAGCCGACTGATCTGATTTGATGATCTGAATGGGCGGTACCGCTCTCTGCTGATCGATTCGTTGAACGGTTGGATCGTTCTTTCTCCCTAGTTGTGCTTATATTTTCCTTTAGAATGCTTGTTTGGCAACCTGACGAATTCCTCAAGTCGCTCTCTTTGAATCCAGTGCTCAATTTCGTACTTCAAATTGTAGTAGTCTTCAGTGTCATGCTCGTGATCTTTGTGGAAAGAGCAATACTTGTTTTATCTCATCCATCTGGGTTTCCTTTCATCTTGAGTGGATAGTTGATATCCTCCCACTTCGTCATGGACTTCAGAATGTTTGCTTGACTTGTTTTCAAAGTCATGTATGGTTTATACGTCTTGTTTACTACACTCGTTACCCGTTCGTGTCTGGGTCTTATAGATTGCAGTTTTTTGGGTCCTTGCTGGTTGAATTAAAATCTTCCATTGATCTGATGCCTTTTTTCGACTGACCATTCTCCTTTCGAGGTCTGTCGTCTCTCCTACCTTCTTCATTCCTTTTCCAGTTCATTGGAAATGTTTTATTTCAGATTTGTTCTTCTTTTTGGCGGCCAACATCTTCTCGAGGGTGATGTACTTTTGAGCTGTCTTCAATAAGGTTGCAATATTCTTTGGAGGGTTTAGGTTAAGATAACCTTAAAATTGTCATCTCTTCAATCCCGAAGTAAAGGTAGCAATGGCCATGTCATCGTTGCAACCATCAACCATGGTTAGCTCGTTAGTAAAACAAGTAACACATTCCCTTATGTCTTCTTCGGGTTTTGCTTGATGTGGAGTAAGTAATGTGGACCCTTTCTCATCCGTTAGGTGCCATGAACCTCGTGATGAAGGCAGTGGCTAATGTTTGGAAGGAGTTTATCGATCTAGTTGGTAGACTGTTGAACCAACTCATCACTGTGGAGGTGAGACTGGTCAGAAATGTTAGGCATAGAATGGACTCCGTGCTATTTTTCAATGCCATCATGTGGTGGAAGTATCGCAGATGGTCTGTTGAATCAGTAATGCCATCATATGCTTCGAACTTTGGGAGAGTAAACTTTTTTGGTAGAGGAGTCCTCATGAGTGCGTCAGAGAATGACGGTCTGGCCAATTCATACAACACGTTAGGATTTGCGACTCCGATCCTAAATAGAACTTGTGTAGGGATTCCATCACTCTGGAAGCCATATTCTTGTAGTTCGTTGCCTTCAAGATTGACTTGTTGAAGTTCTGCAGGAACTTCATTGTTTTCTCGAACACGGTTGGCAGAGTTTTGTTGCGGCGATGTCTAGACATGGTCGGTAGATTGAGCATGCTTCTAGTTTAGTTTGTCCACCACTTTAATCAGATAGTTCATCTGGACCAGGAGTTGATCCATACGGGGATTTGTTACTGTACTGCCAAATGTATGAGATAATTGGGCCACCATTCTATGCGGGAATGTTGCGCTACCTGGTATAGTTGGCTCCGTTGATGTTGGGTTTAAAGCATGCATTATCAGTAACTCAGCTTCACCAGTAGAAGGGTTGCCTTGATTGTTGATGGGCCTCGGTTTGTAGAACGTTTCATTTGCTCTGACTTTTTTGTTGCTGATTAGAACTAAGGCAATTTCCAACTACAAACTCTCTTTCAGAAAAGAAATTGGCGTTCCCCACGGATGACGCCAAACTAATGCGTCCAAATCTGGTCTCCTGGAAATCCGACTTGCAAAACAAATGTTAGATTGCCAAAGACCACCTGTTGGTGGCCGAAGGCATCCGATGCTTAAGTCAGTAAATCGGTAGGAGAAAGAGCATAATCTGGATAGAATTCAGTTAAAATTGCATACCTTAATGTTCCATTTACCTTATATATTAGTCGTTATTAATTCTTTGCAGGACTTAAGTATGTGAGGCTTGATGAGGGGAGACGTTCTCTGTAACAGTCTCCTCTTTTATGAAGATACGTCCTTAGGGGAGTAACTCCCGCCACTAATCTTTTTGTCTGTGACGTTCCTCATCTTTAAGGGAGAGCTTCGTTGGGCTTGGATTTGGGCCTCTAACTATGATTTGTTCTAAAAGGCCTTTTTCGGCTTTAATGATTGGATCTGCCTTTTTGGGCTTTGGGATTTGCGAGTCGGCAATGACTTGAAATACTTGGTCTTCATTATAAGTGATCTTTGCCACATGTATGATCATGATGATAGTCTTGTTTGATGTATCATCATCTACAAAGGAGAAGTAAATCAAATAATGACCAGATTATTGACAAATGCCATCCTGGCTAACAAGTGATTATTGGAGCTTTTTCATTTGCATATGTTATCATACACTGAATGCAGGGGCAGATCTACCCTTTGGCTAAGGGGGTCAATTGCCCCTTTATCATTTTAAGAAAACCCACGTATTTTCCATATTGCCCCATTTAAATTTATAGGTTGCCCCCTTCACATCCAAAAAAAGCTCTCATTCATTGAATTTTAAAACTTTTGATGGGTACAATGATGCATTTTGAATCTTGTTTATTATAATTTCCTGTGGTCGTGTTCAAGAAATTTCATGGACGTCTCTTGGCTCCTCCGCGTCTCCGCCACGTTCGACGGATATTTAGGACTCCCAACTATTGTTGCGAATGAACCAATTTTGTGCCTAATCTAGGAGCAGTTTGTCACGCTCTACACTGGATCGCTCGATGACAAGTTTGATCCAGAAGCCTCGCTCATTTCGTTTGCTCGTGACAACAATCGATATGGGAAGTTAATAATTGAAGAAGGTGGAGTTGTGCCACTGCTAAAATTGGTGTAGTTGAATAGTTATGTATTGTTTGCCCCCCTTTATCTACAATCCTGGCTCCCCCACTGACTGAATGTTTTGTATATGGTGTATGCAGTAAACTTAGGGTGTGTTTGGGTGGATGAAATTCTATGCCATGGGAATCCATGAGGGGACCCTTATATTTTAGGCTAAATTGATGTATCACTCCACATCCACCATTTTATTTTGTGATCAATGGTGGGAATGAAAGTCCCATGAACATGAGAATCTCATTCCTTGATTCTTCAAGAAATGAGATTCCTATGTTCATGGGACTTTCATTCCCACCATTGATCACAAAATCAAATGGTAAATGTGGAGTGATACCTCAAATTAGCATAAATATGGAGGTCCCCTCATGAATTTCAATGGCATATGATTCTATGCAACGAAACACACCCTAAAAGGAATAGAAAAATAGTAGGAAAACATGAATAAAAGGGCTGCTTAATTGTTACATCTCAGTGAATCACTATACCAAATTGACATATTTGTAACAACTTAAAAAATAGTAACACTTTTGAGCTATTACAATCCACCAAACACTTTCAAGTCAAAACTAAATTTAGTCAACAAAATGAAAAATAGCTACAAAAAAAAATGATACAATAAATTAGATTACCATGAATAGCATCACTTGTAAGCCCATACTATTTGTGGTGATACAATTATTGAATCACTTTGTTTGTGAAAATATGTAAAATTGCTTTGTGGATTGTTATAGCTCAAAAGTGTTACTATTTTTTAAATTGTTACAAAAATGTAAATTTGGTGTAGTGAATTCATTAGTTAAGAGTGGATTCGACAATCTATTCTACAGATTAATATCTTATGGAACATTGAAGCTAGGAGAAAAAATAAGGTTTTTTATTTTTATTTTTTATTATCTCTTGTAAATTACATAAATATGAATAAGCTAGCATAAAATTTACTCAAGCATAGGTAAACAAAAAGAGCAGGAGGAAGAGTTTGGCTAAAGTGCAATCATGGATGCAGCATGGAGACCGTCTTCATGCGATTGTGAGATCAAAGCTGTATGAGCCTGATTCACCCTCTCACGAACCAGCCTAACAGCTCTTTCCCATCTCTGACCATAATGTCTGTTTGCTTGGTCTTCTTGAAAGATTATTACATTCAATCGAAAGAAGAAGAATATTGAGGCCGATACGATGTCTCCATAGGTGTTACTCAAGTTTCTATTGAAAGTTAACTTGACGATGAAGGGAAACAACAAGGCAGTGATGAAAGGACTTGAACCATTGGTTGCAGCTAGAAGCTTGAGCTTGGTTAGTGCCACCAAATGCAGACCCATTCACTCTCACTCACTCGTTAAGGGAACCAATTGAGTATGGGTAACTAATAGAATTGACGTGCTCGTGCTTTTATTCTTCAAAAGCACATGAAAGGGCTCAGGGGAGTACAAGTGAAGATAGAGGACTGAGGAACTTGTTGGTTGGCCACTTTGGAATAAAGGGCAGCTTAATTTGGTGTGGGTAAAGTTGGAGCATCATTTTTCATTTGTTTAATTTTGGATAAGGGCTACTATGTATGGAAGCTTTGCATTGAGTTCTTTCTAGACATATCTCAAAATTGCATACACCAACATCCAATGGCGCGTTCAGCCTCTTTACAATCAAGGATTAGCATTTGATTAGATATTTATTGTGTGAATAATGTGACACGTCTCCGATCAATTGATGAAACAAGTTAATAGAGCACAATCACAAATTAACAAATAGATGTAGGGAGCCATAATTTTGCACTGAGAAACAAAAGCACAAATAACATCCTTGAATTATAATGATAATAATTGATAGAAAGTAACTGTGGGAGATGTACAAGTCCATGAAAGAGACGACTATGACCCCATTTCCATTTGGAAAATATATATGTCAAACTGGTGGTAGGCTCATATGATAGTGCAATTTCGTGGAAGCTTCATGGTTGGTGCCATTGGAATTGGATGGATGGTGTTGTATCGGACTCTTGTGTGTGGTAATATAATGTAGCTTTGTCTGACTCTTCACTTCACTTGCATTGCATCCTGGTGGGTGGTGGGCTCCGTCTTTTCGGATCAAACATTTAGCCGAGGATTGTGAATTCTTGATATATGTCAAAATTTCACGAATTATTTTCTATTTTATAGTTAGGGAAATATTTTTCGAAATCTAAAATATTTATTTTTTTTAGGTGAATTCCCCTTAGAAAAAAAAAAGACTTCGTATAATTTAACCTGCTAATATTATTTTGGTATCAGAAGTTTATTAGGTGAGTTTTTTTTTTTTTTAAAGACAAGCGTGGGGGTTTAATATGGCCTCCCTGAATCACTGAAAAAAAATAAGGAATAGATTGGTTACATTCGTGCATACACTTATGTAATATGGAATTTGTATACACTTGAGTCGTGTGAGACTTTTTATGTAGTACTTAAGAGTTATTGTTAAGTTCGAAACTACAATAGAAATTTTACATTTTTTCTATACAAACGAAATATTTCTTAAAACCAGGAGACCAAAACTAACTCAAAAAATGAAATCATAATCCTTGCATTTAGCATCTTTCTCTCTACTTTCTTTACTTGACTATTATTCCCATTCATCACGCCTATCAAATGACGTCCAACTGTTTGATTGACTTTTTCTTTTAAAAATAAAAAATAAATGACAACCATATCAATAGATTATATTCTCTTTTAAAATAGATAACAAGCATAATTACTATATGTAAACCTCTATAAACTGACACCCTTGGGACCAAGGAAAATCTATTAATTTAGCGAATATTAAATAATCAATAAATTAATAAATTATTAATTTATTAATCTATTACTTATTTTCTTAAATATTGTACATTGTATTTAGTTTCTCATTTTACAAACTAACAATTCTATGTATTCGTTTAACCAAGTAAAATTATTGAATCTACTCTTTTTTTCCAAAATTAGATTGTACATTATCCAATGTACCACATTATTTCATTTTATGATCATTTAACCAAGCAAAATCTCTATTTAAATAAACAAAGGCATAGTAATACAACACATCATACATACAACAATGGATTTTCATCGCATATGCACTATATATAATAAAATTATTCATTTATATATTACGTGGGACCTATAAGAATTTTTTATATAATGTTTTATCTTATAAATTTAGCGAATTATTAATCTAATATATAATCTCCAAGTCGAAACCTACTAAAAATATTATTTAACCGAGGTTAATAACTTATCGGGTATTAAACTATTGAGGTTCTATTGTGATTGTATCAGTTCGATATATAGGAGTATGACTCTTGGTATCATGTTTTCTGCAAAAACATACAAGGTATAAAAACTTTGAAAGTACGTTTAGATCTGGTGAGCGATAACAGGGGAGTGAATTGTCTCTTTTTGAAAACCATTTTAACTTTGAAAAACTTTGTGGAAGAATGTTAAAATCAAAGATGATCTCACAAACACTTCGACGAATAAATCATTATTGTATTTGTAAGATCATCTCACAAAAACTCAGAGAATGAATCACTGTTTTATTTGCTAGACTTTATTTTAGTTCAAACACCAATAGAAACACTTCAAAGATATGTTTGAAAGAGATAAACAAGCAATCATTTTGAAAACATGTAACTAGAAAATATAATCTTATATAATGCATTAAACAAGCATGAACAGTGAAAGTAAAAAGAGAATGTGATAAACAATACTCTGTAACACAAAAATATATGAGGTTCACATAAATTGAAAAGCTTTGTCTAACAAGAGCTCTAATCTTCAAACTACAACGACGACCTCACAAGGTCAAAACTTGTCTACAACAGAACTTCGACAAGTGATAACAACACTTGATTTTTGCTCTAGCAATGTTTCTCAAATAGTCTGATAGAGAACTTTTAAGCTCAGGATCTCACTTCTTTATAGATTGAAGCAAAACATTTAATCCCTACAAATGTGAAGGTGTGGGTGAGAATAAAGGGTTTATTTAAGGCATAGATATTAAACGAAGAAGTCGTTTGGTTTTAATAAAGCTCACAAAATAAGCCCTAGAACTTTGTTTTTTTAAAGCTCACTCACAAAGATGATAGAGAATTGAAGAGAAAATAAACTATTCTTCTTATTGGAACCAATCCCTAAATTACTCTTGAATGTCTCCTTCAAGTTTCTCAAATATTTCAAGTTGTTGTTAGCAAATGAGAAATATTCTTATTTATAGACTGAATTTCAAGTGCCATATTTGATTACCTCTTTCTCCTTTACTCTCTTGTCGCATCAAGTCAAAATGATCACTAAACTACATAACATAGTCGACTATGCCATCTTACAGATCTTAAATTTGAGTTTGTGCCACCCAATCTATTTTTGCCTCTTAATTTTTTGGCCAATTCAATTACCACTTTTGGCTAATGTGTTTTTCACCCTTTTCACTGTCCATTTTCATGGACTTTAGTATCATTGAAGTCGACTTTGGTTGACCGGTCTTCTATCTTTGACTTAGGTCTTTACATGTTGACTTTGGTTTTTAGTTGACCTTGACTAGAATTTCTGACATCTTCGTTTTAGACGCCACCTTCAAATGAGGTCACACTTGAATGATCTACTTGTATGCCATTATCCTTGTGTCCATTTGCATTTTATTTATTGGTTGTGTGTGTGTTTGTCGAAGTGATTTGACAATTATGTAGGTTTGGGTGGCTTGTTGAACCCGTATTTGAGAGTAGTTATTGCGGTAGACCCCAATATGGATAGACTTGTCTTATACTTCTTTTAGGATTCATGAATGTGTTTTAGACGCGTCGTTATGTGCCTGAGCGAAAGATGAAAGTGTTCCTAGGCTTCACATATTTAAACTGTGAAAATTTGGCACATGATATAATAAAAAACCATCAGGTCTTCTTTCTCATCTTCTCTAAATTTAATTTCTTATGCGGTCAAGTAGAGAAAAGGGTTTCAACCTTGTTCTTCAATATTCCAAGTATTTAAAGTGGGCTGTTAAGCTAAATCAAAGGGATTGCCAAGGGTTTAATTTGCGAGGTTATGAATGGAGTGACTTTGATTCAACCTCGATTTAGTGATGGAGTTAATTAGAGTTCTTGTTCAATTTTTTTAATAGTAACTTCGCATAATTGGGTGAAATCAAGCTAAATGGTAGGAGGTTTTGTGAATTTTCTAGGTATGGACTATATTCAACTTGCGAAATTGTTAGTGGTTTTTTATTCTGTTGTTTCATGTAAGTGGGATCATAATTAGAGTTTTGAATTGATGATATTTTTCTAGGTTGGTACTAATATGCACAGTAACCTCAAGGTTTAAAAGATTGATAATGATTACATAGTTAAGTTGTGTTATTTGATACAATTACATGATTTGGTGATTAAGTAAGCATGAAATGTTTAATTAGAACTTATAATTATTTTTACTCAAGTATATCTTTCATTTCATTGTATAGGACTCTGATATACCCTACTCTGGCATGGTATTTTATGATTGTGGTGTGACGCAACTCGATAAGATCCAATGTATATATTTGCATGTATCATATTGATTGAGTTATATGAAGTTGATTTCCGAGAGGAAAACTAAGCCACTGTATGAGTCACGACTCACGTGATATAGTAGAAGAGTTTCTAAGGACCACGGGAAGTGTTAAATGGACTTTGGTCCTCTTCGAACACTCATTTGGATGGTTTATGACTTTAGGTCCATGTAATTAGTCATTTGAGGTGAAATATGAATTTAGAGACGACACCCCATTTGAATGCATATATGGTCAAAGTGGATATGTTTGCACATATGGAGGTGTGTCGTGTGAGACACATTCAACACAAGATAGGTGTGATAAGGTATTGATAGTTCTAAAATCTTAACGCAAGTGAACTGTTGTCTATTGAGTTAGAAACCTACAAGTATGGATCGAATCCCACAAGGAGGGCTTTAAAGAAGTTGAGAAACTAATTCTAAATTCAAACTTGAAATACTTATCCTAGTAAAATAAAGAAGTTGTTGGTGAAAAGACAAAAGAAAGATAAAAATAAAGACAACTAAGATAAATAACAGAGTTTAGAACTTTGGGCTCCCCATCATGGATTGATGGCACCCAAAGGCTAATATTAAGTTATTCACTCTATTTAATGCTTAACTCACCTAAGAGGGACTTTCATCCTCTCCTTCGGGGATAATTTAACCTTCAAATCACTTATTTCAAGCCTTAGGATGATCATGAGGATGTGCGCTTGTTGAGAACACGTGAAGATAAACCATATCTACTTTAGAACATAAAATGCAGACATAAAGCCTGAGATAATCAAACTATTTGAAAAACAACTCATTTAAAAGTTTCACAGAGACATAGAAAAGCAAGTACTAAAGCAATCTAACTACAATATACTTTTCAAATTACATAAGAAATAAAAGAAGAACAACTTAAAATACTTATAATGGAGTCATCATCCCATGGGGTTCACCACACCCTAAGATAGGTTTACTCACTCATGGTAGACCCTAGACCTTAAACAAAACTAAATTTCCAAAACTCCACAAATCTTATCCAAAATATGTTCTTGATAAGAGCATATTTGTATGATTTTACTACCGTATTTATAGATATTTTCTTAGCCATTTCTCGTTTATTTTTGTAATAATTACTGTTTTTGTAGGTTGCCGATAACAAAATTCCTAAAAGAAGCTAAAAGATGCAAATTGATTTGAATTAGGAAGAATTGATGGCGTAAGGAATTGTATACGAACTAGGAAAACTAGAGAGAACATATATAGAAGGAGCTATACCCGATTCCTTGGAGATCACTCTTTCTCAACGTCCATTGCCCTTCACATCCACCAATAGACCATCATCTCCCCTTCATCTATCGCCCCCACACACAGACATCACCTAATAGTAGTCCCTTCTTCTACACAACACATCTCCCGAAACACAAACAACCGCATGTCAACCTCTCTCGCCTGATCTCTCTTTTTTTCCTTATCAACCTGCCGTCCATAATCTCGTATGCACCTCTCAACCTCCACATCGATCACAACACAAGAAAACTCAGCATAGCAGCATCAATTCCAGTCATGGCCAACAACGCCTCCCCCTTCTTCCATTCACATACAACAAGTACAAAAGAATAAAAAGAAGAAGAAGAAGAAGAAAAAAAGGGTATGTTATCTCTTGTCTTTCATTGTTCGCACCCAAGTAATTTCTCACCACCACCACGCAGCAGTTAGGCATCAGCAGTGTCTCATCCCTCATCTCTTACTCTTTTCTATTTTAGTTTGACATTGTATTATTGGTTGTTATTTGGTCATGATTAATATGTATAGCCAAATCCTTTTTAGCTAGGGGTGAATTCGAAGCCCCAAACATGTGTTTTATGGATTAATTAAATTCAATCATTCCATGCTAATAAGTTAGTGTGTTCTGCTTATCTGTTTTACAGATAACTTATTTTGTATGTTTGTTAAGGTGGCCAACTTAATAAGCATGCTAGGATTTGATGCTAGAGTATAAAAGAGTTTAACCTAATAGTTTAATCGTATATTTATAAGTATTAAAAATCAATGAATGTTGGCAATGTTAAGTGAAACCTAGGTTAAGAATAAGATGTTGATCATAGTTGTAACTGCTTAGTCAGTGTTCACATTTTCCATAAAACTTCATGATCTTGGATTGTTTATCTAACTTGTGATTCTTGATTAGATAAAATGAAGAGAATAGCTTGAAAGCGACATTAACTTTAACACAACAAATTTGGGAAAATAATAAGATTAATGTAGTGCGATTACGGTTAATCTTCAACATTGTCATTCACAACTTAGTAACGGAATTATGGGAGTTTCGTTCATGAGCATATGCTTGGCGTGTGGAGGTAACCCTTTGCTAATCTCTCATCATCCACTTTAATTATTTTAGTTTTTATTATTCTAACAGTAATCCTTTTAGTATTTTTCTTAGTTTAAAATTAGAAAATTCCAACCCCCAATATTTTCTTATTTAGTTTGTTAGTTGTCTTTTATTTACCCTAGGTTTTAGTTAGCAAGCCTTATAATCCCTCAGATCTTTCTGGCGGATTTCAATATTCTCGAAATGAATGATTCAACGTTTTCAACACCTTTGCCTTTTCTTTTAGGTCGTCTTTTAAATAAAATGACAAGGACAAAGATTGATGTGTATGCAGGAAATTTAACCATGGAGTTTGATGGTGATGCGATGGCCTCAACATTTTAACACCATGAGGTATCCTATTGACATGTTTGACAATTTTATCTGCTTGTCATTCTTGTTTCAGTATTGACATGTTTGACAATTTAGCCCAGATATTTTTTGATGCCAAGATCTAGTATGAACTTGAGACCCCCATCACTACTGCCATCGGATACGAGAGCAATGAAGTTTTGTATGACATAAAGAAGCGTAAGAAATTGCAGCTAAATAAGCTTTTCATGATCAGATGATCCATGGAAATACATTTGTTGTTTGATAGCAAGTCTTGCTTTTCCAATCACGTCTTAGACCTAGTACTTTAGGTTCTAGATGAGTTGTTCCTTTCATTGTTTACTCATGTTTTTCCCATGGTGTTATACTGATTAAGAATTTCACAGCCGGTAATAAATTCAAGGTGAATGGACATCAACTAAAGCCTTATTACGAGTCATTTGTTGAACATGACATGGAGGACGTATTATTCCATGTTCCCGCTTATTCAAAAGATTAATTGGAGAAATCGTTTGGGAGGCAACCCATGTGGAGAAGACGATGGTAGTTGTGGACCTCAAATTCACACACAATTCGTTTGGGAGGCAACCGCTTATTACGAGTCTGTTTGTTGTTTGTTTTTCCTCTTTTAAATCTTTCATTGCATATGCTCTACTCTTTAAAAATTGAGGACAATATTAGGTTTAAGTGCGGGGAGAACAATACTTAGGTTTTTGTTGATCTTGAGAAAAAAAACTTAGTTGATTTTGGTGTTAGATTTAAATAAAAAAACAAAAAGTGTCAGTCCATAAGACAAAAATAATAATAATAAATAAAAAGTGTCGGTTTTTGTTAATTGTTGACTTTAGGATCAGTTAAAAAAAGGATTTTCATAGTTGTTTTGTTTTTTATGATACTTTCCAACACAATAATGAGATTTTGTTATTAAACGCATGACTTTAAGGTGATTTATAAGCATAATTCGATGTCTGTCATTATTCTTTAGTTAATGTTATTCATGGTTATCATATGCGAATTCACATGTAATCTACTGGGTAATTGGTACTAATATCATGCTTAATTGAATTTAACTCAATATAACCTTTGTGGGATTTTTTAGCCTATTGTTCGTTGATTCTGAGAGTTTTTAGTTAGTTCATCTTCCACTTTCTTGTTGATAATAATTAATTGCATGATCTCATTTTTGTTGTTTTGGTTACAACTTGGATTGATGTCATAATTTAGAACTAAACACTAGAACTTGTATTAATTTTTTTCAAAACATTATATTGAATTGCACGACATGCTTGACATGATAAAGGCACTTAGTTTCTACCATAAGCCTATGTCCGTGATAAATTTCCTGTAGGTTAACCCCACTAAGCATGTTATTAAGCCTTTTTGTCTCGTTACCATCATCTTCCATACCTAACCTAATAAGAAGAGTGAAAACATAATTTATAGAAACCTTATTGTGATTCAATGCATGTTAAAAACAAGTGTGAGGGAAGGCCCTAAGGTGGACAATTCAAGAAGAAAAGAGTTGTAAAGAAAGAAATGTTTCCAATAAGAAAAAAAAAAGATTAAAAAAAAAGACTGGTACAAAGCTGCAGAAGGGATACAAACAATGCCCTTGACTATACTCTTTCAACATTTTAGTACTGTTACAAATAATTCAATTGTCATTTTCAGTAGATACAAAATAATGGTTTGAAAGCCTTCATTATTTGTAGTCCATCTTTTACATTTCCTGCATGAGATAATGTATCGGTATTGCATTACGTGTATGTCTTGAGCCATGCAATTCCTTGCTAATGTCTCTAATTTCATTGCATACTTTCTCCATTTCCTTTAGCCCTTTGTAATTTCTTTATCCATTTTTTCTCTTCCCTTGACCAATTGGCCCCATTACAACCTTACTTAAGACCTTTTGATTGAGTGTATTGTGCAATGTCACGATGTGGAGATTCAAATGAGGTATGAGCATATGGTGTCATTAGTTCTTGCATTCAAGTAGTAGCATTCAATCCATGAGATCATATATCTAGAAAAAAATGTCTGAAAATGCCTTTTCTTTATTGTTATATCGTATATGAGCAATTTGTTTTCCTTTTATATCAATCATCTCACATATAACTAGGATAGAAATAGTGATTTAACCAAACAATCAGTGAAGAAAACAAAAAGTGTAACCAGTGAGATTTTTGGGTTAATTATTTTTGGCATGTACTTGAGTTTCACTTGTTGCTTGGATTGATTTAATGCTCTGACAGGGAGGTTATAGATCTCAATGCTCATGTTAGCATTGGTGGTCGTGGTTCGGCCACTAGAAAAAGGAAGTTTCCTAGACTTGCTAGTCCATCGAAGAAACTGGGGATAAGCCTTGGTCGTGTTTCCAAAAAGAAACGGCTTGCTAGTTCCACTCATGGTACTACTCAGACCGCTCCTCGTCCAAGGTTATCTAGTAAGGAGAGTAGGAAAGAGGATCGCCTATCTTTTGAAGAGGTTGATGAGTTGAATAAAGCTTTGGAAATTACCAAAAAGGACGTGATACGTCTGTTGGACGTGAGAAGAGGTTCCTCTCTACTCTGTGTGTGTCAGACTTTGTTGAATGGTCCGATGATGACCCTAGTGTCATTAATAATAAGATGCTTCAACTTGTTGTGGAGCGGTCAAAGGATCCAAATACAACAAAAACCTTATCTCTGTAAAGAAGAGGTCGTCAATCGTGGTCGTGATTCTAAGGCTCTTCCTTCTTCTCTTATTCTTGTTGATGACACAGTGGAGTTTCCTGCTTCTCCGCATGCTCATCACACTTCTGCTGTTGCTGCCACTACTGCCTGTCCCATTCTTGCCACTATTACTTTGCAAAATAAAAGGCAAGAGTGGTTTTTTCTGTTATCACTGCTATTCCGACCGTTCTTCCGACTTCTGGGGGTGGGGCTTCAATACTCCTTGATCCACGAGTTATTCATCCACTGATTGGTTGGAAGGAGCTCATATCGAAAGACATTTGTATTAAGTCGGATGGAAAGTTTTGTCGGTTTAATGACATTAATGTGTAGGATAATGCAGGCAATTTGATCAATGAATAGCATAGGAGGTTGGTGGAGAGGGCTCCAATGCATGCGTGAGAGCCTACTAGTCATCTCGACCACGACCTTAAGAAGATAATGGAAGGGATGAATCAACTCACTTATGTTGGGGTGGTGGGGTCGGTCTATCGGTTGTGCATGGTCAGGTGGTCGCTCTTGAGAGGAAGATGGCAGGATATTTACTGGTGTTTTCTCATGTTCTCTGTCAGTTGGACTTGTTGAAAGCACAACGCGCAAAGCAGGAGAAGGCAATTGAGATTGCTCGGGCTTCCCTGAAAGAAGTCGAGGTCATGCGGGACAAGTTCACTGCTGAGCTTGAGGCTTCAGGGGCTGAGTTGAACATAGTTCGTGATCGGCTGGACGTTGTGGAGAGGGAGTTGTCAGTTGAGAAGGCTGGTCATGAAAAGGTCATGCATTCTGTTATGAGCAATCCGTCGGATGTAAGGTTGCAGAGGAGCGGGTGATGCAGTTAACGACTTAACTTGCTGATGTTGACGGATACTTCAGCAATGTTAACCACTATTGAAGGAGAACTCGTTTCAACGAAAAATGAGTTTGCAACAGTCAAAGACAAATTGAAGATTGTGAAAGCGGCGGATTGGGTAAGAGTTGTTGATGGTCAAATCGATCTCCTCGACTACATGGAAGGGGATGGTCTTGATTTTACTAGATATCGTGGTTTGGTTGACCAGGTTTTCGAGGACTATGACAATGAAGAATGTGCTACGGATACATCAAGTGATCCAATTGATGAAGAACCATCATCTCCTCCTCATTTCGATCCTGCCCCATCATCTGTCCTTGTTGTTGAAGAGAAAGCTTCATCCCCTTTTGCTGCTAACGCCATTATTCATCCTTCTTTGAATGTTCCTGTTAATGATGCTTTGATCACGTTTACTGTTCCCTCTCCAACTGTTGTATCTTCTTCTCTAGATATAACTGAGTAGATCTATGAATGACGAGTTCTTTTCTGTTGATATTATGGTGTTTTGTCTTTCTCATATTTATTGCTATTTGATATGCACATGCTACCAGATTGTCTTAAATTTTTCGTGATTGGAGTTTGTTTACCATCTGGATCAATCACGATATCCAATCGTACACAATAAATGTGCGTTGATCTCGTTACTTGTACTTTATGTATCTTGGTAGTTTAGACTTGGCTGGATTTCTGCCTTTGCACTCGTTTCTTGATCAAACTTTCCTTTCTTCTGACTTGTTAATTGGGCTGGGAAGCTTTACAAGTAAGTCTGACTTGTGCTTCCAGACTTTTGTAAGTATATTTCGTAGTCCAACATGTTGGTCGGACTAGAAGTTTTTATGAGTAAATCTGACTTATACGTTTAGACTTTTGTAAGTGTGCTTTGTGGTCTGACATATTGGTCAGGCCAGAATGTTTTATGAGTAAGTCGACTTATATGTCCATACTTTTGTGAATGTGCTGCGTGGTCAGACATATTTGTCGGGCTAGAAGTTTTTACGAGAAAGTCAATTTATGTGTCCATACTTTTGTAAGTACGCTTTGTGGTCCGAAATATCATCGGGCTAGAAGGTTTTACGAGCAAGTCGACATATATGTCCATACTTTTGTAAGTACGCTTCGTGGTCCGACATATTGGTCAGACCAAAAGGTTTTACTAGTAAGTAAAGTTATATGTCCACACTTTTGTTAGTACGCTTCGTGATCCGACATATTGGTCAGGCCAGAAGTTTTTACGAGTTAATCGACTTATATGTCCATACTTTTATAAGCGTGCTTCGTGGTCAGACATATTTGTTGGGCTAAAAGTTTTTACGAGTAAGTCGACTTATATGTCCATAAAAGTAAGTACGCTTTGTGGTTTGACATATTGGTCAGGTCAGAAGGTTTTACTAGTAAGTCGACTTATATGTCCATACTTTTGTATGTACACTTTGTGGTTCGACAAATTGGTCGAACTAGAAGGTTTTACGAGTAAGTCGACTTATATGTCCAGACTTTTGAAAGTACGCTTCGTAGTCTGACATATTGGTTGGGCCAGAAGGTCTTACGAGTAAGTCGACTTATATGTCCAAACTCTTTTAAGTATCTCCGTGGTTGATCAGACCAGAAGCTCTTCGGATATGGCTGACTTATTTGTCCGGATTTTACCCTATTTTGCATATTCTTTCGTTGTGTTTCGGTGTTACTTTTGGGTCCGCTACAGTTTGAGTAGGCTCTCCATTTGACTTTAATGCCCTGACTGGATTAGAATATTTGAACACAGGGTAAAGGGTTTCCAAAATTTGGGAATCTTATTGATAATATTTCTTCAAATTCATATGCAACGACAATTGGTGTTCCTCCAGTATGGGTTCTCTTTGTCATTCTGTAGGCCCAAATGGTGCATGGCAGCTCGGACCCCCACCATCTTTTTGATTCTTCGAGCTTCTTGTTGATTGTTTCCAAGGTTGTTTTGTTATGAAGCCATCCCAACAGTCTCCTGATCTGTTGTATCAAGCTCTCGTGATGCCTCCTTGGTTGATTTGTCAGCTTCTATCATTATTTGCTTTTACATATCAACTCAATATTCTTTTGGTGATAAGTTGTCGTCCGAGTATCCTTAACTTTGGAATTCGTCATTCGACTGGTGAAAATGCAGATTTCTATTGGAATGGAGGCCGCGACACTAAATTTTGTCATTTTTTTCAGTATTATGCCTTTTGGGTTGTATAAGACTATCCCTATTCTACTTTCCTTCTCGTAGGGTGTTTCGTCACAACATAGGATCCATTTGTGAATAGTTTGTACGTTGTGTCTTTCCATTTGATTGTTGCTTGGTTGATGCCTGTCAATGTAATTTTTGTTGATAGTTTTGGTAGAGGGCTGACTCCTGCATGCCGTTGTCGTTTGTGAAGTACTTGTATCTATTTTAGATCAGCATTGATTTTGTGTTTTCTTGAAGTCTACTTTGGTGTGCCTGGACTAAATGAATTCGATTGTGTCTGATTTTAACTCGAATGGTGCAATGACAGGGGGCGTTCATTATAACCACCTTCTTCTTCATTAAAGTGTGTTCTTTGGGGATTGATTTCCACCATGACTTATCTCCTTCTTAATGGTTCTCCCATAATTTTGATTATCCGCGTCAAGCGTATGGCCACGATGAGGTAGCTAATGAATTCAGAATGTTTTTTGATCAAATCCTTGAGTCTGCGTTCTTCAAGGTACTTCGATTGGTGACTTTCTCGGCAACTAGGTAAGTTGAGTAGAATCCAACATCGAACTATCCAATTATGCTCACATCAACGCCAGCTGCCAAGGCTTCCATGAATTTATGGGTTCCAGACCTTGCAATTGTATCAATTTTATTCACCAAATCAGGTTTCTTCATGTCAATCCCACTGTCGATGATGGAGAGGGTGTTGTTTGGCTTGTTGAGGACAATGTGTATAAAGAGCTCAGGTTGGGAATTGAGTCGGTCAGTGAGATCCTCGAACCTAATCAGCTGGTTGATCTACGCTGAAATGCAAACGTCTTTGTATCCCCCACTGCTGAATGGTATATCGATTGACGATCAAGAATGAAAGTTGAGTTCTAGTAATGGAGTGTTGTGTTATCTTTTGGAAGGTTGGAATATGTCTAACCGAGTTGATGTAGCAGCTCCTATGGTCGTAATGGTGCTCGCTGTCTGCTTGGGGCCTTCATGATTTTGTAGTGGCGTCATGCAGCCGACTGATCTGATTTGATGATCCGAATGGGCGGTACCGCTCTCCTCTGATCGATTCGTTGAACGGTTGGATCGTTCTTTCTCCCTAGTTGTGCTTATCTTTTCCTTTAGAATGCTTGTTTGGCAACCTGACGAATTCCTCAAGTCGCTCTCTTTGAATCCAGTGCTCAATTTCGTACTTCAAATTGTAGTAGTCTTCAGTGTCATGCTCGTGATCTTTGAGGAAAGGGCAATACTTGTTTTATCTCGTCCATCTGGGTTTCCTTTCATCTTGAGTGGCTAGTTGATATCCTCCCACTTCGTCATGGACTTCAGAATGTTTGCTTGACTTGTTTTCAAAGTCATGTATGGTTTATACGTCTTCTTTACTACACTCGTTACCCCTTCGTGTCTGGGTCTTATAGATTGCAGTTTTTTGGGTCCTTGCTGGTTGAATTAAAATCTTCCATTGATCTGATGCCTTTTTTCGACTGACCATTCTCCTTTCGAGGTCTGTCGTCTCTCCTACCTTCTTCATTCCTTTTCCGGTTCATTGGAAATGTTTTATTTCAAATTTGTTCTTCTTTTTGGCGGCCAACATCTTCTCGAGGGTGATGTACTTTTGAGCTGTCTTCAATAAGGTTGCAATATTCTTTGGAGGGTTTAGGTTAAGATAACCTTAAAATTGTCATCTCTTCAATCCCGAAGTAAAGGTAGCAATGGCCATGTCATCGTTGCAACCATCAACCATGGTTAGCTCGTCAGTAAGACAAGTAACACATTCCCTTATGTCTTCTTCGGGTTTTGCTTGATGTGGAGTAAGTAATGTGGACCCTTTCTCATCCGTTAGGTGCCAATGAACCTCGTGATGAAGGCAGTGGCTAATGTTTGGAAGGAGTTTATCGATCTCGTTGGTAGACTGTTGAACCAACTCATCACTGTGGAGGTGAGACTAGTCAGAAATGTTAGGCGTAGAATGGACTCCGTGCTTTTTTTCAATGCCATCATGTGGTGGAAGTATCGTAGATGGGCTGTTGAATCAGTAATGCCATCATATGCTTCGAACTTTGGGAGAGTAAACTTCTTTGGTAGAGGAGTCCTCATGAGTGCGTCAGAGAATGACGGTCTGGCCAATTCATACAACACGTTAGGATTTGCGACTCTGATCCTAAATAGAACTTGTGTAGGGATTCCATCACTCTGGAAGCCATATTCTTGTAGTTCGTTGCCTTCAAGATTGACTTGTTGAAGTTCTGCAGGAACTTCATTGTTTTCTCGAACACGGTTGGCAGAGTTTTGTTGCGGTGATGTCTAGACATGGTCGGTAGATTGAGCATGCTTCTGGTTTAGTTTGTCCACCACTTTAATCAGATAGTTCATCTGGACCAGGAGTTGATCCATACGGGGATCTGTTACTGTACCGCCAAATATATGAGATAATTGGGCCACCATTCTATGCGGTAATGTTGCGCTACCTGGTATAGTTGGCTCCGTTGATGTTGGGTTTAAAGCATGCATTATCAGTAACTCAGCTTCACCAGTAGAAGGGTTGCCTTGATTGTTGATGGGCCTCGGTTTGTAGAACGTTTCATTTGCTCTGACTTTTTTGTTGCTGATTAGAACTAAGGCAATTTCCAACTACAAACTCTCTTTCAGAAAGGAAATTGGCGTTCCCCACGGATGGCGCCAAACTAATGCGTCCAAATCTGGTCTCCTGGAAATCCGACTTGCAAAACAAATGTTAGATTGCCAAAGACCACCTGTTGGTGGCCGAAGGCATCCGATGCTTAAGTCAGTAAATTGGTAGGAGATAGAGCATAATCTGGATAGAATTCAGTTAAAATTGCATACCTTAATGTTCCATTTACCTTATATATTAGTCGTTATTAATTCTTTGCAGGACTTAAGTATGTGAGGCTTGATGAGGGGAGACGTTCTTTGTAACAGTCTCCTCTTTTATGAAGATACGTCCTTAGGGAAGTAACTCCCGCCACTAATCTTTTTGTCTGTAATGTTCCTCATCTTTAAGGGAGAGCTTCGTTGGGCTTGGATTTGGGCCTCTAACTATGATTTGTTCTAAAAGGCATTTTTCGGCTTTAATGATTGGATCTGCCTTTTTGGGCTTTGGGATTTGCGAGTCGGCAATGACTTGAAATACTTGGTCTTCATTATAAGTGATCTTTGCCACATGTATGATCATGATGATAGTCTTGTTTGATGTATCATCATCTATAAAGGAGAAGTAAATCAAATAATGACCAGATTATTGACAAATGCCATCCTGGCTAACAAGTGATTATTGGAGCTTTTTCATTTGCATATGTTATCATACACTGAATGCAGGGGCGGATCTACCCTTTGGCTAAGGGGGTCAATTGCCCCCTTATCTTTTTAAGAAAACCCACTAAGGTATTCGTATTTTCCATATTGCCCCATTTAAATTTATAGGTTGCCCACTTCACATCCAAAAAAAGCTTTCATTCATTGAATTTTTAAACTTTTGATGGGTATAATGATGCATTTTGAATCTTGTTTATTATAATTTCCTGTTGTCGTGTTCAAGAAATTCCATGGACGTCTCTTGGCTCCTCCGCGTCTCCGCCACGTTCGACGGATATTTAGGACTCCCAACTATTGTTGCGAATGAACCAATTTTGTGCCTAATCTAGGAGCAGTTTGTCACGCTCTACACTGGATCGCTCGATGACAAGTTTGATCCAGAAGCCTCGCTCATTTCGTTTGCTCGTGACAACAATCGATATGGGAAGTTAATAATTGAAGAAGGTGGAGTTGTGCCACTGCTAAAATTGGTGTAGTTGAATAGTTATGTATTGTTTGCCCCCCTTTATCTACAATCCTGGCTCCCCCACTGACTGAATGTTTTGTATATGGTGTATGCAGTAAACTTAGGGTGTGTTTGGGTGGATGAAATTCTATGCCATGGGAATCCATGAGGGGACCCTTATATTTTAGGCTAAATTGATGTATCACTCCACATCCACCATTTTATTTTGTGATCAATGGTGGGAATGAAAGTCCCATGAACATGAGAATCTCATTCCTTGATTCTTCAAGAAATGAGATTCCTATGTTCATGGGACTTTCATTCCCACCATTGATCACAAAATCAAATGGTAAATGTGGAGTGATACCTCAAATTAGCATAAATATGGAGGTCCCCTCATGAATTTCAATGGCATATGATTCTATGCAACGAAACACACCCTAAAAGGAATAGAAAAATAGTAGGAAAACATGAATAAAAGGGCTGCTTAATTGTTACATCTCAGTGAATCACTATACCAAATTGACATATTTGTAACAACTTAAAAAATAGTAACACTTTTGAGCTATTACAATCCACCAAACACTTTCAAGTCAAAACTAAATTTAGTCAACAAAATGAAAAATAGCTACAAAAAAAAATGATACAATAAATTAGATTACCATGAATAGCATCACTTGTAAGCCCATACTATTTGTGGTGATACAATTATTGAATCACTTTGTTTGTGAAAATATGTAAAATTGCTTTGTGAATTGTTATAGCTCAAAAGTGTTACTATTTTTTAAATTGTTACAAAAATGTAAATTTGGTGTAGTGAATTCATTAGTTAAGAGTGGATTCGACAATCTATTCTACAGATTAATATCTTATGGAACATTGAAGCTAGGAGAAAAAATAAGGTTTTTTATTTTTATTTTTTATTATCTCTTGTAAATTACATAAATATGAATAAGCTAGCATAAAATTTACTCAAGCATAGGTAAACAAAAAGAGCAGGAGGAAGAGTTTGGCTAAAGTGCAATCATGGATGCAGCATGGAGACCGTCTTCATGCGATTGTGAGATCAAAGCTGTATGAGCCTGATTCACCCTCTCACGAACCAGCCTAACAGCTCTTTCCCATCTCTGACCATAATGTCTGTTTGCTTGGTCTTCTTGAAAGATTATTACATTCAATCGAAAGAAGAAGAATATTGAGGCCGATACGATGTCTCCATAGGTGTTACTCAAGTTTCTATTGAAAGTTAACTTGACGATGAAGGGAAACAACAAGGCAGTGATGAAAGGACTTGAACCATTGGTTGCAGCTAGAAGCTTGAGCTTGGTTAGTGCCACCAAATGCAGACCCATTCACTCTCACTCACTCGTTAAGGGAACCAATTGAGTATGGGTAACTAATAGAATTGACGTGCTCGTGCTTTTATTCTTCAAAAGCACATGAAAGGGCTCAGGGGAGTACAAGTGAAGATAGAGGACTGAGGAACTTGTTGGTTGGCCACTTTGGAATAAAGGGCAGCTTAATTTGGTGTGGGTAAAGTTGGAGCATCATTTTTCATTTGTTTAATTTTGGATAAGGGCTACTATGTATGGAAGCTTTGCATTGAGTTCTTTCTAGACATATCTCAAAATTGCATACACCAACATCCAATGGCGCGTTCAGCCTCTTTACAATCAAGGATTAGCATTTGATTAGATATTTATTGTGTGAATAATGTGACACGTCTCCGATCAATTGATGAAACAAGTTAATAGAGCACAATCACAAATTAACAAATAGATGTAGGGAGCCATAATTTTGCACTGAGAAACAAAAGCACAAATAACATCCTTGAATTATAATGATAATAATTGATAGAAAGTAACTGTGGGAGATGTACAAGTCCATGAAAGAGACGACTATGACCCCATTTCCATTTGGAAAATATATATGTCAAACTGGTGGTAGGCTCATATGATAGTGCAATTTCGTGGAAGCTTCATGGTTGGTGCCATTGGAATTGGATGGATGGTGTTGTATCGGACTCTTGTGTGTGGTAATATAATGTAGCTTTGTCTGACTCTTCACTTCACTTGCATTGCATCCTGGTGGGTGGTGGGCTCCGTCTTTTCGGATCAAACATTTAGCCGAGGATTGTGAATTCTTGATATATGTCAAAATTTCACGAATTATTTTCTATTTTATAGTTAGGGAAATATTTTTCGAAATCTAAAATATTTATTTTTTTTAGGTGAATTCCCCTTAGAAAAAAAAAAGACTTCGTATAATTTAACCTGCTAATATTATTTTGGTATCAGAAGTTTATTAGGTGAGTTTTTTTTTTTTTTAAAGACAAGCGTGGGGGTTTAATATGGCCTCCCTGAATCACTGAAAAAAAATAAGGAATAGATTGGTTACATTCGTGCATACACTTATGTAATATGGAATTTGTATACACTTGAGTCGTGTGAGACTTTTTATGTAGTACTTAAGAGTTATTGTTAAGTTCGAAACTACAATAGAAATTTTACATTTTTTCTATACAAACGAAATATTTCTTAAAACCAGGAGACCAAAACTAACTCAAAAAATGAAATCATAATCCTTGCATTTAGCATCTTTCTCTCTACTTTCTTTACTTGACTATTATTCCCATTCATCACGCCTATCAAATGACGTCCAACTGTTTGATTGACTTTTTCTTTTAAAAATAAAAAATAAATGACAACCATATCAATAGATTATATTCTCTTTTAAAATAGATAACAAGCATAATTACTATATGTAAACCTCTATAAACTGACACCCTTGGGACCAAGGAAAATCTATTAATTTAGCGAATATTAAATAATCAATAAATTAATAAATTATTAATTTATTAATCTATTACTTATTTTCTTAAATATTGTACATTGTATTTAGTTTCTCATTTTACAAACTAACAATTCTATGTATTCGTTTAACCAAGTAAAATTATTGAATCTACTCTTTTTTTCCAAAATTAGATTGTACATTATCCAATGTACCACATTATTTCATTTTATGATCATTTAACCAAGCAAAATCTCTATTTAAATAAACAAAGGCATAGTAATACAACACATCATACATACAACAATGGATTTTCATCGCATATGCACTATATATAATAAAATTATTCATTTATATATTACGTGGGACCTATAAGAATTTTTTATATAATGTTTTATCTTATAAATTTAGCGAATTATTAATCTAATATATAATCTCCAAGTCGAAACCTACTAAAAATATTATTTAACCGAGGTTAATAACTTATCGGGTATTAAACTATTGAGGTTCTATTGTGATTGTATCAGTTCGATATATAGGAGTATGACTCTTGGTATCATGTTTTCTGCAAAAACATACAAGGTATAAAAACTTTGAAAGTACGTTTAGATCTGGTGAGCGATAACAGGGGAGTGAATTGTCTCTTTTTGAAAACCATTTTAACTTTGAAAAACTTTGTGGAAGAATGTTAAAATCAAAGATGATCTCACAAACACTTCGACGAATAAATCATTATTGTATTTGTAAGATCATCTCACAAAAACTCAGAGAATGAATCACTGTTTTATTTGCTAGACTTTATTTTAGTTCAAACACCAATAGAAACACTTCAAAGATATGTTTGAAAGAGATAAACAAGCAATCATTTTGAAAACATGTAACTAGAAAATATAATCTTATATAATGCATTAAACAAGCATGAACAGTGAAAGTAAAAAGAGAATGTGATAAACAATACTCTGTAACACAAAAATATATGAGGTTCACATAAATTGAAAAGCTTTGTCTAACAAGAGCTCTAATCTTCAAACTACAACGACGACCTCACAAGGTCAAAACTTGTCTACAACAGAACTTCGACAAGTGATAACAACACTTGATTTTTGCTCTAGCAATGTTTCTCAAATAGTCTGATAGAGAACTTTTAAGCTCAGGATCTCACTTCTTTATAGATTGAAGCAAAACATTTAATC
Source organism: Berberis vulgaris (assembly GCA_963556465.1). NCBI lineage: Eukaryota > Viridiplantae > Streptophyta > Magnoliopsida > Ranunculales > Berberidaceae > Berberis > Berberis vulgaris. Next base: position 43,880,505 of record OY747128.1, on the reverse strand, counting down.
CCTACAAATGTGAAGGTGTGGGTGAGAATAAAGGGTTTATTTAAGGCATAGATATTAAACGAAGAAGTCGTTTGGTTTTAATAAAGCTCACAAAATAAGCCCTAGAACTTTGTTTTTTTAAAGCTCACTCACAAAGATGATAGAGAATTGAAGAGAAAATAAACTATTCTTCTTATTGGAACCAATCCCTAAATTACTCTTGAATGTCTCCTTCAAGTTTCTCAAATATTTCAAGTTGTTGTTAGCAAATGAGAAATATTCTTATTTATAGACTGAATTTCAAGTGCCATATTTGATTACCTCTTTCTCCTTTACTCTCTTGTCGCATCAAGTCAAAATGATCACTAAACTACATAACATAGTCGACTATGCCATCTTACAGATCTTAAATTTGAGTTTGTGCCACCCAATCTATTTTTGCCTCTTAATTTTTTGGCCAATTCAATTACCACTTTTGGCTAATGTGTTTTTCACCCTTTTCACTGTCCATTTTCATGGACTTTAGTATCATTGAAGTCGACTTTGGTTGACCGGTCTTCTATCTTTGACTTAGGTCTTTACATGTTGACTTTGGTTTTTAGTTGACCTTGACTAGAATTTCTGACATCTTCGTTTTAGACGCCACCTTCAAATGAGGTCACACTTGAATGATCTACTTGTATGCCATTATCCTTGTGTCCATTTGCATTTTATTTATTGGTTGTGTGTGTGTTTGTCGAAGTGATTTGACAATTATGTAGGTTTGGGTGGCTTGTTGAACCCGTATTTGAGAGTAGTTATTGCGGTAGACCCCAATATGGATAGACTTGTCTTATACTTCTTTTAGGATTCATGAATGTGTTTTAGACGCGTCGTTATGTGCCTGAGCGAAAGATGAAAGTGTTCCTAGGCTTCACGTATTTAAACTGTGAAAATTTGGCACATGATATAATAAAAAACCATCAGGTCTTCTTTCTCATCTTCTCTAAATTTAATTTCTTATGCGGTCAAGTAGAGAAAAGGGTTTCAACCTTGTTCTTCAATATTCCAAGTATTTAAAGTGGGCTGTTAAGCTAAATCAAAGGGATTGCCAAGGGTTTAATTTGCGAGGTTATGAATGGAGTGACTTTGATTCAACCTCGATTTAGTGATGGAGTTAATTAGAGTTCTTGTTCAATTTTTTTAATAGTAACTTCGCATAATTGGGTGAAATCAAGCTAAATGGTAGGAGGTTTTGTGAATTTTCTAGGTATGGACTATATTCAACTTGCGAAATTGTTAGTGGTTTTTTATTCTGTTGTTTCATGTAAGTGGGATCATAATTAGAGTTTTGAATTGATGATATTTTTCTAGGTTGGTACTAATATGCACAGTAACCTCAAGGTTTAAAAGATTGATAATGATTACATAGTTAAGTTGTGTTATTTGATACAATTACATGATTTGGTGATTAAGTAAGCATGAAATGTTTAATTAGAACTTATAATTATTTTTACTCAAGTATATCTTTCATTTCATTGTATAGGACTCTGATATACCCTACTCTGGCATGGTATTTTATGATTGTGGTGTGACGCAACTCGATAAGATCCAATGTATATATTTGCATGTTTCATATTGATTGAGTTATATGAAGTTGATTTCCGAGAGGAAAACTAAGCCACTGTATGAGTCATGACTCACGTGATATAGTAGAAGAGTTTCTAAGGACCACGGGAAGTGTTAAATGGACTTTGGTCCTCTTCGAACACTCATTTGGATGGTTTATGACTTTAGGTCCATGTAATTAGTCATTTGAGGTGAAATATGAATTTAGAGACGACACCCCATTTGAATGCATATATGGTCAAAGTGGATATGTGTGCACATATGGAGGTGTGTCGTGTGAGACACATTCAACACAAGATAGGTGTGATAAGGTATTGATAGTTCTAAAATCTTAACGCAAGTGAACTGTTGTCTATTGAGTTAGAAACCTACAAGTATGGATCGAATCCCACAAGGAGGGCTTTAAAGAAGTTGAGAAACTAATTCTAAATTCAAACTTGAAATACTTATCCTAGTAAAATAAAGAAGTTGTTGGTGAAAAGACAAAAGAAAGATAAAAATAAAGACAACTAAGATAAATAACAGAGTTTAGAACTTTGGGCTCCCCATCATGGATTGATGGCACCCAAAGGCTAATATTAAGTTATTCACTCTATTTAATGCTTAACTCACCTAAGAGGGACTTTCATCCTCTCCTTCGGGGATAATTTAACCTTCAAATCACTTATTTCAAGCCTTAGGATGATCATGAGGATGTGCGCTTGTTGAGAACACGTGAAGATAAACCATATCTACTTTAGAACATAAAATGCAGACATAAAGCCTGAGATAATCAAACTATTTGAAAAACAACTCATTTAAAAGTTTCACAGAGACATAGAAAAGAAAGTACTAAAGCAATCTAACTACAACATACTTTTCAAATTACATAAGCAATAAAAGAAGAGCAACTTAAAATAGTTATAATGGGGTCATCATCCCGTGGGGTTCACCACACCCTAAGTTAGGTTTACTCACTCATGGTAGACCCTAGACCACTAAATTGTCAAAACACCACAAATCTTATCCAAAATATGTTCTTTATAAGAGCATATTTGTATGATTTTACTACCGTATTTATAGATATTTTCTTAGCCATTTCTCGTTTATTTTTGTAATAATTACTATTTTTGTAGGTTGCCGATAACAGAATTCCTAAAAGAAGCTAAAAGATGCAAGTTGATTTGAATTAGGAAGAATTGATGGCGTAAGGAATTGTATACGAACTAGGAAAACTAGAGAGAACATATATATAAGGAACAATACCCGATTCCCTGGAGATCACTCTTTCTCAACGTCCATTGCCCTTCACATCCACCAATAGACCATCATCCCCCCTTCATCTATCGCCCCCACACAAGACATCACCTAATAGTAGTCCCTTCTTCTACACAACACATCTCCCGAAACACAAACAACCGCATGTCAACCTTTCTCGCCTAATCTCTCCTTTTCTCCTTATCGACCTGCCGTCCATAATCTCGCATGCACCTCTCAACTTCAACATCGATCACAACACAAGAAAACTCAGCATAGCAGCATCAATTCCAGTCACGGCCAAGAACGCCTCCCCTTCTTCCATTCACATACAAAAAGTACAAAAGAATAAAAAGAAGAAGAAGAAGAAGAAAAAAAGGGTATTTTATCTCTTGTCTTTCATTGTTCACACCCAAGTAGTTTCTCACCACCACCACGCAGCAGTTAGGCATCAGCAGTGCCTCATCTCTTACTCTTTTCTATTTTAGTTTGACATTGTATTATGGGTTGTTATTTGGTCATGATTAATATGTATAGCCAAATCCTTTTTAGCTAGGGGTGAATTCGAAGCCCCAACATGTGTTTTATGGATTAATTAAATTCAATCATTCCATGCTAATAAGTTAGTGTGTTCTGCTTATCTGTTTTACAGATAACTTATTTTGTATGTTTGTTAAGGTGGCCAACTTAATAAGCATGCTAGGATTTGATGCTAGAGTATAAAAGAGTTTAACCTAATAGTTTAATCGTATATTTATAAGTATTAAAAATCAATGAATGTTGGTAATGTTAAGTGAAACCTAGGTTAAGAATAAGATGTTGATCATAGTTGTAACTGCTTAGTCAGTGTTCACATTTTCCATAAAACTTCATGATCTTGGATTGTTTATCTAACTTATGATTCTTGATTAGATAAAATGAAGAGAATAGCTTGAAAGCGACATTAAGTTTAACACAACAAATTTGGGAAAATAATAAGATTAATGTAGTGCGATCACGGTTAATCTTCAACATTGTCATTCACGAGTTAGTAACGGAATTTTGGAAGTTTCGTTCATGAGCATATGCTTGGCGTGTGGAGGTAACCCTTTGCTAATCTCTCATCATCCACTTTATTTTAGTTTTTATTATTCTTACAGTAATCCTTTTAGTATTTTTCTTAGTTTAAAATTAGAAAATTCCAACCCCCCAATATTTTCTTATTTAGTTTGTTAGTTGTCTTTTATTTACCCTAGGTTTTAGTTAGCAAGCCTTATAATCCCTCAGATCTTTCTAGCGGATTCCAATATTCTCGAAATGAATGATTCAGCATTTTCAACACCTTTGCCTTTTCTTTTAGGTCATCTTTTAAAGAAAATGACAAGGACAAAGATTGATGTGTATGCAGGAAATTTAACCATGGAGTTTGATGGTGATGCGATGGCCTCAACATTTTTACACCATGAGGTATCCTATTGACATGTTTGACAATTTTACCTGCTTGTCATTCTTGTTTCAGTATTGACATGTGTGACAATTTAGCCCAGATATTCTTTGATGCCAGGATCTAGTATGAACTTGAGACCCCCATAACTACTGCCATAGGATACGAGAGCAATGGAGTTCTGTATGACATAAATAAGCGTAAGAAATTGCAGCGGAATAAGCTTTTCATGATCAAATGATCCATGGAAATACATTTGTTGTTTGATAGCAAGTCTTGCTTTTCCAATCACGTCTTAGACCTAGTACTTTAGGTTCTAGATAAGTTGTTCCTTTCATTGTTTACTCATGTTTTTCCCATGGTGTTATACTGATTAAGAATTTCACAGCCGGTAATAAATTCAAGGTGAATGGACATCAACTAAAGCCTTATTACGACTCATTTGTTGAACATGACATGGAGGACGTATTATTCCATGTTCCCGCTTATTCAAAAGATTAATTGGAGAAACTGTTTGGGAGGCAACCCATGTGGAGAAGACGATGGTAGTTAATGACCTCAAATTCACACACAATTCGTTTGGGAGGCAACCGCTTATTACGAGTCTGTTTGTTGTTTGTTTTTCCTCTTTTAAATCTTTCATTGCATAGGCTCTACTCTTTAAAAATTGAGGACAATATTAGGTTTAAGTGCGGGGAGAACAATAACTCTTTTTTTTTATTTGATCTTAAGAAAAAAAAATATTAGTTGATTTTGGTGTTAGATTTAAATAAAAAAACAAAAAGTGTTGGTCCATAAGCCAAAAATAATAATAATAAATAAAAAGTGTATGTTTTTGTTAATTGTTGATTTTAGGATCAGTTAAAAAAAGGATTTTCATAGTTGTTTTGTTTTTTATGATACTTTCCAACACAATAATGAGATTTTGTTATTAAACGCATGACTTTAAGGTGATTTATAAGCATAATTCGATGTATGTCATTATTCTTTAGTTAATCTTATTCATGGTTATCATATGTGAATTCAAATGTAATCTACTGAGTAATTGGTACTCATAACATGCTTAATTGAATTTAATTCAATATAACCTTTGTGTGATTTTTGAGCCTACTGTTCGTTGATTCTGAGAGTTTTTAGTTAGTTCATCTTTCACTTTCTTGTTGATAATAATTAATTGCATGATCTCATTTTTGTTGTTTTGGTTACAACTTGACTTGATGTCATAATTTAGAACTAAACACTAGAACTTGTATTAATTTTTTTCAAAACATTATATTGAATTGCACGACATGCTTGACATGATAAAAGCACTTAGTTTCTACCATGAGCATATGTCCGTGATAAATTTCCTGTAGGTTAACCCTACTGAGCATGTTATTAAGCCTTTTTGTCTCGTTACCATCATCTTCCATACCTAACCTAATAAGAAGAGTGAAACATAATTTATAGAAACCTTATTGTGATTCAATGCATGTTAAAAACAAGTGTGAGGGAAGGCCCTAAGGTGGACAATTCAAGAAGAAAAAAGTTGTAAAGAAAGAAATGTTTCCAACAAGAAAAAAAAGACTGGTATAAAGCTGCAGAAGGGATACAAACAATGCCCTTGACTATACTGTTTCAACATTTTAGTATTGTTACAAATAATTCAATTGTCATTTTCAGTAGATACAAAATAATGGTTTGAAATCCTTCATTATTACTAGTCCATCTTTTTCATTTCCTGCATGAGATAATGTATCGGTATTGCATTACGTGTATGTCTTGAGCCATGCAATTCCTTGCTAATGTCTCTAATTTCATTGTATACTTTCTCCATTTCCTTTAGCCCTTTGTAATTTCTTTATCCGTTTTTTCTCTTCCCTTGACCAATTGGCCCGATTACAACCTTACTTAAGACCTTTTGATTGAGTGTATTGTGCAATGTCACGATGTGGAGATTCAAATGAGGTATGAGCATATGGTGTCATTAGTTCTTGCATTCAAGTAGTAGCATTCAATCCATGAGATCATATATCTAGAAAACAATGTCTGAAAATGCCTTTTCTTTATTGTTATATCGTATATGAGCAATTTGTTTTCCTTTTATATCAATCATCTCACATATAACTAGGATAGAAATAGTGATTTAACCATACAATCAGTGAAGAAAAAAAAAAGTGTAACCAGTGAGATTTTTGGGTTAATTATTTTCGGCATGTACTTGAGTTTCACCTGTTGCTTGGATTGATTTAATTGTGGGTTTTCATATCAATGCTATGAATGTTTATTAGTTTTCGAATGAGGTGGACTTTATTTTGTGGTTGTCTAGAATCTTAGCATGTCATAATCCATTGGAAATCTCTGAGACAAATGTTGTAAAGTTTAAGTTTAGTCATTGAGTTTTTTTATTCTTGTTTCTTTGATTTGCTCGAGAATTAGCAAAAGCTAAGTGTGGGGAAATTTGAAAACAGCATATTTGAGAATACCCTATTTATATATATATTTTTTCTTGGCTAATCTCGTTAGTTTTTGTAGTATTTTGTGTTCCTATAGATTGCCAATAGTAGAATTCCAAAAAGAAGCTGAATGACGCAAATTGATTTGAAATAAGAAGAACTGGTGGCGCAAGGAACTGTATAAGAGCTAGAAACCTAGATAGAACATAGATAAAATGAACAATATCTGGTTCTCTAGAGATTTCCCCTTCTCAGCCTCAATCACCCTTCACAGTCACCAATTGACCATCTTCCCCCTTCATCCATTGCCACACACACAAATAACACCCAATCGCAGCCCTTTCTTCTATACAACCTATCTCTCACAACACATAACCACCTATCGGCCTCTCTCATCTGATCTCTTTATCCCGATCAACCAGCCGCCCACAATCTCGCATGCGCCTCTTAGCCTCAACATCAACCACAACACAACACCTTGACATAGCAAGATCCATTCCACATCCAACAGTGCCTCCCCCTTCTTCGACTCATAGATAGAAAGTGCGGAAGAACAAGAAAAGGTATGTTATCTCTTATCTTCCGCTATTTACACTCAAATAGTTTATCAACACCACCACGCAGCAGTCATACAACCACATTTTTTCATCCCTCAACTCTATTCTTATATATTTTTAGTTTGATATTGAATTATGGATTGTTATTTGATCATGTTTGATGCAGCCGTTTTTCGCTCTCTGCTTTGACCAAGTCCTGCTGGCCTGCACAAGTAACGTACTTAAGCCTTGGACCACTATTGTAGTAGCCGATGGCACTCTGATGCTAAAGTAAGACATGAATCTGAGGAAGATGTAGTTTTGTAAACAGAGAATTTATAGCGTACTTTAGCTTACCAACATCATGTCTTATTTATAGTGCAGGAGTCCTGGTTTGACCAGGCCATCGATGGCGTAGTTTAGGAAGGAAATCTTCGTGGAGATCCTTTTCTAATTAGGAGTCGTGCTGCAGAAAGAAAATTCCCTATGCTACTAGATACGCGGGAGATAGTTCCTTATCTAAGGGTAATCTGTAAGAGAAAGTTTCCCTATGTGGTATATACTCTAGTATTGGTTTCATAGTTGGAAGCGGAGAGCTACTGTAATTGCTTGTCCGAAGCTGATCCTCGAAATACTTGCCTTAGTAGGGCTTACGGGTATTGAGGATAATTGTGGACACGTGGGCTTAGCAAGCTATAAGAGTTAGGGTCAGTTTGTCGAACTGTATTAGGCGGGCTTACAACTGCTTGGGCCAGATCAGAGTTGGGTTGATATTGGGGCCCGTAGTTCCTTGAGATCATCAGGGATGCCTCAAGCTTGTCGAGGGTAGCCTGGTTGATGAAACCGAGTTAGTTAGGCTTCGTAGTTTGTATCGCATTCCAAGGGATTTGAAAATCGTTCCAGCGTTTGAAGATTTTGCTCCGACTACACCCCCTCAGGAGTATATAAGTTTGCACCGGGGCATGTTTGAGTCAGGGCTCTGATTCCCCGTGCCAAACGATGTCTGGCGATTCTTTCTTTCTTTTTGCATGCCTCCGGCTCAAATGGTCCCCAGCGGGTTTAAGATTCTGCTTGAGATTTTTCTAAGGGCACATGATGCAGGCCTTCGTTTGACCCCGACAGTGATTCATCGCATGGCCTCTGTTCGGTTGCACCCAGGGGTCTCTGCATATTGAACTGTCCTTCATGTCTTCGTTTAGTGGCAGATGGTACTGAACCCTGGAAAAAGTATTGGTTCTTGGCTTCGGTGAATTCTTCGTACTTTAAGCTCGGAAGTCGTAGAATTTCCCGATACTTTCAATTTGATATCCATAAATTTATTTCTCGCTAGCTTCGTATATATATACATTTCCCTAATGTGAAGTTGGTTCTGATGTTACTTCTCTGTTTCAGGGAAGTTTGTTGTTCCGTCTCTCACTGAGGAGGAAAGTCGGATAGAAAAGGAGTTCCTCAAACATCCTTTCATAACATTGAGGAGGTTATAATGCCTTGCAATGTTGTGCACAGCGGGTTGCTGCAGTATTCTCATGATGTCTACGTCGTGTCAGGTTCACCAGCTGAATGGGTTGTTAGTCATCGTTTGAGGAAGAGAAGTTTGGCCCTGCCTAGCCCGACTAGGCTTGCAGAATTGGAGGCGAACGTGCGTGATGTCGTTTTCCCGAGGAGGAGATAACCATCTGACCGCGCGACTTCTCCCATTGGGTTGTCGTGCTCTGCATAGGTGGAAACATCGGGGGGTCGTTGCTCACTTCTTGATGTTGCCACTCTCGCTGTTGACATAGAGGGGGAGGACATTAGACCACACCTTAATGTTTCATGTCACTTTGGTCCCGAGATGGTTGTTCGTGCCCTTGAGTTGCACGATCATGTCGCTCTGCATCCTGAAGCCCACCGGCGAGTTCTTGCTTTGGAGAAAGCCTTCGTGGGCCTACGGATTTAAAGAAAGCCTTCGCGGGCCTACGGATGTCATATTCAGATGCCCTCTATCGGGTGGACTCCTTGACTTGTCAGATGCAGAGTTCTGGTATTGCTGCGAAGTTGGGGGTCGTGAGGGTCATGGTTTATGCCATTGAAGTGGAGTTTGCAGGCGTAAAATCTCAACTGAGGGAGGCCAAGTCTGATTTGCGTCGACCCGTGTTGAGCGAGGGCGGACTAGGGCTGAACGGGAGTGCCTAGATGCAGCCGTGGATAGACGGTCGTCTAACCTGGAGGCCCAAAAAACTAAAAGAAGGCGGGCGGAGACAGAATGGGCCGTCGAGCGATGGCAGCTGGAGTCTGCAGTTGACGAGGGGCTCCGCCGTGTTCGTAAGGCAGAACGTTTGTTGTTGGAGGAGCGTTTGTATTATGCTGCTTTGGTAGGTGTGGTGGATTTTGACATGTTGAAAAGGAGGCGTTAATCTCGTCAGAGGTCATTCGGGGTAGGTTGGAGTTTCTGGAGCTGATTAGAGGAGAACATCCTGGTGTCAACCTTGATTTTGCCCATTATAGGGCTGCTTTCAGACCAATTTCTCGAGGGGAGGGTTCTTGCTTCGCAGGACTAGCTGTAGAGGAGGATGTCTCTCCTTAATATAGTTGTAACATCCTTCCCAGGACAGAAAAATAATTTTTGCCTATTTAATGAAAGTATTGTTTTGCCCTGTAATGTCGAGTTTACTTTAGATGCTTTGTAGACCGTAGAATTTGTACTACAGGGTAGAGCGTCTGTTTTTGTAAGTCAAAGTGCATAGGTTGCCTTCGGCTGCTCTCATCTGTCAATGAGTCGTTGTTGCATATGCGTGCCGACTGTGTTGAGGTTCCTTAAAGATTGTTATCTTTCGGGGAACATTGATCATTTGGAGAATTGTTATCATCAGCGGACAAGCGCTGACTAGACTATTGCTTTCTCGGCCGTTGTGGTTCATGTGCGATGGGCTAGGCGCTAGGTGCTAGAAGCCATCGTCATTAGTAGCGAACAGACTAAGCATACCTGCCAAGTTCGGCGATCATTGTCTGTTGGAGGGTAATGATCCCTTGGTGAGTCGTCATCATCAGCGAAAAAGCACTGACTAGACCCGCACTTCCTCGGCTGTCGTAGTCCGTGCACAACGGACTAGGCATTGGGCACAGAAACCATCGTCATTAGTCGCGAACTGACTAAGATTGCCTGGTAAGTTCGGCGATCATTGTCTGTTAGAGAGCAATGATCCCTTGGCGAGTCGTCGTCATCAGCGGACAAGCGCTGATTAGACTCCCACCTCCTCAGCCGTTGTGGTTTGTGCGCAACGGACTAGGCATTGGGCACTAGAAGCCATCATCATCAGTCGCGAACTGACTAAGCTTGCCTGGTAAGTTTGGCGATCATTATCTAATGGAGAGCGATGATCCCTTGGTGAGTCATTGTCATCAGCGTACAAGCATTGACTAGACCCCCACTTCCTTGACTGTCGTGGTCCACGAGTAGCGGACTAAGCGTTGGGCACCAGAAATCATCGTCATCAGTCGCGAACTGACTAAGCTTGCCTGGTAAGTTCAACGATCATTGTCTGTTGAAGAGCAATGATCCCTTGGTGAGTCATCGTCATCAACAGATAAGCGCTGACTAGACTCCCACTTCCTTGACCATCGTGGTCCGTGCGCAGTGGACTAGGCGTTGGACACCAAAAGCCATCGTCATCAGTCGTGAACTGACTAAGTTTGCCTGGTAATTTTGGCGATCATTGACTGTTGGAGAGAATTGATCCCTTGACAAGTCATCGTCATTAGCAGACAAGCGCTGACTAGACTCCCACTTCCTCGGTCGTCGTGGTCTAGGTGTTTGGCATCAGAAGTAATTGTCATTAGTCGCGAACTAACTAAGCTTGCCTGGTAAGCTTGGCGATCATTGTTTGTTGGAGAGCAATGATCCCTTGGCGAGTCATCGTCATCAGTGGACAAGTGCTTACTAGACTCCCACTTCCTCAACAATCATGGTCTGCGTGCAACAAATTAGGCGTTGGGCACCAGAAGCCAACGTCATCAGTCCGGAACTGACTAAGCTTGCCTAGTAAGTTCGTCGATCGTTGTCTGTTGGAGAACTATGACCCTTGGCGAGTCGTCCTCATTAGTAGACAAGCACTGACTAGACTCCCACTTCCTCAACCGTTGTGGTCCGCGCACAACGGACTAGGCGTTGGGCATTAGAAGTCACCGTCATCAGTCGTGAACTGACTAAGCTTACCTAGCATGTTCGGTCTGTTGGAGAGTAATGACCCCTTGGCGAGTCATTGTCATCAGTGGACAAGCGCTAACTAGAATCCCACTTCCTCGACCGTCGTGGTTCGCGCGCAGCGGACTAGGCGTTGGGCAGATATTTGAGTCTAGACATAGCTGGGTATGTCGAGGGTTGTAACGGACAACAGTGGAAGTTTTATTAACAACAAATATTTTATTGATAATATTTTTTGAGATGCTCTACATTCCATGTTCGTTTAAGCCGGTCACCATCTTCGTGTTGACCTTGGCAACTCTATATGGTCCTTCCCAGTTTGGATTTAGTTTTCCCGCGACGGCTTCTTTCGTGTTTTGCTGGGTCTTACTAAGTACCAATCCCCCACCTTGAATCTGCATGGTCTGACCTTCTTGTTGTAGTATTGTGTCATTCGTTGTTGGTAGGCGGCTATCTTGGCGGAGGCTAGATCCCGCTTCTCTTCGAGGAAGTCTAGCCCAACGCGCAAGGCTTTGTCATTGTCGTCTGGTCTGAAGTTTTTCACTCAGAAGGTTGGCATCTTGAGTTCTACCGGGACCATAGCTTCTGATCCATATGCCAGGGCAAAATGTGTTTCTCTGGTAGGAATTTTCTTGGTTGTCCAATACGCCAATAATACTCTTGGTAGCTCTGAAACCCAATTTTCCTTGGCCGCATCAAGCTTCCTTTTGATCGCCTCTAAGATTGTTTAGTTGGTAACCTCTACTTGGCTGTTGGCTCGAAGGTCCCCTCGCGAAGAGAAGTGGTGATCAATATTAAAACTTTTGCACAGTTTTTTTTTAACCTTGATACCTTCAAACTGAGTTCCCTTGTCGCTGGCCAATACTCTGTGGATGCCAAATCTACATACGATGGTGGCCCATATGAATTTTTTGATCTGGACCTGCCCTATTTTGGAAAGGGGCTCGGCCTCGACACACTTGGTGAAGTAGTCGACGGCCACAAGAAAAAACCTTTTACCACCTGATGGTGGGAGCCGTCCGATGATGTCCATTCCCCATTGTGCAAATGGCCACGGACTAGTCATCAGAGTCGGTGGCTGGGAAGGCCTATGTGTGTATGATGCGAACCTATGATATTTGTCGCACTTGCGGACAATATATTTGGCGTCTCCCTGCATAGTCGGCCAATAGTATACTAGAGTTATCTTGTTGCTTTGTTTTTTAGTCTTCTAGATTTGACCTTCTCAGTTGGCAGGGTTCTGGTCGCAATGTAATCGAGTATAGGAGTCATCCAATTTGGTTGCGCGTCTGCAGCGCAGATATCTCTAGGTTTTTCTTCATCGAGGCTCGATTTCTCTTGGTATTCGATGAGACCACTCGAGACTTTGTCGGAGGCTGAGGTTTCTCTGGCTAGCGCGTCAGCTCTTTTGTTGTCGTCTCGGGGGCACTGTATGAGTTCACACCTTTTGAACCTGCCCATTATGCCAAGTACCTTATCGCGGTAGGCTATCATGCGGGGGTCTTTGCTGTCGAAATCCCCTTTGACTTGGTTGACTACTAGCCTTGAGCTGTTGTATGCCGTTAGACGGTCTATACTGATCCCTAATGCTAGCTTTTGGTCGAATAGGAGGGATTTGTACTCGGCCTTGTTGTTTGAAATGGGGAAGCTGAATCTGACTGCTTTTTCAAGGGTGAAGCCGCTGGGGAAGCGGAGTGTGATCCCGACTCCGTTTGCCTTCCCAGTCGAGGACCCGTTGTAACGTAAAATCCACACCTGGGCATTTGAATCCCAAAGCTGGTGGTTTTTCTTTGGCTCTTCTCCACTAGTGAACTCAATAATGAAATCTTATCGCGCCTAGGCTTTGATGGCGGTTCTTGGAGCGTAGTTTATGTCAAACTGTTCGAGTTCCACTGACAATTTTACCATCCTGCCAAATAGCTTTGGTTTATGTAATACCGAGCAGAACAGATGCTTGGTCAGTACCGTTATAGAATGGGATTGAAAATTGGGCCTCAGATTCCTGGAGGATACGACTAGTGCCAGAGCCAGCTTATCCAAGTCCAGATAGTGTGCATCTGCTTCCACGAAGGTTTTACTAGTGTAATACACTGGTCTTTGGGTCCCTCGATCATCTCGTACGAGGGCTGAGCTAACATCGTGCTTGGAAACAGACAAGTATAAGTAAAGTGTTTCCTCTATTGCAGGTTTTGAGAGTATCTCTGGACACCCCATGTATGCTTTCAAGCTCTGAAAGGCTTGTACATACTCTTCGTTCCAAGAGAACTCTTTGCTCCCTTTGAGTATCTTAAAGAAAGGAAGGCATTTGTCGGACGACTTTGATATAAATCTGTTGAGTGTTGCTACCCTCCTAATCAGGCTCTAAACGTCTCTGATGTTGGCCGGTGCTTTCAAGTCGAGAAGGGCCTGAATATGTTTTGGGTCAGCTTCGATTCCCCTCTTGTTCACTATATAGTCTAGGAAATTTTCAAACTCAACTCCAAACGTGCATTTTTGTGGGTTGAGCTTCATCTGGTATTTCCTGAGTTTGTTGAGAGCTTCGGAGAGGTCGTGTATGTGGTCGGGGCTACGGAAGCTCTTAACCAACATATCATCTATGTAGACCTCCATGTTCCTGCTGATCTATTTTTTGAACATTCGGTTGACCAGTCGTTGGTATGTAGCATATGCATTCTTTCAGCTGAATGGCATTGCCCTATAGCAGTATATCCCTCTATTCGTTACGAAAGAGGTTTTATCTTGATCTGAGGGGTTCATTAATATTTGATTGTAACCTGAATAAGCGCCCATGAAGCTGAGTAAGTTGTGCCCGGATATGGCGTCCACGATCTAATCGATGCGGGGGAGTGGGAAGTTGTCCTTCGGGTAGGCTTTGTTCAGGTCTGTGTAGTCCACACATACTCTCCATTTCCCATTTTACTTTTTTATAAGAACGGTGTTCGCTAGCCAGTCGGGGTATCATGCTTCCTTAATCATGTATGCGTTGAGTAAACATTGTACCACGTCATTTATGATCGCGTTCCTCTCGGGTGCCATGTGTCTCTTCTTCTACTTAACGATTTTTCTCGTAGGATCCACCTCTAGGAAATGGGTGATTATTGCGGGCTCGATCCCCACCATGTCTCACATGGTCCAGGCAAAGATGTCCTTGTACGTCGCAGCTCCGTGAGATGTTTTACCAACTTTTTGCTCAAGCGGGAACCAACCTGGATAGCCTTACTGTTGAGAGGGCTATCAAGGTAGACCGTGATGATTTCTTCCTCCGGTTGACCGGCATTAGGCATGCAACGAGGGCTTACTGAAGCCTCGTGGTCTAGGATCAGTCGTTCTCCTCCTACGTCTCGGGTGGATCAAAGAGTTATCTTAGTCACGAGGCTAGCCACCGACTGAGAATCACCAGGTAGCAGTGCTGGCATTTCCTGACAATTGTTTGATCGCCCTTTAGAGTGTCGACCGCTTGGTTTGCTGGATACTTGATGCACTGGTGCAAAGTCGGGACCGCCGCTCCCATTTGATGTATCTAGAGCCTCCCTAGGAGCGCATTATATGCCGAAGGCGCATCGATCACTACGAACTCTTGAAATAGGGTTTTTTGAGTTGGTTTTTCTCCCGCTGTTACCGTCAGCTATATCATTACCACGGGGAGTTGCTTTTTGCCACTGAAGTCGATCATTGGACAGTTATCAGGGGTTAACACCCTCCTTTAATTGACTGTTATGGAACGTGCGGAGAAACAAGACGTTCAGTGAACTCCCATTATCAACCAAGGATCTCCTTAGTTCCCAGCTTTCCATGAAGATGGTCACCAACAGGGCGTCATTGTGCGGGAGTTGTATGCCCTAGAGGTTTTTCTCCGTAAATACTAGCGGCACGGAGCGGTCACACTGCTGAGCATATGGCACCAGTTGTTCGCTGCATATCGCTTGGGTCTTCATGCCTCAGAGAGCCTTATTCCTGGATCTATTTGATAGTTCGGACTTGGAGTGGGGTCCATGAAGTACGCACATCCCATAGGCCAATTTCTCCCTGGGCCTGATTTTGCTTCTAGCTATTCATTCCTATTCTAGGGCGATGTAGCTCAGTGCTTCCCTCGCCACGTCTTCATACTGGCCGGTGGGTCCAGAGTCAGAAAGTTGTAGAACTTTCCTTTCCCCAGACCGTCAATGAAGGCTGAGACGATCGTTGTGTCGTTGCATACGTTGACGATGATTAGCTCACTGTTGAAACAAGTTAGGTATGCCTTCAGTGTTTTGTTAGGCTTTTGTTTCATCGATCTGAGCGACTTTATCGTTGACAAAGCTTGACGTATAAACTGTGATCTTAGACCTGATACAGGGTTCGTCGGTGCTGCCATTGTTCCAAGAACGTCAGTTTGATGCCTGTACGCTATTTGCTTCGTCAAGGGTGGTGAAGCAGCACCAAGCTGAGCGCTCAACGTTTCCCCTTGGTCTCCATCATTGCATGATCTAGTAGTCACCATCTCTCTGTATTTCGAAGGGAGATAATATTAATGAAAGGTTAGGAACGTTGTCATCCCCATGGACGACGCCAAACTGATGCAGTCATTTTCTTCTCCTTGTTTTAACCTAGTTCTCTGACTTACACAAGTAATGCACGTGAGCCACAGACCACCGTTGTGGTGGCCGGTGGCATTCTGATGCTAAAGTCATACATGGATCTGTGGAAGTTGTAATGTTGTAAACAGGGAATTTGTAGCGTACCTTAGCTTACCAACCTCATGTCTTATTTAGAGTGCAGGAGTCTTGGTTCGATCAGGCCATTGATGGCATAGTTTAGGAAGGAGATCTTCATGGAGATCCTTATCTAAATAGGAGTTGTGCTGCAGAAAGGAAGTTCCCCGTTAGCCCTGTGCTCCTAAATACGCGCGAGATAGCTCTCTATCTGAGGGCAATCAGTAAAAGGAAGTTTCCCTGTGCGATATGTACTTTAGTATTTGCTTCCTAGTCGGAAGCGGAGAGATGTTGTAATTGCCTGTCTGAAGTTGATCCTCGAAATACTTGCCTTAGCAGGGCTTATGGCTATTAAGGATAGATGTGAGACACGAGAGCTAAGCAAGTTGTAAGAGTTAGGGTCCGTTTGGTGGGCATTGGGTGGGCTTATAACCGCTTGAGCTGGATCAGAGTTGGGTTGACGCTAGGGCCCGTAGTTCCTCGAGATCATCATGACACATCTATGGCTCAGGGATTTGACCGTTTTGGTGTATCATCAATGATTAATGTCTAGCTAAACCACCTTTTAGCTATAGGGGCGAATTTGAAGCACCAAACATGTGTTTTATGGTTTAGTTAGATTCAATATTTCCTTGCTAAGTGTTTTATGGTTAGTAGCGTACCTTAGCTTACCAACCTCATTTCTTATTTATAGTGCAGGAGTCCTGGTTCGACCATGCCATCGATGGAATTATTTAGGAAGGAGATCTTCGTGGAGATCTTTATCTAATTAAAAGTCGTGCTGCAGAAGGAAAGTTTCTTGTTAGCCCTGTGCTCCTAGATATGCGGGCGATAGTTCCCTATCCAAGGGTAATCTGTAAGAAGAAGTTTCCCTGTGTGATATGTATTCTAGTATTGCTTCCTAGTCGGAAGCAAAGAGATGCTATCATTGCCTGTCCGAAGCTGATCCTCGAAATACTTGCCTTAGCAGGGCTTATGGCTATTGAGGATAGTTGTGAGACATGTGGGCTTAGCAAGTTGTAAGAGTTAGGGTCCATTGGCGGACTACATTGGGTGAGCTTAGAACCGCTTTGGCCGGATCAGAGTTGGGCTGACGCTAGGGCCCGTAGTTCCTCGAGATCATCATGACACGTGTATGGCTCAAGGATGTGACCATTTTGGTGTATCATCAATGATTAATGTCTAGCTAAACTCCTTTTTAGCTATAGGGGCGAATTCGAAGCACCAAACATGTGTTTTATGGTTTAGTTAGATTCAATTTTTCCTTGCTAAGTGAATGTATTTTGCTTAATTGTTTTATAGATAACTTATCTTTGTATGTTTGTTAAGGAGACCAACTTAATAAGCATGCTAGGATTTGATACTAGATTATAGGAGAGTTTCACTAATAGTTATAATCATATATTCATTAATAGTAAATACCAATGAATGTTGGTAATGTTGTGAAACCTAGGTTAAGAACAAGATGCTAATCATATTTGTAATCGCTTAGTCGGTATTAACATTTTTATAGAACTTAATGATCTTGGATTGTTTATCTAACTTTCAATTTCTAATTCGATAACATGAATATAATAGTTTGAAAGTGAGGATGAGTTTAATTCAACAAATTTGGGGAAAATAGTAAGGTTAATGTAGTGCCGTCACGGTCAATCTCGAACATTGTCATTCACAAGTTAGTAAAGGAATTGTTGGAGTTTAGTTCATGAACAAATGTTTGTTGTGTGGAGACAAAACCCCTAGCTAATCTCCCATCATCGAATTTCTTTTACTTTTAATTTTTCTTAAAGTAATCGTTATCTAGTTTGTTAGTTGTTTTTTATTTACCCTTAATGTTAGTTAGCGAGTCCTCTAATCTCTGGTTTAGAACGATCCCTACTTATTCTTTACTAAGATCATAAAACTGGGTTTTAAGTTGTGTTAATAAAATAGTGCATCAGTTCTCCAAAGTGTGTTGAAGTATGATCAAGTATCACCAAATGTTGGTGTATTTATAAGTGAAATATGGTGAGGCTAATACTTGGATAAAGTGCTAGTGATGTTGTTGGATAAAAGAGTGGTTTCTATTTTGAGCAAACACATGGCTTGAGGGGATTATGTGGAGTGGCTTATGATGAGAATGATAAGAAATGCATGTGAAAAATGAGGGAAAGTGGTTTGCATGTGAATTAAGCAAATAGGGTATGAGGAACAAAATGGGATGGATGTTGACTTTTGACTTAATACTTTGGGGGTTTGTAAAGATTTTTTGGCCATGTTAGCCATGTAGAGGTTCAAATCTTAATATTGAATTCCTCGTGATCCATCACTTCTGATTTATATGGGCTTGATTTCATGGATTTGGGACTTGAAGGTCATTAGACTGTCGAGCTTGAACGTGGCCTTATTGTGCTACTTTGTATCAAATTTGATTTTTATAGTTGAATTCCTACAAAATGCACTAATGAAAAATTGTTATTATATAATTGGACATAAAGTTTGTATGTTTAGGAGCATAAAATGTCACATTTATATGTTATCAAGCATGTCTTTGGGTAAGAATTAAATGTAGCCACGTTACAATATTATTGGAATTTGTATCTTTGTTTGTAGGGGGATAGACTTAGTATTATAGGTGATGGTCTATCTTGGGTAGTGGAACTTTTTATAATTTATGCTTTTGTGGGTTTAAATGGATATTATACTGTTGATAATTGATATACCTAAGCATCTAATAATAAACATAGGTTCTGTGTGTTTATAGTAATATCCAATTTAGTAATTTTTACTATGAATTTCTTATACTAGCATTAGCTTACCCATTTTGCTTATGTTGTGCCATATGACTGTACTCTTATTGGAATGTAAACGTTGGATCCAGTTGGTCAGGCCAAGCAAGCATAGGTGGAGCGGGAGTAGATTCCAGTTCTCTTTCTATGTTAGAACTGTATTTTGGACTTAATGTAAATAGTTAAAGTTACAGTTTTTATGTAGAATATTACGGTAGTTTCATTTGTGTTTTTTGGTATGTTCATTTTGTTTATACTTTATTATATACAAAATTTTAGTTTGGTGTGCTATTTCAAGTTACTTATATTGAGAAGGAATAAGGAATATGCAGTGGTAAGAGACTATCTCGTGTCATACCTACAAGATATTTCGTCAGTAACTGATGATACATCAAACGTCCTCTCTCCTATGCCTTACACATGTCATGATGATCTCGAGAAATAACAAGCCCAAGCATCAGCCCAACAATGATTCGGCCCAAGCGATTTTAAGCCCGCACAACGCAGTCCGCTAGAAGGACTAAAATCCTTACAGCTTGCTGAGCCCACGCGTCTCACAACTATCTCCAATACCCGTAATCCTTATTAAGGCAAGTATCTCGGGGATCAACTTTGGACAGGCAAGACAGCAACACTTTGCTTTCAACTAGGCCCTAGCGTCAGCCCAACATTGATCCGGCCCAAGCGGTTTTAAGCTCGCCAAATGTGGTCTGCCAAACAGACCCAAATTCTTACAGCCTGCTAAGCCCACATGTCTCACAGCTATCCACAATACCCGTATGCCCTGCTAAGGCAAGTATCTCGTGGATCAGCTTCGAACAGGCAATTACAACAACTCTTTGCTTCCAACTAGGAAGCTTATTCTAGAGTATATGTCACACGTGGAGACGTCTATCTACAAACTACTCTCGAACGGGAATTATCTCCCGCGTATCTAGGAGCAAAAAGCTAATAGGGAAACTCCCTTTTACATAACGACTTCTAATTAGAGAAGGATCTCCACGACGATCTTCTTCCTTAAACTATGCCATCGATGGTCTGGTCGAACCAAGACTCCAACACTATAAATAAGACATAAGGTTGGTAAGCTAAGGTACGCTACAAATTTTCTATTTACGGCATTACGCCTTTTTCAGATCCCTGTATGACTTTAGCATCGGAGTGCCATCTTACCAACCTTTCGAACGGGAATTATCACAATGGTGGTCCGTGGGAATTATCTACAAACTACTCTCGAAAGGGAATTATCACAACGGTGGTCCGTGGCTCACGTACGTTCCTTGTGAAGGTCAGCATGTCAGCGGGTCAAGGTCAAACAGGGAGCAAGAATCGACTGCATCAATTTGGCGTCGTCCATGGGAACGACAAAGTTCCTAACCATTCACTAGTGTCATCTCTCTTCAGAATTCAAGATGAAGGTGACCACCAGATCATGCAACGATAGAGAACAAAGGGACATGTCAAATGCTCAGGCAGCAGTGCCGACAACGCAGGGGCAGCAGACTCACAACCCCCGTAACAGCAGCAGCGATGACGCAACAGTCGTCACGACCTTCACTGACTGTATGAGGAACAACAAGTTCTATAAATTCGAGACTTTGAACCCACCAGCAAATATGGCAGACCTGGTCAAGGAAGCACATAGTTACATTGCCCTAGAGGAGGAACGGACTACCAGGAGAAAGGTCGAGTCCGAGGGGAAATCCTTTGGCGAAAAGGTAAGAGACGAATTGGCAAGCATGATACACGCACTCCATGGAGCACGTTCCGAGTCTTAACAATCAAACAGGTACAGAAAAAGAGCTCTCAGAGATATGAGGATCCAAGCGATACGCGGCGAGCGACGCGCGTCACACGCTCGGAGACATGATCCTCCTATGTTTCTAGCCTTTACAAACGAAAACTTTCGAGGCGTCCAGCTCCCACATAATGACGCTCCGTGATAATGATCTCCCTAGCGAGCTGGGAAAATACAAATAACAGTAATCACGAGAGAGCCACCAATTCAAAAAGTTTTGTTTCAAGAATTCATAGTGATCGATGCACCGTTCACATATAATGTTGTTCTGGCGAGTTTGTGGCTACACCAAATGGGATAACCAGTTTCCACTCTGCACAATGCATCAAGTACCCGGTAAACCAAATAGTCGATACCGTACGGGGCGACTAAGCCAGAGAATGCCGGTACATGACCCCACAAAGACCGGGTAACTTTCAATTGGCAACTAGTCCCGCGACCAAGAAATCTCTTAATATTACCAGAGAAGCTGAGATAGAGCAACCAATCCCAGACGACGAAGCTCCTGTAATCCCCCGGGGCTCTAGTCAACCAGAGGAAGAAACTGTCATGGTTTACCTCGAAGCCCTCTCAACAATAGGGCCAATCAAATAGGTTCCTACTTGAGCAAAGAATTGGTGGAACAGCTGACAGGGCTGCTATAGTGGAACCAAGATGTCTTCTTCTAGACCATGTGAGATATGGTGGGAATCGACTCGTCAATAATCACTCATCGACTAGAGGTGGACCCCATGAGGAAAACCATACGGTAGAAGAAGAGGCTTGTGGCTAATCATACTCAAATCATACCGCAAGTGCACGGTTATCTATTGAGTTAGATAACGACAAATACAGGTCAAATCCCACACGGAGAGCTATAAAATATCGAAAAACTAAATTTTCAAATCTCTTTTGAAACTTAACCTAGTTAGAAAAGAATTGATGGGTGAAGTGTTTGAACTAAAAATACAAAATAAAACCTAAATGTGAGAGTTAGGACTTTGAGTTTACCATCATGATAGATGTCACCATTAGGCCACTCTTCGATTAATCTTTCCCAAATTCATTAACAAATCCTAAGGTAGATTCTCATCTCACTTTAGGATGGAAGATATGGCAATATGATTAATTGATTTCAAGCCTAAATTATATTACTAACATAAGAATCAAATGTGGATTTAAAAGTATACAAGGAATCATACTTAAATGAAAAACCATATATCTAACAAATCACAATGAAACTTAGACTAATAATAAGTAAAAATTATAAGGAGTTTGTCAGATAATGGAAAATATACAAACCTATCTAACCTTGAGCTTAAGAAGTAGAAGAAGAAAGCATGAACTGAATTCATAACATTAAACACAAAACATGTTACTTACCTCATATGTTCATGATACAACCAAGCAACAAGATCAATCTAACTAAACTTGCCTCTCAATTACATGAAAATGGAAAGACAAATCTATAAGATAGCCATCTTGGAGCTATCCTCCCATGGGCTCACCCACACCCTAAGGTGGGATGTTAGCCAAGCACAGTAATCTCTAGGCCTTGTCTCCACTTATTACTCTAAATGCTATAAATACTACTACAACTACTATCAATTTTCTTTTCTTCCAAAGTCCTCTCAAGTATACTCCAAGCATGGGGTATTTATAGGTGAAGAAGAATGGGAGGTGGAGTAAAAATAAGGAAAAGAAGTTGGCATAAAATAAGGAATTGTATTGGAGAATGGATAGTGGAGTAGAAGGTGGAGTAAAATAAGGAAAAGATGTTGGCATAAAATAAGGAATTGTATTGGAGAATGGATAGGGGAGTAGGAGGTGGAATGTGTAGATTTTCGTTTTGCTATGTCGAAGTTTCCATGTGCATGTTCAATTTGATTTCCTCGAGATTCGTAGATGATGATATCTTTTTGGGATTGATTTCATGGGCCTTTGGGCTTGAAAATCCTTGATCCTTGACAATGCATGTGTGAACTTCCAATGGGCTTTTTAGCTGTTGAACTTAGCCTTATTGTGTCATTTTGCGCATATTTGATGATTAATACTTGAATTCCTGCGTTATACACAAAATACACATAATGAGATTATTTTATTAATTAATATGACATAACAAATATAGAATTAGGGGCGTAAAATGTACCATTTATAAGCCTATTAGTGGCGCCTGAAAGAAATACGATCATAAACGAGGAGGTACATCAGTTACTCAACACCGACATGATCAATGAAGCACGATACCTGGACTAGCAGGCAAACACCGTATTGGTGAGGAAAAAAATGAGAAATGGAGAGTATGCTAAACTACACAGACTCGAACAAAGCTTGCCCGAAGGACAACTTCCCACTTCTCTGCATCGATCAAATCATGGATGCCACATCTGGGCACAACTTACTAAGCTTCATGAACGCTTACTCGGGCTACAACCATATATTATTGCACCCCTGGATCAACAAAAGACTTCTTTCATAACTAAGAAAAGAATATACTACTAGAGGGTGACATTTGGCTTGAAGAACGCAAGTGCTACATATCAACGACTAGTAAACTGAATATTCAAAGGACAAATCGGTAGGAACATGGAGGTCTACATAAACGATATGCTAGTTAAGAGCCTCCGCCACCCCAACCACATAAGAGACCTCACCGAAGCTTTCAAACAACTAAGAAAATATTAGATGAAACTCAACCCACAAAAGTGTACGTTCGGAGTTGAGTCTGGAAAATTCCTAGGATACATAGTAAACTAGAGAGGAATCAAAGTTGATCAAAAGCAGATTCAGGCCCTTCTCAACATGAAAGCCCCCGCCAACATCAGAGACGTCTAGAGCTTGACTGGAAAGGTGGCAGCACTCAACAGGTTTGTATCTAAATCATCCAACAAATGCCTTCCTTTCTTCAAAATACTAAGAGGAAGCAAAGGCTCTCATGGGACGAAGAGTGCGAACAAGCCTTTCAGAGCCTGAAAGCATACATGGGGAGCCATGAACTGATCTCAAAATCGACAACAGCGGAAACACTCTACTTATACTTACATATCGTCAGCTTATCCTTCCTGTGAGATGATTGAGGAATTCAAACACCAGTATACTACACCGGGAAAACCTTCGTGGAAGCAAAGGCACACTACCCAGACCTGGAGAAATTAGCCCTGGCACTTGTCGTGTCCTTGAGAAAACTGAGGCCTTATTTTCAGGCCCACTCTATAACACTTCTAACCAAGCACCTGCTCCACACGGTATGCACAAACCCGGGTTATCCGACAAGATGGTAAAATGGTCAGTAGAACTCGGGCAGTTTGACATAAGCTATGCCCCAAGAACCGCCATCAAAGCCCAAGCACTGACAAACTTCATCGCCGAACTCTCCGGCGGAAAAGAACCAAAGACGGACCTTCAAGCCAAGATTCAAGCATTCGTGGATGGACCTTGTGTTGTGATGGATCATCCATATGAAAAACAAGTTGATATGGAATCACATTCCGCTCTCCAATCGGCTTCACTCTTGAAAAATCCGTCAGATTATGTTTGTCCGCTTCAAACAATGAAGCCGAATATGAATCCCTCTTGTCCAGCCTAAAACTAGCCTTGGGGATCAGGATAGATCACCTAACAGCATACAACGACTAAAGGCTGGTAGTCAACTAAGTCAAAGGATAATTCAGCAGCAAAGACCCCTACATGATAGCCTACCGTGAAAAGGTACTCCATGCAATAAGTGAGTTCAAAAGGTGCGAGCTATTATAATGCCCCCAAGATGACAATAAAAGAGTTGACGCGCTAGCCGGGGAAGCCTCTGCCAAAGTCTCAAACGGTCTCACTGAATACCAATAGCAATCAAGCCTTGACAAAGAATAACCCAGAGATGTTTGTGCTACAAACACATCGGCGAATTGGATGACTCCGATTCGCGAATATATTGAAAGCGTAGCCTTGCCGGCTGAGAAAGCCGAAAGACCAAAAAACATATCAGCATTGTACACTCTCCTAAACAACAAGTTATACCGGACTCTTGCTCCGATGCCTGTTACCTCCCGAGGCAGATCAGGTCCTAAAAAGGATCTACAGTGGGATATGTAGAAATCATCTGGGTGGGAGAACCCTCGCCCATAAAGCTTTAACCCTAGGGTACTATTGGCCGACGATGCAATGAGACGCCAAATATATTGTCTATAATGCAACAAATGTCAGAGGTTTGCGCCACACACACATGGGTGCCCAGCCACTAACACCGATGAAAAGTCTGTGGCCATTCGCACAATGGGGGATGAACAACGTTGGACCACTCCCAGCATCAACCGACAAAAAGTTATTTATTGTTGCAGTTAACTACTTTACCAAGTGGGTCGAAGCAAAACCCCTATCCAAAATAGGGCAAGTCCAAATTGAGAAATTCATATGGGCAACCATCATCTGCAGATTTGGCATCCCATCAAGTTAAAAAACTATGTGAAATTTTGAACATCAATCACCATTTCTCCTTACCACGATACCCACAAGCCAACGGGAAAGCGGAGGTTGCCAATCGAACAATCTGGGAGGCAATAAAAAAAACTTGACTCATCCAAAGTGAAATGGAATTCAGAGCTACCAGGAATACTCTGGGCATATCGGAAAACCAAAAGAATCCCAACCAAAGAAACACTCTTCGATTTGGCAAATGGGTCAGAAGCCATGGTTTTGGTATAACTCGAAGTGCCCACCTTTCAAATGGAGGAGTTCAGAGCAGACAATAACGATGAAGCCTTGCGCGTTGGCCTAGACCTCCTCAAAGAAAAGCGGGATCTAGCCTCCGCTAAGATAGTTGCCTACCAACAACGAATAGTGCAATACTAAAACAAGAAGGTCGAGCCATGTGAATTTAGAGTGGGAGACTGGGTACTCGAAAAAACCGATCAAAACACAAAAGTTGTGGGCACAGGAAAGCTGAACCTAAATTGGGAAGGACCCTACAGGGTGACAAAGGTTAATAGGCAGTGGACATACTGGTTGGAAGACATAAATGGCGACAGACTTAAACGACCATTGAATGTAGAACACCTAATTAAATATTATTAATAAAAATATTTGTTTTTACTAAACCTCCACTTATGTCCATCACAACCAACGCGATCTCCAGTCATCCTCGCTATGACCAAATTCGAGATATCATGCCCGACTCCTAGTCCGCTGAGCGCGGATGATGATTGCCAAAGAAGTGGGAGTCTAGTCTGCGCTCACACGCCTGATGACGATGAATCACCAAGGGATCATTGCTTTTCAACAGACAATAATCGCCAAACATACCAGGTAAGCTTAGTCAGTTCGCCACTGATGACGACGACTTCTGGTGCCCGGCGCCTAATACGCTACGCGCAGATGACAATTGTTGAGGAAGTGGGAGTCTAGTTAGTGCTCTCATGCCTGATGACGACGACTAGCCAAGGGACCATTGCTCTTATACAGACAATGATCACCAAACTTACCAGAAAACTTTAGTCAGTTTCGCGACTGATGACGGCTTCTGGTGCCCAACGCCTAGTCCGCTGCGCGAGCGGATGACGATGGCCGAGGAAGTCGGAGTCTAGTCAGTGCTCTCACACCTTAGGATGACTACTTGCCAAGGGATCATTGCTCTTCTTCAAACAATGATCACCGAAATTACCAGGTAAGCTTAGTTAGTTCACGACTGATGACGATGGCTTCTGGTGTCCGATGCCTAGTCCGCTGCGCGTGGATGACGATGCCGAGAAAGTGGGAGCCTAGTCGGCGCTCTCATGCCTGATGATGACAACACACCAAAGGATCATTGCTCTTCTACAGACAATGAACAACAAACTTACTAGGTAAGCTTAGTCAGTTCGCGACCGATGACGATGGCTTCTGGTGCCCGACGCATAGTCCGCTAAGTGCGAATGATGATGATGGCCGAGGAAGTAGGAGTCTAGTTAGCTCTTTCACGCCTGATGATGATGACTCGCTAAGGGACCATTGCGATTCTACAAAAATGATCACTGAACTTACACGATAAGCTAAGTCAGTTCGCGAATGATGACGACGGCTTCTGGTGCCCGATGCCTAGTCCACTGTGTGCAGATAACAATGGCCAAGTAAGTGGGAGTCTAGTCAGTGATCTCTCGCATAATGATGAAGACTCTTCAAGGGATCATTTCTCTTCTACAAACAATGATCGCCGAACCTACCAAGTAAGCTTAGTCAGTTCGTGACTAATGTCGACGGCTTCTGGGGCTCGACGCCTAGTCTGCTGTGCGCGGATGACGATGGCCGAGGAAGTGGGATTCTAGTCAGTTCTCTCACGCCTAATGATGATGACTCTCCATGGGATCATTCCTCTTTTGGAAACAATGATCGCCAAAAATTTACCAGGTAAGCATACTCAGTTAGCGACAGATGACGATAGCTTCTGGTGCTTGACGCCTAGTCCACTGCGCGCAGATGACGATGGCTTCTGGTGCCCGACACCTAGTTCACTACGTTCGGATGACAATGGCTGAGGAAGTGGGAGTCTAGTCAGCGTTCTCATGCCTGATGACAACGACTCGCCAAGGAATCATTGCTCTTCTACAGACAATGATCAACGAAATTACCAGGTAAGCTTAGTCAATTCGCAACTGATGACGATGGCTTCTGGTGCCCGACGCCTAGTCCACTGCTCGTATATGACGATGGTAGAGGAAGTAGGAATCAAGTTATCGTTTTCATGCCTAATGATGATGACTCACCAAGGGATCATTGCACTTCTACAGACAATGATCGTTGAACTTAACAGGTAAGCTTAGTCAGTTCGCGACTAATGACGACAGCTTCTGGTGCCCGACCCCTAGTCCGTTGCGCGCGAATGATGATGGTCGAGGAAGTAGCAGTTTAGTTAATGGTTTCACGCCTGATGACGATGACTCGCTAAAGGATCATTTCTCTTCTACAGACAATGATCACTGAACTTACCAGGTAAGCTTAGTCTATTCGCGATTGATGACGACGGTTTTTGGTGCTTGACACCTAGTCCACTGCGTGCGGATGACAATGGTCGAGGAAGTGGGATTCTAGTCAACTCTCACGCCTGATGACGATGACTCGCCAAGGGATCATTGCTCTTCTACAAACAATGATCGCCAAACTTACCAAGTAAGCTTTGTCAGTTTTCAACTGATGACGACGACTTCTGGTGCCCTACGCCTAGTCCGCTGCCCGCGGATGACGATGCCTGAGAGTCTAGTCAGCTCTCTCGTGCCTGATGATGACGACTCTCCAAGGGATCATTGCTTTTCTATAAATAATGATCGTCGAATTTACCAAGTAAGCTTACTCAGTTCACGACTGATGACGATGGATTCTGGTGCTCGACACCTAGTCTGCTGCGCGCGGATGATGATTGCCGAGGAAGTGGAAATCTAGACAACTCTCTCACGCCCCTTGACGACGACGAGCCAAGGGATCATTGCTCTTCTATAGACAATGATCAACGAACTTACCAGGTAAACTTAGTCAGTTCGTGATTGATGACGATGGCTTCTGGTGCCCAACGCCTTGTTTGCTGCTTTCGAATGACGATGGCCAAGGAAATAGGTTTCTAGTTAGTGTTTTCATGCCTGATGACAGCGACTCGCCAAGGGATCATTGCTCTTGTACAGACAATGATCGCTGAACTTACTAGGTAAGCTTAGTCAGACGATTGATGACGACGGCTTCTGGTGCCCGACGTTAGTCCACTGCACGTGGATGATAATGGCCGAGGAAGTGGAAGTCTTGTCAGCACTCTCAGACCTAATGAGGACAACTCGCCAAGGGATTATTGATCTTCTACAAACAATGATCGCTGAACTTACCAGGTAAGGTTAGTCAGTACGCGACCGATGAAGACGGCTTCTGGCGCTCGACGCCTAGTCCGCTGCTCACAGATGGCGATGGGTGAGGAAGTGGGAGTCTAGTC
This sequence comes from Berberis vulgaris, assembly GCA_963556465.1. Taxonomy (NCBI): domain Eukaryota; kingdom Viridiplantae; phylum Streptophyta; class Magnoliopsida; order Ranunculales; family Berberidaceae; genus Berberis; species Berberis vulgaris. The sequence continues at coordinate 43,851,933 of OY747128.1, read as the reverse complement.
AGCGCTCTCACGCCTGATGATGATGACTCGCCAAGGGATCATTGCTCTTCTACAAACAATGACCGTCGAATCTAATCAGACAAGCCCAGTTAGTGACAACTGACGAACTGTAGCTTTTGATCAACGCCCAAATCTAAAGCTCACCCTGTGTGGGTGTATATGATTTGGAAGGTGCAAGCCTAATTGACGCCGACTGATGTTGATGGCTTGCCACAAAACCACTACTCCACTACAGACCGCGGTCAACGAATCTAATCACAACCCAATCAGCGCCCTCTGCGCCTAATGACGACGACTCGCCAAACAACCAATGATCTCTATAATGCACCAAGTAAGCTTAGTCATTCCCTGTTGACAACAACGGATTTTGGATCATCTCAGAGCTTGGTCTGCAGTGCACGAGCAACGTCGGCTTAGGGACAAAGAGTGTATTCAGCAGTGCCATGGCTCATGGTGGCAACTCATTAGGGATTACAACGGCTCACCCATAAACAAGGGTGGCTCAAAGCAGTCAATTTTGATGTGACTACACTGACAAGCACGGACAATCTGCCAACATGTAGGGTCCGAATGTACTAATTCCATGACCTGTAGAACTTCTAAAAAGGACACAATGGCACGATAGTACAAGCCAAAGGCAAAGTTACAAAACATGGCTCTCATTAAAAAATTTGTCTTCATTTATACTAAGGACATTACAACTATTATGAAACAGAAAGGGGTAAAACGGCTTCCTCAGCAGCCTGTCCTGAAAAGCTAGGACCTTCTTCCTACACAATGGTTCCGAAAGCAACCCTTTTTTTAGTAGGCAAAGTTGAGGTCAATACCCGAGTGCTCTTCCCTAATAAGGTTCAAAATCTCTAATCTACCCCGAACAACCTCCGACGAGATTTACAGCCTCCATCTCGAAGCACCGAAATCAATTGTGCCTACCAAGGCGACATAGTGCAAACGCTCTTCTGATAGTAAGCGTTCAGCCTCACGAACGTGACGAAATCCCTCAACAACTTTAGACTCAAGCTGTCATCGTGTAATGACACATTCAGTCTCGGCTCGCTTCCCTTCGACAATCTGAGTAGCACGCGTCTGTCCCAGTTCCGCTTGGATAGAAGCCAAATCGAATTCGGCTAACCTATGTTGACCCCTTATGGTTGGCAATTCTGCTTCAGACAAAGACATCGTGGCTTGCATGGCCCTCAAGTCCGCAGCAGCAACATAAATTTCTTTGTTTCTTCAATGTATTGGAGATCATTATCTGCCAATATTTCATCATCAATATATACGAGAATTGCAGTAAAGCTGTTACCCTTGGATCGGACGAATAATGAGTAATCAGCCTTAGACTGATTGTAGTCGACTGATATGAGAGCAAAGGATAGCTTAAGGAACCATTGTCTCGAGGCTTGCTTGAGACCATATAATAACTTGTTCAACTTGTATACTCGAGTCTCCCCCTTTCGGCCTAATCCAGGAGGAAGACTCATGTACACATCCTCGAAAATATCACCATAAAGAAAAGCATTGTTGACATCAAGTTTACATAAATGCCAACCCTGTGTGGCTGCAAGAGCAAGGAGAATACGAATAGTTCTCAATTTAGCAACAGGAGCAAATGTCTCTTTGTAATCAATACCTTCAACTTGACTGTATCCTTTAGACACAAGACAGGCTTTGTAGCGCTCATTACTACCATTTGGATTAAGTTTGATCTTATAGACCCATTTACAACCAACCGGATGCTTGCCGGGAAGAAGTGGTTGGAGAGTCCAAGTGTTATTGGTTTCTAGAGCATCAATCTAATTTCTCATGGCTTGACGCCACTTTGGATCTTGCATAGCCTACATAAAATTGGTGGGTTCTTTGACTAAAGAAAGGGAAGTGGTGTAAGCCTTGTGAGAGGTGGATAAATGGTCATAGGAAAGAAAATCAGAAAGGGGGTAAACAATACCTGTAGAAGGCCCAACGTTCGAAGTAGATGAGTGAGACCATCGGGAAGGCAATCAAGCATCAAGATGATATTGTTGAAGATAAGATGGTTCACGGGTGGCACGAGTGGAGGTGCGAGGTGGGAGAGGGGGGTCTTCTAAGGGTGGAACAGGAGCAGGGGCGACCGCTTTGGTTTGGGTTTCCAGGGTTTCCGCCCGGTCGATGACTGAGACATCAGATTGGGCGACCAGTCGGTGGGAGTAGTCAGAAAAGGCACTGTTGGAGGATCAAAAAGTGGAGCATGAGCGACCGGTCGGGGAAGTGTGTCGAACTGGTCAGTGAGGTGATTGTGCATTTTGTCAGAAAAATATAAAAAAGTCTCCTCGTGAAAGATGACGTCACGAGAAACAATGATTTTTTTGTGAGTGAGATCACAGACTTTGTAACCTTTTTGCCCGTGAGGGTATCCAAGAAAGACACATTGACTAGAAAGAGCATCAAATTTGCTAGGACGTTGGGCATGTGTGAAAATAAAACATAGACAACCAAAGACTCGAATGTGAGAATAGTTGGGTTGTTTGTTAAAGAGAAGTTTAAAAGGCGTTTTGCCTTTAAGAATAGAGGACGGTGTGCGATTAATGAGATAGGCAGCGGTGAGAATTGCTTCTCCCCAAAAATGTTTAGGGAGATGTGCTTGAAACAAAAGAGCACAAGCAACATTCAAAAGATGTTTATGTTTGTGTTCTGCCACCCCATTTTGTTGGGGCATAGAGACACAAGAAGTTTGATGAGTAATGCCTTTTGAAGCATAAAAATCAGTAAGAAAAAATTCAAGTCCATTATCACTGTGAATGGTTTGAATTTTGGAAGAAAATTGGTTTTCAACATAATTAATGAATGAAATTAAGAGTGTGCGTGTGTCAAACTTGTGTTTCATGAGATAAATCCAAGTACATCGTGTATAATCATCAACAATGGTGAGAAAATAACACGCTTCAGAAAGGGAAAGAACGTGATATCCTCCCCAAATGTCAACATGTAATAAGGAAAAAGGAGTAGTACTCGAAATATTAAATGAAGGAAATTTATTCCTAGTTTGTTTGGCCAAATGACAATAACGAATTTATTGGAAACACAAGTACTAGCATCACAAAAAGAGACAGAAAGAAGATAGAGAGTTGTGTCCGAAATGTGACCTAGGCGGTTGTGCCATAACACAGGGTTGTTGTCTTGAGTGATGTGACAAGTGGTGAAAGTTGTGGTGGTGGTGTCGTCCAAGTAGTAAAATCCATCAAGCTCAGTTGTTGTCCCAATCATCTTCCCCGAACGAAGGTCCTGTATCAGACAAGAATTGTTGAGAAAAATGGTGACAAAAAAGATAATGTTTTGTGTGTTTTCTAATATAAATTAAATTGAGATTAAAATAGGGAATACAAAGAACATCATGCAAGGTAAAAACAGAAGAGAAAGTCATGGTGCCAATGTGTGTAACAACAACAAGTGTACCATCAGGAAGCTCAACGGTTTGATTGTGGACGGGTTTGGAAAAATGTGAGTAAATGAGGGTTATGAACTATATGATCAGTGGCGCCACTATCAAGGATCCAAGATGAACGAGAGACATGAGATTTGAGAGAGAGTATTTTACCTGTTAACTCTGTAATAGAAAGGTCATTACCAATATTGTGAGCCTTGGACTTGTTTGGTGATGTGGTGGTGTTGGAGACACTGCTTGTATTGTCGGCCATGGTGGCTCTTTTTTTTTGTAATCCGTTGGTACACTGATTAAATCTTGATGTGCTAATAGTTGTGGGTAGCTTTTCCTTTTTTTTTTTCTTCAGTTGATGGGGAGAGGAGCTTGAAAGGAAGAAGAGAGTAGGGTCTTTTTCAGTATTCTCCCTATTCTTATTGTATTTGCTAAAGAAAAATTTTCATCCCTCTTTCGATCTCAAAGGTCTCTCCCCCATCCTTGTTTTCTCTTCTTTTCTCATCGATTTAGAAAACGAGAGAACAAGATGATGGTTCGAGCAGGTTCGATGGTGATTATGAGTTCGATGTGTTCTTTCTTCGGGATTTCTGTTGTTGAGGGAGATCTCTGTCAAAGTTGGGTGTTAATGGAGATATTTGTTGATGAGGGAGATCTTTGTTGATCGGGATAATGGTTGATGGATGATGGAGATTTATGTTGATGATGATGAATTCTTTCTTCTGATAGATTTCGAGGATGAGCTTCGGATGAAAAGTGTTTTGAGGAGGATGAACAGACGATGATGGTTGATATGATCGGTGATGATGATCGGTGATGACAATGATACCAAGGATGATGGATTGATCCTTGTTGCAGGGAACGAGGAGGTTTCAATGATTTTACCAATTTTTTATTGGTGATTTTACCAATCGTTGATGATGAACTGATCGGTTACGATGATGATGTTGTTGTTGTTGTTGATTGTGTTGGCTCACACCAATTGTGTTGGCTGGGAATAAAGAGAGGAAAGGAGTTTGTTGGTAGGAGAAAGGTTTGATTCCGTCATTATGCGGCTAGGGCTTAGTTCCAAGGAAAGTTGCTCTTATACCATGTATTGAATTGTATTGTAATATTGTGTTATTGTAATGTCATTGAATAGAATACAAGCTTATAAAGCTAACTCTGACATAACCTTGTTGAGATAGGAAACCTAAGACTTCTATTCTATTCTGACTTTCCTAACATATCCTATTTTGTAACACTTTCCTATTTTGCAACATAGGTAGACTTCTATTCTTTAACAGTTTGAAGGCCGAAACTAAAATCAAATTGTAATGACACTGGTATGGACGGCTCTAGTCTCCACAGTTCTAGAGTGGGTAGTACTGGACTGAACAATTCCGGTTTGAGTTGGAGTTCGGACTGGACTAGACTAGTTCGGACCGGACTGGGCTAGTTCGTTGGACTGAACCAATTGATGAATCCTGCCAAGCAATAGGACAAGTTCATCTAGTGTGTTAATTGCTTATTTTAATTGGTTTTGGGATTATGGCGTCATTCTTTTGGGTTTTTATGTGTGTATTCTATCTTGACTAGTTGATTGGGATGGAGAATTGACTTATATATATATATATATATATATATATATATATATATATATATATATATATATAATTCGTTTCAAATCATCATACTATGATTTTGTGATTTTAATTTGAAAAAATAATAATTGATTGACTTTCTAAAGGACATGTTTTAGCCGAGTTTAAGGGCAAATAAGTTTTGGCTGATTTGGGAACATGTTTTTGGTGATACTTAAGATATGTTTTGCGCTAGTTTTGGCGGATTTAAGAACACGTTTTTGGCGGGATTTAGAACAAGATTTGGCTGCACTCAAGAGTTTGTTTTCGGTTGAGTTTATGATAGTTTTTCAAGTTCTTCGAATTTGTTTCTTTATTCGATTTGTATTGCTTTTATCTTGGCTTTTCCAAATGCTTTAAACCAACTCAAATAGCATGTATTTTGTGAATATATGGCATGATATGTTAAGTGGGTAATTTGAATATTGCTTATAAATATTGATGCGTCCAAAAATCATCCTCTTGTGAGTTTGATCTACAAAACAATTGTTAGACTACCAAGGACCACCTTTTTGGTGGTCGAAGGCACTCCGATGCTTAAGTCAGTAACTTTGTTGGAAGAAGGATGTAAATCTGGACAAAACTCAGTTAAAGTTACATACTTGTGTCGAATGTTCTCTTTACCTTTTATAATGATCGTGGTTAACTCTCTGCGTGACTTAAGCATGTGAGGCACAACAAGAAGCAAATGTTTCTTGTAACAGTTTCCTCCTTAATGGAGATGCGTTCGTGGAGGCGTGACTCCATTCATGACTCTGTTTTGGTGCAACGCTTCTCTTCTTTATGAGAGAACTCTTATCGGGCCTGGATTTGGGCTCTGACTTGTTTGGGTCTGGATTCAGGCCATGTTTGCATTTCCTCATTGGCACATCTTGTCTAGGCCTCTGCAGTTGGATTTATTCTTCCTGAGCTTTATGAGCTGACCCAAAAGATTGGTCTATGTATTCTCATGATGGATCTTTATGCCATGTGTACAGTCGTGATGATCGGTCTATTTTGATGTATCATCAGCTACTCCTCCCTTAGTTAGTGGGTAAGTTCACGTATCCACTAAATTTGTGACGGTTGGTATTTCGATTGCGCTATTGCACTGAACTTAGTTGTCTATTTGTTTTCACGCACATTTTCTGGAGTTTTGGTGTGCTATTATGTCTCTCATGTCGCTCCATGAGCAATCTCTTCATTGCCTAGTTTTATAAAGGGTGTTGTGGCTACTTTCCCCCTTCTTTACGCCATCTTTGTTGTTAGTGTTATTTCTTCTCTCCTATTGCCTCTTTTTTCTTTGTCTTTTATTTCTTATTTGTGATGTCTGTCGGTGACCTGTTGAACGGTGATGAACTTTCTACCTGTGAGGCTCATTTTTTCCCATGTAAGGCTTCTCAGGCTACTCTGGATGGTGTCCGTTCTAATTATGCTTTGCCCCCCAACCTTGAAATCATTCTCCCTCATGAAAATGACAATCCTTGTTACCCAAGGAAGGGATATATTGCGCTTTATCCTCGCATGTTCTATGCTGGTCTTTGGTTCCCAATTTCGGAGCTATTCTTGTCACATCTAAATTTCCTGGTATTCCTCATGCTCAGATGGGCCCGAATTGTTGGAGGGTTATGGTTTCCACATATGCTAGAGACATTTTTCTGGTATTCCTTTAAATTCTAGAATCTTGCATTCTTCGGTGAGGTTTAGCATGAAACCCAACCGTATCTGTTTCCTTTATTCCCGTGTGTTTTGGCAATCTCAATGATGACATTAGTGATTGGTTGCGGGATTGGTTTTATGCGTCTATCGACTCTGGCTACTTCAATTTATGGGGTCTTTAGATAGTAAGGTCTTTCCGAGTTCCTATCAAGCGCCAGAATATGCAATTAACCGCAGAATAGCAGGTTATTAGTGAGTGTTTCCTGGAGCTTCTGGTAGTTTCATTGGATGCCTATCATACTAATGATATGGTGATGCGCAATGGTCTATACAACATGAATGAGACCGAGCGAGCTTTGTTAACCAAGAGGCAAGCCGCGGAGATTGCTACCCGTGCTGCCACTATCGAAGGTGATGTCGTTGTCGTTGATTGGAAAGTGAGCTCGGGTGTTACATATCTCAATTCTCATGTCCATAATGCTACCGATATTTTTTCTAGGAAGAGAAAAGTACCAAAGCCTGTTAGTCCGCCGAAGTGGTTGTTTCTAGCTTCTGACCGTGTTTCGAAGAGAAACGACTTGTTGACTATGTGCGTCGCACGTCTTTTTACTCGGATCCGGTTGATAGAAAACCTTCGAGGGAAGACCGTTGCTCTTTGCAGGAGGCGGAAGAAATGAAGTTGGCTTTGGAAAGGAGTGAGAAAGATATTGTTTGTCCGCTGGACGACTGGGAAAGAAGCTTATCTTTGCTTATGGCGACCTTGATGCTACCAAGTGTTCTGATGAGGATCTTCGGTCCTTAGATGACAAGATGCTCCAATTGGCTGTTGTTCAGTGTAAGGAGCTTGGCGATTGTGATCGGGTTCCTGAGGTGCAGTCTTGTCCTTCTTCTTCCCCTCCTATTGATGGAGAGGTGGAGATCCCTCCCTCCACAGCCTACTTGGGTTCTTCTGCTCTTGTTGGAACTGCCATTCGTTCCGTTTCTGTTGAATAACAAAAGGGTGATGCAAGTTTTTTTGTCGTTCCTTCTTCTTTCTCGGCTGTGGGTGGTGGTGGTTCCTCCATACTACCAGATCCTCGTGTTCTTCAGTAGGAAGAAACCTACTCCTGAAGAGATACAAGTCAAATCGGATGGGAAGTTCAGCTGGTTTTCTCGTCTTGGCATGCAAGATGGTGCACGTAAATTGATTAATCAATGGCACAGACGGTCGGTGGAGAGGCCTTCGATGTCTGTGCTGAACCTGAATCTTCATCTAGAGGATGGTATCAGGCTTATAATGGATGAGATGACCCATCTTGCCTATGCGGGAGTGATGGGTTTGAGTCATCAGGTTAATCACAATCTTGTGGTTTCGCTGGAGAGAAAGCTCTCCATACTGCTATTGGTATTCTCCCATGTTTTTACCAGTATGACACGTTAAAAACGCGATGCTTTGAATGGATCAAAGTGGCTTAGGTTGCTCAGACTTCGTTGGCTGAGGTGAAGGGTGTACAAGATCAATCTGGTTGCATTTGAGTCCCTGAGAGCTGACTTAGACGACATCCACACATGTTTGCATGAAGTGGAGAAAGACCTTTCCGCTGAGAAGGCACTTCATGACGAGGTTGTGCGCGCCATGATAGAGCACTCTAAAAATTGTGACTTCACTTAACAAAGGGCGGAGCAGTTATTGGCTTCGCTTGACGACGTCAAGGTTGATTCCTCTGCGATTCTCACTACGGCTGAGGGTCAACTCATCACGGTAAAAAGTGAGCTTTCTTATGTTAAGGATAGACTCGGTGTTATGGAGGTGGCAGTCTGGCAGCGCTTGTTTATGGTCAGACTGAGCTTCTGGATTATATTGAGGGTCTCGATGCTGACTTGTCTCAATATCGTCATCTGGTCTATCGGACCATTGAGGATGACAAAGGTGCTGAAGATTCTCTGGACGATCCAACCTTTACATCGTTTGTTCGATGCTCTAGTTGACTTGAGGTCATTTGACTCGTTCGTCTAGTTTCTACTTCGTTAATTTGACGTCTCGGTCGATTCAAAGTTTATGTGTTTAGTTGAATCGTCCACTCAACTTCTACTTCGTTAACTCGACGTTTCAGTCGACACGAGGTTGTTTTACTTAGTTGACTCGTTCGTCCAACTTTTGCTTTGTTGGTGTGACACTTTAGTCGACTCGAAGTCGTTTTACTTAATTGACTCGTTCGTCCAAATTTTATTTCGTTAATTCAACATCTCGGTCAATTTGAAGTTTCAGTGTTTAGTTGAATCGTCCACTCAACTTCTACTTCGTTACTTCGTTAACTCGACGTTTCAGTCGACTCGAAGTTGTTTTACTTAGTTTACTCGTTCGTCCAACTTTTGCTTCATTGGTGCGACACTCTAGTCGACCCGAAGTCGTTTTACTTAGTTGACTCATTCGCCCAACTTTTACTTCGTTGGTGCAACACTCTAGTCGACCCGAAGTAGTTTTACTTAGTTGACTCGTTCGTCCAACTTTTACTTCGTTAACTCAACATCTCGGTCGATTCAAAGTTTCTGTGTTTAGTTTACTCGGGTGTCCAACTGTTACTTCTTTGTTGATCAGACCAGAGGTTTATTGTAAATATCCGACTTGTGTCCTAATTCTTTTTGGGCTTTATACGCCGATCGTTTCGTATGGCTTTGCTACGAAGTTGTTCACTTTTGTGGGATGTCAATTCCGAAATTGAAACTTTATTGATTCTCTGACCATTTCTAGCAGTCATTTTTCTTGAGTAGTTCTGTTACATTGTGGAGCATTTCTTCTTTTATTCTTGCGTGGTTGATGCATATTCCTGCGTTGGTTTTTCGTGTCTCTGTTGTTCCTTTTAATTTATGACCTTTTTTGCTTGGACCGTTATTGTTCTCCGTTTGGCTTGTTAAGATTTGCTAGAGTTTGTTGTTGTTAATTCCCTTTAAGTAACTTTGGCTGAATTTGTATCCGTTGTCAGAGTCTTCAAGTTGATTAGTGTAATTTTCTTCAAGGGCATTGACCTTTCTACTTCTATATAGGTCTACTCGGGTGTGAGGTGCTTCTTTACCAGGGCAAATGCAGTGTAGGGTGTTTTTCAATTCCCTGGACCGTTCTTTTGATCCCGTGGCTGCAGTGTCTGCCTGTTCTTTTCCTTTGAACTGTTTCTCTGGTATGCTGATAAATTCGTCCAGTCATCCTCTTTGGATCAAATGCTCGATTTCTACTTTTAACTTGTAGCAGTCATCGGTATCATGTCCGTGATCCTTGTGAAAAGAGCAGTACCTACTTTTGTCTCATCCTTCTGGGTCTCCTTTCATCCTAGTTGGCCAGTTGACGTTTTCCCAATTCGCTATGTGTTTTAAGATATGGATTCCATGGAGAGACAAAAAGCTCAAAATGAGCTTACAAAGAACCAGACCCAACATCATGCTTTAACAAATGTGGAAGTCAAAGTAGCGTCCACTGCCCAGATACAGAATGCCAGCATCCTACAACAGCAATTGAAACCAGTAGTGATGTTAGGCCCAGCACACCGAGGGAGATTGTGAGTGTAAATTCACAGATAGGAAGGAGTGTGGGATTAAAGCACTCTCTGAACAGAGATAAAGACTTCATAGCATTGCCAAGGAGTGCCCAAGGTGATCAAACTAGTTCCAATCAGAGTCTCTCTCATACCATGAAGGAATTATCCAATAAGCTGAAAGAAATTACAAGTGGAGGCAAGAACACAGGGAGTGAGGCCACATCGGGAGTCAAACAGCTCTCTAGCTAGACAGTTACCAATGATTAAAGCAGGTTGTTGGAACATACGAGGGCTTAATGACCCTCTCAAGCAACAGGAAGTCCGGGAATTTGTCAAGAAGGAGAAGTTACATATTGTTGGATTAGTCGAAACGGAAGTTAAAGAAGAAAAGAAAGTAGCATTGCAGAATACTCTTTTGAGGGATTGGATGTGGACTGATAATGGGAATGTTACCTCAGGAGGGCAGGTGTGAGTTGCTTGGAATCCTGGCATGGTTATGATCATTGTCATCTCAGTAACCGACCAAGCAATCACTCTGAATGCTATCTGGAATACTAGTTTTACATGTGCACTTACTTTCATATATGCTAGCAGTTTATATACTATTAGACGTCAATTATGGCAGGAGTTAATTGACTTTTCAAGGATGAATACGGACCCGTGAGCGGTGCTAGGGGACTTCAATGCTATCTTGCAAGCTGAGGAACGCATGGGCAAGGCAGAGACCCAACAAGGTGGTGCCTTCGACTTCCGGAATTGTGTTACGCAAGCAGGGCTCTATGATTATCGCTACAGAGGTAATTTTTTCACATGGAGCAATAACCAATTAGGCCCTGAAAGAGTGTCATCTAAAATTGATAGAGTCTTGGTTAACATAACATGGATGCAACAACTACCTGATGTTGAAGCAGAGTTTCTAAATACTGGAATCTCATATCATACTCCCATGACTTTAACTCTATATGACAATAAGACCAGAGGTCCTATCCCGTTTAAGTTTATTAACTATTGGGTCCACGAAAAAGGGTTTCACAAAGTAGTAGAGGAAGCTTGGAACATTAGAATTCATGGAAACCCAATGTACAAGCTGGTTCACAAACTGAAAAATGTGAAACAGCAACTCACCATTTGGAGGAAGGCGGGGTTTTATAAAGCTTGCACTGCAGTGGAGCAAGCTAGAGCTCGGATGACCCATGCACAACAAACTCTTCAAGGTCCATTATGGTCCCAACATACAATACAAGGCTCTATGTTAATACATCCTACTCATCAGAACTATACATTTCCTGATCCACTTATTCAAGAGGAAAGGAATGCAGTTCGAGAGTTTGCTAGGGCAGCACGTAATGAAGAGTCTGAAATAAAACAGAGATCTAGGACCAAGCTCTTCGTAGTTGGTGATCAAAATACTGCCTATTTCCATGGCCTAGGTCGAGAACGTAGGACTCAAAACAAGATCCACAGCATTTATAACAGTCAGAGAGAGAAATTGGAGAACCCAGTTGCTATTGAGTCAGAATGTATTCACTACTTCAGTACCATATTTGCATCTGATCAAGAGACTGATTATGACCCATCGCTTATGAACAACCTGGACTTTGAAAGTATTACGGATGAGATGGGTGCGGACATGACCGATCATCAGGAATGAAATCATTGAGACACTTGCAGAGATTGACTCTAACAAGGCTCCAGGACCAGATGGATTTCCTTCTTCCTTCTTCAAAGTAACATGGCGTATAGTGGGAGACAACTTTGTGAAAGCCATTATGAACTTCTTCAGGAATACCAAGCTGCTGGGCAAGGTAAATGCGACTAACGTTACTTTAATTCCTAAATTTACTAATGCATCTCGTTTCAGTGAAGACATGCCAATTGCGTGTTGTAATGTCATATATAAGTGCATCACGAAAATATTGACAAACGGGATGAAAGCAGCAGTCAAGCTAGTGGTGAGTGACACTCATTCAGCTTTCATACAAGGAAGGCATATTCAAGACAACATCATGCTTCCCATGAACTGGTTCGTAATTATCATCGAGACAAAGGGCTTCCGAGGTGTGCTGCAAAGATTGACTTAAAAAAAGATTATGATATGATCAGGTTGGAGGCTATACTCCACATTTTAAATGAGATCAAACTTCCTACTACCTTCATTGATTGGGTCAAGGAATGCATCTCGACTCCTAAATTCTCCATTTGCTTGAATGGATCCCCAAAGGGATACATTAAAGCAACAAGAGGTATTAGACAAGGTTGCCCAATGTCACCATATCTATTTGTACTAGTAATGGAAGTGCTTCATGTGCTATTAAGAAAGCAGGTGCAGGAAGGTCATTACCAGCTTCATCATAAATGTAAGGATCCCAACACTACTCACCTCTGTTTTGCAGACGACTTGATAGCATTCTTCCATGGCGATAGGAACTCAGTGAGAGCATTATTAGCTGTCCTAACAAACTTTAAAACATGCACTGACCCAGCAGTGAACTGTGACAAGAGTCAAGTGTTTCTGGCTGGAGTTTCGAATGAAGAGCAGTCCAGGATCTTAGAGCACCTTCAATTCTCTGTGGGCAAGCTTCCAGTAAGGTACCTAGGTTTACCTATGATCTCTTCCTATCTTTCTCACAGTCAATGTTTACCTATCATCGAGAAAATAAAGAAGAAGATAAACTCTTGGAAGAATAGATTCCTAACGTATGCAGGACGACTAGTTTTTATAAAGTCTATCCTAGCAAGCATGCACATCTACTGGAATTCTTGTTATGGCATCCCTAAGCAGACTCTTGATTGTATTAATGTTATCCTAAGGAGCTTCCGGTGGTTAGGAGGTGATACAGCATCAAAAAAACCACTTGTGAGCTGGGAAAATGTATGCTATCTGTATAAGGAAAGTGGCCTTGGTATTAGAGATATCAGAATTGGGAATGAAGCTGCCAGTACGAGACATATATGGAGTATTGTATCTCGTAGAGAATCCGTATGGGTCAAATGGGTATACAAGCATTTGATCAAGCAAAGAAATTTTTGGACGATGAACACACCTAGGGATGCTTCCTGGTGCTGGAGGCGTATACTGGAATGCAGAGTGAAAGCCTCCAAATTAGCTATACACTCCATAGGTAACGGGGAAAGAACGCTTTTTCGGAAGGAACCATGGTACCCATTAGGAATTCTACTTAATAGATTTCCTCAAGAACTACTATATGACTCCACTTTGCACAAAGATGCAAAAGTCTCGGCTATTGTGAGGAATAACAACTGGAATGTGCCCCCAAGTGTAGAAAGCATCATCACTGAGATAGGAAGCTACCTAGAAGAAGTTGAGATTGATGAACATACCAGAGATGAAGTACTGTGGATGGCTAGCAATGATGGTCAGTTTCAACTCAAACCCACCTATGAAGCAATTAGAAAGCGAAAGAGTAGAGCTGACTGGTCACCTCTAGTATGGTTCAAGGGTAACATTCCGAGGCACAGTTTTATTACCTGGTTGCTAGTTCATAAGGCATTGAAGACATTGAGCAAATTAAAAAAGTGGGGAGTTGTTCAACAAGATTTATGTCCATTATGCAATCGGGAAAGTGAAACAGATACACATCTTTTCTTTGAATGTCATTACTCGAAATATGTATGGACAAAGATGTTGCATTATCTCAGTTACTCACGACATGTCTCAGGTTGGAAGGATGAAGTTGCATGGTGCGGCCAACACTTCACAGGTAGCAAGCTCAGTTCTCAGATTAAAAAGGTTACGTTTAATGCTACGGTCTACTTCATTTGGACTGAAAGGAATAAAAGAATCCACGAGCAACAACAATGCATCGGGAGTGAACTAGTGAAACTTATTTATAATGATGTTAGACTAAAATTCAGTGTGGATGAGCTCACAGTAGAGGACATTGCAGCCACTAGACAGTTACTTGGACGATGGAATCTGGATGAAACATTTGTAATCCAGAGGCCATTCGTGTGTAGATGGGAGAAACCTCCCAATGGATGGCACAAATTTAACATTGATAACTGCGAGGAGACCGTGGTGGTTATGGGGCAGTAATTAGAGATCAAGATGGTGAAGTTGGAGCAGCGTGCACAGGATCAGATACAGGACAGACCGTCGTAAAACATGAATTACAAGGAGTGGAGGCAGGCTTAAAGATTGCTAGTTTGCACAGTTTTAGGAGACTGGTTATATGCACAGACTCTACAAATGTTCTACAGTGCCTAACCAAGCCGAGGAATACATCATGGGACTTAAGACAGACTGTTAGAAGAATAATGAGACTGCTTGATTCACTAGAAGACTATAGAAATAAAGCATGTGTACAGATAAACGAATAGGGTTGCTGATAAACTGGCGAACTTGAGCCCAAGTGCAGTATTTATGGAAATCTTAGCTAGCTCCTTTGCACAGGATATGAAAGATATTGTACATGACGATAAAATAGGCAAGTCTTATGTTCGGCTGTAACAATTACTTTTATTTTCAGGTTTGGGGATCCTAAATAACCCCCGCTGGCTTTCCAAAAAAAAATGTGTTTTAAGATATCGGTTCGGCTTGTTTTTAGGGTCGTGTACGGTTTGTACTGCTTCCTTATTACACTAGTTATTTGCTTATGAATGGGTCGTGCCGGTTGCGATTTCTTGGATTCCAGCTGGTTGTACTCAATACGTCCGTCGTTCCGATGTTTCTTTGAATGACTGCTACCCTCCCATCATCCATCATCTCGCCTTCTTTCATCTTTTCTTTCTCATTTCCTCTAATGGTTCCCCCCTTTCCTGCTCATTCTTTCTCCTCGCAGCTTTCATTTCTTTAAGGGAGATATGTTTTTGCGCTATTTTCAGCAGGACCACCATGCCTTTTGGAGGCTCCAAGTTAAGGGCATCGAAGAAGGGGCCTCTCATCAGTCCGGCAATGAAAGTTGCAGCGGTTGTGTCATCGCTACATCCATCAATAATTATTAAATTGTTGGTGAAGCGAGTGATATATTCATGTATCGTTTCTTCTGGCTTCTGTCGGATGTGCAGGAGGTAGTGGGGTCCTTTTCTCATCCGCTAGCTCCTAATGAATCTAGAATTGAAAGCGGTGGCTAAAGTCTGGAACGAGTTTATCGACCTTGAAGGTAGGCTATTGAACCAGTTCATTGTTGTGGACATGAGAAACATTCTGAACAAGATCGACTTAGTGGTTTCCTTTAGAGCCATCATGGGGTGGAAATGTCTTAGGTGATCTATTGGGTAGGTGGTACTATCGTACAAATCGAACTTTGGTGGAGTAAACTTTTTTTGCATTGCCTTCTTAGTAAGTGCATTGGAAAATGGTGGCTTGGCTAACTTGGGTAGTACGCTAGTATCCGTGACTCTAATCCCGAACAAGATTTCATTAACCAATCCGTTGCACTGCGGGGTCTTATCTTGGGGGAGCTCGTTGCTCTTGACGTTTCCCTGTTGGGGTTTGATTGGGCTTCATCGCTTCCTTGAGTTCGGTCAGTGGAATTTTGTTGGGGCGGTGCCGCAGTAGGGTTGGCTGGCTAAACACATTCCTGGGCACTACACCAAAAGGCCAGTTTAGCTACGCCAAGTTGGCCACGGTTTTAAACCGTTGGTTTATTTGCCACGGCCAAAAACCGTAGCTATAAGTACCAACGGCTTAAAACCGTGGGTAAAAAAAACCTGGCCACGGCTTAAAACCGTTGGTATATTTGGCACGGCTAAAAACCGTGGCTATTAGTAGCAACGGCTTAAAACCGTGGGTATTATTCGCAACGGCTAAAAACCGTTGCAACAAAAAAATTTAGCAACGGTTCTAAACCGTGGCTAGGTCTAGCCACGGCTCAAAACCGTTGCAAAAAAAATTTAGCAACGGTTCTAAACCGTGGCTAGCTCTAGCAACGGCTCAAAACCGTGGCTACATGAAAAGCTGAAAAAAAATTTGGGCGGGCTATTTTGGCGCTCGACCTTCCCTCCACTCGACTTCCATCGACAAAAACCTTCCCTCCCCTCCACAAACCTGCTCCTTCCCTGCTCCCTCCCTCGACTCTACTCCACTCGATTTCCCTGCTCCTTCTCCTTCCCTGTTCCCTCCCTCAACTTCCCTCATCCCCTCCTTCCCTGCTCCCTCGACTTCCCTCCTCCCCTCCTTCCCTGGTCTTCCCTCCTTAGTACTCGGCGTCTTCAAAATCGATCAGCCACTGCAACCATTCTCTCGTACAGGTACTCTCTCTCTCTCTCTCTCTTTTATTTTTGATGAAATTAGGGTTCCTGAATGTAGAGAGGAAACAATGGATTTAGTAGAAACAATGGGTTTGTTGTGATGTCTGTAGATCTCTTCTTGCAATCTATTGTTTCCCAGTGGAAACAATGGATTTAGTAGAATGACTGTATAAACGATTTAGGGATTCAATAATGAACCACTATTAGTAGAAAAAGAATTTGACTTTCTATTACCAATGATGTAAAGGGGGTAGATTATCATCTTTGAAGATAGAAATTGATTTTGTTCAAGATTAGCTAATATAGATAATGTTCATTTAGTTTTAATATGTACCCAATTTTTTTATTTGCTGAAAACGTTTTGGTTTTGTTTGATTTATCATCTATAGCTGTCTTTTCTAAATCTTCTTGTGATTAATTGTGTTTTAAGCATACCCCAGTTTCTCTTTGGTCACCTTTGGTTGAAAGATGCATGCTTATCTATTTATGACAAAGTTTGATAATATTAGTCATTCGAAACTGGAATGCAAACTTTTAGTCATTCGAAACTGGGTTGCAATTGATTGCATTTTTTTTGTAAAATCCTATTTCCTACCTGATGAAATTGTAGTTGATTGTAATTTCTCGGCTTTAGCTTCATAGTTAATGAATTTGGTCGTGGCATGTGTTTATCAGGCCTGGTATTGATTAAGGCTTGGATGCTTTTAAGGCTAGTATTGACTAGGCGCGGTTTAAAGAAATGTGGAGGTTCAAGTTTAAAGAAATCAGGCCTCTGTTGAAGACCAAGGAAGATGGAAGGTGAGGTTTGGGCTGCTGTACGTGCTGTTTCTGGCCGCAGCGGGTTTCAGCGTGCGCGGTTAGCACACTGGTTTTGAGCTGTGGTTGAGGTATTCTCCTTACATGTGGTGGCCATCTAACCTAGTTCAAGTATTGTTCTTTAGGTATCATCTCAAACTCTTTATCTTTGTTGTTCATTTCTCTTTTGTTACATGTCTCTGATGATGAAACTGTGATCCTACAGAGCACTTCATGAAGAAGAGGTGAGGCCAATTATGTGATGACATCCGAGCAGGCCAGCTAGGCCCCATGATTACAGACTCTGAGTGCAGATCAGCTATGTTGGACATACTTAAATCAGTGATGAAGCTCTTAAATATGGTGAATTTGATTACATAAACAGAGGTATGCATGCAACTTGTAGGGTGATGGTTTCTGTTCTTTTAATTTAGATTGATAAGGAAGGGATTTTACCTTAATTTAGTTTGTGTGTTGCAAAGGGTGTTCAACATGGGATGATTTTGAATTTGCATGAAAATCGGGTTGTTGTTTATGCTGATTAGTGTATTTGAAAGGACATATTTGTACACATTAGATTGATAAGAAGGAGGGCTTTGGTCTTATTTTAACATGGGTTTTGGTCTTAATTTAACTTTTTTGTGGTTTGTTGATGCCAAAGAAGTTCAATTTGAGATGATTTTGAATAGTCGGACTGAAAACATTTATCTCATTAGATTGATAAGAAAGAGGGTTTTGCTCTTAATTTAATTTGTTTGTGGTTAGTTTATTCCAAAGGAGTTCAACTTGAGATGATTTTGAATAGTCTGACAGAAAGCATTTATCTCATTAGGTTGATAAGAAAGAGGGTATTGGTCTTAATTTAATTTGTTGGTGGTTAGTTGATGCAAAAGGAGTTTAGTTTGAGATGATTTTGAATAATCTGATGAAAAACATTTATCTCATTAGATTGATAAGAAAGAGGGTTTTGGTCTTAATTCAATGAGATGATTTTGAATTTGCATGAATGGGGTTGTTGATTGGTGTGTTTGAAAAGATTTATCTGTGCTCATTACTGATAAGGAAATCATGCAATTTCAAGTTTAAACTCGAGAAATGAATTTGACATGGAAGAAGCCCTTAGTTTTTCTTTCTTTAGGGTTTTGATTAATTATTGCAAAGAAGTTATATTTCAGATGATTTGGAATTTGCATGAAAATGGGGTTGTTGTTTTTCGTCAGTAGTGTGCTTGAAAAGATATATGTGTACTCATAGATTGATGAGGAGTGTTTTGGACTTAATTTGATTTGTTTGTGGTTAATTGATGCAAAAGGAGTTCAATTTGAGATGACTTTGAAGTTGCATGAAAAGGGGGAGAGGGTATTCTCTTCAATTAACTGTATTTCTATTTGAGACATCTCATGGCCTGATTTAATTCTCAGCATCCTTTGTTCTTCGATAAGGCATTATATCTATTTGGGGAACTTTTTTTTTTGGCTTATTTATCTCAATGAATGTGAATTCATGTTGTTTCCACTGATCAAAAACATGTTTTTGATGTGTCAGATGCTTGTTACTCATGATATGGATTTTTAATACTTTTTATTTTTTTTAAGTTGCTATTTCATCCTGCTTTCTATCTGCGTTTGTCTATCAACTGATTGTAATGAAATACTGTATAGTATTGTTTTTCCAAATATTTTATTTATTTTAAAGTTTTTGCACATTCTCTTATTTTTTATGGTCTTATTTGAAACTCTCCCCCCCCCCCCCCCCCCCCCCCCCCTTCCATAGGTCAAAGAGAAAAAAAAAGGTGTTTCAAGTGCAGAGAATATAGAATTTGCTGCTGCAGGTATGCCATCATGAAATTCATCTAAATTGTGACATTTGAAGTCCATGTAAATTCTGGTTGTGGCAGGGTATTATGTTCTTGGTTGGGTCATCTGGCCATGTACCATGTGTAATCTGCAAATGACACACATTTTATCAATCTGTACCAAGCAACTTGCACTGTTAATGTGGACTTAGATATTTATTTTAGATAGAATATTCAGGTCTGTGTAATAGAAATTTGTTTAAGGATCTTCAGTTGTAGTTCGCATTTTGTTTAAGGATAATTTGGAATTGGTTGACATTGTTTCTGGAATTTGTTATTCTTGTTGATGTTTGGTTAAATGCAGGTTGGGTATACACCCGATTACCTATTTCTACTACAAACAATCCTCAGATCAGATCCCCAGGTATTTTGCAATGTTTGATGCATGTAAATTTTGTTGTTAAGCCATCTTAAATAAACATGATCAACATTCTAGGATACAGTGTGTTTAAATTATTCATGGTGTGTTGGGACAATCATCAAATCTTAGTTCATTTTCAAATTTCATGGACTTGTGCTTCTATGTTCTTTCATTCAACCTAAGTCAACATTAAACACATGATTTTCCTTCTATGCAGGTCCTAGAGATCAATCTAGTGACATTTCCAAATGTAGCTGATGCCATATTGGCCAATGGTGTAAGATGTTTATTCTTTGTTTGTGTGCCTCCCTGCAGCATTACACTGAGTTATCGGATATTAAACGTGTCATTGTGAATACTCATGCAATTGAGCCCCAGGTTTGTAAAGTTTAATACTCATACTTTGGCTTGAGAGTAGTGCATGTAATGTTATTCTAAAATATGGGTGTTGTCCAGTCACTTGTAGAGTTCTTTGGAACCCTTTCCAGGGAGTGGGCATTGGAATGTATGAAGGACCTTTTGCTGGTTAATTTGAGAGGAAATCTTCAGATCATCGTGCAGGTACTTGTCGCTTACCTGCTTTCTTTATATACTAGGTTTAGTTTTATCTTTTTAACTCTAATGAAAAATGTTTTTTTGCAGGCTGCCAAAGAGTACTCTGAGCAGTTGGGTGTTGAGTCATGTATAAAACTCTTTGAGCAATTCAAATCCTATGAAGGTTTATATTTTTTCTTGGGGTCGTATTTGAGCTCCAGGTATTTTTTTAGTAACTACTGCCCTCCCCTTTTCCAGTACACTCACTTCTTTTTCCTGATTCTCACCGGTCATTTTCCTGGTACAGTGAGGATCCCGACATTCATTTTAAGTATATTGAAGCTGATGCGAAAACTGGACAAATCAAAGAGGTCGAGCGTGTCACAAGAGAGTCAAGTTTTTATGACGCGGAAACAATGATTTCTACTTTGCTCACTCGCTGGCATGATTGTGAGTATTTTCTGGATGCTGCTTCCCATTTTCAGTGCGCTACAATTCCTGTGAATCAGTGCTTGCATATTCCTTGAATCCACTAGGGTGATTGCCTTAGTGGGAGTACAATTTGGTTTGATATGCTTACAACTTACCTGTTCAATTTATGGTGCATACTAGGGTAGTCCTACCCACGAGAGGTTTGTAATTTTTGTATGCATTTCTGTTGTTGAAGAAAGTTTGAATTGAAGCCATGAAAATCATAGTTATGTCAAGAATGGCTGTAAAGTGAAAATGTTCTTTGCATTCCTGAATTTGGGTTCTCAACCTTGATAAAAAAAAAACAAATAATGAGCACTACCCAGTCAATTGACTCTGCTGTAGATTAGTATAGTAACAAAGTGAAATTTGGCATGGAACTAGATCTACATTTCTTATCTTGCTGAAGTTATAATAACTGTTAATGATTCATATCTGTTCAAATATTTTACGCGCTTCTGTAATATTTAGTGAGGAATCATTGTCTAGCAAAAAGATCATGACTCTGATTTTAAAATTCTTTTTTTTTTTTGTTCAAACTTTATTCACTCAATTACATCTCGACACCAATCTTGGCGGAGTTTTAAGTCACTGTCTTAGTTTCATTTCGGCATAAGTAGCAAGATTTTTTTCCCCAGTTTTGTGCGGGGTATTGGTATGCCAGTCACTGTCTTAGTTTCATTTCAACTATTTTGTTGCTTTGAAAGTAAGAAGCTATACATGTTCATGCATTGCAGTATATTTAGAACTTCCCATTATCTTTGTATCAGTTAATATGTCTATAGATTATAGATCTCTGATCTGATCAAGTTTTTGAACATATGTTGTCAAACACACTTAGGTTGTTTACAATGCAAACACACTTTCTGATTTGGTTGAGGAAAAGAAAAAGATGCAGAATTGGCTTGATTACTCCCAGCTTAAGTATTCTAGAAACATATCTAGAAGGCCAACAAGAAAGGTATTGCTTGTTTGTGATCCTATTTTTATTTCAGTCTACTTCTTTACTAGTGACTGGCAATGGGGCAGAAGAAATCCTTCTCTATCTTTGTCATAGCAGTTATCCACTCTCATTATTCTTTCCATTTTACCCTTTCCGCAAAGAAGTTGAGCATATCCATACTCATTTAGAGCAAAGCTTGTGAAAAGGAGTATATGAGATATGACTTTGAGGATCCTTATATGATAGCTAGATATTGTGAAAAGTTGCCATTTCATAACGTGTTTCTTAAGTTGTTGATTGGAAGCCCCAATTTTCGATTTACAACTTTCAAAGAAACTTTTCACAAGTTTTAGATTTTTTTAGATGTCATCAAAGAACAAAAGAAAA
Source organism: Berberis vulgaris (assembly GCA_963556465.1). Classification (NCBI taxonomy): domain Eukaryota; kingdom Viridiplantae; phylum Streptophyta; class Magnoliopsida; order Ranunculales; family Berberidaceae; genus Berberis; species Berberis vulgaris. The sequence continues at coordinate 43,830,193 of OY747128.1, read as the reverse complement.
TGATCTGGAAATGGCATTGCAATCAAGTGTTTTATCTCTCACATCCTTCACAATGATTTTTTTTTGTTGTTCCAATGCGTTAACCAAAGACGAGGAGACTGACGTAGGACATCCTGTTGTTCATGCACTTTCTAATTTTGTAGGATTTCTAGAGTTTACTTTGGTTAATCTCGTTTATATTATTTGAACTCCTTAAAAGTGATTAATTCAAGTCCTAATAGGTTCTAAAGGTTGCTATTGAAAGTAATTGTTGATGTTTTAGTTAGTTTTTAAGTTGTTCTCACGGGATTATCTGATTGGGAACCCCGAAACCGAATTTTGGTATACAATTTTTAATCAATTCCCATTTCACCTTCATTGTCTTGTTAATCTCCCTTCTTCGCTCTTCAATTCTATCCTCCAATCGAAGGATCTACTTATCCTCATCTTCTTGCAAACACGATCCTTCACCAGAATTGTACTTATATTTGCATTGAATTATCATCATATCTATGTTTTCTTGAATAGTATATACCTCTTTAATAGAAGTTCTGAATACACTACAAGAAAACTGCAAAGTCTGTTAAGTTGTTCCCTCAAGTTTAGCTGCATTAATATCAAGTAAAAAAGGCACATTTCAAACTTATCTTGTGTTTCAGGTCTTTCGTCTCGTTTCCCTGTGGTTCAGTCTCTCTTCAAGACAAGACGTCATAAATGGAATGCTTAGCACAGTAAAGGAAGTACGTAATCAATCTGTTATGTTGGTTCTTTTTCATAAGTCCTAGCCAAATAGAGCTGTATAAGCTCGTCTGTGTCTTTTCTTTGTGCATTATACTATTATCTGTGTACTTCAAAGTTTACGCCAACCTTAAATTGTTTGTACATGATAATGTTATAAACATTATGTACTTGTTTGCAGGTTCAATCCTACAAGTTTGTTCCATTGGTCTATCAGATTGCTTCAAGAATAGGCAACTCAAAAGATGGGCATGGACCACATACTTTCCAGGTATAATATCTGAAACTTTGATCGTCATTCAGAAAAAGCAATGTGGATAGTTTATATGGCGCCTATTGTTTCATGCAGTATGCTTTGGTCTCTCTTGTGAAGAAAATGGTTGTTGACCATCCGTATCATACGGTATTGCAGGTATTGAAATTCAAGATGTTAACTTTTTATGTAGTGATAAGCAGATTTTGTTAGATTATGTTTTATGATGCAATATTTAAACTTCTTTCGGAATGCAATACAGGCAAACAGTCTCATCTAGTCACTCTTGTACAAGAGCTGTGTTGTCGGTGGGTCACTGAAGCGCCAATTTTCAGAAAAGTGCCTCGCCTCCTCTGCAAGGCAACTTTACCCCCTTGGGGTGCCAGCATTAGTTGATAATTAGAGGGTTATTTTCTTCTTAATCCTCTTTGTTGTGTAATAGTAAATATTATTGCTAACTGAGGATTTCTAATCATGTGTTGGATTGAATGGACTACCAGAATGAATCAAATATGAAAAAATCACAACTATGATAATCAGCTTTTGTTTGGTCTCCGTGTGTGCACTTGAGCGTACATGCGCCTTCACTCTCTGAGTGCTAGCAGGCATCCTTGGTGCCTCACCTGGTGCCCTATACAAATATGAAAAATAATTAAGACTGTTACAGATGCCTGTCTAAAATGACCAGCACGTCTCTGACACTTAGGATACAAAAAAAAAAAAAAAACTGACACGGTATACACAATATCATTGCACACTTGGATGAGATGATGGGCTTGAAGGCAATGCTCATGAAAGCCGATCTCTTTCATCTCGTTTCAGGCATGTGGAAGACTCCGGCGGAGCGCTGCTTTTTGTGGATGGGTGGGTTCAAGCCCTCTGAAATCATCGAGTTTGCGACCAGCAGCAAGCTCGCATCAGTGCGTCCCTCGCAGAGCAGCAGTTCATCCCTCGCAGCAGCAGCAGTGATTCCCTCGCAGCAGCAGCAGCAGTGCCTACCTCGCATCATCAGCAGATCGTCCCTTGCAGCAGCAGCATTGCGTCTCTCGCAGCAGCAGCAGCATCAACCGCAGTTCGTCCCTGGCCCTGCCCATAGAATCAGACCAAGAGGGAAAACCTGAATCAACACAGGTTAGTCAGCATTGTGTCTCTCATATCATATCATATTGCATGAATCTATCATATTTTGTATAGATGACAAGCTTCCATTGGTCAAAAGCCATTTTGCTAGACATATTGGATATTCTTCTTTTGTATCCATGAATGTCAAAGAATAACAACTTAGCTTCCATATTGGATTTTTTTTACTGAAAACTGTTTTGAACAGTTGATTTGTAGTGTTTTTGTGTTGCATTCCTTTGTATGGGATCACTAAATAGGTTTTGCGAGTGAAATTAGATCTGATGAGGCTCAGATAGTAGTTTTATAGGTCTTTTTGAGCTATTATTTAGAGGAACTGATGGAATTTGACATTATGAGCTGAAGTTCATTCAATTAGTTTATTATATCTGTTGAAATTTGGTCTTTTGCCATAGGTATATGATGAACATTGGAGAGCGTCTCGAACGATCTTGCGTTTTAAAGATTGCGTTGTCGTTGTATCACTCCATACTGGAGCCAATAAATGAACACTCTATGTGACTGGTACATTCCCATTCTTGTATGTTTTGTCTCTTTTAGTATTCACTGCTCTTCTAAGATTGCTTGTTTTCTTAGTTGGGTTGATGTATTCATGGTACATAATGAGATCTAAGCATCTAATCCTTTCATCTGATTGGTAATATCTTGAGCTAAAATTTTGTGTTACAGAAATGTGGAGTTAGCAGTATCTCAAACTTTCGTATTCAAACACTATAGATTGCATTTGATTAGTGTAAATATTGCAGGAGGAAATAGTTTGCGTGTAATCTAGTTTAGGTTGTCTGAGAAGCAACAAGGGCATGATCTAGTTTTATGTTACTTATTTGGTACATTTGACTGCAAACCCACTGCATCAGTACTCGAGCAGTCAGTATTTAGTAATAAGAACAACAATATTAGTGCATTTAAAAATCCGCAGATCATAACTGCCAAGACAGTGGGTACTCTGCAGTGAAACAGAGCGCACTCTGGTTTACGACCAGCAGCAAGCTCGCATCAGTGCGTCCCTCGCAGCAGCAGCAGTTCGTCCCTCGCAGCAGCAGCAGTGATTCCCTCGCAGCAGCAGCAGCAGCAGTGTGTACCTCGCATCATCAGCAGATCATCCCTTGCAGTAGCAGCAGCAGCAGCATTGTTCCACTTTCTTTGTATTTCAAATATTTAAGTTTGTGTGTGTGTCATTGTATTTGAGATATTATTTGATAGATTTTGTGACTCAATGTAATACATTATCTTATTAATTACATTACTTTGCCTCCATTCATGGAAATGTTTAAGTTTGGCATATTAAAATTTTTATTTTCTAGAAATAAAACTTATAAGATGTAATAAAAAGTCATTTGACAGCCAAAAAAAAAAAAAAATTATAAAAAAAAAAAATTTATTTAAAAAAAAAAAAAAAAAATTTGCCACGGTTTTAAACCGTGGCTAATTGTTGCAACGGCTAAAAACCGTGGCTACCTTGCCACGGCTTAAAACCGTTGCTAAAGCTATTGCAACGGCTTAGAACCGTGGCCAAACTTGCAACGGTTTTAAGCCGTGGCTACTCCTGCCCACGGCTTAGAACCGTGGCTAAGATTTTGGCAACGGTTTATAACCGTGGCTAAATCATCAACCGTCCTCAAGATAAAATCGTTGCTAATATTTTAGCCACGTTTTTAGCCGTTACTAGGGATTTAGCGACGCCTCTACAGCCCACGGTTCTAAGCCGTGCCAATGGGTTTTCCCCACGGTTTAAAACCGTTGCTAATGGCCATTTTTGGTGTAGTGGGGTGATTTTCTCCAACATCTTTGTTATGTAATTCATCTGGGTCATGAGAAAATCCACCCGAGGGTCCGTGGAAGCACCGTCAATTACTTGGGCTGACTGGACTATTGCGTGCAGCAGATCCACAATCTCGGATGTTATTTGTCTCGTGATCTAGGCTGTTTCTTCTCCCTGAGCTGTCAGTGATGCATCGGTGGGAGAGTTGTCATGATCATTACTGGATTGAGGATCTGCAGACTGCATTATTTTTTCTGATGGCTTGTTGATCTTTTGTCAGGTTGTGGTGAGCTTTGTCACTATGTATCTTGTTTTTAGAAAAGGAAACCCATCGTTCCCCATGGACGACACCAAACTGATGCGTCCAAAAATCATTATCATGTGAGTTCGACCTGCAAAACAATTGTTAGACTACCAAATACCACCTTTTGGTGGCCGAAGGCAATCCGATGCTTAAGTCATTAACTCTGTTGGAAAAATGATGTAAATCTAGACAAAACTCAGTTAAAGTTGCATACATGTGTCGAATGTTCTTTTTACCTTTTATAATGGTCGTGGTTAACTCTCTACGTGACTTAAGCATGTGAGGCACAACGAAATGAAATATTTCTTGTAACAGTCTCCTCCTTAATGAAGATGCATTCATGGAGGCGTAACTTCCTCCATGGCTCTTTTTTGGGTTTCTTTTTTTTATGAGAGAACTTGTATCAGGCCTGGATTCGAGCTCTGATTGGCTTGGGACTGGACTCTGACCCTGTTTGCGTTTCCTCATTGGCAGATCTCGTTTAGGCCTCTGTAGTTGACTTTATTCTTCCAGGGGTTTATGAACTGACCTAATAGATTGGGCGTTATATTATCATGATGGATCTTTATGTCTCGTGTACGACCATGATGATCGGTCTATTTTGATGTATCATCAAATATTATTCGACAATGATGAATTTTATGCATGGATTCATAATAGAAAAGCTATATGCATCAGATATAGGTCTCATTTTAGATAACATTCTGAGTTATTTTGAGTTGTATTGTTGCATGGCAAGACCGTTTCACTGATGGATTACATGGTGGTTAAGTAAACTTCGGACAAGGATAATTTAACAAGAATTTATTAGTAGCATGATACTGTTGGTTGATTAAAGTTGTAATTTTATTGGGAATTGTAGAATCATCTCATGTTAGTATGCTCATTTTGTTGTGATCATGTAATAGATGGAATATGTACGAGTTTACATTATAGGGTTTTGGTATTTTGAAAGTATAATTTATGGTCGATATTTTGAAAGTATGGTTTGTGGACATAAATAGTGATGACACTGGTTGTATCCTTGATATTATAGTGGATGTTTGATATATCACTTTCGTACATGTCAAACATAGGGTGACAATATTTGAACTTGTTGCTGATTAAAGTTGAGAAATATAAGTGGTTGTTAAATATTTATGTTCTATATCTTGGTTTAGAATGTGAACGATGGTTATTTGCTGATGAACTACGCATAGCAAATGTTAAAGTGTGCGTTGATCAATTAGTAATGTTATTTACGAATTGAGATTTGTGATATATGAAAAGGGATGAATACAAAAGTTGATTTTTTAGCTTGTTTAACTATTTACATGCATACCCTACCTTAGCAGTTGGTGTGTATATGATTTTCCTTATGAGGCATGGCCTATAAAATGGCTTGACTCCATACAGAGCACATGGTTCTGATACGGAGCATGTCCTTCCGTGAGGAAACCTTAGCCATCATGCGAGGTGTGTCTCGATGTAAAGTGATGGGTGTTCACGGGGAGTTTCCAAAAGGAAAAAACTAAACTACTGTGTGGGACGTGGCCTAGGCACAGTGGGGTGTTCCCGAGGGGCAAGGGAAGAGTTAATAGAGCATGGCTCCTCATCCGGTGCACGCAATTGCTTATGTATTTATTTGTTAGTGCTTGTGATTAATTGTTCGTTGTAAAGTGTGTATCTTAAACATGGCACCCCATCTAAGGTACAAATATACTCAAAGTGATCGTTGATGCACGTGATGGGGTGTGTTGGGGGGAAGGGGACACATTCAGCACATGAGAGGTGTGATAGGGTATGACATGAAAGTAATATATTATGATGGTATTGTTGTATTTGATTATATCTTGCAGGAAGGTAGACCAATTTATTAAAATGCTTATGCATAGAAGCACATCGTCGAACCATGTTTGCAGGTGATGGTCTACCTCGATAGACGAATTCTATAGTAATTATTTAATAAATGCTTTATTATTGCAATTGTTACATTTTACTTATGTGTAATACTTTAATAGTTGGTTTGGAATGTTGGAACTTGTGCCAGGGATCCTATTTTGTTGTACCATTTTCAGTTACGTAACTTATTCTAACTTAGGCATTCAGTTAAGATATGAATTTACTAGTAGACTCTTGGCGTGCTAGGTTCTATATTTAATGCATTCTTGAATTGGATATCGCATTATGCAGAAAAATGGACCTTCCAACCAAGTTGTGGAGGTATGTTATGTGATAACACGGATATGATATATTAGCTTATTACCTTTCACATTGACTATGGGATTAAAGTTGAAGTTAAGCTTTTAATCCTACCTATACATGAAGTCAAAGTTATAGCTATGATAACTATGTCAGCTGTGTGTACGCATTGAATGTGGTGTTCAATTGGGTATGCTATGTTATGAAGAAAATATGGAACTTACCATTATGATCTTGAGGGTCATCATTTATTAGTGGAAAAGCTTAAAATTTTAGATATCTTTCATTTGCATCGTGTATCTCATGCATTAGTTTCATATAGCTTTGTCTTTGTTGTATATTTATATACGATATAGTATCGTATATGGCATCCTAGAGTTGTGCATTATTGTTGTGTATTTGTGGTGTATTATTATTGAATATTTGTGATCTGCTCATACAAGCTTTTGCTGACCCACATTGCTTTTTTTGTCGCATGTGCGTGTACGCTTCTTGAAGTATAAATGGAGGAAGTGTTCTAGGTAGCAGATCCACATTATATATAGTACTTTTCTTGTTATCATGGTATCATGTTAGTTTTACTCAATGTTGTTTTGATGAAGCTTTATGTCTAAGACTATATCTAGCATTGTTGGTTGTAAATAAGTTTGTATATACTTTTAGCTAGGTGATAGGTTTCAAAGATGACTTGTCTATTTCGGTATTTTAAATTGTATATAGCTCTCTCCTGTTTTATATTTTTGTTGGTTCGAGTTTTAATTTTTATTGTTTTCTAGTCTCGATGTGTTTTGTAAAGCTTGCAGGTTTTGATATTGTCGCATGCCAACTCCTTGAGATTTTTGTTGTTTTTATGTGAATTTCTTAGGGTTGGGGCGTGACACCGGTTTATAATTCAAGGTTCGGGATCAAGCATGTGATAGTGTCATTATCCATGTTGTTGGCATGGTATGTACACGTGTGCATCTGGGTCCATTATACATAACAACAATATTGTCACAACTTAAACACTTGTAGCAATGATCCCTGTCATGGGTCTCTGGATGTGAAATTCTATCTAAAAATTGTCTCTTTGCTATTAGGGAATGGATCACCCTTGATATTCTATCTTAATTAAGGTAGTCAAAGCGTGAAGCGAAGCCAAAGCAAAATTCGATGGCTTGGCTTTTTTCCAAAAGCGAAGCGTAAAGCGGTGGCATTACGCCAGTGAAGCGACCCTTAAAAAATAATTCATATTATATATTTTTTTTAATTGCATAATGGAAGTATGTGCTCTGAAAAATTAAAACCATGATTTCCTTAATTCTATATTAATTACATAGTGTTAATTGAATTTAAAATTTTATTTATTTTTTGAATTTTCTTGGCGAAGTGCCCTCAGAAATGTTGTGGGTGCGAATAGCCAGCAAAGTTTAAAACAAATTTCCCTCCCTCTGCCCGTATTGTTCATCGTCTTCCTCCTCCCATGTGTACTGTTCATTGTCTGGCGTCTGAGCAATCCAGCCGATTTCTCCACCTAAAATCATCTCCTCTATTTTTCCTTTATATTCTTATTCCTTCCCTCTCCCTTTCTATTCTTTTTTCCAACCAAATCATAGAAAATCAGTAAGATAATTGCGTATTGTTCATCGTCTTCCTCCTCCGCCTTTGCCTGCATCCGGGCAATTTGGCTGGTTTCTTCACCTAAAATCTTCTCCTCTCTTCTTCCTTTCTATTCCTATTCTTTCCCTCTCATTCTCCATTCTTTTTTCCTACCAAAATCAGATAAAATCAGTAAGATAATTGCGTATTGTTCATCGTCTTCCTCCTCCCCCCTTCGCCTGCATCCGAGCAATCCGACTAGTTTCTTCACCTAAAATCTTCTCATTTCTTCTTCCTTTCTATTCTTCTTTCTTCCCTCTCCCTTTCCCTTTTTTCCTACCAAAATCAGATAAACAGTAAGAGAATTTGAAAAAAAAAAATTGGAGACGCTTTGTAACATGAAAACACGACTTTGGGCGTTTTAGGCTTCGGCGAAAAAGTGCAAAAAACCATGGCTTTGACCGAAACGAAACGAGATATCATGGCTTGGCCTGGCTTTTGGCTTTAAGCAGGGAAAATCCATGGCTTTGACTACTCTGTTCTTAACAACTCCACCATATGAGATATTGGACTATTCAAGCCAACACTGACAACCTAGCAATCTTCACCTTTTGGCACAAATTATCACATCTTACAATCCATCTGATATACAACATCTTTGAAGTACACCTCATCCTCGAGTACCATGCCCAACCACGAACCTTTAGAGCAACATTTGATGTGTGGGATCTACTATTCTTAGCACTATTGACTCCACATTACTAACTTCATTCACTTAGAGGACCACACAATTACGTTATTCCCATCTGGCTTGCTACTCTACTCCTACTCCTTAAACGATGTGACTCCTACACTTTCATCTCGCTAAGTCCTAGTCAAACCATTGACTCCGATACCATTTGTTCGCATGGTGTGCACATGCACACCTGAGTCTACTACACATAGCAACAATTTTGTCCACAACTTAAACATCTATAACACTGAGACCCTATCATAGGACTCTAGGTGTGAGTTTTATCTAAAAAACCTCATTGCGATTAGGGGTTCTTTCTTGACTACTTCACCACATGAGAGGTGGGACTATTCAAGCAATCACCAGTACCCAACACATATAACCAAGACTAGTCTAATTGGTTTCAGGAAATCGTCCATGGTTTCGCATATGAACCTACTAACATCAAAATAAGAGCATAAAAATGTGAAAGTTTAGTAGCACTGAAGTACTCAAGGTTTGAAAATGTGGACTGAAGAATCTAATTTTATCTTGTTGTCGTTGTTGTTGTCATTTTATCTTCAAAGCTAGTTAAGAAATTTGTGACAAGCTCACCACGTGTTTCATAGGTTTTATTGCCTTTTGTATCTATAGCAGCTGAAAATATATTTGCAAATTATGTCAAAATAATTTAAATATATAAAGTAGAATTATAAGCCATATATCAAGTGTTTGGATTAGGTTTATGCTATGTAAAGATCATCTAAAGATTATCCAACTCATAAGATCATTATCAAATGACAAGAAGATTAAAGTCAACTCATAAAGACAACTCAAAGCTACGAAGACCAAGGCAAACCAAATGGAAGAAGTCAAAGCATGTCAAGTCAAGTCAACCAAGTCAAAGATGAATTCTCTACAAATGACTTGAGATTTGAAATTCAAAATTTGAATTTGGAGATATTTACTCATGAGACATACCTATGTGTTTGATGGACAAGTCTATGTGACAAAGTATATGTCAAGTACTTTTCTCATGTAACTAAGGAATTTCTTTTGTTTGAAAAAAAAAGATTTGGGAAAGGCAAAGCCGACATCACGCTTTGAAAAGTCAATGCCAGCAGATGATTTTTCTGGAAAAAAAACAAGTTGTTGTTTTAAAAAACACAAAATGATGCACGCGAAGTCGACTTCACTTCCTTTTCTTAAGCTTATATATAGGGCTCAAGACCATTATCTCAAATCATTCACTCAAGCCTTCCCTTTGAGAGATCCATTCATCCACTCAATACCCATATCCCTTGTGATAGATCCTAATAGTGTTCTAGGAAGAAATTTTTCCTCTCTTCATAGTCTATTTGATTATCTCAAGAGAAGATACAAGAAAAGTGGGGAAGAAGTGTTGAAGGGAGCTTTGTATTATTGGTATACGTCTCATTTGGAGAGTTTTTTATCCTTCAACCACTTCATCTCATCTTGAGTTTGAAGCTTTCACGTTCCATTGAGTGAATGAGTGAAAGGAAAAGAGCTTATAGCCTCTTTATCCAACAAATGGGTGTCACTAATTAGTATCACACCGGGTTAATGAATTCGTGGAATGGATTCATACTAGTCAGTGTCACCCCAGTGATCCCTAGCAGGTAGTAAGCCTTGGTTGTATTACATTCTTTGATGGTATGATCTTTGGCAAATCGAAAAGTTTCATGGAGCACAAAAATAAGACCAAGTTGTATATTCGTGATCCCAAGTTGTATCTCATGATGATTGCTAAGGCATTTGTAAAATTCACGGTACGAAACACTTGGTTCGTGTCGGTAGGTCTCGTAGTAGCGTGGCAATTAGACCTTGCGGGGTTATGGAACGTTGATTGAGAGTGAAGTTCTTATTGATCAAGTAATAGAAACTTAAGGCTTACGAGCCCTTTCTACCAAAGAAATAACTAGTCGGAGTCGATCAAACTTCGGCTTAGGTGAACCTCGTTATATTAGTGTTTTTGTCTGGTTTGTTTTATTTTCCCCATGATTTTATTGCTTTGATATGTTCTACTTGCATGCTTACATAAGAGTAGGAACATGCTTACATGAATCAAGATTGAACTTTTAACAACATATATATTTACTTTGGGATAGAAAAATACCATTTCAAACTTTTGCTTCATCATCTCTGCAAACTTGCATTAGAGATTTATTAGTAGAAGCAAATACAAGATCGTCAACATGAATTTGAACGATAAGAATGTCCTCATTCGTATTCTTGATGAAGAGTGTTTTGTTCACTCTATCACGAGTAAAACCAACTGCATTTGAAAAATATGATAATCTGGCATATCAAGCACGAGGTGCTTATTTCAAACCGAACTCATCAAATTTTTTTTTGTATATCTATTTGGTTCCAAGGACATGTTTATGTATAGGTCCCTCAACAAGTTTCCAAACATCATTTCTTCTTAACTGATTTTAGCTCTTCCTACGTAGTAGAAATTCAAATATCATAGTCAACACTTCATTAACATTTTGTGGCTCAACTTGTGAAGTGAAACAAAAGTGTGAAACTTGGCTTACTGTTCTGCTCCTCATAGTCGTTTTGACGGATCTCCAATAATATGATCTCAAGTAACACCATTTGCCCATTTTGAAACTCCGCTTTCTCGAAAAGTTGTTGATCTGCTATAGATATCGTTGGATCTTGTGGTTATGCATTCTCTGTAGGATGAATTTCAGTTGATAAATACCCTTGTCTGTCTCATTGAGAATGTCTTGAACAATCGGAGACTCATAGAAATTCGGATTTAATTGCGACTACTAGTTCCATAATAATGGATTCATCAACTTTGACATGGATTGGTTCTTGCATACATTTGGGCTCAACATTATATACCATATATATACATTTTGTTGTGAGGAGAGTATCCAAGAAAGATTCCTCAGTCTGTTTTGGTCTCGAACTTTGTCCTATAATCTCTATCTTTGTAGATGTAGCACAAACTTCCAAAAACATTGAAGTGTTTGACTGAAGGAGACTTGTTTCTCCACAATTAATATGGGGTGTTATGAGTTCCTCTTCTCAAGTAAACGCGATTGGAAATATAGCAAGTCGTATTCACTACTTCAGCCCAAAAACACTTGGAAAGATCTTTCTTGTGCAACACTAGATTCACCATTTCTTGAAGGACTATGTTTTTCCTTTCTACAACTCTATTTTGTTGTGGGGTCTTCGGTGTTGAGAACTCATGTTTGATGCCCCGTTTATCACAAAACTTTGCATATTTCTCATTTTAAAACTCACTAGCATGATCACATCTAATGTGTACGATAAAGACATATTTCTCATTCATGATCATTCTGCAAATTTTCTTAAAGTGGTCATAGGCATCTAACTTTTGTCTAGAAAAGAAACCGAAGTGAATCTACAGAAATCATCTACCATCATTAGAAAGTATGATTTACCTCTCAGGCTTTCTGTGTCCATTGGGTCAACCAAATCCATGTGGACTAGTTCAAGTGGCCTAGAAGTGTTGATTACTTTCTTCTTTTTGTATGAAAATTTTATCTGTTTTCATACATGTTCAGCTTTGGGAGAGCTCTAATACAGCCCTTTTGGTTGATCCTTACAAGATCTAGATAATTTTGGCTATGTGAATTGTATTTGCCTGGTTGGCTTGGGCCACTAAGACCTTATGTTTTTTGGACATATGGCTTTGTATGGCATGTACAAAGCTTGTTCACTGAAAGGAAATTAAGCCACTATACGAGTCACAACTCACGTAATATAGAGAAGAAGTTCTTGAGGACCTGGGGAGAGTTAATAAACTTTGGGCCTCCTCCAACGCGCATTTGTAAGCTTGTGACTAAAGTCCGTGCCACTAATTGTTTGAGGTGAAGCACGCATTTTAGAGACGACGCCCATTTTGAAATGCCTATCTCAAAATGGATACTCGTGCATCTTATGGTAATTGTGTGTGGTTTGGGGGATGATATTACTATGTTGGTTTTACTTTTGTTTTGTAATTAACTATATGGAGTTTTAGTTTGCTCAACATATTTAAATTGTTTTCTTGAGAAATTGTATGTAGCATTTGATGATGACTGTCACATACCATTCCTATGGAATATTATCATGCCAACAACTTTAAGGTTCAGTACATATTGTTGTGTCAATTTGTACACACCCAAATGACCCTTGTTCTTGTTGAAAGTATAATCCTTTAATATACTCCATTTAGCAGGTGAAATTGCATAATGGAAAGAACAGTTGACACATAATTAAATAAAAGACATGTATGGGGTTTATCAACATTAACAATCTTTACTATTGTCGTGTAAAATTATGGGGCAATCGAATAGCAAATAATTATTAGTTTAAGGTGGTCTTCAATCATCACAAAAAAGTTGGTGCAAATAAAGTAATAAATTTCATCAAATAAACTGTAAATGATTTTGGTTTTGCATTTCAAGCGATATATTAGTTATACCACTCCACTACAGCAGAGAAAGCCGATAAAAGAAAGAGCTAAATCCAATTGTATCTATACAAGCTGCAATAGATTATATTCCAGAGAACAAAAATCAAATCATTGTTATAAACATTGTCGTGGGCTACTACATGCAAGTATTAGTGCCATTTCAAAAAAAGAATTTCTACAACCAAAAATTTGTTAAAGAAAGAAAGTCTACATATGTTATAAAATAGGAAAGTCATTATAGAATATATTAGAAAAGTTAGAATAGAATAAGAAGTTTTAGGTTTCCTGTTTCCATAAGTTTAGGTCAGAGTTAGCTTATATAAGCTTGTATTTAGTCAAGTAATTACAATAACAATTCAATACAATTCTACGAATAATTTCTTTTCATGGTATTAGAGCGACCTAAACCCTAGACGTAGAGCAACTTTCTCTTGTGAATCAAACCCTTCTCCATTCATGGAGCACTCTACCCAGCTCGCATCAGCAACCACAACCCTCACCATCATCCAGTCCATTACGATCACACAATTACCGATCGTCACAATCACCATCATCCAGTCCAAACGCACGCCACCAAATCAAGCATTTCTTTCTGTGAAATTCTCTGCTCAATCTCATCAACTTTTCTTTTAAGTCCACCAATTGTAGCTCAGTTAGTCGGACATCCACTCTCCTTGTCAGAGGTCACGGGTTCGAAACTCACCAGTTAGGATTTTGTGAGTTTTCGCCCGATTATTAGGAGCACATTTGCTCCGTCGTTGATAAGCCTTCGGGTATTGAATGCAGCTGCTTAGATGGACTAGACCGGAGCGAAGCGAAAGCGAGTCTTCATGCAAGGTGGAGGCGATGGACCGGAGCGAAAGCAAGTTTCTATGCGAGATGGAAGCGACGAGGATATTAAGTGGCAACAATATTGTAGCCTTCGGGCCTGGTTTGGTTAACCCTATAGGGTTAGTCATCTAGCCTTCGGGCATGAATTAATAAATAAATAAATAAATAAATAAAAAGGGTCAACGACCCAATTTTTTTTTTCTTTTTTTCTTTTAATTTCCACCAACTTCTTCACACTCTTTTGCACCAAGTATTCGTGAAACACCTTCTGGATCTTCACAGCTGCTGCTAATTTGTTCTTCTTCAATTTTGCAGATTGAACCGGGACCGATGCCACCCTCGCTCCGTCGCGTTGCTCCTCTCCCCCTCTCTTCTTCTCTATTGCAGTCTCGTTGTTCTCACACAGCAAGAACAAATTGAGACTCTCTCTTGTAGTGTTTGATTATCTTCAATATAACCAGTCCTTCGATCTAAACAACTCTAAGAGGCGAAGCTACCTCCTTGGTAGCAATGACTTGAAAGAATGAGCGAGGCATAGGATTTTCCATGTTTGATGAAATTTCTGTGAGAAACGAATCGAATCGAATCGGGCAGAGAAAGAAGTAAGAGCTCTCTCTCTATCTTTTTGGATGCCTTTCGCTCTTTCTTTCGTCCTCTGTTGAGATTCTCTCTTGCAGTCTAATTGAGATCATGTTGCAGTCTAATTGAGATCGTGGAGAAGAAGAATAAGGGTTTGCACGTGCTATTAGCACCCCAAGGTTCAGTCAGTACACCAACTAATCAGGCTATTAACACCATTAACTACGTAGCCGCCGCCACCATGGGCGACAATACAAACAGTGGTTCCAACACCACCACCACCTCACCATAAAACAATCCTCATCACCCATACTTTCTTTACTATTTTGATCAACCTGGAGTGGCTCTTGTTTCACAGCCGCTTACTCCTACCAATTACAACATATGGAGTCGAGCGATGACGATGGTTCTCAAAGCCAAAAACAAATTGGATTTTGTTGATGGATCTATCAGGAAACCCGGCGACAAAGCCAAAAATGATGAACTACTACAATGGGATCATTGCAACAGCTTGGTGAAATCTTGGCTCATCATCGCCATCTCACCTGACCTCCAGGCAAGTGCCATGTATTGTGAATTGGCCTATAATGTATAGGTTGATTTGAAAGAAAGGTATGCACAAACTAATTACGTGCAGATCTATCATCATATTGAATCTGAAATCCATGGATGCACTCAAGGGACGATGAAAGTGAATGTCTACTTTACCAAATTGAAGGCTTTCTAGGGCGAATTGGATGTTGTGGTGGTTTTGCTGAAGACACTAGCGACACCATGAACATCGTTCTTGCATATGTCCACACCCAACGCTCGATCAAGTTTTTGATGGGGCTAACTGACGCCTACAATTTTGTTTGGGGTCAAATTTTGTTGATGGATCATCTTCCTCCACTCAACAAGGTTTACTCCCTTGTACTTCGTCACGAACGCCAGAAAGAAATCTCTATTGACAAACCCACCATACCTGATGCTACAGCTTTTGCCATGCAGAATATTGATCTTAAAGGTACAAGCAACACTGACAAGTCGGGAGGACCCCAAAAGCCCTTTAATCCCGATTTAAAGTATGGAACATGTGACAGGGTAGATCATATTGCGACTGACTGTCATGCTCATCGTACTTGTGATTATTGTGGATTGAAAGCCCACACTGTCGACTATTGTTGGAAATTTAAGAAAGACGCACACTGCACGTCAAGGAATCAAGGATCGTAATAGGTGTGGTGCATTCTACGACATGCATTTTACGTTGTCGAATCATGTCCTCATAGGTTTTATATAAGTCGCTAATATGTACAATGACTTCAATTGCATATCGTAAGTTTCTTCAATTACGTCCTTAGCAAGTTATGAAAAAGGTGAAGTAATGATGTGCCATGAATGTCATTGTGCAAGACGTAATTGATGAATAGCGACGTGCTAATCAATAATTAATTAATTGTTGAGGACGTGCAATGCAGGGCGTTTTATTGTAAACAACGACGTCAAATGCACGTTGTCAAATAATTTGCTAAAACTAAAAAATAATATATATATATATATGTATGTATATATATATACATATGTCACAGACAAATTGAAAAAAATAACTGATTATAAAATGATGCATGAAGCAATGCGATCCATGTTTAGCATTCAGTCATGCATTACTACCGAGTTTAGCATTCTGGTTCCAGTGTTTTACAGCAAATAGTATCAGCAACAAAGCAATGCCCTTCGTTAGCAAGATATATAACAGAAACTTCATCCAGAAAAATAGATATAAGAACACCACCAACTCCTTTAAGGGATAGAAGATCAGGGCTAATTATTATACTTCACGAGTGCTAACAGTGCTTATTTCGCCTTCCTCTCACTACCCTGCTGATATGCATGGAAGCAGAGTCTCGAAATGACAACCATGGTTATAAGTGCTGCTTCACTAGCCCTCTCAGAAGCTAATTATTATACTTCACGAGCTTTCTTTGTTGTCATTTTTGCAGTACCTACATGTTTGCAAAATTGTTACTAGGAGAAGCCCAATCAAATGTGATCATCTTTCAAGCCCCCTTTTGACAGTAACTCATAAAAGCTTGAATATAAGTCAAAATTGGTAATTTCAATAGGGAGAAAAAAAAAGGACCAGATTTCAGGTTGTTGTTCAAATTATTTCAATTTCAGTTGAAGTACTATTCGCATAATTGACAATATAAAATTATTTTAACCATTAGGGTAAATCAATAATCAAATCAAAACATAGGTAAAACTCGTTAGCAAGTAATTTTTTGTGCGAAATCCCTATAAGGTAGAACAAACACTACATCAAATTGACACTTTTGTAACAACTCTCAAAACAGTATCACTTTTGAGATGTTACAATCCACCAAACAATTTCAAGTCAAAACTAAATTTAGTAAAAAAAATGAAAAACAGTAACACAAAAAAAATGATACAATAAGTTGGATCACCATTAATAGTATCATTTTTATAACCATACTCTTCATGGTGATACAATTATTGTATCATTTTGTTTGTGAAAATGTGTAAAATGGTTAGGTAGATTGTTACACTTCAAAAGTGATATTGTTTTGGGGTTGTTACAAAAATGTCAATTTGGTATAGTGAAGGCCATTTGTATAGTTTTATTTACATAAAACTATTTTTCATATTCATTAGATATCATACTCATCAGAAAGTTAAAATGATCTTTACTTAGATTTGGATTTCTTTGTTCAATCTCCCATCCCAATTATATAATTTTAATTGCCCAATAATGTATAGTATTAAATTGCACATGGTTGAGAACTGCAGGTTTCATATAGGTCCTGGACTATAATGGCATAACATGCCCTGAAAAAAAAAAAAAGGGGGGGAAAGACAACTAGACACGTTTCAATCGAAATTATAAAACTCTAATGATTTGAGAAAACATTTGTTGCAAGTCATTTCGTTCACAAGTTATTTTACCTGGGCTCAGCTGAGCGCTACTCCCTCCTTGCACAATCTTTCTTTTCCTGCTAGCTTTGTTATTGGTTAAATGTTGTTTCTTTAGCTTTCTTTGCTTTTGACTTTTGAATTATTCCCTACTCTTAAGGCGCAAAAACCCAATCCAGAGAATCTTTATAGGCAACCTGGTCATCTTCTATGCTTGTATTTACTTGTCAGGAATCAAGTAAATTGTTTATAAGTTCTTTGGGAATTTTTCTTAAGCCTATAAAGAATAAATATAAACAGACTAAATCAATCACAATTGATGATGTGACAACCACCTTGTGAACATAGCTAAGCACTCTTTAGGTGAGTATTCGGAAGCTGAGTGACCACCTAAGAATAAGAAAAACATAATATCTATCTAAGAAAAGGTAAAAGAAAACTGATGAAAATTGCTTTGCATTTTGAAGCCTGTGTAGTGAACCACGCTGAACAATGATTAACCATGAAATAGATGTAACAAGCAGTCTGTGTAGTTGCTTTTGTAGATAAACACCAACAAATTTAAAATACCCCAAGAGCAATCACATAGATCAGCGTATTCTAGGAAACTGACCATTGTCTTCATAGCTTCATCACATGACAATGTAAGGGAAAACAATAACCATTGAGTGGTATAATTTCAGATAAAACTTTCAATTTTCATAAAAGAAGAAAAAAACATTTGTCCACCATCCCTGTAGGAAAAGCAAGCTTTCATAGGATGAACAATAAATACTAGCCAGGGGAACAAAATAGTGGGGGAGAATGAGAATTTTCTTTTCTATCAAGAAACCTTGCTATCTAGCAAAATTAACTTATACCACGTGGTTGTTAAAAATGAGAATTTACTTAAACAGACGTGTCTACTATATGTATTTCTTAAAGAAAAAAATAACAATAATGACATGAAGTTAAGCACATTAGGGACATAATGACTCCGGTTTTCGAAGGTTTAACTGTTCAAGTGATGTCCTCAACTACCAAGGTTGATGAGAAAAATTAGCAGAATGGGCATTGTGACCCAAAGCACGAATGGGATAAAAGCAGGAATTAATAGCAAATAGCATACAAATAGTAAGAAGTAGCTAAGAGCCGAAGACATCACTGGAATATATCTGTCACGCTTCCAACTCCAGTAGTGGTCGATTGATTTCTCATGGTTGATCAGTTCCTACTACAGACTAATACTTTCCAGAAGTGCAATTGAAAGAGTAGTTAACTACACATATATGATGCTTCATAACAGAGACAAAAACAATAAACCAAAAATTAACAACGGGTAGAGGTAGCCGAACAAATACAGTGCGTGTACCACATCAGATTATTTACAATTTAGAACAACATAGTATATACCTTCTGACCAAAATGAACGTGACTTTCAGATTTTTCATCGATTTCTTCATTTGGGAGATTAGCATGCTGCTTATTTTGAAAAGTGCTTGAAACTAGAAGGAGAATGACCATTCATATGAAAACATATGCACTCCATTTGCAAGGATCCCAAGTAGTGAGAATTCGGAGTGTTGATGTTTTTGACACCTCATACATGAGTCCAACAAGGACACATGTAGCCGACTACGCATATCATTGTTACACAAGTGATAATGATGAAACTGGGGGGTCAAATAACTGCAAATATTTAACTTTATATAGGCATTCAGTTTTGGAGGTATTTCGACGATCTATGGGAAAATGAGCGACAAGTAATTTTAAAGGAAAAAACAAATGAAAACATGCAACAGTGCTTTGTTTCCCAAGATTATTGAAATGAAGGAATTCAAGCAGAACTTGGGAGCAAAAACTTTGGGTATCTAACTTAAAATTTTATCATATCATACTACTTAATTAGTATAATAACCATGTACCCGAATTCAATAGATTTTATTCTCAGTGCACCATTCCAATATATATTGAACTTAATTAAATGAAAAGTTTTCAATTTTCAATGAACTTAAAACATCAGAGTAAATTTAAAAATAATAATAATAAGAAAAATAAGAAAAATAAGAAAAATAAAATCTAAACTTACCGAGGGGAACTCGTTGTTCTTGATGTGCAATTAAGGGTATGCCAAAGGCTCTTCAAAGTGGGGATGACCCTTGGACAAGTTGTAGAATGCCAAGATGGTGCAAGAAGCGATTACCAGATATGTTATCTTTTCCCATTTCATTGTCTCATAGGCGTCATTGTAATTGGCAGAGGAAGAAAAGCTCCTCTTGGATGGAGCAACAGTCCTTCCACTTATGCGAAGAGCAGATTGCAAACCAGATCTCACCATTGACATCGCCATTTTCTTCGTCGTTCGCCCTTCTAATCCCTCTTTCACCTCTTTTCCCACTCCTCTAACTGAAAACCTAATAGATTAGATAAATCAAATTGTTTTCTCTAACTCTGATTTCAAGAAACCTTGCTAGAAATTTATTGGCAACAAATCAGCAAAATTAAACATGATTGGAAGAACCCACGAGTTTTATGCTGGATCCAAAGTGGCACGAGGCATGAGAAGTGAGATTGATGCTTTAGAAATCAATAACACTGACTTTACGGATTGAGGGGGGGTTTACGTGCATTATGCAGAGACCCCCTCATGTGCATCAATTTCAGCCATTAGATTGCTCTAAAACGGTTCTCCTCTTTCTCTCTCTCCATTAAATTACTCTCTCTCCATTAAATTACAAATTAAATCTCTCTCTTTTCACATAATAAATTAAAAATTAAAACACACATCACTTATTTCTCTCTCTCAGCTAAATTATTACAAATTAAATTACACATCATTTATCTCTTTCTCCACCAAATTATTACAAATTAAACCACATTTTTCACTCATTTTTTCACCAAAATCTACACAATTCAACACACATCTCGAGAAAAATTAAATTGTTCAAATTTAATAAAACACACATCTCTAAGTAAATCTAACAGTCCAAATTTAATATTACACTAATCTCGAGAAAAATATAATGAGCCAAATTTAATGGAAGAGACATATCAAGGTAAATCTAACGGCTTAAATTTAATAGTACAAACATCTCGGTCCAAATTTAATAGTACATACACATCAAATTTAATTATGCACTTATCTCGAGAAAAATATATGATTCAACACGTACCTCGAGAAAATCTAACGGTTCTGCACACATCTTGAGAAAAAATAGTTGGTTCAGCACTCATTTCATGGAAAAATAAACGATACAAATTTAATAGAACGCACATCTCTAGAAATGTGTGAAAAATCTAACGGTTCAAATTTAATAGTATACTCATCTCGAGAAAAATCTAACGATCCAAATTTAATAATTCACCAAAATCTAACGGTTATATTTACCTAGAAATGTGTGAATTATTAAATTTTGACCGTTAGATTTTCTCGAGATGAGTGTACTATTAAATTTGGACCGTTAGATTTACCTAGAGATGTGTGTTCTATTAAATTTGGAACGTTTATTTTTCTCGAAATGAGTGTTGAACCATCTTTTTTCTCGAGATACGTGTAGAAATGTTAGATTTTCTCGAGGTACGTGTTAAATCATATATTTTTCTCGAGATGAGTGCATAATTAAATTTGACATGTATGTACTATTAAATTTGGACCGAGATGTTTGTACTATTAAATTTGAGCCGTTAGATTTACCTTGATATGTGTGTTCCATTAAATTTGGCCCATTATATTTTTCTCGAGATTAGTGTAATATTAAATTTGAACCGTTAGATTTACTTAGAGATGTGTATTTTATTAAATTTGGACTATTTGATTTTTCTCGAGATGTGTGTTGAATTGTGTAGATTTTGGTAAAAAAAAATACATGAAAAATGTGGTTTAATTTGTAATTATTTAGTGGAGAGAGATAAATGATGTGTGATTTAATTTGTAATAATTTAGTAGAGTGAGAGAGAGATAAGTGATGTGTGTTTTAATTTGTAATTTAATGTGTGGAGAGAGAGAGATAGTGATTTAATTTGTAATTTAATGGAGAGAGATAGAGTAATTTAATGGAGAGAGGGAGAAGAAGAAATAAAGAGTAATTTAATGGAGAGGGAGAGAAAAAGGAGAACCGTTAGATTGCTCAATCTAACGGCTAGAATTGATGCAAATGAGGGGGTCCCGACTTTACAGCCTTTTCCTTCTGTAAGCATTCGGTTGGTTGTAAATGGGTCTATAAGATCAAACTTAATCCAGATGGTAGTGTTAAGCGCTACAAAGCTCATCTTGTGGCTAAAGGATACAGTCAAGTTGAAGGTATTGATTACAAAGAGATATTTGCTCATGTTGCTAAATTGGCTACTGTTTGTTTTCACCTTGCTCTTGCAATCACACAGGGTTGACATTTATGTCAACTTGATGTCAACAATGTTTTTCTTTATAATGATCTTTTTAAGGATGTGTACATGAGTTTTCCTCCTAGATTCGGTCAAAAGGTGCAGACTTGAGTATGCAAGTTGAACAAGTCTTTATATGGTCTCAAGCAAGCCTCGAGACAATGGTTCATTAAGTTATCCTCTGTTATCATATCAGCATGCTACAATCAGCCTAAGGTTGATTACTCATTATTCGTCTGATCCAAGGGTAACAATTTTACTACAATTCTCGTATATGTTGATGATGTAATATTGGTAGGTAATGTCTCCAATACATTGAAGAAACAAAGAAATTTCTGACTGCAAAGTTCAAGCTCAAATATTTAGAAAAATTGAAATATTTCCTTGGCATTGAAGTCACGAGGTCATCCAAAAGGATTGTTTAATCTCAACGAAAATATGCATTTGAAATATTGGAGGACATATGGTATCTTGGAGCAAAACCTTCACGTTATCCTATGGATCGAAACTTAATGCTCACACATGATGACGGAGATTTACTACCAAATTCGCAATGTACCGCATGCTCGTTGGAAGGTTGATATACTTAACGATCACGAGACCAGATTTGGTTTATTATGTACATGTCCTAAGTCAATTTATGGACAAGCCCATAATATCACATTTGGATGCCGCACACAAGGTCTTGAGGTATATCAAGGCCTCACCCGAATAGTGTATTGTTTTATCTTCCACCAACTCATTATAGTTGAAAACTTATTGTGATGCAGACTGGGCTAGATGTAGAGATACTAAGAGATCATTTACAGGTTATTCTGTCATGTTTGGCGATTCACCAATTTCTTGAAAAACTAAAACAAATTATAGTGGCTTCCACATGTTGTGAGTTAACCTAGTTGAGGTACATTCTTAATGATTTGCACATTAATCATTCTCAAACAACCCTCTTGTTTTGTGACAACAATGATGCACTTCATATTGCATCTAATCCAGTTTTTCATGAGCAAACAAAGCATATCGAGATTGATTGCCATTTTATTAGAGAGATTAAATAAGAGGGTACTATTCAGACTAAGCATGTTGGAACACTACATCAACTGGCAAATTTATTTACTAAAGTTTTGAACACTTATCAATTTGATAATCTTCTTAGCAAGTTGGGTGTTACAAACATACAATCCAATTTGAGGGGGGAGTGTTAAAAAAAGAAAGTCTACATATGTTACAGAATACAAAAGTCGGTATAGAATATATTAGGAAAATCAGAATAGAATAAGAAGTCTTAGATTTCATGTTTCCACAATGTTAGGTCAAAGTTAGCTTATATAAGCTTGCATTCAGTTAAGTAATTACAATGACAATTCAATACAATTCTACAAATACTTTCTTTTCAAAATTTGTCTCAGTTGTTTTAATGTGTGTATATGTATGTTTGTGCTAATTAAGTTTTGTTGTGATGAAATGGAGCAGAGAGAATGTAGTAGTATCAGTGATAAAACTGTATATAACATTTCAAGGCGCTGGGAGGGAAGAAACGTTGATCGAATGGCATGATAGGGCCTGTGACTGCGGACCTAATGACCAACAACCAGTGACGGAATTAGTGATCGAATGGCATGATAGGGCCAGTGACGGAGTGATGAGTCATACACTACAACAAATTGGCATATTCGTAACAACTCTCAAAATAGTAAAACTTTTGAGTTGTGACAATCCACCAAACAATTTCAAGTCACAACTAAATTTAGTAAAAAAAAGTGAAAAACAGTTACACAAAAAAAAGGATACAATAAATTGGATCACCATGAATAATATCATTTGTATGACCATATTATTCTTGGTGATACAATTATTGTATCACTTTGTTTGTGAAAATCAGTGTTCTAAAAATCGCTAGGCGCTGGGCGGGCGGCGAGCAGGTGCCTAGCGCCCAGGGGCCTAGGCGGTCTTAGGTTTTGTATTATAACTTTAATAATTTACAAAAGTTAAGCATAATACCTTATCAATTACATCTAATTTAATGTCAATATACATATGCAAAATTTAAAAACATGAAAAATTAACAATCGTGAACAAAATTTATTAAAACTCAAATAACTGAAGTTGGTCATGATGGGTACTTTATATAAATTTGAATTTGTGTAATCTTTTATTTTTCTTCAAATTGCATGAATAACCTCAGTTATGTTTGATAAAATCTACATTAGTAAAATTGGTACCGGCAGATCCTTTGAGAATTCCATTAAGTAATCATCATTCGCTACATTTAGACATATCATCATCATCATCATCAAAGCCCATTCCCGAGATTTTCTAAAAAAATAATTAAATAATTTATTTCTAAAAAATAGGAAAGAAAAATAAAATAAGAACACAATCAACCTTATTAAAAAATAAAAAAATTAAAAAATTAAAAAATTAAAAAATTAAAAAATTAAAAAATAAAAAAATAAAAAAATAAAAAAATAAAAAAAATCTCCCAGACCGCCTAGAGTCCGCCTAGACCCCGCCTAGACCGCCTAGCCCGCCTAGACCGCCTAGGCCACCCAGACCCGCCCAGACCCGCCCAGACCGCCCAGACTGCCCGCCCAGGCATTAATCTGGGCGGTTTTCCACCTTCTAGCGCCTAGGCGGCCGCCTAGACCGATTTTTAGAACACTGGTGAAAATGTGTAAAATTGTTTTGTGGATTGTTATAACTCATAATTGTTACTGTTTTGGGGGTTCTTACAGAAATGTCAATTTGGTGTAGTGATAGTTAATTAATGATAATATAATAATTAATTACTTTAATATAATTTTAATTCAAACAATACATAATAACTATACAAAAAACCAATTACTAAACAAAACTCCGTCTAATCTATGGGAAAAGAAAATAAATCTAACAAGCTACTTTATAGGAGCGTAAAAGATAAATATATGGGGGACAAATCAAATTGGTATATAAAGTTAAGGGGAAAAAATATTTTCAAATGTAAAATTACTAGTGTAAGACCCGTGCCATTGGCACTACTACAGAGTACATCGCACTTTCACGGAATTGTCGAATAATCGCAATTGGATTTTTATTTCATTATTTAAAAAAACACTTACAATGAATTAACTTTGACAAAAAAATGGAATGACAACTAAAACAACATTCATGCTACATCTGGGATGAATAGACTCACCCGGAGGAAAGCTTCGTAATCAACCTCATCAGTTGCATCAAGAGTGGACTCACCCAAGATGCTAGCAATCTCCACCTCAGTAAATATCTCACCAAGAGCCTTCAGCTTCATCATAACAGATGGCAAATCTCCCAGTGTGACTTTACCACCCAATTGACTCCTCAGTGAAATAAAATGCACGAAGTCCATCCAAATTCACAATTCATTTCCCATAATCCATCAATGTATCAATGTAAACTAATAACATGTTAGGAATGATGATCTAGCCTCCTCTCAAAACATCCACCTTAACCCATCACTGATCTTTACATAATAACCCATTTCTCATCCAACATATTAAAATGAACTTGATTTTACCCATACTAATCAGTGGATCTACAAATCAAACACAATTTTCAACAAATATGAATCCACCCATGGTGTTCAACATACATTCAAGCTCAATCAGCAATTCAGCCAAATCAAAACAATACCCGAAGTTCCTTAAAGTACCAATGGTGCGATTCAAAGAAGACTGACTTCGAATCCAATCCATCAGACAAAAAAACTCAATCAAAACAAATTTGAAACTGAAATCAAGACATCTAAAGAAGATCAGATTGATTTCAATTAATTAACCCAACAATTCAATTGGATGCAGGAAACCTAACAACAGTGATGATTGATTGGAACTTGATTGAGAATACGAAAGTAAGTATAGATCGAACCTTACGACCGTCGACGGAGAGAAGACCGCTAAGGATGCATTCTTTGAGTCCAGTTCCGAGCACTATGGCTGCCGAAATCTAATAAAGAAAAGATCGATCGCAGAGGAGATGGAGATCGAAAGGGGTTTTGGGGTTTCTGACAGAATCGCCTCTATTTCAGAGAGGAGGAGACAAAGAGACCTATGTGATGAGAGAGTTCTCAAATAAAAGACGCTTTTGTCAGTGAGTAAGGGCAAGCATTTGTTGTTCGCTTTGTTCCTTGCTTGCTGAAATGGGGTTGAAAATGCTTGTGTTTCTATTTGTGTTCGTGTAGGTGTTGACTCTTCTCTGCTCTTGTTCTCAAAAGATGGGGAGAGTGGAAGAGAAGAGATAGGAAGAGAAGAAGCAAACCTCGAGGAGGAGGAGCAAAGAGAAATTCAAGTAAGATGGAGTCGAGTGAGAGATTGGGTTGTGTAATACCCGCCTAATTAAATAAATATAAAAATTTATTCTGTAAACCCTAATGTTGATGGGTTGCTACTAAAATTGTATTTGGGCTTGGTTGTGGGCTTTAATTAAACTAATAAGTAGGGTTTTTATTTTGTGAAATAGGGTGGGTGCATTCGGAAGTTCGGTGGGGGCGAATAGCCACCCCTTATAAAAAAAAAAAAAAACCCTATTCCTTCCATTTTTCTTTTCTCCTTCCTTCTCCTTTTTCCCCTTCTTCACAAATTCTTCCTCCTTCCTCCTCACGATCTCTGCTTCTGCTGTGCAAGCTGCTCCGACTGTGTGCATGACGAGAGAGAAAGGGCGACGACCTACTGGCGACGGTGACAAAGAGAGGTCAGGCGAAAGAGAGATGAAGATTTTGCGAAGAAGAAATGGAAGGCGAGGCTGCTGGAGATGTGGTGTTGGCTGCGATTGAACTTTGTGAAGCTGTGATTGAAATCTCTTAGAGGACTGTGGCATGAGAAAGGTGAAGAAAGATTAGGGAGAAGATGGAGCTTTGTTGTTAACTGTGCGTGAAGAGAAATTGTTGATTTGTGGAAGTCTCTTGCTGTGCGTGACTTTGTTGTTGCTGTTGTGCGTGATCTCACTCTGAGGGTTGCAACTTCATCTCCTTGTTGGCTGCAACTCTCTTTCTTTGGCTGGCTGCGATTTCTTTCTCAGGTTGATTCGAAAGGAAAGTTGGTTGTATGAAATTGAAGAGATGAAATAGGAAAGAAAGTAGGAGTTTTGATTTGGGAATGGAAGCTTGCTTATGAAGGAGAAAGCAGAAACAGATGGTTCCATCAAGAAGTTCTCTCTGTGTGGATGAGATGGTGAGTCTTCTTTCATTCTCTTTATGAGTTCCTCTTTTTTGAAATACCCATATCTTTGTTTGTTGATTTTGGTGTGTTTAATGGCTTACTGGCGATTGAGTGTGTTTTCCCATTCTCCATTTTTCTCTTTCTAGTATTGTTTGGTGTTTGGGTTTCTGTTGGTTTGATTGGATTTGCAGATTTTGATTGATATTGTCAATTGGTTTTCTTTGTTATCAACTATTTCTGTGAATCCAAATGGAAATTATCAATTTAGGCTCTGATTATTGTGGTTGATGAAATTGGATTTGGGACAAACATTCGTGTTCTAGTTTGGGTCATTTGGAGAGACAGAAACAACATGGTTCTCTTTGATCAGGCTAGTTACGATAAGCTCTTTTCTGAAGCTCCCAAGTACAAGCTTATCACTCCCTCTGTTCTGTCCGGCAGGCTGAGGGTATGGTTTCAAACCCCAAATTTTTGTGTGTTTTCAATCAAGATCTAAACTTTATGAAATTTTTCGTTCTAGTGAGATTAGTTTTGCAAACTATAGTAATGTAGATTGAAACCCTGATCAGGAAAAAAAATAGATAATGACTTGCAACTTTATATCTCAATAAATTTTTTTTTTTCTGTGATTTTGTATTCTAAGCATGTACCAATGCCTTGTGCATCTCTAATGATGGGATCTGGAATGTGAAATTTATTATCACAATGGCTATATGTCTTTATGTTTTATCTCTCATCTGAGATAGGTCAGGCACAAATAGTGCCCCAGCTGAGTCTTGTTTTCTTATTCAGGGCAATCATTTGGATAGGAAACCCAAATGCAGGGATGTTTAATTCAGTTACTTGTAGGAGGATTGTGTCCACGGGTTTTTCTTGTTTTTGTATCAATCCATATAGGATTAGTAGTTCACAATGAATGTGTTGGATCTGTTTCTTTGTGCGTTTAGTTTCTTGAAATTTTAATGGATTCAATTAGTTAGGTGAGTTGCTTATGGTATTTGATGGATTTGGATTTTTATGTGCATTTCTGTTTTGGCATCTCTATAAACTTTACTGGAGTGATGGGTTCAAATAGTTGAGTGTAGTAGTTTGGATTTTTCCCTATCTTGGACTTGCACAGAGAACCTCATTGTTATACAACTCTAACTTCCAGTTTTAACAAATTTCTCTTTGTTGGGTTTTCTTGAACTAGTCAAAATCTCCTAAAAAGTTCCTTTACCAAGTAGATAACTGAATGTAAGTGGAACTGACAAACCAATCATATCCATTAGGAGTATCTCACTACTTGGTGGGGGGGACAGTGTAAAGAGGACAAAGGTCATACAGTAAATGGGTATGGGTATGGGTATGGATATGTATGTTGACAGTGTATGTTCTATCTTGATTGTCACTGTCTAATCAATAGATGTGGTCATGATAGGTGGTTTTCAAAAGAAAAGGTGGATTTTCATAAGGATAGTCAGGTATAGCCAGTAATGGAACTTGTTTTCTTGTCACGCGTATGTGACTATGTTAAAAGAATGTTTGTGCTTGCGACACATTTGTTTTTCATTCTTTTCTGAAGGAGATGGCAAAATAGATTTTGTCATGTTGTGAATATCACCTTGGTAATGTTTTATGTATATATGGTTCTTGTAAAGGGAATGTGATGTGACATTAATTGATTTGGAAAAATAATGACTCAAATAAAATCCTTGGTAAATGTTCTTTTTTCCACAACTCCAGAGAAAAAAAAAATGTGAAAAGAAATGAAAATTTTGTATACAGACTTGCTTGTATACGTGTGATATTATTATGGGTATGCAGACTTGCTTGCATATCGGTGCACCGTTCCATGCGAGTTCGGTTGTACGTGTAGAATACTTGTCAGTGATCGAACTTCGGGTGAGATGACATGACACTCGAGGTGGCACCCCACTTGGGTCATGTACGCTCCGAGTGGCTTCGATGGCAAGAGAGGCACACTTGGGTGAGGTGTGTTCGGCACAGGAGGAGAGTGCGATTGTGGAAAAGAACCCAAGAATTAGAAAACAAAATAAATAATTAAATTAAACCATTGAATTGAGCATGCCATGAAAGTGTGTATAGATTATTTTAGCTTATACTAGGTTAGCCTTGAGGGAAGAAACTAAATGCTCATTCAACCATTGAATGAGAACTACACGTCTTCCTAAAGGTAGAAAAATGTGTTTGTTTAATATTTCAATAATAGTATAATATGATTATGAATTGTACTGTTGTTGCATTTATGAGGATTGATAACTCATAAACTTTATTTATTAGTAATAAATAATGCATATTTATTTATTAGGATGATAACACTTTTGCCTCATGGAGGAACTACCTGGTGTGGTTGTTTATTGTTTATTGTTTATTTTGATATTGCCATGTACGGATTTATTGATTTTGGGATGAAGATTTCTCACACCAGCTTTATTGCTGACCCGAGTGAGCTTTTGCTTCTTGGGTACATTCCTTTTGGAATGTAGCTGATTAGCCTTTCAGGTTTAGAGACTCTGAGCTGCGTTACCGGAGTTTTGCTAGTGAGCTAGCCATGCCAGTCTTCTCCGGGTTAGACTTTTTATTCGTTTTAGTTGTTTAGTTGTTGCTGCTATTTGTTTCTGTTATTATTGAATTCTCACGTCCCGAGTTTTGGGGAAACGGATAATCCTACGTGGCTTTTTGGGATTTTTGTTTCCTTCGAAAATCGGGGCGTGACAGTTTGGTATCAGAGCATTTTGTTAGCCTAGGCTGGGGTAGAGTCTAGGTGATCCTCGGAATGTGGATATGGGAGAGTAGTAGTGTGACTGTCTAGAGATAAAGTGACAAGGGTGAACCTTGAACTTTTAGTATTGTTTCTTTTTCTTCGTGAATCTCGAGATGAGATTTCTGTGACTAACTAATTTTAATGTCAATAGTGGATGACATTATTTCGTGTCGTTTTCTTGTAGTAGTTTGTTATCTTGAATCTTTAGTTAACCCTTTTCGCGAATCTCGGGACGAGATTCTTTTGAGTTGTATATATTGTAACACCACTACTTTTTTCAATGACAATAAAAATTTATGCAACTAAAATTCAATTGAAAATTTTTATTTTAAAATCTTCTTTCGTTTGACAAGTTGCATTTTTTTGAAATTTCGTTTAACTTTCTTTCCTCTACCGAATCTCGGGACGAGATTCTTTTGAGTTGTATATATTGTAGCACCCCGTAATTTTTCTACTTACTGAAAATATTTATATTTTTGTGTGATTGTCTTCATTAAGTTATGGGCATACGTATGAGCTATTTGTTTGTTCATGTGATGTGTAGTTTGTTTATTTAAGAATTAATTTCCTACTTACCTTCCTCTACCGAATCTCGGGACGAGATTCTTTTGAGTTGTATATATTGTAATACCCGCCTAATTAAATAAATATAAAAATTTATTCTGTAAACCCTAATGTTGATGGGTTGCTACTAAAATTGTATTTGGGCTTGGTTGTGGGCTTTAATTAAACTAATAAGTAGGGTTTTTATTTTGTGAAATAGGGTGGGTGCATTCGGAAGTTCGGTGGGGGCGAATAGCCACCCCTTATAAAAAAAAAAAAAAACCCTATTCCTTCCATTTTTCTTTTCTCCTTCCTTCTCCTTTTTCCCCTTCTTCACAAATTCTTCCTCCTTCCTCCTCACGATCTCTGCTTCTGCTGTGCAAGCTGCTCCGACTGTGTGCATGACGAGAGAGAAAGGGCGACGACCTACTGGCGACGGTGACAAAGAGAGGTCAGGCGAAAGAGAGATGAAGATTTTGCGAAGAAGAAATGGAAGGCGAGGCTGCTGGAGATGTGGTGTTGGCTGCGATTGAACTTTGTGAAGCTGTGATTGAAATCTCTTAGAGGACTGTGGCATGAGAAAGGTGAAGAAAGATTAGGGAGAAGATGGAGCTTTGTTGTTAACTGTGCGTGAAGAGAAATTGTTGATTTGTGGAAGTCTCTTGCTGTGCGTGACTTTGTTGTTGCTGTTGTGCGTGATCTCACTCTGAGGGTTGCAACTTCATCTCCTTGTTGGCTGCAACTCTCTTTCTTTGGCTGGCTGCGATTTCTTTCTCAGGTTGATTCGAAAGGAAAGTTGGTTGTATGAAATTGAAGAGATGAAATAGGAAAGAAAGTAGGAGTTTTGATTTGGGAATGGAAGCTTGCTTATGAAGGAGAAAGCAGAAACAGATGGTTCCATCAAGAAGTTCTCTCTGTGTGGATGAGATGGTGAGTCTTCTTTCATTCTCTTTATGAGTTCCTCTTTTTTGAAATACCCATATCTTTGTTTGTTGATTTTGGTGTGTTTAATGGCTTACTGGCGATTGAGTGTGTTTTCCCATTCTCCATTTTTCTCTTTCTAGTATTGTTTGGTGTTTGGGTTTCTGTTGGTTTGATTGGATTTGCAGATTTTGATTGATATTGTCAATTGGTTTTCTTTGTTATCAACTATTTCTGTGAATCCAAATGGAAATTATCAATTTAGGCTCTGATTATTGTGGTTGATGAAATTGGATTTGGGACAAACATTCGTGTTCTAGTTTGGGTCATTTGGAGAGACAGAAACAACATGGTTCTCTTTGATCAGGCTAGTTACGATAAGCTCTTTTCTGAAGCTCCCAAGTACAAGCTTATCACTCCCTCTGTTCTGTCCGGCAGGCTGAGGGTATGGTTTCAAACCCCAAATTTTTGTGTGTTTTCAATCAAGATCTAAACTTTATGAAATTTTTCGTTCTAGTGAGATTAGTTTTGCAAACTATAGTAATGTAGATTGAAACCCTGATCAGGAAAAAAAATAGATAATGACTTGCAACTTTATATCTCAATAAATTTTTTTTTTTCTGTGATTTTGTATTTTAAGCATGTACCAATGCCTTGTGCATCTCTAATGATGGGATCTGGAATGTGAAATTTATTATCACAATGGCTATATGTCTTTATGTTTTATCTCTCATCTGAGATAGGTCAGGCACAAATAGTGCCCCAGCTGAGTCTTGTTTTCTTATTCAGGGCAATCATTTGGATAGGAAACCCAAATGCAGGGATGTTTAATTCAGTTACTTGTAGGAGGATTGTGTCCACGGGTTTTTCTTGTTTTTGTATCAATCCATATAGGATTAGTAGTTCACAATGAATGTGTTGGATCTGTTTCTTTGTGCGTTTAGTTTCTTGAAATTTTAATGGATTCAATTAGTTAGGTGAGTTGCTTATGGTATTTGATGGATTTGGATTTTTATGTGCATTTCTGTTTTGGCATCTCTATAAACTTTACTGGAGTGATGGGTTCAAATAGTTGAGTGTAGTAGTTTGGATTTTTCCCTATCTTGGACTTGCACAGAGAACCTCATTGTTATACAACTCTAACTTCCAGTTTTAACAAATTTCTCTTTGTTGGGTTTTCTTGAACTAGTCAAAATCTCCTAAAAAGTTCCTTTACCAAGTAGATAACTGAATGTAAGTGGAACTGACAAACCAATCATATCCATTAGGAGTATCTCACTACTTGGTGGGGGGGACAGTGTAAAGAGGACAAAGGTCATACAGTAAATGGGTATGGGTATGGGTATGGATATGTATGTTGACAGTGTATGTTCTATCTTGATTGTCACTGTCTAATCAATAGATGTGGTCATGATAGGTGGTTTTCAAAAGAAAAGGTGGATTTTCATAAGGATAGTCAGGTATAGCCAGTAATGGAACTTGTTTTCTTGTCACGCGTATGTGACTATGTTAAAAGAATGTTTGTGCTTGCGACACACTTGTTTTTCATTCTTTTCTGAAGGAGATGGCAAAATAGATTTTGTCATGTTGTGAATATCACCTTGGTAATGTTTTATGTATATATGGTTCTTGTAAAGGGAATGTGATGTGACATTAATTGATTTGGAAAAATAATGACTCAAATAAAATCCTTGGTAAATGTTCTTTTTCCACAACTCCAGAGAAAAAAAAATGTGAAAAGAAATGAAAATTTTGTATACAGACTTGCTTGTATACGTGTGATATTATTATGGGTATGCAGACTTGCTTGCATATCGGTGCACCGTTCCATGCGAGTTCGGTTGTACGTGTAGAATACTTGTCAGTGATCGAACTTCGGGTGAGATGACATGACACTCGAGGTGGCACCCCACTTGGGTCATGTACGCTCCGAGTGGCTTCGATGGCAAGAGAGGCACACTTGGGTGAGGTGTGTTCGGCACAGGAGGAGAGTGCGATTGTGGAAAAGAACCCAAGAATTAGAAAACAAAATAAATAATTAAATTAAACCATTGAATTGAGCATGCCATGAAAGTGTGTATAGATTATTTTAGCTTATACTAGGTTAGCCTTGAGGGAAGAAACTAAATGCTCATTCAACCATTGAATGAGAACTACACGTCTTCCTAAAGGTAGAAAAATGTGTTTGTTTAATATTTCAATAATAGTATAATATGATTATGAATTGTACTGTTGTTGCATTTATGAGGATTGATAACTCATAAACTTTATTTATTAATAATAAATAATGCATATTTATTTATTAGGATGATAACACTTTTGCCTCATGGAGGAACTACCTGGTGTGGTTGTTTATTGTTTATTGTTTATTTTGATATTGCCATGTACGGATTTATTGATTTTGGGATGAAGATTTCTCACACCAGCTTTATTGCTGACCCGAGTGAGCTTTTGCTTCTTGGGTACATTCCTTTTGGAATGTAGCTGATTAGCCTTTCAGGTTTAGAGACTCTGAGCTGCGTTACCGGAGTTTTGCTAGTGAGCTAGCCATGCCAGTCTTCTCCGGGTTAGACTTTTTATTCGTTTTAGTTGTTTAGTTGTTGTTGCTATTTGTTTCTGTTATTATTGAATTCTCACGTCCCGAGTTTTGGGGGAAACGGATAATCCTACGTGGCTTTTTGGGATTTTCGTTTCCTTCGAAAATCGGGGCGTGACAGTTTGGTATCAGAGCATTTTGTTAGCCTAGGCTGGGGTAGAGTCTAGGTGATCCTCGGAATGTGGATATGGGAGAGTAGTAGTGTGACTGTCTAGAGATAAAGTGACAAGGGTGAACCTTGAACTTTTAGTATTGTTTCTTTTTCTTCGTGAATCTCGAGATGAGATTTCTGTGACTAACTAATTTTAATGTCAATAGTGGATGACATTATTTCGTGTCGTTTTCTTGTAGTAGTTTGTTATCTTGAATCTTTAGTTAACCCTTTTCGCGAATCTCGGGACGAGATTCTTTTGAGTTGTATATATTGTAACACCACTACTTTTTTCAATGACAATAAAAATTTATGCAACTAAAATTCAATTGAAAATTTTTATTTTAAAATCTTCTTTCGTTTGACAAGTTGCATTTTTTTGAAATTTCGTTTAACTTTCTTTCCTCTACCGAATCTCGGGACGAGATTCTTTTGAGTTGTATATATTGTAGCACCCCGTAATTTTTCTACTTACTGAAAATATTTATATTTTTGTGTGATTGTCTTCATTAAGTTATGGGCATACGTATGAGCTATTTGTTTGTTCATGTGATGTGTAGTTTGTTTATTTAAGAATTAATTTCCTACTTACCTTCCTCTACCGAATCTCGGGACGAGATTCTTTTGAGTTGTATATATTGTAATACCCGCCTAATTAAATAAATATAAAAATTTATTCTGTAAACCCTAATGTTGATGGGTTGCTACTAAAATTGTATTTGGGCTTGGTTGTGGGCTTTAATTAAACTAATAAGTAGGGTTTTTATTTTGTGAAATAGGGTGGGTGCATTCGGAAGTTCGGTGGGGGCGAATAGCCACCCCTTATAAAAAAAAAAAAAACCCTATTCCTTCCATTTTTCTTTTCTCCTTCCTTCTCCTTTTTCCCCTTCTTCACAAATTCTTCCTCCTTCCTCCTCACGATCTCTGCTTCTGCTGTGCAAGCTGCTCCGACTGTGTGCATGACGAGAGAGAAAGGGCGACGACCTACTGGCGACGGTGACAAAGAGAGGTCAGGCGAAAGAGAGATGAAGATTTTGCGAAGAAGAAATGGAAGGCGAGGCTGCTGGAGATGTGGTGTTGGCTGCGATTGAACTTTGTGAAGCTGTGATTGAAATCTCTTAGAGGACTGTGGCATGAGAAAGGTGAAGAAAGATTAGGGAGAAGATGGAGCTTTGTTGTTAACTGTGCGTGAAGAGAAATTGTTGATTTGTGGAAGTCTCTTGCTGTGCGTGACTTTGTTGTTGCTGTTGTGCGTGATCTCACTCTGAGGGTTGCAACTTCATCTCCTTGTTGGCTGCAACTCTCTTTCTTTGGCTGGCTGCGATTTCTTTCTCAGGTTGATTCGAAAGGAAAGTTGGTTGTATGAAATTGAAGAGATGAAATAGGAAAGAAAGTAGGAGTTTTGATTTGGGAATGGAAGCTTGCTTATGAAGGAGAAAGCAGAAACAGATGGTTCCATCAAGAAGTTCTCTCTGTGTGGATGAGATGGTGAGTCTTCTTTCATTCTCTTTATGAGTTCCTCTTTTTTGAAATACCCATATCTTTGTTTGTTGATTTTGGTGTGTTTAATGGCTTACTGGCGATTGAGTGTGTTTTCCCATTCTCCATTTTTCTCTTTCTAGTATTGTTTGGTGTTTGGGTTTCTGTTGGTTTGATTGGATTTGCAGATTTTGATTGATATTGTCAATTGGTTTTCTTTGTTATCAACTATTTCTGTGAATCCAAATGGAAATTATCAATTTAGGCTCTGATTATTGTGGTTGATGAAATTGGATTTGGGACAAACATTCGTGTTCTAGTTTGGGTCATTTGGAGAGACAGAAACAACATGGTTCTCTTTGATCAGGCTAGTTACGATAAGCTCTTTTCTGAAGCTCCCAAGTACAAGCTTATCACTCCCTCTGTTCTGTCCGGCAGGCTGAGGGTATGGTTTCAAACCCCAAATTTTTGTGTGTTTTCAATCAAGATCTAAACTTTATGAAATTTTTCGTTCTAGTGAGATTAGTTTTGCAAACTATAGTAATGTAGATTGAAACCCTGATCAGGAAAAAAAATAGATAATGACTTGCAACTTTATATCTCAATAAATTTTTTTTTTTCTGTGATTTTGTATTTTAAGCATGTACCAATGCCTTGTGCATCTCTAATGATGGGATCTGGAATGTGAAATTTATTATCACAATGGCTATATGTCTTTATGTTTTATCTCTCATCTGAGATAGGTCAGGCACAAATAGTGCCCCAGCTGAGTCTTGTTTTCTTATTCAGGGCAATCATTTGGATAGGAAACCCAAATGCAGGGATGTTTAATTCAGTTACTTGTAGGAGGATTGTGTCCACGGGTTTTTCTTGTTTTTGTATCAATCCATATAGGATTAGTAGTTCACAATGAATGTGTTGGATCTGTTTCTTTGTGCGTTTAGTTTCTTGAAATTTTAATGGATTCAATTAGTTAGGTGAGTTGCTTATGGTATTTGATGGATTTGGATTTTTATGTGCATTTCTGTTTTGGCATCTCTATAAACTTTACTGGAGTGATGGGTTCAAATAGTTGAGTGTAGTAGTTTGGATTTTTCCCTATCTTGGACTTGCACAGAGAACCTCATTGTTATACAACTCTAACTTCCAGTTTTAACAAATTTCTCTTTGTTGGGTTTTCTTGAACTAGTCAAAATCTCCTAAAAAGTTCCTTTACCAAGTAGATAACTGAATGTAAGTGGAACTGACAAACCAATCATATCCATTAGGAGTATCTCACTACTTGGTGGGGGGGACAGTGTAAAGAGGACAAAGGTCATACAGTAAATGGGTATGGGTATGGGTATGGATATGTATGTTGACAGTGTATGTTCTATCTTGATTGTCACTGTCTAATCAATAGATGTGGTCATGATAGGTGGTTTTCAAAAGAAAAGGTGGATTTTCATAAGGATAGTCAGGTATAGCCAGTAATGGAATTTGTTTTCTTGTCACGCGTATGTGACTATGTTAAAAGAATGTTTGTGCTTGCGACACATTTGTTTTTCATTCTTTTCTGAAGGAGATGGCAAAATAGATTTTGTCATGTTGTGAATATCACCATGGTAATGTTTTATGTATATATGGTTCTTGTAAAGGGAATGTGATGTGACATTAATTGATTTGGAAAAATAATGACTCAAATAAAATCCTTGGTAAATGTTCTTTTTTCCACAACTCCAGAGAAAAAAAAAATGTGAAAAGAAATGAAAATTTTGTATACAGACTTGCTTGTATACGTGTGATATTATTATGGGTAAGCAGACTTGCTTGCATATCGGTGCACCGTTCCATGCGAGTTCGGTTGTACGTGTAGAATACTTGTCAGTGATCGAACTTCGGGTGAGATGACATGACACTCGAGGTGGCACCCCACTTGGGTCATGTACGCTCCGAGTGGCTTCGATGGCAAGAGAGGCACACTTGGGTGAGGTGTGTTCGGCACAGGAGGAGAGTGCGATTGTGGAAAAGAACCCAAGAATTAGAAAACAAAATAAATAATTAAATTAAACCATTGAATTGAGCATGCCATGAAAGTGTGTATAGATTATTTTAGCTTATACTAGGTTAGCCTTGAGGGAAGAAACTAAATGCTCATTCAACCATTGAATGAGAACTACACGTCTTCCTAAAGGTAGAAAAATGTGTTTGTTTAATATTTCAATAATAGTATAATATGATTATGAATTGTACTGTTGTTGCATTTATGAGGATTGATAACTCATAAACTTTATTTATTAGTAATAAATAATGCATATTTATTTATTAGGATGATAACACTTTTGCCTCATGGAGGAACTACCTGGTGTGGTTGTTTATTGTTTATTGTTTATTTTGATATTGCCATGTACGGATTTATTGATTTTGGGATGAAGATTTCTCACACCAGCTTTATTGCTGACCCGAGTGAGCTTTTGCTTCTTGGGTACATTCCTTTTGGAATGTAGCTGATTAGCCTTTCAGGTTTAGAGACTCTGAGCTGCGTTACCGGAGTTTTGCTAGTGAGCTAGCCATGCCAGTCTTCTCCGGGTTAGACTTTTTATTCGTTTTAGTTGTTTAGTTGTTGCTGCTATTTGTTTCTGTTATTATTGAATTCTCACGTCCCGAGTTTTGGGGGAAACGGATAATCCTACGTGGCTTTTTGGGATTTTCGTTTCCTTCGAAAATCGGGGCGTGACAGTTTGGTATCAGAGCATTTTGTTAGCCTAGGCTGGGGTAGAGTCTAGGTGATCCTCGGAATGTGGATATGGGAGAGTAGTAGTGTGACTGTCTAGAGATAAAGTGACAAGGGTGAACCTTGAACTTTTAGTATTGTTTCTTTTTCTTCGTGAATCTCGAGATGAGATTTCTGTGACTAACTAATTTTAATGTCAATAGTGGATGACATTATTTCGTGTCGTTTTCTTGTAGTAGTTTGTTATCTTGAATCTTTAGTTAACCCTTTTCGCGAATCTCGGGACGAGATTCTTTTGAGTTGTATATATTGTAACACCACTACTTTTTTCAATGACAATAAAAATTTATGCAACTAAAATTCAATTGAAAATTTTTATTTTAAAATCTTCTTTCGTTTGACAAGTTGCATTTTTTTGAAATTTCGCTTAACTTTCTTTCCTCTACCGAATCTCGGGACGAGATTCTTTTGAGTTGTATATATTGTAGCACCCCGTAATTTTTCTACTTACTGAAAATATTTATATTTTTGTGTGATTGTCTTCATTAAGTTATGGGCATACGTATGAGCTATTTGTTTGTTCATGTGATGTGTAGTTTGTTTATTTAAGAATTAATTTCCTACTTACCTTCCTCTACCGAATCTCGGGACGAGATTCTTTTGAGTTGTATATATTGTAATACCCGCCTAATTAAATAAATATAAAAATTTATTCTGTAAACCCTAATGTTGATGGGTTGCTACTAAAATTGTATTTGGGCTTGGTTGTGGGCTTTAATTAAACTAATAAGTAGGGTTTTTATTTTGTGAAATAGGGTGGGTGCATTCGGAAGTTCGGTGGGGGCGAATAGCCACCCCTTATAAAAAAAAAAAAAACCCTATTCCTTCCATTTTTCTTTTCTCCTTCCTTCTCCTTTTTCCCCTTCTTCACAAATTCTTCCTCCTTCCTCCTCACGATCTCTGCTTCTGCTGTGCAAGCTGCTCCGACTGTGTGCATGACGAGAGAGAAAGGGCGACGACCTACTGGCGACGGTGACAAAGAGAGGTCAGGCGAAAGAGAGATGAAGATTTTGCGAAGAAGAAATGGAAGGCGAGGCTGCTGGAGATGTGGTGTTGGCTGCGATTGAACTTTGTGAAGCTGTGATTGAAATCTCTTAGAGGACTGTGGCATGAGAAAGGTGAAGAAAGATTAGGGAGAAGATGGAGCTTTGTTGTTAACTGTGCGTGAAGAGAAATTGTTGATTTGTGGAAGTCTCTTGCTGTGCGTGACTTTGTTGTTGCTGTTGTGCGTGATCTCACTCTGAGGGTTGCAACTTCATCTCCTTGTTGGCTGCAACTCTCTTTCTTTGGCTGGCTGCGATTTCTTTCTCAGGTTGATTCGAAAGGAAAGTTGGTTGTATGAAATTGAAGAGATGAAATAGGAAAGAAAGTAGGAGTTTTGATTTGGGAATGGAAGCTTGCTTATGAAGGAGAAAGCAGAAACAGATGGTTCCATCAAGAAGTTCTCTCTGTGTGGATGAGATGGTGAGTCTTCTTTCATTCTCTTTATGAGTTCCTCTTTTTTGAAATACCCATATCTTTGTTTGTTGATTTTGGTGTGTTTAATGGCTTACTGGCGATTGAGTGTGTTTTCCCATTCTCCATTTTTCTCTTTCTAGTATTGTTTGGTGTTTGGGTTTCTGTTGGTTTGATTGGATTTGCAGATTTTGATTGATATTGTCAATTGGTTTTCTTTGTTATCAACTATTTCTGTGAATCCAAATGGAAATTATCAATTTAGGCTCTGATTATTGTGGTTGATGAAATTGGATTTGGGACAAACATTCGTGTTCTAGTTTGGGTCATTTGGAGAGACAGAAACAACATGGTTCTCTTTGATCAGGCTAGTTACGATAAGCTCTTTTCTGAAGCTCCCAAGTACAAGCTTATCACTCCCTCTGTTCTGTCCGGCAGGCTGAGGGTATGGTTTCAAACCCCAAATTTTTGTGTGTTTTCAATCAAGATCTAAACTTTATGAAATTTTTCGTTCTAGTGAGATTAGTTTTGCAAACTATAGTAATGTAGATTGAAACCCTGATCAGGAAAAAAAATAGATAATGACTTGCAACTTTATATCTCAATAAATTTTTTTTTTTCTGTGATTTTGTATTTTAAGCATGTACCAATGCCTTGTGCATCTCTAATGATGGGATCTGGAATGTGAAATTTATTATCACAATGGCTATATGTCTTTATGTTTTATCTCTCATCTGAGATAGGTCAGGCACAAATAGTGCCCCAGCTGAGTCTTGTTTTCTTATTCAGGGCAATCATTTGGATAGGAAACCCAAATGCAGGGATGTTTAATTCAGTTACTTGTAGGAGGATTGTGTCCACGGGTTTTTCTTGTTTTTGTATCAATCCATATAGGATTAGTAGTTCACAATGAATGTGTTGGATCTGTTTCTTTGTGCGTTTAGTTTCTTGAAATTTTAATGGATTCAATTAGTTAGGTGAGTTGCTTATGGTATTTGATGGATTTGGATTTTTATGTGCATTTCTGTTTTGGCATCTCTATAAACTTTACTGGAGTGATGGGTTCAAATAGTTGAGTGTAGTAGTTTGGATTTTTCCCTATCTTGGACTTGCACAGAGAACCTCATTGTTATACAACTCTAACTTCCAGTTTTAACAAATTTCTCTTTGTTGGGTTTTCTTGAACTAGTCAAAATCTCCTAAAAAGTTCCTTTACCAAGTAGATAACTGAATGTAAGTGGAACTGACAAACCAATCATATCCATTAGGAGTATCTCACTACTTGGTGGGGGGGACAGTGTAAAGAGGACAAAGGTCATACAGTAAATGGGTATGGGTATGGGTATGGATATGTATGTTGACAGTGTATGTTCTATCTTGATTGTCACTGTCTAATCAATAGATGTGGTCATGATAGGTGGTTTTCAAAAGAAAAGGTGGATTTTCATAAGGATAGTCAGGTATAGCCAGTAATGGAACTTGTTTTCTTGTCACGCGTATGTGACTATGTTAAAAGAATGTTTGTGCTTGCGACACACTTGTTTTTCATTCTTTTCTGAAGGAGATGGCAAAATAGATTTTGTCATGTTGTGAATATCACCTTGGTAATGTTTTATGTATATATGGTTCTTGTAAAGGGAATGTGATGTGACATTAATTGATTTGGAAAAATAATGACTCAAATAAAATCCTTGGTAAATGTTCTTTTTCCACAACTCCAGAGAAAAAAAAATGTGAAAAGAAATGAAAATTTTGTATACAGACTTGCTTGTATACGTGTGATATTATTATGGGTATGCAGACTTGCTTGCATATCGGTGCACCGTTCCATGCGAGTTCGGTTGTACGTGTAGAATACTTGTCAGTGATCGAACTTCGGGTGAGATGACATGACACTCGAGGTGGCACCCCACTTGGGTCATGTACGCTCCGAGTGGCTTCGATGGCAAGAGAGGCACACTTGGGTGAGGTGTGTTCGGCACAGGAGGAGAGTGCG
Source organism: Berberis vulgaris (assembly GCA_963556465.1). Classification (NCBI taxonomy): domain Eukaryota; kingdom Viridiplantae; phylum Streptophyta; class Magnoliopsida; order Ranunculales; family Berberidaceae; genus Berberis; species Berberis vulgaris. Next base: position 43,788,553 of record OY747128.1, on the reverse strand, counting down.
ATTGTGGAAAAGAACCCAAGAATTAGAAAACAAAATAAATAATTAAATTAAACCATTGAATTGAGCATGCCATGAAAGTGTGTATAGATTATTTTAGCTTATACTAGGTTAGCCTTAAGGGAAGAAACTAAATGCTCATTCAACCATTGAATGAGAACTACACGTCTTCCTAAAGGTAGAAAAATGTGTTTGTTTAATATTTCAATAATAGTATAATATGATTATGAATTGTACTGTTGTTGCATTTATGAGGATTGATAACTCATAAACTTTATTTATTAATAATAAATAATGCATATTTATTTATTAGGATGATAACACTTTTGCCTCATGGAGGAACTACCTGGTGTGGTTGTTTATTGTTTATTGTTTATTTTGATATTGCCATGTACGGATTTATTGATTTTGGGATGAAGATTTCTCACACCAGCTTTATTGCTGACCCGAGTGAGCTTTTGCTTCTTGGGTACATTCCTTTTGGAATGTAGCTGATTAGCCTTTCAGCTTTAGAGACTCTGAGCTGCGTTACCGGAGTTTTGCTAGTGAGCTAGCCATGCCAGTCTTCTCCGGGTTAGACTTTTTATTCGTTTTAGTTGTTTAGTTGTTGCTGCTATTTGTTTCTGTTATTATTGAATTCTCACGTCCCGAGTTTTGGGGGAAACGGATAATCCTACGTGGCTTTTTGGGATTTTCGTTTCCTTCGAAAATCGGGGCGTGACAGTTTGGTATCAGAGCATTTTGTTAGCCTAGGCTGGGGTAGAGTCTAGGTGATCCTCGGAATGTGGATATGGGAGAGTAGTAGTGTGACTGTCTAGAGATAAAGTGACAAGGGTGAACCTTGAACTTTTAGTATTGTTTCTTTTTCTTCGTGAATCTCGAGATGAGATTTCTGTGACTAACTAATTTTAATGTCAATAGTGGATGACATTATTTCGTGTCGTTTTCTTGTAGTAGTTTGTTATCTTGAATCTTTAGTTAACCCTTTTCGCGAATCTCGGGACGAGATTCTTTTGAGTTGTATATATTGTAACACCACTACTTTTTTCAATGACAATAAAAATTTATGCAACTAAAATTCAATTGAAAATTTTTATTTTAAAATCTTCTTTCATTTGACAAGTTGCATTTTTTTGAAATTTCGTTTAACTTTCTTTCCTCTACCGAATCTCGGGACGAGATTCTTTTGAGTTGTATATATTGTAGCACCCCGTAATTTTTCTACTTACTGAAAATATTTATATTTTTGTGTGATTGTCTTCATTAAGTTATGGGCATACGTATGAGCTATTTGTTTGTTCATGTGATGTGTAGTTTGTTTATTTAAGAATTAATTTCCTACTTACCTTCCTCTACCGAATCTCGGGACGAGATTCTTTTGAGTTGTATATATTGTAATACCCGCCTAATTAAATAAATATAAAAATTTATTCTGTAAACCCTAATGTTGATGGGTTGCTACTAAAATTGTATTTGGGCTTGGTTGTGGGCTTTAATTAAACTAATAAGTAGGGTTTTTATTTTGTGAAATAGGGTGGGTGCATTCGGAAGTTCGGTGGGGGCGAATAGCCACCCCTTATAAAAAAAAAAAAAAACCCTATTCCTTCCATTTTTCTTTTCTCCTTCCTTCTCCTTTTTCCCCTTCTTCACAAATTCTTCCTCCTTCCTCCTCACGATCTCTGCTTCTGCTGTGCAAGCTGCTCCGACTGTGTGCATGACGAGAGAGAAAGGGCGACGACCTACTGGCGACGGTGACAAAGAGAGGTCAGGCGAAAGAGAGATGAAGATTTTGCGAAGAAGAAATGGAAGGCGAGGCTGCTGGAGATGTGGTGTTGGCTGCGATTGAACTTTGTGAAGCTGTGATTGAAATCTCTTAGAGGACTGTGGCATGAGAAAGGTGAAGAAAGATTAGGGAGAAGATGGAGCTTTGTTGTTAACTGTGCGTGAAGAGAAATTGTTGATTTGTGGAAGTCTCTTGCTGTGCGTGACTTTGTTGTTGCTGTTGTGCGTGATCTCACTCTGAGGGTTGCAACTTCATCTCCTTGTTGGCTGCAACTCTCTTTCTTTGGCTGGCTGCGATTTCTTTCTCAGGTTGATTCGAAAGGAAAGTTGGTTGTATGAAATTGAAGAGATGAAATAGGAAAGAAAGTAGGAGTTTTGATTTGGGAATGGAAGCTTGCTTATGAAGGAGAAAGCAGAAACAGATGGTTCCATCAAGAAGTTCTCTCTGTGTGGATGAGATGGTGAGTCTTCTTTCATTCTCTTTATGAGTTCCTCTTTTTTGAAATACCCATATCTTTGTTTGTTGATTTTGGTGTGTTTAATGGCTTACTGGCGATTGAGTGTGTTTTCCCATTCTCCATTTTTCTCTTTCTAGTATTGTTTGGTGTTTGGGTTTCTGTTGGTTTGATTGGATTTGCAGATTTTGATTGATATTGTCAATTGGTTTTCTTTGTTATCAACTATTTCTGTGAATCCAAATGGAAATTATCAATTTAGGCTCTGATTATTGTGGTTGATGAAATTGGATTTGGGACAAACATTCGTGTTCTAGTTTGGGTCATTTGGAGAGACAGAAACAACATGGTTCTCTTTGATCAGGCTAGTTACGATAAGCTCTTTTCTGAAGCTCCCAAGTACAAGCTTATCACTCCCTCTGTTCTGTCCGGCAGGCTGAGGGTATGGTTTCAAACCCCAAATTTTTGTGTGTTTTCAATCAAGATCTAAACTTTATGAAATTTTTGGTTCTAGTGAGATTAGTTTTGCAAACTATAGTAATGTAGATTGAAACCCTGATCAGGAAAAAAAATAGATAATGACTTGCAACTTTATATCTCAATAAATTTTTTTTTTTCTGTGATTTTGTATTTTAAGCATGTACCAATGCCTTGTGCATCTCTAATGATGGGATCTGGAATGTGAAATTTATTATCACAATGGCTATATGTCTTTATGTTTTATCTCTCATCTGAGATAGGTCAGGCACAAATAGTGCCCCAGCTGAGTCTTGTTTTCTTATTCAGGGCAATCATTTGGATAGGAAACCCAAATGCAGGGATGTTTAATTCAGTTACTTGTAGGAGGATTGTGTCCACGGGTTTTTCTTGTTTTTGTATCAATCCATATAGGATTAGTAGTTCACAATGAATGTGTTGGATCTGTTTCTTTGTGCGTTTAGTTTCTTGAAATTTTAATGGATTCAATTAGTTAGGTGAGTTGCTTATGGTATTTGATGGATTTGGATTTTTATGTGCATTTCTGTTTTGGCATCTCTATAAACTTTACTGGAGTGATGGGTTCAAATAGTTGAGTGTAGTAGTTTGGATTTTTCCCTATCTTGGACTTGCACAGAGAACCTCATTGTTATACAACTCTAACTTCCAGTTTTAACAAATTTCTCTTTGTTGGGTTTTCTTGAACTAGTCAAAATCTCCTAAAAAGTTCCTTTACCAAGTAGATAACTGAATGTAAGTGGAACTGACAAACCAATCATATCCATTAGGAGTATCTCACTACTTGGTGGGGGGGACAGTGTAAAGAGGACAAAGGTCATACAGTAAATGGGTATGGGTATGGGTATGGATATGTATGTTGACAGTGTATGTTCTATCTTGATTGTCACTGTCTAATCAATAGATGTGGTCATGATAGGTGGTTTTCAAAAGAAAAGGTGGATTTTCATAAGGATAGTCAGGTATAGCCAGTAATGGAACTTGTTTTCTTGTCACGCGTATGTGACTATGTTAAAAGAATGTTTGTGCTTGCGACACACTTGTTTTTCATTCTTTTCTGAAGGAGATGGCAAAATAGATTTTGTCATGTTGTGAATATCACCTTGGTAATGTTTTATGTATATATGGTTCTTGTAAAGGGAATGTGATGTGACATTAATTGATTTGGAAAAATAATGACTCAAATAAAATCCTTGGTAAATGTTCTTTTTCCACAACTCCAGAGAAAAAAAAATGTGAAAAGAAATGAAAATTTTGTATACAGACTTGCTTGTATACGTGTGATATTATTATGGGTATGCAGACTTGCTTGCATATCGGTGCACCGTTCCATGCGAGTTCGGTTGTACGTGTAGAATACTTGTCAGTGATCGAACTTCGGGTGAGATGACATGACACTCGAGGTGGCACCCCACTTGGGTCATGTACGCTCCGAGTGGCTTCGATGGCAAGAGAGGCACACTTGGGTGAGGTGTGTTCGGCACAGGAGGAGAGTGCGATTGTGGAAAAGAACCCAAGAATTAGAAAACAAAATAAATAATTAAATTAAACCATTGAATTGAGCATGCCATGAAAGTGTGTATAGATTATTTTAGCTTATACTAGGTTAGCCTTGAGGGAAGAAACTAAATGCTCATTCAACCATTGAATGAGAACTACACGTCTTCCTAAAGGTAGAAAAATGTGTTTGTTTAATATTTCAATAATAGTATAATATGATTATGAATTGTACTGTTGTTGCATTTATGAGGATTGATAACTCATAAACTTTATTTATTAATAATAAATAATGCATATTTATTTATTAGGATGATAACACTTTTGCCTCATGGAGGAACTACCTGGTGTAGTTGTTTATTGTTTATTGTTTATTTTGATATTGCCATGTACGGATTTATTGATTTTGGGATGAAGATTTCTCACACCAGCTTTATTGCTGACCCGAGTGAGCTTTTGCTTCTTGGGTACATTCCTTTTGGAATGTAGCTGATTAGCCTTTCAGGTTTAGAGACTCTGAGCTGCGTTACCGGAGTTTTGCTAGTGAGCTAGCCATGCCAGTCTTCTCCGGGTTAGACTTTTTATTCGTTTTAGTTGTTTAGTTGTTGCTGCTATTTGTTTCTGTTATTATTGAATTCTCACGTCCCGAGTTTTGGGGGAAACGGATAATCCTACGTGGCTTTTTGGGATTTTCGTTTCCTTCGAAAATCGGGGCGTGACAGTTTGGTATCAGAGCATTTTGTTAGCCTAGGCTGGGGTAGAGTCTAGGTGATCCTCGGAATGTGGATATGGGAGAGTAGTAGTGTGACTGTCTAGAGATAAAGTGACAAGGGTGAACCTTGAACTTTTAGTATTGTTTCTTTTTCTTCGTGAATCTCGAGATGAGATTTCTGTGACTAACTAATTTTAATGTCAATAGTGGATGACATTATTTCGTGTCGTTTTCTTGTAGTAGTTTGTTATCTTGAATCTTTAGTTAACCCTTTTCGCGAATCTCGGGACGAGATTCTTTTGAGTTGTATATATTGTAACACCACTACTTTTTTCAATGACAATAAAAATTTATGCAACTAAAATTCAATTGAAAATTTTTATTTTAAAATCTTCTTTCGTTTGACAAGTTGCATTTTTTTGAAATTTCGTTTAACTTTCTTTCCTCTACCGAATCTCGGGACGAGATTCTTTTGAGTTGTATATATTGTAGCTCCCCGTAATTTTTCTACTTACTGAAAATATTTATATTTTTGTGTGATTGTCTTCATTAAGTTATGGGCATACGTATGAGCTATTTGTTTGTTCATGTGATGTGTAGTTTGTTTATTTAAGAATTAATTTCCTACTTACCTTCCTCTACCGAATCTCGGGACGAGATTCTTTTGAGTTGTATATATTGTAATACCCGCCTAATTAAATAAATATAAAAATTTATTCTGTAAACCCTAATGTTGATGGGTTGCTACTAAAATTGTATTTGGGCTTGGTTGTGGGCTTTAATTAAACTAATAAGTAGGGTTTTTATTTTGTGAAATAGGGTGGGTGCATTCGGAAGTTCGGTGGGGGCGAATAGCCACCCCTTATAAAAAAAAAAAAAACCCTATTCCTTCCATTTTTCTTTTCTCCTTCCTTCTCCTTTTTCCCCTTCTTCACAAATTCTTCCTCCTTCCTCCTCACGATCTCTGCTTCTGCTGTGCAAGCTGCTCCGACTGTGTGCATGACGAGAGAGAAAGGGCGACGACCTACTGGCGACGGTGACAAAGAGAGGTCAGGCGAAAGAGAGATGAAGATTTTGCGAAGAAGAAATGGAAGGCGAGGCTGCTGGAGATGTGGTGTTGGCTGCGATTGAACTTTGTGAAGCTGTGATTGAAATCTCTTAGAGGACTGTGGCATGAGAAAGGTGAAGAAAGATTAGGGAGAAGATGGAGCTTTGTTGTTAACTGTGCGTGAAGAGAAATTGTTGATTTGTGGAAGTCTCTTGCTGTGCGTGACTTTGTTGTTGCTGTTGTGCGTGATCTCACTCTGAGGGTTGCAACTTCATCTCCTTGTTGGCTGCAACTCTCTTTCTTTGGCTGGCTGCGATTTCTTTCTCAGGTTGATTCGAAAGGAAAGTTGGTTGTATGAAATTGAAGAGATGAAATAGGAAAGAAAGTAGGAGTTTTGATTTGGGAATGGAAGCTTGCTTATGAAGGAGAAAGCAGAAACAGATGGTTCCATCAAGAAGTTCTCTCTGTGTGGATGAGATGGTGAGTCTTCTTTCATTCTCTTTATGAGTTCCTCTTTTTTGAAATACCCATATCTTTGTTTGTTGATTTTGGTGTGTTTAATGGCTTACTGGCGATTGAGTGTGTTTTCCCATTCTCCATTTTTCTCTTTCTAGTATTGTTTGGTGTTTGGGTTTCTGTTGGTTTGATTGGATTTGCAGATTTTGATTGATATTGTCAATTGGTTTTCTTTGTTATCAACTATTTCTGTGAATCCAAATGGAAATTATCAATTTAGGCTCTGATTATTGTGGTTGATGAAATTGGATTTGGGACAAACATTCGTGTTCTAGTTTGGGTCATTTGGAGAGACAGAAACAACATGGTTCTCTTTGATCAGGCTAGTTACGATAAGCTCTTTTCTGAAGCTCCCAAGTACAAGCTTATCACTCCCTCTGTTCTGTCCGGCAGGCTGAGGGTATGGTTTCAAACCCCAAATTTTTGTGTGTTTTCAATCAAGATCTAAACTTTATGAAATTTTTGGTTCTAGTGAGATTAGTTTTGCAAACTATAGTAATGTAGATTGAAACCCTGATCAGGAAAAAAAATAGATAATGACTTGCAACTTTATATCTCAATAAATTTTTTTTTTTCTGTGATTTTGTATTTTAAGCATGTACCAATGCCTTGTGCATCTCTAATGATGGGATCTGGAATGTGAAATTTATTATCACAATGGCTATATGTCTTTATGTTTTATCTCTCATCTGAGATAGGTCAGGCACAAATAGTGCCCCAGCTGAGTCTTGTTTTCTTATTCAGGGCAATCATTTGGATAGGAAACCCAAATGCAGGGATGTTTAATTCAGTTACTTGTAGGAGGATTGTGTCCACGGGTTTTTCTTGTTTTTGTATCAATCCATATAGGATTAGTAGTTCACAATGAATGTGTTGGATCTGTTTCTTTGTGCGTTTAGTTTCTTGAAATTTTAATGGATTCAATTAGTTAGGTGAGTTGCTTATGGTATTTGATGGATTTGGATTTTTATGTGCATTTCTGTTTTGGCATCTCTATAAACTTTACTGGAGTGATGGGTTCAAATAGTTGAGTGTAGTAGTTTGGATTTTTCCCTATCTTGGACTTGCACAGAGAACCTCATTGTTATACAACTCTAACTTCCAGTTTTAACAAATTTCTCTTTGTTGGGTTTTCTTGAACTAGTCAAAATCTCCTAAAAAGTTCCTTTACCAAGTAGATAACTGAATGTAAGTGGAACTGACAAACCAATCATATCCATTAGGAGTATCTCACTACTTGGTGGGGGGGACAGTGTAAAGAGGACAAAGGTCATACAGTAAATGGGTATGGGTATGGGTATGGATATGTATGTTGACAGTGTATGTTCTATCTTGATTGTCACTGTCTAATCAATAGATGTGGTCATGATAGGTGGTTTTCAAAAGAAAAGGTGGATTTTCATAAGGATAGTCAGGTATAGCCAGTAATGGAACTTGTTTTCTTGTCACGCGTATGTGACTATGTTAAAAGAATGTTTGTGCTTGCGACACACTTGTTTTTCATTCTTTTCTGAAGGAGATGGCAAAATAGATTTTGTCATGTTGTGAATATCACCTTGGTAATGTTTTATGTATATATGGTTCTTGTAAAGGGAATGTGATGTGACATTAATTGATTTGGAAAAATAATGACTCAAATAAAATCCTTGGTAAATGTTCTTTTTCCACAACTCCAGAGAAAAAAAAATGTGAAAAGAAATGAAAATTTTGTATACAGACTTGCTTGTATACGTGTGATATTATTATGGGTATGCAGACTTGCTTGCATATCGGTGCACCGTTCCATGCGAGTTCGGTTGTACGTGTAGAATACTTGTCAGTGATCGAACTTCGGGTGAGATGACATGACACTCGAGGTGGCACCCCACTTGGGTCATGTACGCTCCGAGTGGCTTCGATGGCAAGAGAGGCACACTTGGATGAGGTGTGTTCGGCACAGGAGGAGAGTGCGATTGTGGAAAAGAACCCAAGAATTAGAAAACAAAATAAATAATTAAATTAAACCATTGAATTGAGCATGCCATGAAAGTGTGTATAGATTATTTTAGCTTATACTAGGTTAGTCTTGAGGGAAGAAACTAAATGCTCATTCAACCATTGAATGAGAACTACACGTCTTCCTAAAGGTAGAAAAATGTGTTTGTTTAATATTTCAATAATAGTATAATATGATTATGAATTGTACTGTTGTTGCATTTATGAGGATTGATAACTCATAAACTTTATTTATTAATAATAAATAATGCATATTTATTTATTAGGATGATAACACTTTTGCCTCATGGAGGAACTACCTGGTGTGGTTGTTTATTGTTTATTGTTTATTTTGATATTGCCATGTACGGATTTATTGATTTTGGGATGAAGATTTCTCACACCAGCTTTATTGCTGACCCGAGTGAGCTTTTGCTTCTTGGGTACATTCCTTTTGGAATGTAGCTGATTAGCCTTTCAGCTTTAGAGACTCTGAGCTGCGTTACCGGAGTTTTGCTAGTGAGCTAGCCATGCCAGTCTTCTCCGGGTTAGACTTTTTATTCGTTTTAGTTGTTTAGTTGTTGCTGCTATTTGTTTCTGTTATTATTGAATTCTCACGTCCCGAGTTTTGGGGGAAACGGATAATCCTACGTGGCTTTTTGGGATTTTCGTTTCCTTCGAAAATCGGGGCGTGACAGGTTGAATGATCTAGGGTTTTGATATATATTTTTGAGGAGAAGTTGCAAAGGATAAGGAGGAGAACACAGAGGGAGAGGAGAGAAGGAATCGAGAAGAAGAAAGACCCTTCTTCTCCCTTTGGCTATTGGAGCATGAAGAATTGGAATCGCAGAGGAAGATTTGAGAATTAGAGAGAGTGAGGAAAGCATCGGGGGTAAAATTTTCCACTTAAGTTCTACCAAAGATATAACATTACCACATCTCAAATAGAAAGCCACAAACCAAGGAATAACACGTTCATGGGAGCAACCATTCCATTGCGAAATCCTAGACCCCAAAACAAATCACATCTACTGGCTTCATTTTGCACAAACTAGTGAAAATGCAGTTTCTCCAGTATATTTTGGTGTTGTCATATCACAATTCTCTTTTGAGCATGTTAAGAAAGCATTTTTTGTTCAATTCTAACCCATTTGTATATTCCAGGGGTCGAGGAAAGGAACGAGGAAAAGGAGGCGAGGGATGGGTGTATCCCCTCGAGATGAGCGTTGATGCTTGTCTCGAGGATTGGATAGTTAAGAATATGTTTCATCACGGAAAGTTAACTTTCCAGCCAAGTAAAATACAAAAAGCACACCTTGCCAGTCCAGACTTCTGTTGAAAGTCCCCCACATTTCTGAGGCTGATTGAGTGATTAAAAACATGTTTTTAACTTATCATAGTTTTGCTTTTTGTATGATTCTAGTGTTTTGCTGACATTTGAGGATGGGTTCTTCTGCTTTTGCAACTCCAGGATTATGAGCTTCACTCAATAGCAACCAGGTTTAAACTCACTTGAAGAGAGAACCCGGTTCGCTTTCGTGGGCTGCAAAGTGACGGGTACAGGTCCGCTATACGTGGGTTGGGCAATGGGCCAGTACTCCTGTATAGTTTTTTCGTACACATACTTGATGATGTGGTCGCTCATGGTGGTTGGGATGATTGGGATCACATCAGCAACAAAAACAAGTTAGAAATTTCTGCTATCTTTAAAAGAGTACTAATATTGTCGGTGAATTTTGACCATCTACGACCACACAATTTAGAATTCGAATTTTGCTAACAGACCACCACAGGCCGTGATGTATTGAGATACATGATATCACTCTTCTGTATTAAAAAAAAAAAAAATTCAAATCGGTTTCTTGGGACTTGTAACAGCAGGCATATCCCAATTCACGTCATCAAACCTTAAATAGGCAATATTATAGGGAACTGCAGGTTAGACAATTGTCTAGAATTTCGGTGAATTGACAAATTTTTGACATAACAATTGATGATATATCAAAATACACCGATCATCATGATCATACACGTGATAGAGAGTATCCATTACAAGAATATAACATCCAATCTATTGGGCTAGCTCATAGAGTCTAAGAGAAATAAAACTAATTACAGAGGCTCAGACAAGGCCCGCCAACGAGAAGAAATACAACCCAAATCCAAGCCCGACAGAAGTTATCTCATAAAGAAGAAGAACGTTGCACCAACAAGAGTTGTGGAGAGAATTATACCCCCACGGACGCATTTCCATTAAGGAAGAGACTGTTACGAGAAATATCTCCTTCCGTTGCGCCTCACATGCTTAAGTCACGTAGAGAATTAATCGCGATCATTATAAAAAAGGTAAAGGGAACATTTGACACATGTATGCAACTTTAACTGATTTTGTCCAGATTTACTTCATTCTTTCAACAAAGTTGCTGACTTAATCATCGGAGTGCCTTCGGCTACCAAAAAGGTGGTCCTTGGAAGTCTAACATTTGTTTTGTAGATAAAACTCATAGGAAGACGATTTTTGGACGCATCAGTTTGGCTACCTTGTTCTCCGGATACTTTCCACAAATCGGGGTCTTAGCTACTTGCTTTCAAACTATCTTCCGCCGCCTTCTGAGTTCTGGCCATTGACTTTGTTTTTTGGGATGGGTTGTTTCTACTGCCCTTGTAGGTAGTCCTTGTTGGAGAGTTGTCCGTGTGGAACGACGAGCTTCCTTTCAAACAAATAAAAAGATCCACAGTGACAAAACTCACCATAATCTGATAGAAGATCAACAAGTCGTTAGAACAAATGACACACTCTACGGATCCTCAGCCTAGTGATGAATGTGACAACTCTCCCACTAGCAATGTTGCATAAAAAACAACTCATGAACATGAGGTAGCCCGGATCATCGAACCAATGTTGTTCAAGAATCTGAATCCACAACATGTAATAGTCCAAATAACCCAAACATCCGGCGACCCTGCCACGGATCACCGGGTAGACCTGCTAATGGCCTAGATGAGTTACATGACAAAGATGTTGGAGAAAATCACCCAGGAGCTCATCCATCCAGCTAATCCTGTTTAGGCACAACCACAACAAAACTCCGCCAACCGAACTCGAGGAAGTGACGAAATTCCAACAGAACCCCAACAACGAAACTTTGAAAGCAACAAGCTCCCTCAAGGCAAGACTCCACTGTGTGACGAGACGCTTACTGAAATCCCGTTCAGGATAGGAGTCACGGATCCCAACATACTATACTAGTTAGCAAAGCCACCATTCTCTGACGCCCTCATGAAAACGACAATGCCGAAAAAGTTCACTCCGCCAAAGTTCGAAGTATATGATGGTACTACCGACCCAACTAATCACCTAAGACACTTCCACCACATGATGGCCCTGAAGGAAACCACAAAGTCAATCTTGTGCAGGACATTTTTTACTAGCCTCACATCCACAGCAATGAATTGGTTCAGCGGCCTCCCACCGAGGTTGATAGATTTCTTCCCAGCTTTAGCTACTGCTTTTATCACCAGATTCATCGGAAGCCAGCGGATGAGGAAAGGACCACACTACCTCCTGCATATTAGGCTGAAACCCGAAGAGACAATACGAGAATATGTCACTCATTTTTCCAATGAATTGACGATGCTCAATGGATGCAGTGACAACACAGCCGCTGCAACCTTTGTTGTCAGACTGAAAAGAGACCCCTTCTTTGATGCTCTTAACCTGGAGCCTCCAAAAGGCATGGCAATCCAGCTGAAAATAGCACAAAAACACACCTTCCTTGAAGAGATGAAGGCGGCTAGGAGGAAAATGACCAAGAAAGAAAAAGTTTTTCAAGGAAACGAGAAAAAAAGGAAGAAAGGAGAGTGAATGCTGGACAATGGGAGGGTAACATCCAATCGAAGAAATATCGAAATGGTGGAAGGAGTGATTCACAACAACAAGAATCCAATAAGCTACAACCAGCGGCCTCGACACGAGTGAATAACGAATGTGATGAAGAATACATACAAGCCATATAAAACCTTGAAAAAAAGTCGAGCAAATATACTGAAGCATATAACGAAATGGGATAACGTCAACTTGCGCTTAGGATGAGAGGAGACCCAAAAGTAAGAGACAAAATAAAATACTAATCCTTCTAATGATCATGGGCACGATACCGAAGACTGCTACAATCTAAAAGACTAAATCGAGCATTGGGCTCAGAAAGGACAACTCAATGAGTTCATGGGAATTCCATATAAACAACTCACATAAAAGGAGAAAACAGATAATGTTGTGGGATTGAAAGAACAAACCAAGGAGCTAATATATGCATTGCATAGCCAGAGGAAGCAAAACACACAACCTAACAAAAGAAGCGGCTAGAAAAACTTCCCACTCGAATTGATTTATATCAGAACAAGAGTACTAATGAAACCAGACAAGCCATTTAACGAATGCACAAAACATGGAGAAGTTTGCATCAACCAACTAATACGATTCAAAAGATCCTACCGACGGATGCAAGCTCGACTCGAATCACTAACGACAAAACTGACAACAACAGACTCAACCGAACCTTGGCGGTTGACACCAAACACGGAGTCAGCATCAGCATGATTGGACAATTTGGTACTGATGTGAGCAAGATTGGACAATTAGGTGCTGATGTGAGCATGATTGGACAGTTTGGTGTTGATATGAGCATGATCGGACAGTTCGGTGTTGACGAAAGCATGATCAGACAGTTTGGTGATGATGTGAACATGATCAGACAAGCCAACACTACTCAACAATCGAATAGAAAATCCCAGTGAGTTTGCTAGTCACGACAGCATATATGACATACGAGGATCAACATCAAGCAAAAAAAACAAAGCAACGAAAACATCAATATCTAATACAAAGACCAACATTGAGAAAGTAAGACAAAGCAAATCGTACTTCGAACCAGCGTAAATGCTTTAACAGTTAAAGTTGGTGAAAACATCCAAAAGAGAATATCAATAAGATTACGAATTCAAAACCCCCATTTTTTGCTTGAACAACAGAATAGATACGTCAAAGAATTAGCCATACAAAGCAATCAACGTATATAACAACAATAAATCACGACAAAAGTCGGATATATATAAACTTCTGGTCTGATCAACCACGAAGTAAAGGTTGGACACCAGAGTCAACTTAACATAAAAACTTGAGTCGACCGAGATGTCGAGTTAACGAAATAAAGGTTGGACACCCGAGACTACTCAGCACGAAACCTTCAAGTCAACCGAGATGTCAAGTTAATGAAGTAAAGGTTGGACACTCGAGTCAACTCAACACAAAAACTTCGAGTCAACCGAGATGTTGAGTTAACTAGGTAAAGGCTAGACACCTGAGTCAACTCAACACAAAAACTTTGAGTCGGCCGAGATGTCGAGTTAATGAAGTAAAGGTTGGACACCCGAGTCAACTCAACACAAAAACTTTGAGTTGACTGAGATGTCGACTTAACAAAACAAAGATTGGACACTCGAGTCAACTCAACACAAAAACTTTGAATCGACCGAGATGTCGAGTTAACGAAGTAAATGTCGGACACTCGAGTCAACTTAACACAAAAACTTCGAGTCGATCGAGATGTCAAGTTAACTAAGTAAAGGTTGGACACCCAAGTCAACTCAACACAAAAACTCGAGTCAATGTTGAGTTAACGAAGTAAAGGTTGGACATCCAAGTCAACTTAACACAAAAACTTTGAGTCGATTGAAACGTCGAGTTAACGAAGTAAAAGTTGAACAAACAAGTCAACTTAACACAAAAACTTTGAATTGACCAAGACGTCGAGTTAACGAAGTAAATGCTCAACGAACAAGTTGACTTAACACAAGAACTTCGAGTTGAAAGACACGTCAAATCAACGAAGTCATAATTGGAGGAACAAATCAACATGATTCGAGGAACTACAAGCAAAAGCAACTATTTGCAGCAAATAAGGAAGGACAACGTTGGCCCACCATTAGATGAATGACAAGCCAAAACACGAAAGCAGCTACAAAAAAATTCAAAGCAAAATCCATGACAACTACAGCTGAACTAAAAATAAAAAATAAACAACAAAAGTTCATTTTTATTGATAATACTACTCTGTTACATTCAGAAAAGAAGATAAAAAAGTGGGGAAGAAACGAAGGCAACTACAAGATCATCACTTACGGGAACAGGGGGAGAACTCTGTTCAGGAGATGGAGATAGTAATGACTCTAAGGCGCTCGAGGGTTGAAGAAACAATGGCTCTTTAGCTACTGGAGCGAATTCTTCATCATCGTCATCCTCAAAAGCTTCACCAACCAAGTGAGGATATCTGGAAAAATCCTCATCGAGCCCCTCAATATAGTCAAGAAGCTCAACCCATCTGTCAACAACTCGCTTCCAATCTTCGACTTCGACAATACGGAACCTATCCTTGGCAGCAGCGAGTTCATTTTTTGCCATAGCAAGCTGCCCCTTAGTGGTGGAAAGCATACCGAAAGTATATGCCTTGACATCATCGAGTGCAGCAGTTATTTGTTCCACCCGCCTCTCAGCGGTATCACACAATGGATTGTTCCACCTCAGCACAAGAAGCTTAATCAAAAGCCTCTTTCTCAGCGGATAACTCATTTTCCACATCATGTAGATGGGTACAAACCTTATCCAACTTGGCTTACAAATAATCAAGCTTAGCAGCAGATTTATCCCACATACTTTTCTACTCAATCAATGAATTTCGAGCATCCCTTGTAGTTTTTTCCGATTACAAACATTGCGCTCTCAACACGTCAAATTGGGAAAGAACATGAGAAAACACCTGCAATAGTGCCACCAAACTCCTCTCCAATGAAGTCACTTGATCACGACCAGCTCGATAGACCGAGCCCATCACCCTTGTTTAGGCGAGATGATTCATCCCATCCATTATCTGCTCAAGGCCATGATCGATGTGATCAAATGGCTCTAGTACAGGCATCGAAGCCTTTCCACTAACTGCATGTGCTACTCATTTACCAACCTGCGGGCACTGTTTTGCACGTCAAGCTGAGTGAATCAGTAAAACTTGCCATCCGACTGATATAGATATCCTTTGGGCCAGGCACAATCCAATCAACTCGTGGATAAAGAACACTAGGATCCGAAAGCACTGAAGAACCACCCTTGACAGTCGGAAGGGCAGATGGAATAGCATTAACAACGGAAAAACCACTTTTACCCTCCCGTTGAGAAGCGTCCTTGGGAAGGGCAGGACCAATGGTAAAGGTAGGAGCAGGAGAACCCTGACGGACAGGAGAAGAAACTAAGAACCCGGCTGCTTCGCTAACATCAATAGAAGGAGAAGTTGAGTGAACCTTGAAACTGTGACCACAACTAATGTCTTTAGACTGCTCCACTGCTAGCTAAAACACTTTTTAATTGATAACCCGGGGATCATCATTAGAAAACTTAGCAGCGTTCGAGACACCATAACAGAAATGAGTCTTTTTTCATTATCGTCCAACAAATGAGTAGTCTGCTTCTCACTCCTTTTCAACGCAAGCCTCAGCTCCTCAGCCTCCTCGAAAGATTCACGATCTCCTTTTGCAACATCATCGTGGGAAGGACTTGGGCAAGAGGCAACATTTGTAACATCTTGAACAGGATTCGGACAGAATACAACACGAGTAGAACCACGACTAAAAATTCGTTTCTTCCTCAGAACTCGACTAGGATCTACCAATAATCTCTTTGACGAACTCGTGGATCTCGCAAGCTTTTTTTTAAGCAGGGACTATGATATTAAGAGGAGCATCGAGATCTATAACATGCTCATCCAAACTCACTTCCTACTAGCATCACTAACGCCAGCATGAGCAGCGCGAACAACAAAGGCCTCAGCACGAGACTCGGTAAATAAAGCTCGCTCCGCTTCATTCATAGTGTACAAACCACTACGCTCCAGGATACCCTCAGAAAGAAATGCCTCCACGGGAAAATGGTGTAGCTTCGAGAATCAATCACTAATCCTCTGCTCCTCAGTAGTTAAGTGAAGATTCTTCCGTTTATTGGGAACTTGGAATAATCGAAAAATCAAACGACCTCGTAGTTTGAAGTAGCCAGAGTTCACAGAAGCATAAAACCAAGAACTCGACTAATCGTAGATGTAATCACTAAGTTTCTCGAAACAAACTGGAGAAAAAAACAAATATACTAGTTCACTAATAGACCAACCACCGAATGCAAAACCCTCACAGTCAAAAGAATGTCGGATAGAATAGCCTTCGCCTTAGAAGAAACCATCACCTTCCAACCATTAGGACCCATTTGGGCAGGAGAAATGCCCAAGAAGTTTAGATACTCTCAGAACAGCTCCGGAACTAGGAACCGAAAGTTAGAAGAAAACATGCATGAATACATTGCGATGTATCCAACATTTGGATTACAAGGACTATCATACTGTTCAAGCAGGATAATCTCGAGGTCGGGCGGGAAATTATAATCAGAACGGAGAATGTCTAGCATCGCCTGAAAAACTCTATTGGTTGAATAATGAGCCTCACACAGAGCTAGCAACTTACCACTTACTTAGTTTATCACCGACGGACATCATTGAAGAACAAATAAGCAACGAAAATGAAGAAGGCGAAGGAATGAGCGAACCCTAATTTTAAAGATAGTGTAAATAGGGAAAACGAATTCGTCACATCTCCTTTTATATAGTTGAGTAATGAAGGGATGACTCATGGGACAGCGTGCGAGATATGATGGCCACACGAAATCTCAAAAATGTACAAAAAATGAACAGGCAAGCAAAGAATCGAGACACCAACCCGTGAAAAGTTACTGACAACATTAAATACAAGGCAATGATGGAATTGAAAGGCAAACCATCATGAAGTTTGTGGCCACATTAGCACACCCACTAAACTAAAGGGGGAGTAGCTGATGAAACATCAAAATAGACCGATCATTATGGTTGTACACATGGCAGAAAGCATCCATTCATAGAGCCCAAAATGAATAAAATCAGTTACAGAGGCCCAGACAAGGCCCGCCAACGAGAAGACATAAACAGAGCCCAAATCTAGGCCTGACACGAGTTCTCTCATAAATAAGAGGAACGTTGCACCAAAAAGAATCACGAAGGGAGTTACGCCTCTAGGGACGTATCTCCATTAATGGGGAGACTGTTACGAGAAACATCTCCTTCCGTTGTGCCTCACATGCTTATGTCACGTAGAAAATTAACCGCGACCATTATAAAAGGTAAAGGGAACATTCGACAGGTATGCAACTTTAATTGAGCTTTGTCCAGATTTATTTCGTTCTTCCAGCAGAGTTGCTGACTTAAGCATCGGAGTGCCTTCAGCCACCAAAAAAGTGGTCCTTGGCAGTCGTACATTTGTTTTACAGATCTCACATCACCAATGTCTTACATTTGCTAGGATTCAAGTGATCCTATAGCTAGAACACTGAGGTGATCATGTCAACGACATTGTGCATTATATCATTGTTAAGTATTAATCAAATAACTGAGTTCTGTGAGTTCTTTTTTGCTTCAGTGTTTTTTGGAGTGTAAAAGAAAGTGTTGGGGTCTTGGAGCTGCTAAAGTGCGTGGGGTGTCATGGGCACGCGAGCTTGACTATAAGACGACACATCCATTCCTTGCCAAGAGTTTTGTCAATGGAAGACACTTACTGGATTGCCCCATCTGATATATATATATATATATATATATATATATATATATATATATATATATACAAAATTGGTCACATTCCTGTGCCATACACGTGTCACGATGATCTCGAGAAATTACGGACCTCAACGTCAATTTAACACTGTTCCGACACAAGCGGTACCAAGCCCGCCAAATTCAGTCTGCCAGGCGGACCCAAATTCTTACAGCATGCTAGGCTTACACATCTCACAACTATCCTCAATACCCGTAAGTCCTACTTAGGAAAGTATCTCAAAGATCAGCTTCAGACATGCAATTACAGCGGCTCTATGTTTCCAACTAGGAAGCAAATACAAGAGCACATTCCACTTAGGGTAACTTCCTTCTACGGATTGCTCTAGGATTGAGAACTATCTCCCGCGTATCTAGGAGCACAAGGTTAACAGGGAACTTCCCTCCTTCAGCACGAATCCTAATTAGATAAGGATATCCACGAAGATCTCCTTCCTAAACTACACCTTTGATGGACTGGTAGAACCAGGACTCCTGCACTATAAATAAGACATGCGGTTGGTAAGCTAAGGTACACTATAAATTTCATTGTTTACAACATTACACATTCCTCAGATCCCTGTTTGACTTTAGCATCGGAATGCCATCAGCCACCACAACGGTGGTCCGTGGCTCACGTGCATTACTTGTGAAAGTCAGCAGGTTAGTGGGACTAGGTCTAAGCAGGGAGCGGAAAATGACTGCATCTTGGCACTGTTCATGGGGATGAAAAAGTTCCTAACTTTTCACTATAACCGTCTCCATTCAAAACATATAAAGATGGTGACTAGATCACGCAAAGAGAAAGAGCGAGGGGAAGCATCAAGCATTCAGCCTGGAGTTGCTTCACCACCCTCGATAATGCATGCTTTGTCAGTGATGAGGACGCCCAGATCAATGAAGCAAAGGCCTAATGAAACACTAAGGGTGTGTTTGGTTGCATGGAATCCTATGATATGAGAATTCATGAGGGGACTCCTATATTTTAGGCTAATTTGAGGTATCACTCCACATCCACCATTTGATTTTGAGATCAATGGTGGGAATGAAAGTCCCATAAACATGGGAATCACATTCCTTGGGGGACAATGATCGCAGGTAAGCTTAGTCGATTCACGAGTGATGATGACGGCTTTTGGTACCCGATACCTAGTCAGCTGCACGCGGAGCACGATGGCCGAGGAAGTGAGAGTCTAGTCAGCGCTTGTCCACTAATGACGATGACTTTCCAAGGGATCATAGCTCTCCAACAGACAATGATCGCCGAACTTGCCAAGTAAGCTTAGTCAGTTCGCGACTGATGACGACGACTTCTGGTCCCCAACGCCTAGTCTGCTGCGCGGGGACCATGACGGCCGAGGCAGTGAGAGTCTAATGAGCACTTTTCCACTGATGATGACTACTCGCCAAGGGATCATTGCTCTACAATAGACAATGATCGCCGAACTTTCCCAGTAAGCTTAGCCAGTTCGCGACTGATGACGACAGCTTCTGGTGCCCAACGCCTAGTCTGTTGCGCACAGACCACAATGGCCGAGGAAGTGGGAGTCTAGTTAGTGCTTGTTCTCTGATGACGACGACTCTCCACGGGATCATTGCTCTCCAATAGACAATGATCGCCAAACCTGCCAAGTAAGCTTAGTCAGTTTGCGACTGATGACGACAATTTCTGGTGTCCAATGCTTAGTCCGTTGCGCGTGGACCATGACGGCCGAGGAAGTGGTAGACTAGTTAGCGCTTGTCCGCTGTTGACGACGACTCTCCAAGGGATCATGGCTCTCCAACAGTTAATGATCGATGATCTGGCCAGGTAAGCTTAGTTAGTTCGCGACTAATGACGATGACTTCTGGTGCTCAATGCCTAGTGCGCTGCCCGCGAACCACGACTGCCGAGTGTTGAGATTTAATGCCAACAAATTCCACTTCAACGATAGAGGCAGTACCGAAATTCTGCAGCTGACCATTCAGGGAATCCACCCGATAGATGGCATCTGGTATGACATTCGTAGATCCTCGAAGGCCTTCTCCAAGGCGAGAACTCTCCTGCGGGCTTTGGGGTGTAGCGAAACGAGACTGTATGGCTCAAGGGCATGGGCAACCATCTTGGTACCACGGTGACACAATGCATCGATGCGCAGTCCAATTTCATCCCCTCCCGAGTCAACAAGGGAAGTAGAAAAATTTGGAGGGAAGCTACAACCCCCCCAGGGTGCCGCCTGTGCAGACCGCGACGTCCCAACAGACGGAGCCACTTTGTCAGAGGGTTGCCTCTTCCTCGGAACAATGACGGGAGACACAATTGCCTCCAATTCAACAAGCTTGGACGGGCCGGGCAGGGCTAGGTTTCTCTTCCGCGTACGACGGTTGACGACCCCTTCAGCTGGTGAACTTGGAACGAGGCAAACACCATGAGAACATCTCA